>CM060682.1:63025649-63713149 GCA_030686995.1 Artemisia argyi | reverse complement strand
AAATTTCAGGGTTCATGAATGTGATTAATAACCCAGAACTCATTCGGAAGCTAAACGACAAGGTTCCCCAAACCTTCGATGAGCTAATGAAGCGCACAAGATCCTTCATACAAGGAGAAGCAGCCGCTGCGAACAGTAAAAAAGGCTACTCAAACTATAGGCAACAAGAACAGCCTAGGAGACAATCCAATGATCAGAGCAGCAACCGCAGCAAGAATTATCACAGTGGACAAGATAATGACAAGTATACCCCTCTCACAAAGACTCCGAGGGAGATATTTGTAACAGAAGGTGCAAACTTCCCAAAACCTCCACCAATGCGTACCGCAGAGGACAAGCGCATAGGGAATGGATACTGCGAATATCATGGCCAAAAGGGCCATACAACCAATGAGTGTGTCCAGCTACGACAACTAATTGAAAAATTAGTAAGGGAAGGTAGAATGGATCACCTCGTAAAAAACATTAAAGAAGGGAAAGACAAGCAAAGGAATGGAGGCAAGAAAGAACCTCCCAAAGATAAAGCGGACATCATCTACATGATACAGTCATGGCAACGCAAGATAAAACAAAAAGTCAGTCAAAAGTTCTCTCCAGAAAAGGAGATATCCTTCCCCACTCTAGCTGCGGACAACGCAGTAGTAGAGCCACTAACTATTGAGATACATACTGGGGGACACGAGATTCGCCGCATGTATATCGATGGAGGGGCATCCGCAGATATCCTATATGAGCATTGCTTCAAAAGGCTACGACCTGAGATACAAAGTCAATTGATACCAGCCTCAACATCGCTGACTGGGTTCACAGGAGAAAAGATATGGCCTATGGGGCAATTACGCTTACTTGTAGTTGTGGGCGATGAACAACACTCAACAGCAACGTGGATAAATTTCATGGTAATCAAGTCTCCTTCACCGTACTACGGCATCATTGGGAGACCTGGAATATCATCCATGCGCGCTGTACCATCCACAGCACATGGGATGCTCAAATTTCCAGTAGAAGGAGGAATTGTCACCCTCTACAACACCACAATACCACCCAAAGAATGCAACGCAGTAACCAGTGAGCTGGAGAATATTCCAGAACAGCGCGCAGAAAAAACACCAAACTTAAAGGTCGCTATTCATCCCAATTACCCATATCAACAAATATCGATTGGAGGATCTTTATCTGACAAAGGTAGAGCAGCTGTGTGCACACTCTTGCAAAAGAACCATAATATCTTTGCGTGGGAACCAAAGCACATGACCGGAGTGCCACACTCTATCACAGAGCATAAGCTACAAATCCGACAAGGATATCCCCCAATACGACAGAAGAAGCGCGGCTAGGCACCAGATCGCGCAAAAGCTATTCTGGAAGAAGTGCATAAACTTGTAGACGCAGACATTATGCGCGAAGTATACTATCACGACTGGCTCTCTAACCCAGTGATGGTAAGAAAGAGTGATGGCAGTTGGAGGATGTGCATAGACTTCACAGACCTCAACAAAGCATGCCCACAGGACTGCTATCCACTGCCAGAGATAGACTGGAAAGTAGAATCCCTGTGCGGATATCCTTTTAAGTGCTTCCTAAACGCATATAAAGGGTACCATCAAATCCAGATGGCAGTGGAAGATGAAGAAAAAACAGCTTTCCACACAAGTCAAGGGGTCTATTGCTACACAAAAATGCCTTTTGGCCTAAAAAACGCAGGCGCAACATACCAGCGATTGGTGGACATGGCTTTCGAAAAACAAGTAGGTCGAAACTTGGAAGTCTACGTTGACGACCTTGTCATCAAGAGCCACACAGAGGATGAATTGGTGCGCGACATCGAGGAGACGTTCAAAACACTAGGAAAAATAAACATGAAGTTAAACCCCAAGAAGTGCACCTTTGGTGCGACAGAAGGCATGTTCCTGGGGTACTTAATAGAACCTGATGGTATCAAGCCTTGCCCAGAAAAAACAAAAGCCGTTATTGATCTCCCCTCACCGCGCACACTGAAAGAAGTCCAGTCATTAAACGGTAAGCTAGCTGGGCTAAACCGTTTCTTATCTAAGTCAGCAGACAAATCACTCCCTCTCTTTAAACCACTTACGAAGTGCACCAAAAAGGGAGACTTTCGTTGGACTGAGGAAGCAGAGGAAGCCTTCCAACAGCTAAAACAGCATCTGGCATCACTCCACAAACTTGTCGCACCACGACCAGGGGAAGAGTTAATCATGTACTTATTTGCAACCCACGGAGCAGTTAGCGCAGTACTATTGACAGATAGGAACTCCGTCCAGACACCCATATACTTTGTAAGCAAAGCATTGAAGAAAACAGAGACTAACTCAGCACCATGGAAGAGCTGGTCTTAGCTCTAGTATTCGCAGCTAAAAGATTGTGTAGATACTTTCAAGCGCACCCAATAGCTGTGATCACGGACCAGCCAATCAAACAAGTTATCTCTAAACCTGACGCATCAGGACGACTACAAAAGTGGAGTGTGTTGTTGAGCGAGTATAACATCTCGTATAGACCACACACTGCAATTGATGCGTGGGAATCGCAACAGGCTTTACCTCTCGAGGGATCTCGAGAAGCTTACAACCCCCACCAGGCAGTGTACCTGATCGTTGTAGTATAGTATAGTGACAAGTACCGGGGGATTGATCGTTCAGCTTAGGAATAGTGTCGCTAGGATTAGAAAGCCTAAATACTAGTTCTAAAGGTGAGGGATGATTATTTTTGTATTTTTATATTTTTATGAAAGCAAGTAAAATCTCGGGTTTTGGAAGAGTGGGCGGAATTAGTTGCTATTCAACTAACCCAATACTAAGATGCAATCAAAATAAAATACTAAAAATGAAATTAAGCTAATTAAACTAAGGTTGTGAGCAGTAATTGGAGAAAATGTGTTTACTTAGATTTCACTACTCCCTAGATATCTTTTACACGTTAATTACTTGTTATAATTGCATGGATGACGGATCGTATTCCTTAATACCATTCATGGGGTGGCACACATAACTCCCCAATTCTATGAGCTCTTATCTCCTCCTACACCATGCCCAGCACAACTATAGGGATTGTAAACAGTGGCTCATGCATTAAATACAACCAATAAAGACCTAGTGCGCCTCGGTTCATGTTTCTTAAGACGTTCAAGCATGTTACCATTTGGAGATCTGCTAGTTTTCTTAAGCCTAACATATAAATCATTCATCCAAGACAAGAATAAACAAGTAATCAACACATAATCAATATCTAGGTTTCATTAGATCTAAGCAAACACAAAAGAGATCTAGCCTAGCATGATAGAATTAAGACAAGAACATGATATAGACAACCAACACATAGACATATTGATTGAATTAGAAGAACACTTATCTTGATTAATCATGCAAGGTATCAAGGGGTTGGAACCCTTGAAAAACCTGTAAAGTTACACCAAAATCGTACTTAGGGTTTCTCCCAAAAACTTCTCTTTTTAATGTGTGAAAAATAGAAAACTATATATAGAAAAATAGGTTTGACGGCATCAAGAGTATTCTTGTGACGCCGTCACCTCGCCGCCAAAACTCTCCTCGGACTGCCTAGATCCATTTCTGACGCCGTCAAGACTTAAGCACTTCCAGGCCGTCACGACTCATTTACTCTTGACGCCCTTCCTACGTGACGCCGTCAAAACTCTTCTGGGTAGTCATGGAAATTTATGAAATTTGCTCTTGACGCCGTCATGCACTGTTCCCAGCTTGGAAAATTAAGACTTTGGCGTTTTCTTCACTTTTATGCTCCAAAAACGTCCGAATTGCTTCCTTTTCCAGATTTCACTCCCAAAGTACCTAAAATCACAAAAGGAACGATTTAGGGCAATATTTGATCAAATAAATTCAATTCCGGGCTTAAATGACCCCCTAAAAGTGGTTCATTTTTCGCCTCATCATATACCCTTACACTTGAGATTTGCTTGTCCTCAAGCAAATGTGCTTTTATTCTAGTCAAAAGACAAGTTAGGGGTCATTTAACACTAATATAAAAGTAATTACAACAAATAATCGTTCCACTAAAGACCAATAGACAAGCACGGAGGTCATACACAAGCACCTCACAAATAGTGTTTAGATACTCACATCTCTCGGGTGTAATAAAGTGTAAATTACAATATGGAAACGGAAGATATCTCTCACTACCTGTCATAGCAAAATAGATTACCATAGGCTTGGGAAAGGATCAAACCTCCACCACATGGCGTAAGCACCTAGGATAAACTATCAAAGAGGTCTTTTAAAGGGTTGTAACGTTAGGTGTAGGGATATGAAATACACGGTTTTGTTGGATAAAGGAAGTTTTACTGGTGGCGAGTTTACAATCTTGGTTAATTACATGTACAATATGGCGTTGCTAAGCCAAGACTAGACTCGACTTAAGCTAATAAATTAAAAATAACAAAAACATAAAATGAACATAGAATAAAAAGGGAAGGTAGTCCGTATGTTTTTTTTTTTTTTTCTCTTTTTCCTTTTTCTATTTTTTTTTTCTTTTTCTTGAATTTTTTTTTTTTTTTTTTTTTTTTTTTTTTTTTTTTTACATACACTCTTACCCTACCATCCAAAATAATACATCATAGGGAATGAATATTCCCCTTACACTTGAATCTTTACATACTTTACAATTAACTAATCTAATGACTCGAATTAAGAAAATTAAAACACTTGGAGCACTTTTAAGATTAACGCACATATGGGGGTAATATATGATGTTCTTCCCCATTACTCCATAAATAAGTACTTACCCATGAGTCCCAATCGTCCCAAAACAATATGTACAAGGATATGACTCAACTTAGCAACCATGTAATCAATTAGAAAGTTAACTTAGGGTTTAACAAATAACAATAATGCACTAAAAATGAGCGCATACACGGAAGGCTAAGGCGATTTGGTTGTACATTTAAGTGGGGTGTAACAAATTCTTCCTTTAAGTAAAATGCTTAAAGTTAGAAACGAAAAGATAGGCTCGGAGGGGTGTACTAGGGGTTTCGTGTACTAAAAATGAGTACAACGCTAAGGGTGTGGGAAAAATTAGTTGACTTAACTAGCCAAGTAATATGACATAAATGGTCAAATAATCATGATACGGGTTTAACACAAGGGTGATCCTAATGCCTCTTATCATGTAGTAAATCCTACCACATGAATGTAGTCTCACTAGCGGTCTCGGGATGCATCACTAACGCAAGTTCTAGAATCTAAATGCTACCGGTACACTCATAAGCACTAATAATGAATGCTTTTCCTATCAAATCTAAAGGCGAACCTCACATATTTGGGTGGAAAATTTTTCTGAATATACGGTTATGTGCTAGTCATACAATCTCCTATCCATGAGATGCTTGCTATGGCTAAAGTTTCACTCCTAAATGTTGTAAAAAATTTTAAATTTGGCGCTAAAATTGCACTAACAAGTATTTCTCATAGTTTTATTACACATCTACCATTAAACAAAACAAACTCAAGCGAAAGTGCATATGTAAGGTATCATCTTTTTACCCTCCCCTTACACTTAAGATGAACATTGTCCCCAATGTTCAAGTAAAGAATGTAAAAGTGAAAAAGTAAAGAGAATGAAATCAAATACTCCCCTGATTCGCTCGGTATGGATAATAGGATGGCCAGGTTAAATCTTCCTCCAAGAAAACGAACAATCAAAGCTTCCCTTCCAGAATATAAATCATCTTCTTGTCATACAGAACCTATAAAACCTGACAAAATAGACAAGACAACCTCGCGTAAAATCGGCGGCATTCTATATAAGTTTCTAAATCCTAGAAAACAAGATAAGATATAATGCTTGTGGAATGAAGTTTGCAGATCTCCTGGAGATTATAAAACTTAATAATTCACAAAAACCATAAGACTCCGTTAGAAAAACAAAACCGGTAAAATTTCCAGATTTTTAACTCCTGACGCCGTCAAGAGTAAAACCCTGACGCCGTCAGAATGGACCTGCAGAAATTCTTATGTTAAGTTTCCGGAAAATTTCTGGAAAAACTTGGTCCTACTTCCTGGAAAATCCTGCAAAACTTCATTATGACTCAATACAAGCATTTGACTCTAACAAGTACGAATATACATGTTCATTTAATATTGTGGAGAATCATGATCGGTTTGTTTCTTAAAAACATATTTGGGGTTTCCCCTTACACTTATCTTTTGCAAAAATACCTTTAGGTGGAGTTAAGACTAGGCCAAACAACAAAGTAAAGTATTTCTACTATTTAGTTTAGAAACATGATCTACCAACAATAAAAATAAAACATGCATACGGAAGCAAATAACAATCAAACAAATAAAATCACACAAAACATGGGTTGCCTCCCAAGAAGCGCTTTTCTTTATTTACGAGTCTTGTAGCTAGACTCAAGGTCATGGGTTACTACGTGATTTCATCATTTGAAATGATATACCCCATATAGTTGCGATCATTACTGTTATGGTGGTAGTGCCTCAATCTGTCGATACTCGCAATCACCTTCCCACCTAATTTGCTTCTCAAGTTAGCTACCCCATCTTGGCTCACACCTTCGATTGTGAATGGCCCATACCACCAAGGACTTGGTTTATCGGGTGGTATTGTTGTTTCCAAGTGTCTCAAGAGCACCAAGTTCCCTTCCTCAAATGGTACATGATTATTTATGGGTTGAGTATATTCGAATTATGCCTGAACCTTATTGTTTTTGCTTCGCTCATTTTTTTCTTCCTTATAGCTTTTGATTCTTGCCTCCCATGCAAGAATTTTATTCTGAACACAAATGGGTGTTGTGTCAATGTTGTTTTTGACCTTTCTCCAACTCAAATCCTCATGCTTACTTTGTGGGGTCATGGGGAAGCTAATCTTTCTTTTTCCAGATTTAAGCTCGATCTTCCTACCTTCATACTTAATGACAGCCTTAGCGGTGGTGAGGAATGGTGACCCAAGGATTATTGGCATGCATCCATCCCCTTTATCATCGATGATCATAAAATCAAAGGGGTACATGAATCTAGCGACATTAACTAACACATCTTCTGCGATTCCTAGGGGATATACGTACGAGTGTCCAACGAGAGATAACCTAACACGAGTAGGGGTTGGCATTTTTGACGTTAGTTGGACGTAAATAGTCAGGGGCATAAGATTTACTTCCGATCCTTGGTCGGAGAAAGCACTAAGATGTTTCAAGTCCCCGATGCTTGTTGGTATCTCAAAGTTCCCACATGCCACCTGCTTAGTAGCTACCTTTTGTACCACTAGTCTTTCCAATACTGATCCTCCAGGTAGCGTATCATACTCATCTTTCACTTCTTCCTCATTTTCAGAACCCTGATTGGGAGGTTGGTTACGCCCATCACCCTTAATCCAGTTTGTTATGGTGTTTTCGTTTATATCATGTTTCAGGTAGTAGCTCAAAGGTTGGGATTCTGGTGGTTTTTCTAAGGTCTGTTTAGCAGGGGTTCCTACCTTCTCGTTATCTTTTTGGATGATGGTGATGGAGTTAACAAATTGGGTGGTGGGAGTGGCGCTTTCTTTCCTTAGTAGTATTCTTTCGGGGGTTCTCTGGTTGGCATACTCCTCTAATAGACTCATCATCTCATTCATTTTCTCCTGCATTTCCTCTTTCTGCTTATAGACTGCTTCCTCGAATCTAGCAAGCCGATCTGAGTGAGTTGCCATATATTCTCTCATCCTAGCTTCAAACTCCGAACTAAGCTCTTTGGGAGGGGAATAAGGTGGGGCATAGTTCTGAAAAGTCTCGGCATTTTCTCTAGAGGGTGACTCAGATAATGGTGCTGAAGTTGTTTTTGAGACAGAATTGACAGTAGCCCGTCTAAGACTTAAAGGTCTCCTTTGCCTTTCCTCAAAATAGTCAACTTTTGCCTCAAGTTTGCATAGGAGTTCATCGGGGATTTCGGTGGTTCCTCCAGATGTCGAGACTGCATTGATGGCCGCTTCTATCGTATGTTTAAATTCCCACATCTCATGATTATCAACAGCGAGCTCTTTGATAATTGCCCAAGACTCCTCGGCATTCTTATCACGCAATTTACCTCCCGCGGACCTGTCGATGGTGCGCTTAGTGTGATAGTCAACATGGTCGTAGAAAATCTGGACTAATAACCAAAGGTTTATGCCATGATGAGGTATCTTGTGGAGGAGATCCTTAAAACGGGCCCAAGCCTCGTAGAAAGTTTCACCCCGCTGTTGCTCAAACATCAAAATGTCCCTTCTAAGCATTGCAGTCTTTTCCGGCGGAAAGAATTGGGTAAGGAAGCGATTGGCGAGATTGTCCCATGTGGTGATGGATCCCGCGGGTAAACGCTCAAGCCATTGACTAGCTTGATCCCGTAGAGAGAATTGGAATAGGCGTAAACGGGTAGTCTCTCTAGTTTCAACACCTGGGTCTATGGAATCTACGATTTTGAGGAAGTCTTTAAGATGTTGGTTTGGATCTTCGGAACGAAGTCCATGGAATGCACATCCGCTTTGCACCAACCGGATGGTGTCGGATCGCAAGGGGGTCACATTGGCTTCGGTGAGCTCAATTGTGTTTCGGTAGCCTTGGTGGCTAGGTCGGGAATACTCTCCTAAGGTTCGGGGCCTAAGGGGTTCTAGTGGTGGGTTTTGTTGTGGTGGGATGACGGGTTCAAAGATGTTACCACCTTCCATGATGTCGGATGGTAAAGAGTTACGAACAAAAGCACGAAGAAATAAGATAGACTAAAGAAAACCTAAAAATAAAAATAAAATCTTACTAGAAAGGAATCTAGCAAGTAGACCTAATAAAAAGAAATTCTAACCTAAACAATAACTATTCCCCGGCAGCGGCGCCAAAAACTTGATGCGTGGGAATCGCAACAGGCTTACCTCTCGAGGGATCTCGAGAAGCTTACAACCCCCACCAGGCAGTGTACCTGATCGTTGTAGTATAGTATAGTGACAAGTACCGGGGGATTGATCGTTCAGCTTAGGAATAGTGTCGCTAGGATTAGAAAGCCTAAATACTAGTTCTAAAGGTGAGGGATGATTATTTTTGTATTTTTATATTTTTATGAAAGCAAGTAAAATCTCGGGTTTTGGAAGAGTGGGCGGAATTAGTTGCTATTCAACTAACCCAATACTAAGATGCAATCAAAATAAAATACTAAAAATGAAATTAAGCTAATTAAACTAAGGTTGTGAGCAGTAATTGGAGAAAATGTGTTTACTTAGATTTCACTACTCCCTAGATATCTTTTACACGTTAATTACTTGTTATAATTGCATGGATGACGGATCGTATTCCTTAATACCATTCATGGGGTGGCACACATAACTCCCCAATTCTATAAGCTCTTATCTCCTCCTACACCATGCCCAGCATAACTATAGGGATTGTAAACAGTGGCTCATGCATTAAATACAACCAATAAAGACCTAGTGCGCCTCGGTTCATGTTTCTTAAGACGTTCAAGCATGTTACCATTTGGAGATCTGCCAGTTTTCTTAAGCCTAACATATAAATCATTCATCCAAGACAAGAATAAACAAGTAATCAACACATAATCAATATCTAGGTTTCATTAGATCTAAGCAAACACAAAAGAGATCTAGCCTAGCATGATAGAATTAAGACAAGAACATGATATAGACAACCAACACATAGACATATTGATTGAATTAGAAGAACACTTATCTTGATTAATCATGCAAGGTATCAAGGGGTTGGAACCCTTGAAAAACCTGTAAAGTTACACCAAAATCGTACTTAGGGTTTCTCCCAAAAACTTCTCTTTTTAATGTGTGAAAAATAGAAAACTATATATAGAAAAATAGGTTTGACGGCGTCAAGAGTAATCTTGTGACGCCGTCACCTCGCCGCCAAAACTCTCCTCGGACTGCCTAGATCCATTTCTGACGCCGTCAAGACTTAAGCACTTCCAGGCCGTCACGACTCATTTACTCTTGACGCCCTTCCTACGTGACGCCGTCAAAACTCTTCTGGGTAGTCATGGAAATTTATGAAATTTGCTCTTGACGCCGTCAAGGATTTGCTCTTGACGCCGTCATGCACTGTTCCCAGCTTGGAAAATTAAGACTTTGGCGTTTTCTTCACTTTTATGCTCCAAAAACGTCCGAATTGCTTCCTTTTCCAGATTTCACTCCCAAAGTACCTAAAATCACAAAAGGAACGATTTAGGGCAATATTTGATCAAATAAATTCAATTCCGGGCTTAAATGACCCCCTAAAAGTGGTTCATTTTTCGCCTCATCAGCAATCAAGGGGCAGATATTAGCTGACTTTATTGTTGAAAAGCCAGATACCGATAGTCTAACTTCAACAAGCAAAACAGATCTACCAGAACCTTGGATTCTGTTCACGGATGGGTCCTCATGCGTGGATGGATCAGGCGCAGGCCTTATCCTTACTAATCCATAAGGAATGGAGTTCACCTACGCTCTGCGTTTCGAATTCACAGCCACAAATAGTGAGGCAGAATACGAAGCCCTACTCGCTGGACTGCGTATCGCAATTCAAATGGGTGTACGCAACCTAGAGGCAAATGTGGATTTGAGGCTAGTAGCTAACCATGTGTTAGGTGAGTATGAAGCCAAGGATGAACACATGATCCAATACCTAGAAAAAACCAAGTCCTTAATACAGAACTTTGATAGGTTCACAATCAAACAAGTACCTAGAGGGGACAACAGGAAAGTTGATGCGCTTAGCAAGATTGCATCTACAAGCTTTGCGCACCTATCAAAACAGGTATTGGTAGAAACCCTAAAAAACAAATCAATCTTGGAGATGGAAGTATCCATGGTGATAGAAGAACAGGATCCCATGTGGATGACACCTATCATTGAATTTATCAGCAAAGGAATCTTACCACAAGATCAAAAGGACGCTCGAAGAGTGCGACGCACAGCGCAGAGATTTGAACTACGAGATGGCATCCTATATCGACGTTCTTTCTTATAACCTTGGCTCCGATGTGTTGGACCTCTTCAAGCAGATTATGTACTCCGAGAAATTCACGCTGGATCATGTAGCATGCACTCAGGATCACGATCCATTGTGGCGCGCGCTCTACGATCAGGATACTATTGGCCTACTATGCACCGCGACGCGTGAGATATGATAAAAAAATGCAGAAATTGCCAAGTACATAGGCCAATTCCGCGCCAACCACAACAAGAGTTAACCCCCATCACCTCACCATGGCCATTCTATAAATGGGGCATTGACATCGCAGGCCCTTTCCTAGTTGCAGCAGGAGGGCTAAAATTCCTCATCGTAGCCATAGACTACTTTACAAAGTGGATTGAGGCAAAAGCAGTGGTAAGCATCACTGGCAACCAGGTAAAACGCTTCGTGTGGGACAATATTGTGTGTCGCTTTGGGCTACCTGGGGAAATCATATCAGATAATGGGAAACAATTCTGTGACAACCCATTCAAAGATTGGTGCGCGCAATTGAACATCACACAACACTTTGCTTTAGTGAAACATCCATAAACCAATGGCTTAGTTGAACGCGCGAATCGAAGCTTAGGCGAAGGGATAAAAGCGCGCCTTGACAGACACAAAGGAAAATGGGTGGACGAGTTGACATGTTTTATGAGCGCACCGCACCACAATCAAAACCAGTACCGGAGACACACCATTCTCCCTTGTCTATGGAACAGAAGCCGTCATACCAGCTGAAATAGGAATGCCAACTATACGAACTGCAGAGGTTAACGTCACAACAAATGACGAGGAGTGGCGCATAGACTTGGACTTTCTGGAAGAAAGGCGTGAACGCGCAGCTATACGCGAAGCAAAGGCTAAAGCAAAAATGAAGAAGTATTATGATGCAAAAGTCAAACATACTTCCTTCATGCCAGGAGACTTTGTATACCGCGCTAACGACGCAAGCCACACAGAAGACACAGGCAAGCTTGGACCCAAATGGGAAGGACCCTATGAGGTCACCGATGCACTAGGTAATGGTGCATACAGGTTGCGCGATATGGAAGGTCACGATCTGGCGCGCACTTGGAATATCTGCAATCTCAAAAGATGCTATCTTTAGGAAAAGCTACGGCCCACAAACAGACAACTTTGCACTTTAGTATGTGCCCAATAATTGGTTGTTTTTTTCTTTTCTTTATTAGGAATTGTTTTATTTTCCAAAAAACTTGCAAGTATCAATAAAACGTTATGGTTTCTAGCTAACTCCATAACACATTTTACTTTATTGTGTACATTCTTATATGTGTCAATATTGTTGTTTTATATTTTTTCCTACATGGCATGCATGCACTAATTAAGACCCACGATGGCAGAAAGGATGAGTAAACCTACTAACTAACTCGTTGAGTAAGAGGGTTGCAAACCCATCAACATTGGATCACGCATCCTTGCTAAGCGCCTTACCTTCAAGACGTTGAAGTAAGTTTTCCTTGCGCACCCCACTAAGGATGCGCAATATCACGTACACTGTACAAGCTTAGCAAATTATAAGCCAAGACTCTTGGTCTTTAATAAGACTTCGCAAAAATGATGCAAGTCTACTTTCATGCTTATGATTTATTTTAAGTCACGCACTTAATTTAAACATAGGTTCCAAAAAGAGTATCTTAATTGATCTTTTTACATAAAGGATAACAATTTATGAACGGATACCATAACACGCAAAAGATATAATTTGTTATTTATACAATGATATACAAGTTACAAAAGCCCATATCTATACACTATGACGATGCTCAGGACTATCTTCTGGGGCAGCGGAGCTTCCTGCCTCTTGGAGCTTTCTCAAAAGTAACGCATCCTTAGGCGATACGGTCGCTACGCTGACGGCAACCCCATCTAATCTGGGGATATGCGCAGCGCCCACACCGTATAGGATGGCCTTGCCCTTAACACCCTTTTTCTTGGCTGATCTCTCCGCGTGCAGTTCCAAGACTTCCTTAAGAGGAACCTCCTTTTCAAGAACAAAAGGGTTCAACATATGACGTGGCTACGCAAAAACGGGAACCTGCAGCTGCGACTCATCAGGCTTTAGAAAATAGTCTGGCTGCGCCTCTGCATCCTCTAAGATGTGTCGCCCCAGGGTTAACCCCTCCATAATTACCTTTATGGGGTAATCCTGGTCGCGCTCCAGCCGCGCAATATGGGGAAGCTCAAGCAGCTTCATCCCCTCCATAGCCTTCATCAGCTCGTCATAGGCATTGGCATTATAACCGAGCACCTCAGTAAGCGCCACATTCAGCAACTTCGCCTCATGTAGCTCCTCTATAGCTTGCGCCCTACCACGCTCCACGGTGCACTGAACTACCTTTCCAAAGGTCTCCAATACCTCCGGAGACTCTAAGGTGCCCATCGCAGCCAGGCGCAAGCCATGACTGATCAACCACCTAAACACGCAGAAAAAGGATGCATTAGAAGCAAAGAGACAAATTAATAAATATAATAAGGCAACATTGCAGAAATATACAAGAACGTACCTGCGCTCAGCTATTGTAGACATAAGATGAGGATATAATTCCTCATCGTATTCTATACTAAGGCCGCGCAGCTTCTCCTCCTGCTTTTTCAGAATCTTCTCCATGCGCAGGTGGAACTCATCAATATGGCCAAAGTGCTCAGCCTTTTTCTCCTCAAGATACCTTACCCCCCAGGTAAAGTTCGCCGCGCGCATGTTGCAGCTCAGCCATCATGGTCAACTTCTCATCAGTGACCTTGTCTGCATGTGCCTTGACAGACCCCACTTCCGCTTGCGCCTCAGCTAGCTGCGCACGGAGAAGGGCAATTTCCTCATCCTTCTGAGCGAGAGTGCTGCTCTCCCCAACATACCGCGTCTTCAACTGAGCGACCAGCTCAGTTTGACGCTTAGCAGCAGCAGCCAACTTCACCAACAGCTGCTGCGTAGATACCTCCTCAGCCTCCTTCACTCCCTCCTCCACGTTTGCATTCTGAGGAGGGATCACGCCTTCCACAAATGCCGCATCATCCTTCGCAGCATGGTCACTACAAAGCATAAGTAGAAGGTTAGAAAAAAAAAAGTAAATAAGTAAGAAGACAGGAAAGACATGGTTATCACTTACAGAAGGGGCGAGGCCTCTGTCATTCCCTTCTCTGCGCCGGTGGCGGATGTGTCATCTTCTGCGGATGACTCTTTATCCGCAATAAGATGGTGCCTCCTCTTGGAAGTGCCACTGCCACCAGCCTCTCCTTTGCGATTTAGATTCTCCGCTACAACCTCAGGCTCCAGCACCTCCGCGCTGTCAGAAGACTCAGCCTGCAACTTCTCCACATGCGCAGGCTCCCCAGTAGGAGGCACGCTCTCCACAGGCGTCACACGCAGAGGAGGTGAATCTTCAGGCGCAGCTTGCCCCAACACAGTTAGATGCCCAGCAGTCGCATCCAAAAGTGGCTGCTCATTCTCCCTCAAAGGACGCACACCAACCGTCACCTGCTTCGGCTTCTCAAGCTTCACTACGGCGAACAAATCCATCTCTGTGCAACACATGAGCAAATAAAAAAACACAGATTAGTTATTGAAGGTACATATACAGAAATACTTACATTATTTAAAGCGAACAAATAAAAGGGACAAGCACCCACCCCGCGCTCTCATCAATGGAGGTTGGCACCTCGTCAGAACCATGGTAATAGTTGCGACTCAGCCCCATGTGCACCAAAAACTCCTCAGGGTAAGGGTTAATGGGGATGCGGTTGGCATCAATCGTATCCGCATCCGCTACGCTATACGAACCGGGTGCGGGGCGCCCATCCCTTGGCAGCGTCTCTTGAGTATAAAACTCAAAAGGCGAAGGAAATACCCTATCATCTACCCAGAAAAACTTTTCTCTCCAATACCTAAGAGAATCCACCTTCTCCGTATAACACTGAAGGCATCCATCGCGCTTCGCGAAAGATACCCATCCATGCGACCACATTGTGCGGTAAAACGCACGGAATAGGTCAACAGTTGGGTTGATAGCAAGCAACCGACAATTAATTTCAAAATTGGATACTTTTGCCGCACCTATACAGTGCAGCTGGAAAATGTGAAGGTGGTAGTGGTTGAGCACATTGCTCAAAAATATGGATATGGGTACACGCTGGTTCGCATACTCGAAGAAGCGCGTATATAACCCTATCTTTCCCTCAGGGAAATCCGCGATGCACGCGTTGGCCTCCGGTACAACCGGATGCACGTCAAGAGGAATAAAATAATCCGAGTAGAACTGACGCAGTTTGTTGACATAAATAATGTCTTAAAACATTGTTAGCATATTAACAATGTCTCTATGTTTTGATAATTACAAAGCATAAACTCATTAATCTAAAACTTATGACGTAAACAAGTTTTTAGTGCTTAATACTTGTCTTTGCTTCCATATCACTTAAGGTATGAATAAACAAAGGGTTTATTACATTTCATGATCAAAGGAAATTTCTCTAATCACTAGAATTTTTATAAAATGCATTAAACATCTAATATCTTTTACAAAATTACTTTTGGAATTAAAAGAATATGTTTAATTCATTATAAATATATGATTTCAAATTTCCAACCAAAAATGGCAAATTTTATCCAGAAAAATATTCTCCACTAAAAGACAAGAAAAACCAACGTTCTGAAGGGGCGGCCCCCTTAATTCCTTAGGCGGTCCCCTTAATCATTAAGGGGACCGGCTACTAATTAAGGGGACCGGCCACGCTCCAGAACAGTATTTTCCCCCCTTATAAATACTGGTTCATCCCTCAGAATTTTCTCACCTTTTGCACTTCTATTTCATCTTTTCTGAGTCTAGGAATCTATTTCGCACAAAACTAAAGATTGAGAAGATTTATTTTCTTTGCATAAACTCCTTTGTAAAACTCAATCAATTTTCTCTAAAAATTATTCTCACAATCTAGGAATCACATGAAGATCATTTTCCTTACATTGTTGACTAATTCTAAAAACATTGTCTTTCAAAATCATGCATAAACTCTCACATAAATTGTCAAGGTATATAATCTAATATATGTCTTTGACATTCATGATCGAGCAAAAATTGAATCAAGGAGATCATTTGGATTGTTTCTTAGGATTATTATTCCTTTTTGCATTTAGGAGTCGAAACAATCACAACTCCACATTTGATGCATATAGACACACACTAGGACAAATTCACTAATAATGTTGTCATCTTGATCCATCACTAGTTTTTTCACTCACTAATTGCCTTTGCCTTTAATCTAAGATAGGTGCCTTAGGAAGTTTAAGTGATCTTGCCCTTACTTACCTCCTCTTGCTTATTATGTGTTGATTATTTGCTCTTTTGCCTATGTGTTATTGCATGCATGCTATATCTTGATTAGATTAGATTCTATATTGCCTAAAGGAATTGTACTTGCTTGAATTCTAATCCAAACACACAACCTTTCTGCAAATTTTCTGCCAAAAACCCAACTCTGGCAACCTGGAAATCACCAGATGGGCGGCCCCCTTAATTTTGTAAGGCGGCCCCCTTAATCATTAAGGGGACCACCCCCTAATTAAGGGGACCGGCCATCTGATGGTCGGGTTTACAGAATCTTTTCTACTTTTTAGCCCATTTCAACCTACATTTCCCAATTTTCACCAACACATTTTGTCCTAATCTCCCAAACAAACTTTATCCATCCATAAACACACAAATCTTACACTATAAATACCCCCAATCCTCAAAACTCTTCACTCATCCCTTCATGGCTTCTCCAAACAAACCAAAACCAAAAGCCTCTAGGCTTGCAAAAATGACGGAAAAACCCGTTTGGCGAAGAAAAAGCCCTCGAAACAAATCCATCATAACAAATGAAGTTGGAAGTCACTCAACACCACCAACCACTTACTTCCCAAACTTTCGACCAAATTCACAAGGACATTCATTTGATCCTCTTTACAAACCATACAACATTGGCCAAACATCTTCCTGCATGCCAAACCACTCACCTCATCCTCCAATCACTTGTAATGATCCATACAAGTTTGATCAACCATCCCACTTCAACTCCAACTACACAAACCTAATTCATCCATATCAACACAATGACTTTCTCCACATTACCACGGAAAAGCAAAAGTTCCGTGATGAAATATCACAAATCCATGATCTTCGTGATCTCAATGTCATGCATCTTGCACAACGCAACAAAGGGCAACCTCCATCATCACCCTACAACAATTGCCTTCCTCACTCTCTCAACTTGGATCAAGTTACAAACCACACTCACTATTGCCCTTGTTGCATCTTTCTCCAAAAACAAATCCTTTACTTGAGTGACGATATTTCTTGGATTGAATATCTCCTCACTCGACCTCATCCAAAAAAGGTTTGTGTAATTATTCATATTTTTAGTGTTAATATACCAACATTTACGGCTAAATAAATAACAAAAATGTCTATTATAAGTGCATATATCGTTGAAATGTGTTATTTATTATTGAAGGTACGAAACGAGAAATTTGGAGCAAAAGTATGGGATTTCGAGCATTTAACGAAGATTATTGAAGCCCGAAAAAAAAATCCAAGATTAAAGCCCAGGAAAAATAAATCATTATCCAAAAGATATCCGGCCCATAATAAACCTGAGATGAAGTAAAATACCCAACCCAAAATCTTTAAACGGTTCTTATGAAGTTGGTTGGTTAGATTTGCACCACGTCACTTTTCTTTGGGTGCAAGATAAATCTTTCGGATACAATGCCCAGGTTTATTAATTTATGGGGATATAAAAGGAGCATGAGGGTTGTGATGAAGGGGTGCGCTGGGTAGTCCAGCCGTCATTCTCTATCTTTTTATCAATCATATGTTAAATCATTTTAATCTTTATTTTATGCTTTAGATTTATGCAAAATGTTCCAGCAACCATCTCTTTCCATTGTTAGAATTTTTAATTTAATATTTTATAGCTTTTGATTCTTCGTAATATTGTAGCTACATTTTTGTCTACTTCAGTTGATTCCAATCTTTAAATATCATTAAACAATCATTTATTTACTTGTTATTAATTAATTTAAGTTTGTTTTAAGTTTCGCATTTAGTTAGTTTTTATTGTCAAATTTGTTGATCTTTTGCTTTGATAACTTCGATCAAAAAGGTCAACACTCTGTTACGTTTAACATTTTACTACATTAAAACTTTTAGTTACTTTATGTCTTTAAAAATCATTTTACTAGTCTTAAGGTTTTAAATCACAAAATAGTTATTTTTATTAAAGTCTTATTTTTTTTTTCTTTTAAAATAGTTTTTGTAGCAAGTTTAAATTTATTTTTATGTTTGAATGAAGAAAAGTTGTCACCTTGGCGTTCCGAGCAAATTCCGGGTTTCATCTAATCCTTTATCTTTTTATTTATTAATGTTTATGTTTATTGTCATGTTTAGTTTAGTAGTTATTATTGTTGCTTTATTTATTGCTTGTAGTTTAGTTTTTATTATGCGCAAGTAGACTTTATACATGTTTGTTTAGAGATGGGTGGTTAGGTAGTTAGGATTGCGGTTGGAAGTTGTTGTTGGTGATGTTAGTTGTTACTTTATGTTAGTTTATTGACTAGAGGTTAGGTTAGCCGTTTTTGGTAACGGATAGATTTTGCAAATTTAAACGTGTCTTGACTAAAATTTCGTGAAAGGTCCGCCTGATCGGTTTTGGAGCCTTACTCTTGAAAGAGAACTCTAACTCAAGATAAGGTTAGTAACACGCGCATTAAATTCGCAAGACTAACTTTTACTATAAAAACGCTTAATTTAGCCTACTAAGCCGTTAACGGGAGACATCCAACCTACGGTTTACTTAGATTGTTTTTATTCAAGTTGACGGGCAAAAGCCGTTGCAAAGAATAAAACTTCTCTAGTAGTCAATATCTTAACCTACATTAGCAACTAAGTGGTTTAATGTACGCGAATAAGGGTTAAGATTGAAGCACGCAACCGTGTGAATAAATTAACCTTTATTCGAGTTTTATTTCACTAATTTTAATCCTAACTATTTACCACCGATTTCTAAGCAAACATATCCCTTAGTATAAGTTTAGTTTTTAGCTTTCCTTTAGATAACTTAGTTGCGTTAGTTTATTTTTTTATAAAAAACCAAACATACCTTTTGTGATAACTAAGCATCAAACAAAACTTGACTTACGTATTTCAGTTCACCACTCCTTCGAAACGATACTCGGGAGATCAATACTTACTAAGATACTTTTGTATTAAGGTTCGTATAGTCTTTCCATTTATATAAATTATTTTTGAAGGGAAAACGACCCCTTTCAAAATGGCGCCGCTGCCGGGGAGTTGGTGTAAGGATTTGCGTTAGTTGGGTCGAGTTAGTGCCTTAGTTTTTTATTAAAAAAAAAAAAAAAAAAAAAAAAAAAAATCTTCTTTTTCCTCTTAATTGTTAATTCTGTTTCTCTTACTCTCTTATATTGTTTAATTCTTCGCTATGTCTTCTTCTTATCTATATGGTTGTGAGTGGTGTGGGGGTCCTCATAATGGTGGAAATTGTCCCGGGTGTAGCATGGTAGAATCGAGAAACGGGTTTGTCTATGGCTAAAATCCCTATTCTTACCATGAAACAGCCGACTTTTTCCACCAGCCCCCACAACACGAGATGGAGACATATGTGTGTGAGTCTTATGGAGGTGGTCCTCACCAAGGTTTTGATTGTCAAACAGGGAATACGCTTGTCTATGAGCAACTTCCGTGTAACAATCAAAATTTTGGTTATGACCAACATCCATATGATTTACCGAGTCAGTCGCAGCAGTTTTACTGTTGTGAATTATGTGTAGGTCCTCACTATAGCTTCGATTGCCAAACTAGGAACCCGCTTGTCTATGAGCATACTCCTTATGACAATCATGACTCATCCGGTTTTGACCAACCTTCACAATACACAACCCCTCAACCACTTCTTCAGAGCGAGTTAACTAGAGCTGAATTGATTACTAAAATGATTATTGCTCAAAATCAAGTCAACATGAACTTTCAAACTGAAATAGACTGTCTTAAGCAGCTGATTCTTAAAAAACAAAATCCTCCTCTTAACTCGTTTTATCTTGAGGAAAGTAACGAGGATGATATGGAGACTACAATGGACGAGGTGCATAATTCTAGCCCACAAAGTACCGCACATGTCCCATCTCCGCCACTAGCATACACACCATCCTTACCTAGACTTGATGTTTCGGGAGACCAAAATTTAGATATCGACATACCTTTTGGAGAGCATTTAGATACCCTTTCAATGGGGGATAGGGAAATTGACTTTAATCCTAGAGATATAGAAAGTTTACCTGCCAATGACCCTGTCCCAATCCCAAGGATATCTGATGAACCTTTAGGTAATTTTGATTTGATCTCTAGGTCTTTTGATGTGACTATATCAAACCCTCTGTTTGACTTTGATGATAGCTTCACCTTAAGATTTGATAACAAATTTTTTGATGATGAGTTTGAGGATTTGAGTAGCTTGGACCACTCTAAGTTAAAACCATTAATTGATGAGTCCACCATACTAGTCACACCACTTCCTGATTCTAAGCAAATTTTCTTAAGGGAAGTGGAAAGATTTGATCCTTTTTTCTCCCTAACACACTCGAGTGATGTGACGCAGGTAATGGATAAACCTTTTGATAGATTTACCCATACACCATTACCCCGTCAGGTAGCATACTCACCTAAGGAGGTGTTGTATCGCTTTTTCCATCCTAACTTATCACTAAGTGATGGATGTGACCATGAGCTTAAAAGTAAGTAACCCTAGAGTCAAGCTAGAGACTCGAACAAAAACAAGCGCTTCTCGGGAGGCAACCCGTGTTATCTTAATATGGAATAAGTATTTTATCTGCACTTAGGTTTATTTTGACTAAATTAGGTTATTAGTGTTAGTAATGAATAAGTTTGGGAATGTCTTGTTTTCTTTGTTGCTTCGTGGTTTTTATTTTTGCTCACAGGATGCCCTTTGATCGAGAAGACTTTCATGATTGTTGTCCGATCGATCTGCACGTTTATATCAGGGGAGTCCTCAGTTCTGATCATTTATGTCTTATGTTTTTCCTTAAAGCATGCATTTTTTATGACTAATATATGGCTTAGGAGTTGCATTAGATACCCTTTTTACACTTGGAATTTTAGCATTGGTCTTTTATGTTCTAAGTGTAGGGGTGGCACCCGAACACTTTTGAACATTGAGGCCAATGTTCGGTTCTAAGTGTAGGGGGGGTTTATATCAAAATGATCATACTTATGCCTACTTGTTTGTCCTCATGCAACCCCATTTTGACCAATTTTTTTTATTTTTTATTTTTTATTTTTATTTATTTATCGTCATTGCATTATTATTGTCTTTTGTTCTTAAAAAAAAAAAAAAAAAAAAAAAAAAAAAAAAAAAAAAAAAAAAAGTTTTGACCGTGCGTGATTGACTAGTCCCTTAAGCTAGAACAAAGGAGATCCTGACTCTGCCAGAGTGTTGATCTGACTGCTTCCTTAACTTTTTAGACTAAATTCTTAACGAATTGTGCAAATGAAAATGCTAAGCATAGAGTAGTTGGTTCTCTTTAGAGCTTATATAAGTAATCTGTGGCTTTTTCTCCCAGTAGCTCCTAATTGAATCTAAATACGTAAACTTTTGACCATTAAAAGTTTTCGTTATGTAAATAAGTTTTTATGCAAGGTTAATATGGAGGACTAGTTCAAATTTTTATTTAAATTTTGGAACAAGCAACTTCCCTAAAACTTGAATAATATTGCTAAATGAAGTAATGTAAAATTGCTGAATGAGGCAAAATTTTGAGTTTATTATGAAAAGAAAAAGTGGAGAAAAAAATGATGAAAAAGCAAAATGATGAAAAAAAAAGGAAAAAATTGAAGAAAAAAAAAATGAGAAAATTGAAATGAGGGATAATTGTTTCTAAATGTATCGAACTTGCCACCTTTTACTATGTTGTGTAATGAACTTTTTTTTTTCCTATTGTGTGTATCAAACTGCCTAATCCGTTCTATTCAGTGAATGCTAACGTGATTAGGGTTTTTCCGTTAGAGTAAATTGCATAAATCGTCCTTTTCTCTAAAAAATTGCTAACGGCCGTTTAACAAAGGCAATGTTAGTCCATTTACCAACCATCATTTGCAACGTTAGTCCTTTAACAAAGGTAACGTTAGTCAATATACCATCGCCACCACACGCCACCATCACCCACCATTGCCACCACCACCACCGCCGTCGCCACCACCCACCATCATCACCATCATCGCCACCACCACCGTCGTCGCCACTACCACCACCGCCACCGCCGCCGCCACCACCACCACCTCCATCCACCACCACCCACCACTACCACCACCACCCACCGCCAACCACCAACGCCCACTGCCGCCGCCACCCACCACCACCCACCACTACCACCACCACCCACCACCACCCATCACCACCACCACCACCACCGCCGTCGCCGCCACTACCACCACCGCCACCGCCGCCGCCACCACCACCACCTCCACCCACCACCACCCACCACTGCCACCGCCACCCACCAACACCCACTGCCGCTGCCACCTACCACCACCCATCATCACCACCACCACCGCCGTCGCCGCTACTACCACCACTGCCACCCGCCGCCGCCACCACCACCACCTCCATCCACCACCACCACCACCACCACCACCGCCGTCGCCGCCACTACCACCACTGCCACCGCCGCCGCCACCACCACCACCTCCATCCACCACCACCCACCACTGCCACCACCACCTACCGCCACCCATCAACACCCACTGCCGCCGCCACCCACCGCCACCTCGTGTAAAACCGTGTGTAAAACCCCGTGTAAAACCACATATAAAAACATGTATAAAAACATATGTAAAACCGCGTATAAGAACGGCGGCGGCGGCAGTGGGTGGCCGTGTGTGGTGGTGGCAACACAGTGGGTGTTGGTGGTGGCGGCGGCAATGGGTGTTGGTGGGTGGTGGTGGCAGTGGTGGGTGGTGGTGGGTGGAGGCGGCAGCGACGGCGGTGGTGGCGGTGGTGGTAGTGGCGGCGACGGTGGTGGTGATGATGGTGGGTGGTGGTGGCGGTGGTGGTGGCAGCGACAGCGGTGGAGTTGGTGGCAGTGGTGGGTGGTGGTGGCGGTGGGTGGTGGTGGTAGTGGTGGGTGGTGGTGGATGGAGGTGGTGGTGGTGGCGGCGGCGGTGGTGGTAGTGGCGACGACTGTGGTGATGATGATGGTGGGTGGTGGCAACGGCGGTGGTGGTGGTGATGGCAGCGGCGGTGGTGGTGGCGACGGTGGGTGGTGGAGGTGGCGATGGTGGGTGGTGGTGGCGGGTGGTGGCGATGGTATATTGACTAACGTTGCCTTTGTTAAAGGACTAACATTGCAAATGATGGTTGGTAAATGGACTAACATTGCCTTTGTTAAACGACCGTTAGCAATTTTTTAGAGAAAAGGACGATTTATGCAATTTACTCTAACGGAAAAACCCTAATCACGTTAGCATTCACTGAATAGAACGGATTAGGCAGTTTGATACACACAATAGGAAAAAAAAAGTTCATTACACAACATAGTAAAAGGTGGCAAGTTCGATACATTTAAAAACAATTATCCCAAAAAGATGTGTTGAATAAATTAGAATAAATAAATTGAGTTGCTTGTTCTCAAATTTAAATAGAAAGTTGAGTTAGTATTCGTTGATTTTTTGTAAAAATTAAACGGGAATTTATAGATTGTTGATTTCGAAAGACCCCGAAAGCTCCGATACTATTCTCAAAGGTATAAAAACCTAACCTCCTAAGCTTTTGCTAAAAGGATAAGCTGAGAAGAAAATCGTCACATGGAGTGATCTCATCTTTGCGTCTTTAATCTATAGATAATCGTTTGTTGTTATCTATTTAAGTTTTGATTTTAATGTGTCAGGGATATTAAAAATATTTGAATCAAAATCCCGTCAATTCCGGTACTATTCTCTGTGAGGTGTCAAAAGCCTGGTCACCTAAAACCAACTGGTTTGGGATGTGCCGAGAAGAAAGCCGCTACATGGAAAAGGCTCTTTTTGATTCTTAAATTTCTGAGGTTCCCGGTGAGTTAGAATTGGGCTTAAATAAATGACAACCATAATGAGCTCTGATTTTTTGTGGTCAAACTTTTGAAAATAAGCACACACGCCTAAACGTTATAAATTGCGGGAGTAAAAAGTTAAGACTTGTCTTACACAGATTATTAATATAAGTAGTGTTAGCATTTTTTACAAAAACATTTGTGCAAGGGTTTTTGAACTTAGTTGTAAGTATAAAAAGAGGATGATGATTATTATCTCCTGGAAGCACCCAGTTTGCGTGTTTCCCGTTCTTAAGCTTCGTATATATCGTGAAAATAAAAGTCAAGCATGGCGGGTCGCAATAAAAATATATTTTAGCTATATATATATGAATAAATGTCAAAATGGGGCGTTATCGACTTTAATGGTTTTTATTTGTATCCCTAAATGATTATTTATCTGTTCTTGTTTGATGTGATATGTTATTTGTTTAGGGGATGAAAATCGTTTTTGACTTAACGTGTATAATAATCATTGCGTGAGGGCACGCAATAGCCTAAGTGTAGGGGGATGATAAATGTGTAATAATTCATATTTTTTGTGCTAATATACCATCATTTACGGCTAAATAAATAACAAAAATGTCTATTATAAGTGCATATATCGTTGAAATGTGTTATTTATTATTGTAGGTACGAAACGAGAAATTTGGAGCAAAAGTATGGGATTTCGAGCATTTAACGAAGATTATTGAAGCCCGAAAAAAAAATCCAAGATTAAAGCCCAGGAAAATTAAATCATTATCCAAAAGATATCCGGCCCATAATAAACCTGATATGAAGTAAAATACCCAACCCAAAATCTTTAAACGGTTCTTATGAAGTTGGTTGGTTAGATTTGCACCACGTCACTTTTCTTTGGGTGCAAGATAAATCTTTCGGATACAATGCCCAGGTTTATTAATTTATGGGGATATAAAAGGAGCATGAGGGTTGTGATGAAGGGGTGCGCTGGGTAGTCCAGCCGTCATTCTCTATCTTTTTATCAATCATATGTTAAATCATTTTAATCTTTATTTTATGCTTTAGATTTATGCAAAATGTTCCAGCAACCATCTCTTTCCATTGTTAGAATTTTTAATTTGATTTAATATTTTATAGCTTTTGATTCTTCGTAATATTGTAGCTACATTTTTGTCTACTTCAGTTGATTCCAATCTTTAAATATCATTAAACAATCATTTATTTACTTGTTATTAATTAATTTAAGTTTGTTTTAAGTTTCGCATTTAGTTAGTTTTTATTGTCAAATTTGTTGATCTTTTACTTTGATAACTTCGATCCAAAAGGTCAACACTCTGTTACGTTTAACATTTTACTACATTAAAACTTTTAGTTACTTTATGTCTTTAAAAATCATTTTACTAGTCTTAAGGTTTTAAATCACAAAATAGTTATTTTTATTAAAGTCTTATTTTTTTTTCCTTTTAAAATAGTTTTTGTAGCAAGTTTAAATTTATTTTTATGTTTGAATGAAGAAAAGTTGTCACCTTGGCGTTCCGAGCAAATTCCGGGTTTCATCTTATCCTTTATCTTTTTATTTATTAATGTTTATGTTTATTGTCATGTTTAGTTTAGTAGTTATTATTGTTGCTTTATTTATTGCTTGTAGTTTAGTTTTTATTATGCGCGAGTAGACTTTATACATGTTTGTTTAGAGATGGGTGGTTAGGTAGTTAGGATTGCGGTTGGAAGTTGTTGTTGGTGATGTTAGTTGTTACTTTATGTTAGTTTATTGACTAGAGGTTAGGTTAGCCGTTTTTGGTAACGGATAGATTTTGCAAATTTAAACGTGTCTTGACTAAAATTTCGTGAAAGGTCCGCCTGATCGGTTTTGGAGCCTTACTCTTGAAAGAGAACTCTAACTCAAGATAAGGTTAGTAACACGCACATTAAATTCGCAAGACTAACTTTTACTATAAAAACGCTTAATTTAGCCTACTAAGCCGTTAACGGGAGACATCCAACCTACGGTTTACTTAGATTGTTTTTATTCAAGTTGACGGGCAAAAGCCGTTGCAAAGAATAAAACTTCTCTAGTAGTCAATATCTTAACCTACATTAGCAACTAAGTGGTTTAATGTACGCGAATAAGGGTTAAGATTGAAGCACGCAACCGTGTGAATAAATTAACCTTTATTCGAGTTTTATTTCACTAATTTTAATCCTAACTATTTACCACCGATTTCTAAGCAAACATATCCCTTAGTATAAGTTTAGTTTTTAGCTTTCCTTTAGATAACTTAGTTGCGTTAGTTTATTTTTTTATAAAAAACCAAACATACCTTTTGTGATAACTAAGCATCAAACAAAACTTGACTTACGTATTCAGTTCACCACTCCTTCGAAACGATACTCGGGAGATCAATACTTACTAAGATACTTTTGTATTAAGGTTCGTATAGTCTTTCCATTTATATAAATTATTTTTGAAGGGAAAACGACCCCTTTCAGTGTAGCCAAGATTTCCATAGCTCATTCCCTTGGTGCTCTCAAATGAGGGGGAATCTACATCAAGGGGGAGCATTAACCTTTTTGATTTTACAAAAAGGGGGAGAAGAGAATGTTAAACTCTAAATTCTTGTCTAATAATTATTTTTTAGACCTAATGAGTTTAAGGTTTTGTAATCATCAAAAAGGGGGAGATTGTTGACATAAATAATGTCTTAAAACATTGTTAGCATATTAACAATGTCTCTATGTTTTGATAATTACAAAGCATAAACTCATTAATCTAAAACTTATGACGTAAACAAGTTTTTAGTGCTTAATACTTGTCTTTGCTTCCATATCACTTAAGGTATGAATAAACAAAGGGTTTATTATATTTCATGATCAAAGGAAATTTCTCTAATCACTAGAATTTTTATAAAATGCATTAAACATCTTATATCTTTTACAAAATTACTTTTGGAATTAAAAGAATATGTTTAATTCATTATAAATATATGATTTCAAATTTCCAACCAAAAATGGCAAATTTTATCCAGAAAAATATTCCCCACTAAAAGACAAGAAAAATCAACGTTCTGAAGGGGCGGCCCCCTTAATTCCTTAGGCGGTCCCCTTAATCATTAAGGGGACCGACCACTAATTAAGGGGACCGGCCACGCTCCAGAACAGTATTTTCCCCCCTTATAAATACTGGTTCATCCCTCAGAATTTTCTCACCTTTTGCACTTCTAAACTTTCTGATCTAGATCCATTTCTCTATTCTCTTATCCTTTGATCATAAGTGTATAATTCTTTGTTTCAAAGTGATTCAATCTTCATCCTCTCAAGTGCAAGAGAAGAATACCTCTATCCCCCAAGACAAGAAGTATTACAACTTGTTGTGATCTCCACATCCAAGTTGTTGGTGCATCATCAAGATTATTTACATATTCTTAGTGAAGATTCTTGTGAATATTTGTTTGTAGATAGTTGTGCTAGATATATAGATTGTGTGATTAGTTAGTAGCTTGGTGTGAAGAAGAAAAGTTAGGAGCTAGATTGGTGTGAAGAAGATAGGTGTGGAGTAGTTAGTTGTGAAGTAGATTGATTTGAAGAAGGTGTGTAGAAGTTGTGACTTAGGTGTGAAGAAGTTGTGGTGTGAATATTGGTGTGTAAATTGGTGTGTAAATTGGTGTGTAAGGTTTTCTCCGCCATAAGGGAGCTTGTTGATATAGTGAAGAAAACTCTCGAATTAGGTGCCCGGGGAGTGGAATAGGGTAAGGAAGGTGTCCTTGTAGCCGAACCACTATAAATCTCTTGTCTCGCTGTTCGATCTTTCCATCTCTTACTTATTTCATTACTTATCATTGTTATATATTACTTATTGATTGTTGTTCATATTGTGCAAGACTTGAGATCACATATTATCGAATCTAAGTTTTTAAAAGCTAAGAAAACACTAAAACTATCTTTTACAACGAATTAAAAAGACGTAAAACTATTCAACCCCCCTTCTAGTTTTCCACACAGTTCATCCTCGTCTATTTCAGAAGGAAACTCGTGTAATTGGCGAACCATTTTAAAGAAACTAATAATAGAGCACGCTTACGCGGATTACCTAATAAAACAGTTGCTCTCTTTGAAAACGCTTTGAAGAAAGGTAGAAATGGCGGAAGTGTGTTTTTTACTGTGTGTTTTTCAATAAATGGGAGGCGGTGTTTATATAGGGTTACCAAAACCCTAGCATGTGAGCCACATGGAACCCACTATCCTAATCGTGTGGCTAGAAGACGATCGGGTACATGCACTTTTCCCATTTCCCGATAAACACGTGGACACCCTCCCCACTTCCCTAGGTAATTTTTGATAATATTGGTGACTAGATACATTGTTTACCATATTGGGCGGTAATTTTTCCCGCCACACTTACCGTTGCTTCCAGAAGTCTAGTATCCGCGGCTAGCAAGCCGCGCACACTAGACTGGGGGGACATGATGACGTATAGTCTATATTTGGGTCACGAGCCCAAATGATAAACATTACTAAGGCCCAAATCCACAATAAGTGGGCTATCATAACAATGACTTGGGCCGCATTACAAAAGGGATTGGGCTCACGTAGACCCAAACCCAACCAAACTATTTATGGTCTAGATAAGGATCTTCTATCTATGGATAAAGATCCTTGAACCGGATAAGCACCATGCGTGCGAAACGTAAGGGGCACGAAACCTACAAGGATTCTGCGCTTATATAAGGAATGACATAATTCTCATTAAAGGTACGATCACAAACCCTAAAACTCTTTACGAGAACCCTAAAATCGATTACTTAATCGTGGGAGACAATCCCACGATAAGCCTAACGGTGTTTGTTTATTTTCTTAGTGCGCAGGTTTCAAGCATTAAGAGCTAATTGGTACGAGAGCAAGAGCCCAAACTAGGAATGCCCAACTTTTGTATCAACAGCATACATATCTCTCCAAAGGTGAATAGTTACATATATATTTTTAATATAAGTTTTTGATGCACATGCTACAATGCGACAATAGTTTTTACGCATTCTTTGAATATATACGTAATTCTGCATCTTTAGATATATGCAAAAGCTAACACAAATAGACTAGGATAAAAGTGTAAAATATATACAACCGTAGGGTGCAAAGTGACTAACACCCATAGTTATCATCTTCGTCACCTCATCACTCATATTGACTCTGACTAGGAGTGTAATAGACCCGAGTCGAGTCGAGTATTGACAAGCTCGAGCTCGGCTCGACATATAATACTCGAGCTCGACCGAGCCTCAAAATTCAAGCTCAAGCTCGGCTCGATCACTAAAACTCGAGCTCGAAACTCGACTCGACTCGGCTCGTATATATTAAATAAAATCAAGTTTATGAACATCCTTCGAGAAATCCAACTCCCAGCACAACGAGAGATAAGATCCAGATGTTTCGACTGCTAAATATTGCTTTTATGAACATCCTTCGAGAAATCCAAATCCCAGCACAATCCAGATATATTTGCTCAAATCAAAAATTACTTACGCTCTGAAGAAAAAACCCACATCTTATAATGCACAGACATATAAAACTTATGAAGTTAAGTAAAAAAAAAAAAAAGGTAGTTACCTAAGAGTGGAAGTCACCGATTGGTTGAGATGTGGAAGAATAAGGAAGATGACGGACCAAATGCTTGGTGTAAAGGCAGTGGCGAAGCTAGAAAATTTTCAGTGGGGGGTCGGGATCTAATTTTTTTTTCCTAACGCTATTTTTCGGGTAATACCGAAATTTTGGGGGGTCGAAACCGAATATACCGAAATTTTTCTACACGAAAACTATATACCCCTACATCGCAAAAAAAATTTCGGGGGTCGGGCGCCCCCCCCCCCCCCCCCCCCGGGCCCCTATGTAGCTGCGCCCCTGTGTAAAGGTAATAGGGTTTGTAACTTTTCCTTTTTATATGAAAGAAAATGGAAAGTGAATATATGTGTAAATAAAGGGTATATACGTAATTTTAGAAAAGCTCGTTAAGGCTCGCGAGCTTCACGAGCCGAGTAACTTAGAACTCGAACTCGGCTCGACATCTTACACGAGTAGCTCGAGCTCGAGCTCGAGCTCGAGCTCGAGCTCGACTCTTTTAAAATCAAGTCGAATCGAGTATTTTTCGAGTCGATCTCGAGTTGCTCGCGAGTTATCTCAGCTCGATTACACCCCTAACTCCGACAATGTTCTTTGTTTCTGTTTTTTTCTTTTTTCTTTAATCGCTTGAAACTAGTCTATGTTTCACTTATATAACATCCATTCTTAAATTTTGAATACATTCTCATCAAATTTAGTTTAAACACCAAATTAAATCTTCCCCTGCATTATAACATCGGAGCCCCTGTCCCTGCTGGCATTCTTATCCAAACCTTATTCTCCTTCTCTTGATGTAGAAAAAAATCCCCTTCATTTGAAGGTAATACAAAATTAGCTCTATCTTATCCAATGGGAGACTTTTGAGTTCATCCTTTAGCTAACTTATCAAAGATCGAGAGAATTGCCGTAAAGTGCAGTACTTCCTCTCTGGTGTATAGATCCTTACCATTTCTTTTCAACTATGCTTAAGGAGCCTGGCCTGTCTTACTTTCCTTTCCTGCTAAACGATACAATGAAGGCTTGATAGTTCAAGTAGTAAAGGAGGCTTGGCTTGATAGTTAGGGGTAGCCAAGCTGTGGCAAGAGGAGAAAAGCAGTTAATCTTAGTACCCGTGAAGTCAGGCTTTTCTAGCTAGTAGAAGGATACAAAGTGCTTTGATGTACAAGTCTTATGCATGATAGATAAAATAAAAGACTTGGAGACCTTGCTCGGTTGATCGATCCACACACCTTAAAATCCGGCCCTGATTCTAATCTATGAAGTATTAGCACTAATCCCTTTTGTGTTTATAGTAATAATTTTATGATTGTACATAATGAGTTAATCATCGATTCCTAACCAAAAACAAAATTGTTACTAAATTGTAAAAAAATGAATACCTTCTATTTTGGAACTGTAAATTGCATTGAGCTATAGCTAGAATTAGATTACATCGGTGATTGATTTACAAGACAATTCAACATTCAACTGAACCATTCTATTAAAGAATTCTCCTCTAGGAAATACATAAAAGTTATTGACTAGAAAATAATAACCTATTACAACGTTTGTTTGTGAATCCTTTCCGTTCGCCGTTGAAGCTACCATGGTTGTGCAAGCTCCCAAGTAAGAGAATTTAGCTATGAGCTCCATTTGCTTTTTTTGAATGAGGTGGCTTTTAAGGTTTTAGAGGTGGACGCAGTACTACAGAGCTGATGAAGTGAATCAGGTTCATAGATTTCCAACCCTTTTAACAAAGAAAGATCCCGAGGAAGATGTGTGATACGCGTACCTTTTAAATTTAACACTTTCAGACATTCTAAGTGCCCGAGTTCCTTCGGTAATACGTCGAGCTGAACACAGTCTAAGAGACTAAAATATCTCAGACGTCTCAACTTACATATGCTGTCAGGAATATTTGTTATTTTTTCACATTTGTTTAGATTTAGATTCTCTAAACATTCTAATCGGCCAAGATCTCGAGGCAACTTCTCAAGGTTCACACATGACGAAAGATCGAGTGTTTTTAGATGTTTCAACATGCGTATGCTATCTGGAAGATGCATAATACATGCAAACGACAAATTTAGCTTCTCTAAGCAATCTAGATGGCCAATGTCCTCAGGCAATTCCTCTAGAATACAACCATAGAGTTCAAGAGTTTTTAAACACCGTAAACCACAAATACTTTCTGGAAGACTCCTGAGTTTTCTGCAAGAATGGAGATCTAGATATACAAGCTCCTGAAGGTTTGCAATTGACGAGGGTAGTTCTTCTATATCGTTAAATCTAAACTGAAGATCTAGTAGTGCAGTGTTCCCCTCACCTGGGATTATATCTGGGAACTGCTTCAGATGTAAACGGTTTAGACAAAGAACCTTAAGTGTTTCCAACCGTTTGATAAACATAAATGATTCAATCTTCAGATTAGAACAACCACTTAAGTTTAAGTGCACAAGCCCCTCCAGATTTCCATTGGTCATGTCAATTTGTTCCAAATGATAACAATCTTCAAGATCTAACCTCTCAAGATTCGGAGTGAGCTCAAGGTCAATGGTCATAAGCTGTGAATGTTTGAGGTTCAGGAATTTGAGCTTGTTAAGAACCTGTCATAAACAAAAAATGATAGATGGATAATGCAGTAGTGTCTAACTCATAAATGCAAGGCATTATAACTAAAGAATCAAGCAAACTACCCAATCTACTATAGTACCTTTCTTTCTCCTCCTTCCCATAACTGTATGATCTTGCAGTAAGGCATTTCAAGTGTAACAAGGTTATCTGCTTCAAAGTTTTTAGGTAAGGACGGATAAGGGTATTGGTACCAGTCCAGATATTGTAATTTAGTTGGGAAGATTTGGCTAACTTGGTCAGTCATCTCATCCCAATGACTATAATCATATCCTACATCTGAAACCACACAAAGAAATCTTAGGTTCTTCAACCTTTCAAAACCTTTAACAACAGTTTTAGATCTGAGTTTCACTCTTATAGCTCTTATCACTTCATTATCCTGCAATAAACAAAAAGATAGCATGAAACTTGGCCATACCATATGTAAGCGTGTTGGTTTTGTCAACCTTAAAAGTATAGTTGATACTTACCAAGCCGTCAGCCAATACTGTTTTAATTTCCTCAAAAATCCACAAGCGACTATGTCTATGGGGCTCATCCTCATTGCGACGAACAATATACCTACCCATTTCTTGAATACTGTCATGCATGCCCAAGTAATTATCATCAGAAATAGTTATAAGAGATCTTTCCTCAAGAACACTTAAACCATTTATAGCCCTAAATCCACAGCTCTCAAGTGCTCTAATCGCACTTTCTTTTTCCCAGCCTATCAATAAGCATGCAACATCAAGGAATATATCCTTGCAATCCTTTTCAAGGTCGATAAAGCTCAATTCCAATTTACTCTGAGTTTCCTTTGGTGGAATTTTTTTAAGTCTTTCCAGAGCATCTTTCCATACACGCTTCTCTTTTCCGCGCAAAAACCTACCCAATACTTTGATTGTTAAGGGAAGACCAGCAGCATAATGTACAACTTGCCTTGATAGCTTTTCATCTGTTGGAAAATCTTTATGAGATGCATACATTCTGAAGAGGCAATTTGCTTCCTCGTCCTCTAACAAATTGATTTCATGAGTCACGTTCACTTCGTGTGCTACTAGCACTTGTTTATTCCTTGTCGTGATGATAATTATACTACCTGGTTGAAACCAATCGGGGTCACCGGCTAATGCCTCAAGCTGGTCTGTATGATCGACATTGTCTAGAACAATTAGAACCTTATGACAACGCAATCTTTTTTTCATCATGATTTTCCCGTCATGAACGTTAGTTACAGGGATCTCTGGATCTTTTACAATATCCGAAAGGATTTGTTTCTGCAGCGACTTCAAGCTAGCTTCGCTAACATTCTCAACGTAGCTTCTAGCACTAAACTGTAAGAATAATTGGTCATAAATAGCTCTCGCCAAAGATGTCTTCCCACCACCTCCAATCCCATAGATCCCTATCATACAAACCTCACCAGACATATCTATAGATGACAAAACAAGTTTAATTCGGGGCTCCATGCCTATTAATTTGTCATTAATGGATAACATTGTGGAATGCAACTTGAGCGAAATCTTACTAACAATAATATTGATAAATTTGGCTTCATGCCTGCATATGAAAGAAGATCCAATTAGCTTGCTCAAGATCCCACATGAACAATTAGTTTCACAGTTATGCTACAACATACTTGTACTAAGTAATAACACTCGTATTCTTGTTTAAATTCTAGAGACCAAAAGGCATGTGGCCTAGTGTCATATATGTGAGTGATCTATTAAACAAAAGTTTGGTCATATGAGTAAGGCTAAAGCCTGACCAGTCCTAAGGCCGGCTGGCAAAAGCCCAAAAAAGGCCAGTCCCAAAAAAACTCGATCTTAAGCCCGGTTCGGACCAGTGGTCTTGAATGGTCTAAATATAGGTAACAAAACCCGGTCCGGACCAGGCACAAGTTGATCTGGGCTAAGGCGTAGCGTAGGGCCAAAAACGCCCAAAAAAAGCCTAAAAATAATTTAGTAAAAAAGTTTATATCTATAAAATATAATGTACTTAGGTAGCTTTTGTATTGCTTTTAACTACAAGACAATATTATTATATTTTGTAAAAGATTCAAAACACTATAAAATTTATATTTTGTATTAATTAGCTACATCAGAATGCTAATTCCATGCATAAAACCCCAATTATGATGTCATTTTAACATCCTAAACTTTTTAACCCTTCCTAACCCATCACCTCCAACATCTATTATTTGATATTGTTGCAAAATTTTATGTGTGTGTTCTTGAATCTAGTTTCAGTCACGAAAATGGCTACTAACATCATACATTTGCAACAATAACTAATTTAGGGTAAATGTCAATGATGGATGTTAGTTCTGAGATATTTTGGAGTGGAAATGGATTTATGATATTAATCGAGAATAAAATTTGATGTTTATACCCCAAATTGGCATATTGGTGTAGCTAAGTTGGCAACACCATGGTGTAGCTAAGCTATCCTATATTGGTGTAGCTAATTTGATGTTTAGATTTTGTTCACTGGGTAATCCCAGCCGGACTCTGTTGAAACGGGCTTTTCTTTGCCCGCTTTTCATGCGTTTCCTAAGGCCAAGTCCAAAGTCGGGACCGGGCATGCATTGTGCACTTCTACATATGGGGAGAAAAGAAAACAAATAATCTTCTCTTCTCTTCCTTCCACTTCCTTTCAAAAGTGACAAGAAAATTTTAGAATAAAAAAACCTCAAATCTCCCTTTCACTTCCTTCCTATTCTTTTTCTCCTCTAAAAAAAAAAAAAAAAAAAAAAAAAAAAAAAAACTCAAGAAGTCAGATTTTTTATGCTTCTTTCCATTTCTTTTCTTTTCCTCTCAAAATTAAACTTGAGAAGATAGTGATAAAGAGAGTATAAGAGAAGTCAACAGAATAATAATTCAAAGATTTGATAAGGAATTACCCATCAGCAGTTTCCTTTAACTCCCACCCAGCCAAATCAGCTGCATCTTTCAAAGCATCTCTCCATTTCTGAGCAGCCATTTTGTTTTTATGGATGGAAAAGGCATCTCCGAATACCCCACTTTGTTTGCGGACATCAGATGGAGTAACATCATAGAACACAGGGTAAGCGATCTGTTGTCTCGTGTTTTGGAACTCCATAATCTTCACAAGCTCATTCAAGCACCAAGATGAAGATGCATAGTTCTTGGAGAATACAATGATGAATATTTTTGAGTCTTTAATGGATTCAACCAGCTCATCACTAATCCTGTTTCCTTGTTCGATTCGCTCATCATCCTTGTAAGTGTGTATACCTTGACGGCGAAGAGCAGTATATAGATGATCAACGAAGTTCTTACGGGTGTCTGCCCCTCTAAAGCTCAAAAATACATCATACTTAAAGCTCGTCTGAATGGACTCGATTGAAGAAGAAGCCATTCAAGTTTTGCTTCAGATCTGTTAAAATTTAATTTTTGTTTGGGAAATATTCTTACAAAATGATGAACTTCGGTTGCTATAATGTGAAAGTCTTGCATCACTGGTCAATATAATGTCGACATTCCTTCACACAAAACAAAAAGAATTACATAAACGATCCTTGTGGTTTACCAGATATTCTATAACCGGGTAATAGAACTGCAAACAAGCCAAGTTGTTATTAAGCAATTCGAGTTCGAGCTTGAGCTTGACTCGATCGAGTCGACCTTTTATCGAGCACGAGCCCAAGCCCAAGCGCGAGCCCAATAAACTATCTCGAAACACATAACGAGCCGAGCTCGAGCTTTTATCGAACTTTTTGAGCCTTCATGTACTTAAATACTTTTATTATACATATTTATAGAGTTAACTACATTTTTGTTCCATGTGGTTTACCGGGTATTTCATTTCAGTTCAATTTTTAAAAAAGTATCGGATCCACTCCAAAATCCGAAGACCCGTAACAGGTTTAGTACAATTTTACTAACATCGTCAGTTTGACTTATGTTGACCGTTAAACATGATGGTGTATTTGTCTTTTCGTATACTTTATTAAAAAAAAGAGTAAATTTCACCATTGGTCCTTAAAGTTATGCCAGATTTCATATGACATCCTAAAACGAGAATTATTGCTTTTTTAGTCTACGATCTTGAAAATATTACGCCGCTGGTCCAATTTTTTTACGCTCGTTAGTTTTGCTCGTTATCTCGATCCTCACGGGTCACACGAGGGCTTTTTTGTCCGATCACTTTTTTGGTACTTTCCCAGCTACCTTCTGACTACTTGTCATATCAATGTTCCCGCCCATTATATCTCCCTTTTTCAACACATTTTCACATAATTTCTTTCGCAAAAATCATCTCACAACTTCTCTCATTAGCACACAGATCAGCCCCAATCTTTTTCCCCAATTGTTGTTTTGTAATTTGGTTATGCTTTTTCCCAAAATGGGTACTCAAAAATGGAAGATACATGGTACAAACTTTCAGATCAGTGATGAAGATTTGTATTCGTGTGCAAAGGACGATTATAGTAAGTGTTATCTGTTGGTTTTGTTGGTTTTAATTTTGTTGCATTTGCTGTAATTTGGTTGATATTTCAAAGATTAGGTTCTAATTATGGTTTATTTTTTGCAGAAATTCATCTTACTGTGTTTACAATGAGGATACACCATGGTTGTGAGTTTCACTTTGTGGAAATGTAGAAGGGGGGGGGGGGGGGGGGTGAAAATACATTTTCCTTTTACAATCTTAAAATGTTTTGTATCAAATTATCGATTAAGTTAAACTCAACATGAGAAGTGTGAATAATACATCTAAATCCATTAAACCATATCATATAATTATACACACAATCACAATATTAACTTCTATCTATAACACAATCAACATCAAAACAATATAAGAAACAACTAACACACATATGCAAGGATAAATATAAAGCGATAAATGCGAGAATAAATAAAAAGGGATAAGAGAAAGGAAATGCTAAGCGGACATGATGATTTATAGTAGTTCAGTCATGAAGCACCTCTTCGCCCAACTCCACTCCCCGGGTACCCAACTCGAGAGTTCACAACACTACTTAACAAGCTCCATTTAGGCGGAGAAAACCGTACACACCTTTGCTTACACCAATTTACGACATTAAGCAAAATGTCGAGTCCCAATGCTAGCTAGGACCAAACTCACGACACCACTAATGCACACCACGACACTATATCCCGCCTTCACTCCTTCTTGATCACACCACACCAATCACAACTTAGCACGACTTCACGACCTCAACACCTTCATGACTATACGCACCACTACTAATCTTCACGACTTCACATCACTTCTTACACACCTCTTCTTACAAACCTATTGACTCACTACTAAGTAAGATCATCTTAATCTACTTATTACATATACTTACATAACTTACTTCTACAGCTTCACATCAATATTAACTAGACTCTAATACTTCTTTGACTTGATGATAAGAAGTATTCTTCTCTTGCACTTGAGGAATTAAGCTTGAATCACTTGGAAACAAAGCTTTATGATTTTAAATGATCAAAGGATTTAGAAGGATGTATGGGATAGATTTAAACAGAAAGTTGGGAATGCAAAAGGTGAGGAAAAATGCCAGGAAATAGTCCAATATTTATACGTAAGTTGAGGAGCGGGGCCAGTCCCCTTAAAGTGTGGTCGGCCCCCCTTAAATTTTAAGGGGTGGGGGGGGGCGCCTGATGCGTGGGATTGCGCTCTCGCAAAAGGTTTTACCTCTCAAGGGATCTCAAGAGGCTTGCAATCCCCACCAGGCAGTGTACCTGACCGATGTAGTATAGTGTAGTGGCAAGTACCGGGGGATTGATCGTTCTACTTGGGGAATAGTGTTCGTTAGGATCAAAACTTAATTAAACTAGGTCTAGAGGTGAGGGATGATTCTTTTTGTATTTTTATGGTTTATGGAAAGCAAGTAAAAATCTCGGGTATTGGAAGAGTGGGCGGAATTAGTTGCTAGTCAACTAACCCAAATAACTACAAATGCAATAAAAATAAAATAACAAGAAAGTAAATATGAGAAAAACAATAATGAGAGAAACGTGTTTACTTAGATTTCACTACTCCCTAGCTATCTTTCATTAATTGAATAGTTTGTTACAATTACATGGATGACGGGTTATATTCCTTAATACCATTCGTGGGGCCATGTACGATCTTCCCCAACTCCATAAGCTTCTACCTCTTCCTATGTCGAGCCGACAACTAGCTCCTAACATGGCCTCCTTAGTAGTCACTCATGCATTAAATACAACCATTAAAATCATAGTGCACATCCGATTCATGTTTCTTAAGACGTTCAAGCAAGTTACCAATTGGAAGTTAGCCAGTTTTCTTAAGCCTAACATTGAAATCATTCATCCACAACAACTAATAACAAACAATCAATCAACAATCAATAGCTAGGTTTCATTACATATAAGCAAACACAAACAAACATAGCCTAGCATGTTAAAGTAAAGACAAGCATAAGATAGAATCAAACAACACATAGACATATTGAATGATTATTGGAAGACTTATCTTTATTGAAACATGGATGAAAGAAGGGTGAAAAACCCTGTAAATTCGACCTAGGGTTTATCCCAAAGTTCTCCCAAAAGTTCTCTCTCTAATGAATGAAAATTAGAAAAATATATATAGAGATTACACGTCTGACGGCGTCACGTTGTAATCCTGACGCCGTCAACCCGCCAATACTCTCCTCGGATTGCCTAGATCCAGATCTGATGCCGTCATGTGTAATTCTTCTCTTGGCCGTCACGTGTTAAATTGCTCTTGACGGCCTTGGTGTCCCAAAGCATGACGCCGTCACTCTTTAAATCCCAAAAACATTCTGGCGCGTTTCGTGTAACTTTTTATCCACCTCTTTGCCAATACGTGACGCCGTCACCTCCAAAGTGTGACGCCGTCAGGTACTATTTCCAGCTTGATTTTGGAGACTTTGTCGTTTTCTTCACTTTTCGCTCCAAAAATGTCCAAAATGCTTCCTTTTCCAGATTTCTTCTCCAAAGTACCTAAAATGACAAAAGGAACGATTTGAGACAATATTTGATCAAATAATCACGACTTAGGGCTTAAATGACCCTCTAAAAGCGTAACACTTTTCGCCTCATCAGCACCCTATATTTAAGGGGGCGGCCCTTCTTTCTGACGCTCCTCTTTTTGTCTTTACTTAGGGGAAGGTTTTTCCTGAAAATTCTAGCTGTTTTTTGGTAGAAAATTTGAATTCAAAAATATTTATTTTGAATAAAACATTTCTTATAATCACAAAAACATTTTGTATAAGTTTAAAAATGTTTGTCCCATTTTATAAAAAATGTAAGGTTTGTAAAAATAAAAATTCCTTTGATCATTCAACAAAATAAAGTTTGTTTGTTCATACCTTTAGTGATTAATCATTGGATGCAAACTTATTTGTTGTTGAAGCATACTTGAGACGTTGAGAGATGTTGTCGTATGAATGCATATATGATTTGTGATCATGAGTAACTTAAGCACTTTACGTTATGTGTTATAAATTACATCTTTGTTATCATCACAACATGAAGATGATGTTTAGATTAAATATCGTAATATTTATGCCAACACACTTTTTTCCTGGAAGGGTATACCGTGGGGGTATTAAAAGATTGTTGATATGGTCGATATTGAAACCTTCTCGATTCATGAGTTAGATGATATGGTTCAGGACCTAGGTTGGACAGATAGAAAGATAATGTTTTATAACTTTCTTGAACCTTGTAAGAATCTTGATGTAGACTTGCATTCTTTATGTAGTGATGACGGTGTACGTTATTTAAGTCAGTTTATAGGTGAGCATAAGGTCATTGAAGTGTACATAGAACATGTTGTGTCCAAAGTAGGAACTTACTTCAAGCCAAAGCAGACATTGGGTGTTGTTATTGATAAAATAGATGAAGACAATGACGTTGGTGCTAGTAACACTAGTCGTATTGGTAGTTGTACTTCTAGAAGATATCGTTCTAAGAGGCTACTTTTGGAATGCGTTATACCTGAGCAGCCAGAAGTAAGTGATAAAATTAGTAGGTATTGAGTTACCTACTCAAGAGGAAAGGGTAAATGAAATGCCTACTCAAGAGCCTAGGTTTATTGAGTTACCTACTCAAGAGGCAAGGATAAATGAAATACCTACTCAAGAGTCTAGGTATACTCAATTACTTGTTAAGAGTCTTATTTTCTAGCTTTAGATGCAGAACTAGATGAACTCGATGGGGTATTTAGTACTATTAACTTAAGTGAGTTTGGAGATAATGTTAGTCAAGAACATGAAGTAGAAGATTCTTTGAGGGTAGAGGATTATGAGCTGAATGATATGGCTGTTGATGATAACGTGAGGGTCCATGAAAATGAACAAAACATTGATAATGTGGATCATATGGTAGTTGATGATCATGCTAGTTTAGAGGAAATTAATGTTCAAGTGAATGCTAATAATGTAGGTGCTGATTCTGGGGTTTAGATAGATCTAGTGATCAAATGAATGATAATGTAGGTGTTGATTCTACGGGTGATAGTGTTAGCCTTTAAAGTTATGTTATATTCGGGAATTGCAATACTTTCTATGTACAAGGACTAGTTTAGGCAATAGTGCTAAGTTAGGCTAGTCTTGTAGTATAAATACACCTCCTAGTCACAACTAGGAGGGTGGATGTCTCATTGTATTTCAAGGTGTGTGTGTTTTACTTCTTTCTCTCTCTAGAAAATACACACATCTTCCCCATTCTTTCAATCTAATAATACCATGTCTATTCTTTATTTCGAGCATCCCCGAGCTCCCGAAGGTGTTTCTTGGTTATAACAAGTGGCATCAGAGATAACCAGGGGCGAATCATGGTGTTTTGTGGTGAAAAAATGTGTTTTTTGATTTCTTTTCTCGGAAAAAGTACGTGTTTAGCGAGTAAGGTTGAAGATTAGCGAGTAAGGTTGAAGATTAGCGAGTAAGAAATGTACTTTAGCGAGTAATGAATGTTTCTTAGCGAGTAAGGTTGCGAGTAAGGTCCTGATTTAGCGAGTAAGTAACTGTTTTAGCGAGTAAGGGATTATTTTTGGCGAGTTAGCCTTTTAACGAGTAAGCTAAACATCCTTATAGTTTATCTAGTAAGGATTTCTTTGATATCTTCAACCTAAGGGAAACTATAGCTCATTTACTATTCTTCTGCGAGCAAGCAAAGTGTACAACTTCTCTACGAATAAGACTTTCTGCGAGTAAGCACTGTCAGCGAGTAAGAAGTCTGTGAGTAAGGTTCTGCGGGTAAGGGTTGCGAGTAAGAACTTAACGAGTAAGTATTTGGTTCTGCGAGTAAGCAAGGTTTACAAGTTTCTGCGAGTTAGCCAAAATTATCATATTTCTGCGAGTAAGCCAAGTTTTTTGCGAGTAAGCTAAGGCTCCAATTCTTGCAAGTAGAAAACATGTACAATTCCTGCGAGTAAGAAAAATTTTCCGTGTATGGAGTGATATTTAAGAATTTATAGGGTATTTAGCGAGCATCAAGGAGTGAAATTCTTCTAGGTTTCTTAAGGGGGTATGTAAAGAATTAGGGAATATAACAAACTCACCTATCACACCAAAAACACATATGATGCCATTGGTCTACACTTAATAGAAGATGATTCATTTCATCGTTTCATAAACCTAATACCAATATATCTCACCTCAAGCACACCACGTATAGCTTAAAAGATCCTGATCAAGAATCACAATCAAATGACAACGGCTAGTATCGGATGTTTGTGACTATGGGGTAATTCTTTAATGTTTATTTGGGTTTGAAGTAACGTTTTACGGGCGCGTGTACTTATTTCATCTTCTTTCTTTCTTCCCTCCCGCAAAGATGACTTATTTGGGCATATGTTAATGGTGACGAAGACTTGGATATCTAGTTGCTTTTGTGATTCTATCTCTCTATACCCACAAAGTAGCTATCACTTTAAGGAGTTACGTTGTAGTGCTCAGTGTCTCTCGCAGTTGAGGATATGTCAAGCCGTTCTCAGTCACAAGGATAGTACAAGTTTAAGTCACAAGTCTGGGGGAATTTACTTCATTCTCAAGTTCGTCATATCGGGTTTTCCTCACATGTTATTACTAGCAATAGCCATCGTTGTTGATACATGGGGTTGATAAAGAGTAAGACAATGTCAAATGGTATTGTTAGTAGATTGGGTTTATCGACATCTTCTCACGCGCTTATATAATTAATGATAAAGTGCTTTCAGTTAATGCTTCATGTACACATCATTATGCTGATTCCGATAAATCGTAACCATCAGGGGAGAGAAATGTGTACATCGAGGACGCACAACAAGTTCACATGATCAGGTTTAATGATTTATGAAACGATTTGTGTCGGAGATTGGTTGATTCTATATCCTTATTCTCTCAAATTTTTCTACGCACTTCTACCTTATCCACCTTCAACAATTTCGGGCAACAAATTCAAGATGATCAGTGTTTCAACTTGTTACTTTGGTGTTATCATTTCATGTGTACGTTACGGGCTAATTTGGTATATGTAAGATAGCTGGAATGCATTTGGTGAGATGAAGATGTTGATATTCTGTTCCCTCGAATGGATAATCTTGAAGAAGGTCGTGTCTACAGTCTATTCAACATTTTCCGCTGCGTGTTAGAAGACTAAAGACGGTATGCATTTAATTATCAAAAGACTTCTTCAGATTCAGGGCATTCATCAGGAAGGTTGTTAGTTTGGGGGAGAGCACTAATTAGGGGAGAGTGAAAAGCCAGATTTAATCCCTAATTACATTTGCTCACATTGTTCTTTTGCGAGTAAAGAGATGGCAGATGAGAAGATTCAGGAAACTGAATGAGTAATGAAGTTTGAAGACCACTCTCGGAGCTATTGTGCCTATATTTTGTATTTAATTTTACTTGTAGGGAACGTTGTAAGCAATTCCCGTATAACATCACTTTGGGGGAGATTGTTAGCCTTTAAAGTTATGTTATATTCGGGAATTGCAATACTTTCTATGTACAAGGACTAGTTTAGGCAATAGTGCTAAGTTAGGCTAGTCTTGTAGTATAAACACACCTCCTAGTCACAACTAGGAGGGTGCATGTCTCATTGTATTTCAAGGTGTGTGTGTTTTCCTTCTTTCTCTCTCTAGAAAACACACATATCTTCCCCATTCTTTCAATCTAATAATACCATGTCTATTCTTTATTTCGAGCATCCCCGACCTCCTGAAGGTGTTTCTTGGTCATAACAGATAGAAATATTGATCAAAATGTAGGTGCTGATTCTGCGGGTTTAGATGGAACCAATGATCATGCGAATGGATAATGTAGGTGGTGATTCTACTGGTTTATAGAATAGTTATGATGATGTATTTTCCCCACGTGGTCCCTTTGAAAATGATGATGAGAGTTATGTTTATGATGGAGATAGTGAGGAGGATGATAGTGAAAGTGAGGACGATAATGAGGTCTTAGATAGTGTTTTACAACTGAAAATTAGGTAGTTAAGAAAGGACAAAAGACTGTTGATCCCAGTTAAGCAATGATCTAGTTATTTATCTTAGATGTAAATCTAAAACAACAAGTATAGAAACTGACTTAGATTTGAAACAATGTTAAACACTATGCGGAATTAGTATTTAACCTTAAGAAGAACAATGAATGTAACAGTAGAATTCTCACAAAACACTTCAATATATTAATATACAAATACTCAATAGTATTAGGGTTTACGACCTTGAAGTGATCGACTCTATAATTGATATGTACTCTATCTCTAGCCCTAGGACCTCCTTTTATAGACTAAGGAGTCCTAGTAGGTTTACAATAACTTTTTTTTATAAGATAAATCTTTCTAGAATCTATTCTAAAGTTATCTAACCAACTGTACAAGTTATCACATAAGCAGTAGTATCTAATTATTCTAGCAGCAGTATCTTTACTCCAGTAATAGTATTCTTCCAGCAGTAGAATCTTCAACACTAGCAGTAGTATAGAATACACTAGCAGTAGCTTGACACTTAGAGTATTTTCCATGTAACCATGGTGTGTGCTTATTCACACACCTTTTTCTGGCCAAATTAAGACCAAAACCGACACAAACTAACCAAAAATGCCAAAGATATTGTGTTTTTGTGTTTCTGATCGTGCAGGAACGGATATTTCAGAAACTAGCATAAAACAGGCCAAAAAGGACAGAAACGAGCATGCGTTTGGAAAACATGTCAAAAGCTAGAGCCGGGGAAGCAAATTACCATTTTTGAGCTCAGATTATCAAAACATACCTTGGGGAATCACAGAATGCCAAAAATAGTCCTTGAAGCAAAAGTTTGAAGAATTGGCAAAAATGGTCCATCAAGTTTCAAAATTGATAGAATTAGCCCCTAAGCACTTATTTTGGAAGAAAAGTCAACCAAGGTCCTTAGGAAATCCAAAGTTGTCAATATTAGTCCTTGGATGAAAAGTTTGAAGAAATTGCAGTTTAGTCCCTCAACTTTGAAAGATTGGCAAAATTGGTCCCTGGTATTTCAATTTGGAAAATAAACATTAAGGACCCATGGAGAATTGAAAGTTGGCAAGAGAGACCCTTGAAGACACTTTGGAAAAGTTACAAGTTCACCCCCTCCATTTTTGGATAAATTGCAAAAATGGTCCTTGTGTAAACTACAAGCCAACCTGACCCTTTTTATTCATTTAACCCAAAATCAAATCCAACCCAAACACAACCATCACCTAGCCCACTCCCTGGCCCAATCATAAAAATAAACCCAATCCAACCCCTAGGTCAAACCTGATCAAACCCATCCTATCTTCCCTCCCAACTTGTAATTGCAACACTTCCCCCCCCCCCCACTTGACCACCTGCTACCACCCATCAACTCTAACTGCCCAAACCCATCACCTCAAATACTCCAAACAAGAAGCATTTAATGCTCCTTCACCCCTCACACGCAAACAGAACCCAATTGCAGTTAACCATTTTGGCGCCAAAAGTGATTCAAAGGCAAAACTGAATTCTGATCATCCAATGGCTATTATTAATGCTAGGAAATGCTCAGAGGGGCCCACAAAACCCTAATTGATCACTATAAATAAGGAAAGAAGCAGAGAGAAGCAAGCAGTAGATAATTAGCTTAATTTCATGCCGTTTCTTATGAACTTTCCATTTTCAGTGTAATTCTTAGTTTAAAAAGTATGTTTACTTCATTCTCAGTGTAATTTAAGTACTTTTTAATATAAATTCCAAGGTTTCCAGTTTGAGTTCAGATTTTTGTAATTTTCTTTGAAATATTCATTTTACTCTAATAGTGTTAAATACGTGTTTAACTATTCCATAAGCTCACTTAAGCTCTTAAAATACATAAGAAAACATAAAAAGAATAGATTCAGGGTCAAAAGTCATCACAGGATACCTATGCATATGAACAGGATGCTTATGGAAGTTGCTAGTAATGGAAATAGCAAGAAGGACTTTACCTAGCTTATCTTTGATAAGCTAGGAGCTTGTAGCAGTTTCAAGATACCCTAGTTAAGCTAGAGTTCAAGGTTTCATGATCTTGTTTTCTAATTGTTCAGTCTAAGTATACTTTTGCATAATCTTTTGATTTTTGGTTATAGTGGTTAATTATTGTTCAATTATGCTTATTTGTGTTCATGATAGCCTAGTGTTAGCTTATTAATCAGTTTCATTGCTTAATTTGCTCAATTGCTTCATAAATTGTCTAAAACAGCTTTTTAAAAGGGTGTTTGGATTTGCTGATTGAACTGAGTAGAAGGGTGTTTTTGTTGGTGTTTATTATTGAAACATCTCACATTAGGTTCAGTTAGTGTATTTCAGTCATAAAATTTAGTCCTCATTCATCAAAAAGTTAAAACCATCTTTAATCTCTTAGATTTTATTAATTGTTAAGGATTTTGGATTCATGATCATTCAACAAGTTGCATAAGTGTATTTAGTAGCTTAATTCAGTCTCACCTTGGCTTATTACTTCCATATCAGTCATCTAGGATCAATCTAATCTCACAAAAGTCAAACCTAGAACAAAAATCAAAAAGTCAAAATTTGCATAGTTGTTAGAAATCCATTTATGGTGATATTTTTCATGATCTCAATTTTCCATCTTAGCCTTTGAGCTTTTTGATTTTTAAATATTTGGCAGCTTAGCTATTTAGCGCATATTTTAGCTTATTTTTATAAAATTTTCTTAGTGCTTAATTGAGACCTTATTTTGGGTTGTTTGCAAAGAAGGTGCCCTGCACCAGGACACTCAGGTTCACTAGTCCATTGTCAATTGATCATAGCATGTTCATTAGTTGACCTAAGCCTGAAATTATATGCTTTTTGGAAACCTAAACCACCTTGCTTGGGGATCAGTGCTTATTTTGGGCTTTGGAGCTCTTGCTCCTAGCTTATTCAGGCCTGCTAAGTTACCCATCCAACTGAGTACATTGATTCATCAGTGTTTACATGCCAAATTCATAAGTTCTTATTTAGTTTATTAGTGGGCCCCACCCTTAGCTTCTTGGCTTTTTGAGAAGCTCACTTAGCTGGCTTATTGACTTAAGGCTCATCTTGGACCCCTGAGCTCATTAGGTGGGCCCCAATTAGGCCTGGATTTAGCCCTTTTGGCCAGTTTTGTTTTCAGGTTTTGGATTTTGCTTATTGTAGCTTATTCCGTGTGCTTTTCTGCTTGATTTAGCTTAAGTTCCCTTGCCTCAACTTGTTTTAGCTTGTTCCATTTCATAATCTGGCTTGTTAGCTTTTTAGTTAGCTTTTTTGATACGTGGGAATCGCACCAGGCTTTACCTCTCAAGGGATCTTGAGAAGCTTACAACCCCCACCAGGCAGTGTACCTGATCGTTGTAGTATAGTATAGTGACAAGTACCGGGGGATTGATCGTTCAGCTAGGAATAGTTTCGTTAGGATTGAAATTAATCTAACTAGGTCTAAAGGTATAGGATGATTCTTTTTATGTTTTTATATTTTATGAAAAGCAAGTAAAAATCTCGGGTGCTGGGTGAGTGGGAGGAATTAGTTGCTAATCAACTAACCCAAAAGCTACTAATTAAACTAATAAACAAGAAAATAAACTAAGGTTCTACAAGATAAGTGAAGCATGTCTACCTATGATATGTTACTCCTTGCTAGCTATCCAATTCTACCTATTGAATTGTAAAATCTTGTTTTAATTGACGGGTTGTATTCCTTAATACCATTCATGGGGTGGCGCACTTAACTCCCCAATCCTATGAGTGCCTACTTCACTCCTATGTCAAGCCGGCTAAGAAGCTCCTAACATGGGTTCATTAGAATTTACTCATGCATTAAATACAACCAATAAAACCTAGTGCACATCGGTTCATGTTTCTTAAGACGTTCAAGCATGTTACCATTTGGAGATCTGCCAGTTTTCTTAAGCCTAACATCGAATTCATTCAATCAAAACAAGAATCAATAGGAAACAAGAATTATAAACTAAACCAACTAGATCTATTGAAGTTGTCACGCCTTAATTGATGGAGATAGACACACACATCAACAAGCCCCTCATTGATGGAGATAGACACAACATCAACAAGAAATCAATGAGATCTAATCAATTATATACAAGTTTCACATAATCACAAGTAGACACAAGGTGAATTAGCAAATCATCATCAAAGAAGAGCAAACAACAATGATAATGGAAAACATAATTAAGATAGAATCATCAAACCAATACATGATGTTTATGGAGTGATTGAAACCCTCTAAGTTGCTGGAAAAACACCTACCTAAACCCAGGAATCGACCTTAGGGTTTAGGGCTTACAAAAAGTGAAGTTATGATGTTATATTTATAGGCATGTTTTCTGTCGGCAAGGATTGACGCCGTCAGGTCGTTTCTCTTGACGCCGTCAAGACCATTTTTTCACCAAATTGTAGATCTCTTCGTCTGTTGGATCGTGTAATCGTGTACACCTTGAACTTGTGTTAATATTGATACTTTGAGTTATACCAATAAGTATGCGGAATCTACTTAATGATACTTAGAAGATTGAATGTAAATGAAACAGTTGTATGTATGAAAGAACAATGTATGTAGCAAACAAATAGCTCCAATATTATTAATGATAATAATACGAGTGATCTATGATATCACTAGGGTTACACCTTGAAGCTCTAGGAAAAACGTATTAGAAAGATATATTCTAACTATGACCTAGGATCTCCTTTTATACAACAAGGAGTCCTCTTCTACAAGATAAGTATAATACTAATAGAATAAGATATACACAAGATCTTTTCTATGTTTATCTAAGCGCGTTTCTCTAACAGTTATCAAGTAAGCAGTGGTAATATTTGTTCTTGCAGTGGTAATGAGTTTCCACTGCAAGTACAATCTTCTGCAGTTGTAACATCTTCAATAGCCGTAGTAACTGATAGTATAATTCCCAACATCGTCCTCTTAGCGTGGGCTTTTGAATCACCTAAATCCGAGTTCGTATGCAAAAGTTATGACTAAAACAATATCAGCTACTCCGCGCGCAGTTTTGACAAGTTAACACGTGACGGCCTTGGGTGACGCCTTCACGTTCTCTCTGGGCCGTCACCACTTTTACTCTTGACGCCGTCACCAAAATGCTCTTGACGCCGTCACCTACTGTTCCCAGCTTGGAAAATTAAGTCTTTGGCGTTTTCTTCACTTTTATGCTCAAAAAACGTCCGAATTGCTTCCTTTTCCAGATTTCACTCCCAAAGTACCTAAAATCACAAAAGGAACGATTTAGGGCAATATTTGATCAAATAAATTCAATTCCGGGCTTAAATGACCCCCTAAAAGTGGTTCATTTTTCGCCTCATCATTTTTCAACTCAAAAGTCCATTTAAGCTTGAAAAAGCTTACTGTGTGAACAATAAGCTCACACTGAGCTTATTCGTGAGTTTCAAAAAAGTTGTCTTTGTAAAAGTTACATATTTTCAGTTGTCTAATAGCTTTGTAAAAAAAAAAAAAAAAAAAAAAAAAAAAGTGCCACTAGTGGGATTCGAACCCTGACCTCTTGGTTCCCTAGCACAAAAACAAACCAACCCTGTGCACTCTTACCCTACCATCCAAAATAATACATCATAGGGAATGAACGTTCCCCTTACACTTGAATTTTTACATACTTTACAATAAACTAAACTAATGACTCGAATTAAGAAAATCAAAACACTTGGAGCACTTTTAAGATTAACGTACATATGGGGGTAATATATGATGTTCTTCCCCGTTACTCCATAAAATAAGTACTTTACCCATGAGTCCCAATCGTCCCAAAACAATATGTACAAGGATATGACTCAACTTAGCAACCATGTAATCAATTAGATAGTTAACTTAGGGTTTAACAAATAACAATAATGCGCTAAAGATGAGCGCATACACGGAAGGCTAAGGCGATTTGGGTGTACATTTAAGTGGGGTGTAACAAATTCCTCCTTTAAGTAAAATGCTTAAAGTTAGAAACGAAAAGATAGTCTCGGAGGGGTGTACTAGGGGTTTCGTGTACTAAAAATGAGTACAACGCTAAGGGTGTGGGAAAAATTAGTTGACTTAATTAGCCAAGTAATATGACATAAATGGTCAAGTAATTGTAATACGGGTTTAACACAAGGGTGATCCTAATGCCTCTTATCATGTAGTGAATCCTACTACACGAATGTAGTCTCACTAGCGGTCTCGGGATGCATCACTAACGCAAGTTCTAGAATCTAAATGCTACCGGTACACTCATAAGCACTAATAGTAAATGCTTTTCCTATCAAATCTAAAGGCGAACCTCACATATTTGGGTGGAAAATTTTTCTGAATATACGGTTATGTGCTAGTCATACAATCTCCTATCCATGAGACGCTTGCTATGGCTAAAGTTTCACTCCTAACTGTTGTAAAAAATTTTAAATTTGGCGCTAAAATTGCACTAACAAGTATTTCTCATAGTTTTATTACACATCTACCATTAAACAAAACAAACTCAAGCGAAAGTGCATATGTAAGGTATCATCTTTTTACCCTCCCCTTACACTTAAGATGAACATTGTCCCCAATGTTCAAGTAAAGAGTGTAAAAGTGAAAAAGTAAAAAGAATGAAATCAAATACTCCCCTGATTTGCTCGGTATTGATAATAAGGTGGCCAGGTTAAATCTTCCTCCAAGAAAATGAACAATCAAAGCTTCCCTTCCAGAATATAAATCATCTTCTTGTCATACATAACCTGTAAATCCTGAGAAAATAGACAAAACAACCTCACATAAAATCGGCGGCATCCTATATAAGTTACTAAATCATAGAAAACAAGATAAGATATAATGCTTGTGGAATGAAGTTTGCAGATCTCCTGGAGATTATAAAACTTAATAATTCACAAAAACCATAAGACTCCGTTAGAAAAACAAAACAGGTAAAATTTCCAGATTTTACACGTGACGCCGTCAAGAGTTAACTCGTGACGCCGTCAGAAGTGACCTGCAGAAATTCTTATGTTAAGTTTCTAGAAAATTTCTGGAAAAACTTGGTCTTACTTCCTGGAAAATCCTGCAAAAGTTCATTATGACTCAATACAAGCATTTGACTCTAACAAATACGAATATACATGTTCATTTAATATTGTGGAGAATCATGATCGGTTTGTTTCTTAAAAACATATCTGGGGTTTCCCCTTACAGTTATCTTTTGCAAAAATACTTTTAAGTGGAGTTATGACTAGGCCAAAACAACAAAGTAAAGTATTTCCACTATTTAGTTTAGAAACATGATCAACCAACAATAAAAATAAAGCATGCATACGGAAGCAAATAACAAACAAACAAAAATAAAATCACACAAAACATGGGTTGCCTCCCAAGAAGCGCTTTTCTTTATTTACGAGTCTTGTAGCTAGAATCAAGGTCATGGGTTACTACGTGACCTCATCCCTTGAAATGATATATCCCATGTAGTTGCGATCATTACTGTTATGGTGGTAGTGCCTCAACCTATCGATACTCGCAATCACCATTCCACCAACTTCGCTCCTCAAGTTAGCTATCCCATCTTGGCTCACGCCTTCAATTGTGAAAGGCCCATACCACCAAGGACTCGGTTTATCTGGTGGTATCTTTGTTTCTAGGTGTCTCAAGAGTACCAAGTTCCCTTCCTCAAATGGTACATGATTTTCTGCGGGTTGAGTATGTTCGAATTCGATCTGAACCTTATTGCTTTTGCTTCTTTCATATTTAGCCTCCTTATTGCTTTTTAATTCTTGCCTCCCATGCAAGAATTTTATTCTGAACACGAATGGGTGTCGTGTCAATGTTGTTTTTGATCTTTCTCCAACTCAAATTCTCATGTCCACTTCGCGGAGTCATGGGGAAGCTAATCTTTCTTTTTCCAGATTTAAGCTCAATCTTCCTACCTTCGTACTTAATGACATCCCTAGCGGTGGCGAGGAATGGTGCCCCAAGGATGATTGGCATGCACCCATCTCCTTTATCATCGATGATCATAAAATCAACGGGGTACATGAATCCTGCAACATTAACTAATACATCTTCTGCGATTCCTAGGGGGTATACGTATGAGTGTCCAGCGAGGGATAACCTAACACGAGTAGGGGCTGGCATTTTTGACGTTAGTTGGATGTAAATAGTTAGGGGCATAAGATTTACTTCCGATCCTTGGTCGGCGAAAGCACTAAGATATTTCAAGTCCCCGATGCTGGTTGGTATCTCAAAGTTCCCACATGCTATCTGTTTAGTAGCCACTTTTTGTACCAATAGCCTCTCGAATACTGATCCCGCAGGTAACGTATCATACTCATCTTTTACCTTTTCCTCATTCTCAGAACCCTGTTTGGAAGGTTGGTTACGCCCATCACCCTTAATCCAATTTGTTATGGTGTTTTCGTTTATATCATGTTTCAGGTAGTGACCCAAAGGTTGGGATTCTGGTGGTTTTTCTAAGGTCTGTTTAGCAGGGGTTTCTACCTTCTCGTTATCCTTTTGGACAATTGTGATGGAATTAACAAATTGGGTAGTGGGAGTGGCGCTTTCTTTCCTTAGTAGCATTCTTTCGGGGGTTCTCTGGTTGGCATACTCCTCTAATAGACTCATCATCTCATTCATTTTCTCTTGCATTTCCTCTTTTTGCTTATAAACTGCTTCCTCGAATCTAGCAAGCCGATCTAAGTGAGTTGCCATATATTCTCTCATCCTAGCTTCAAACTCCGAGCTAAGCTCCTCGGGAGGGGAACAAGGTGGGGCATAGTTCTGAAAAGTCTCGACATTTTATCTAGAAGGTTTCTCAGATAATGGTGCCGAAGTTGGTTTTGAGACAGAATTGACAGTAGCCCGTCTAGGACTTAAAGGTCTCCTTTGCCTTTCCTCAAAATAGTCAACTTTTGCCTCGAGTTTGCATAGGAGTTCATGGGGGATTTCGGTGGTTCCTCCAGATGTTGAGACTGCATTGATGGCCGCTTTTATTGTATGGTTAAACTCCCACATCTCATGATTATCAGCGACGAGCTCCTCGATAATCGCCCAGGACTCCTCGGCGTTCTTATCACGCTGTTTACCTCCCGCGGCCCTATCGATTGAGCGCTTAGTATGATAGTCAACATGGTCGTAGAAAATCTGGACTAATAACCAAAGGTTTATACCATGATGAGGGACCTTATGGAGGAGATCCTTAAAACGGGCCGGCCCATGCTTCGTAGAAAGTTTCTCCTTGATGTTGTTCAAACATCAAAATGTCATTTCTAAGCATTGCAGTCTTCCCCGGTGGGAAGAATTGAGTAAGGAAGTGATTGGTGAGATTATCCCATGTGGTGATGGATCCCGCGGGTAAACGCTCAAGCCATTGACTAGCTTGATCCCGTAGAGAGAATTGGAATAGGCGTAATCGGGTTGTCTCTCTAGTTTCAACACCTAGGTCTATGGAATCTACGATTTTGAGGAAGTCCTTAAGATGTTGGTTTGGATCTTCGAAACGAAGTCCATGGAATGCACATCCGCTTTGCACCAACCGGATGGTGTCGGATCGCAAGGGGGTCACATTGGCTCCGGTGAGCTCAATGGTGTTTCGGTAGCCTTGGTGGCTAGGTCGGGAATACTCTCCTAAGGTTCGGGGCCTAAGAGGTTCTAGTGGTGGATTTTGTTGTGGTGGGATGACGGGTTCAAGGATGTTCCCATCGTCCATGATGTCGGGTGGTGAAGAGTTACGAACAAAAACACAAAGAAATAAGATAGACTAAAGAAAACCTAAAAATAAAAATAAAATCTCACTAGAAAGGAATCTAGCAAGTAGACCTAATAAAAAGAGATTCTAACCTAGACAATAACTATTCCCCGGGCTGCGGCGCCAAAAACTTGATGAGTGGGAATCGCATCAGGCTTTACCTCTCAAGGGATCTTGAGAAGCTTACAACCCCCACCAGGCAGTGTACCTGATCGTTGTAGTATAGTATAGTGACAAGTACCGGGGAATTGATCGTTCAGCTAGGAATAGTGTCGTTAGAATTGAAATTAATCTAACTAGGTCTAAAGGTGAAGGATGATTCTTTTTATGTTTTTATATTTTATGAAAAGCAAGTAAAAATCTCGGGTGTTGGGAGAGTGGGCGGAATTAGTTGCTAATCAACTAACCCAAAAGCTACTAATTAAACTAATAAACAAGAAAATAAACTAAGTGTTAATACAAATATCGCCTAAAAACGTTATTTATATTTTACGATCTTTGCTAAGTTTTGTTAATGACAAAGTATGAAGTTTAGCTATAAGTAAATCATCACTTTAAGTGTTTAAGTCTTGTTTAACTAAGGTTAACATTTCCTTTTAAACAAAACATTGTTTTTACTTCTTAAACTAAAATGAGTCTTGTCACATCATATTTATTTCTTAATATAGTAAGGTCACATCACATTTAGGGCAAGTTTTGTCATTATGCATTTATGGAAAGAAATGTGTTTGACTAACTTTGTTGTTGCTTGCAAGCTTTGTATTTGACTTGTTATTATGAGATGTGACATTGTTTGGTTGCTAGGAGTTATGAGACAAGACCTTGTTTGGTTTGCAAGATTTATTTCAAAACCAACTGCAGCCCTGGCGGTACCCTGGGGGTACACGGGCGGAACCCTTTTGAGGGGTCCGCCTGATCCGCCAGACCTGCAGTGTTGTTTGCTATAAATACCAAACCATTTGTTAGTTTTTGGTAACCCTTTTAGGACATATATTCGCATACTCTCTCAACTAACTCAGTAACCTTTTGATTTGTGATTCTCTTATGTAGCAAGGGACTTCACAAGATCATTCAAGAAGTTACAAGCTTCAACTCTAAAGTTGCAAGTCTTGGTAGCTTGGTCATGTATAAGCTTTGGTAGTTTATACTTCATGTGTGTCATGTATATAGAAGTAAGTGGTTAGTATTTTAGGCCTCAAAATACGTAGTGTGTCGGGAGTTGTTGTACCCTTGTAAAAGAACTAACGGGAGTGGTTGTACCCTTGGTAAAGAACTCGACATCTAGCTTAGTGTCGGTAAAAGTGTAAGCGACGAACGGGAGTGGTTGTACCCTTGTAAAAGAACTCGACATCTAGCTTAATGTCGGTAAAAGTGTAAGCGACGTTGTAAAGGTTTTCTCCGCCGGTGAAAGGAGCTTGTTGATTAGTGCTTATAACTCTCGAGTTGGAAACTCGGGGCGTGGATGTAGGGCAAGGAAAAAGAGTCCTTGTAGCCGAACCACGATAAACAATCGTGTTGTGGTTTGATCGTTTCTTTCTTTATCTTTGCTTATTACATGTTGTTCTTTAGTTATAATTGCTAGTTACATATAAAGCTTTTCAAAGAACTAAACAAGTAAAGATGTGTTTGTATCTTCAAACAAAAGTAAAGCTTTCCAAATTACTAAACAAGCAAAGTTAAGATTATTACAAGCAAAGCTTTTCAATGTATGAAACTAGTAAAGTTAGAATTGATATTTACATAAAAAGCTTTTCAAAGAATCAAACATATAACTTTGTGTTTATATCTTTAAGCAAACGTAAAAGATATTCAAGTTAAAAAGAGTCGAAAAAGCGGTAAACTATTCAACCCCCCTTCTAGTTTTTCACAATTGGCATCAGGAGCTACGTTACTCAAGATCTTTAAAATAGAATGTATTTTAAAACTTGGATCGATCCATGGATTTTGAAAATCTCAAAGAAGGGCAACCTATTAAAAACCAACCGCTATTTGAAAAAGAAAACTTACTTGAATGGAAAAGTAATTTTGAAAACTATGTGAAATCAATTGATCAAGATCTTTGCATATTATTTCTTTTGGTAATTTCAAACCAAAGAAAACAAGTTTTTGAAAACCAAGATAACTATCTTAAACTTGATAAAAATACTAAAGCTAAAACAATGCTTTACAAAGCTTTAGTACCAAATATGAAAGAATGTATTTTTGTCAAAAGGCTAATGATGTTTGAAAAATATGGTAAACTTTCATCAAGGAATATGTCAAGTCAAAGATGATCAATTTGATCTTACATATGAATTAGAAGTTTTAGAAAAACTAATTGATAGACACTTAGTAGAAGTTAATACATGTGCTACTAGTTTAAATGTTTTAAATGAAGGTACAAGTGAAGATGAGTACGTGTGTTTTGATGAACCTGCTTGCGTATCTTGGAATGTAATGGATGTTGACGAAGACAACGATCCGGTAGTTTATTGTCAACTTATTGATACAACAAGCAAGGTGTTAGTTAAGGTGATTACTCGTGTCAAGCTCATAGTAGTCTTGCTTGCGATTCATGGAATAACTCGGATGAAGATGAAGTCAATCATCCGGTTTGTGATTCTATACTAGATAAAACATCAAGCAAGGTACACTTTGAAACCAAACTCTTTTGCTTTGATTAATTTATCCTAGAGTTTTCTAAACTAGAAAATGAGTCTAAACATTTGTGCAACATGGACCTAAAAGCTATCTTCAAGAATGAGTCTTCAAAATCTCTTAAGAATATCTTTGAAAAGGAAATCTTATTAGAAGATAAAATGTCTAAAATTAAGAGTAATGTTGAAATTAATCTAGAATGTAAATTATGTCTAGATTACAAACATGAGATTAAAATGCAAAATGAGAAAGGAAAAATTATTAGTTAAATTTGATGAAAGCTCAAAATCTCTTGAAAGATTGTTGAGGAGTCAAAGGTTGTTTAAAGATAAAACCGGATTAGGATTTAACTCAAAAGCACCATTAACTAATAAAACAAAGTAAGTAAAATTTGTCTAACCTAGAAGAGAGATTTAGAGATAATTCTATCTCTAATAGAAACTCATGATAAAAGAATTAAGATTATCATACTCTATGCTTTTATATGATTGTCTAACCTTCTTGGATACATGAGTTATTGAGTTCCAAAGCATGTCATCAAACCAAGTTTTTACGCTTAATGCTTATCCGCTTGATAGTATCTCTATGCAATTTAAAAGGTACACATTACTTAAACTTGACTTTGGTTATATCTTGTCTCTAGCATTATGTGCTCAAATATGTGTTATTTGTACTACTCTAGAGTGTCTACCTGCTATTTGTAAATAACTAAGATTAGATTCTATGCAACAAGGAATTTAGTCTTTAGTACTAGTAGGAGATATAAGGTGTTTTGGTTATTTAACCATCAAGAGATAAACACGAAAAACTCTTGAGTATGTCTCACTCAACTCTTGCTTACAAGTGAGCTAACTAAGAATTTCCTAAGTGTTAAAATGTCTAACACTTTTGTGATGCTTGCAAAACAAACCTTTGTTAAACAATTTTCTCAAACACCATACTTTGAGTCTTTAATTGTGTCTTTCTTCAACCACTCCTTTATGATAATCTCACATAAAACATACAAGGTAAAATAAATCACATTAGCATATATTAGGATGTGTGAAAGAAAATAAGTTTTCAACATCTAGGATTTACACATCAAATGTGACACATAGTCTAATGATGTTGTACCTCTTGGACTTTTTAAAATTAAATAGAGTTCATAGTGTCTTAAGTAAGAAAACCTAAAGAGTCGAGGAGTCGTTGAATATGACATTTAACGAGTAATCTCCTCCTTCTATGATATCATCTTTGGTAGATGATAACTTAGTCGAAAGTCCAATGATGGCAAGACAAGCATGGAGTAAAAGTACAAAACAACATCTTCTCACCTTGAGTTAAACATTAAATCAAGTAAAATTGACATAAGTTATAAAACTTGATTTATAGGTCATTAGTTGTGTCTAAACAAATTCAACAAAAACAATTTTTGGAATTTAGAATAAAACAAATAGTGAAACGAAGTTGATATTTCAAAGTAATCAAGTGAGTATAGTGTCAATATTTGAAAGACCTTTTGATAATAAAAGCAAGCCACAAAAGCAAGGGATTTTAACTTAAAGACATTCCTAGGTGCTCTCTTGTTCTCAATGGTTAAGTTATTGATGACCTATCAAGAATGAGATTAGTAAATCCGTAGGTAAAACTAAACGTAGAGAAATGTTTGGAAGACTACTTGTTCTCATAACATTTAGATTCAACATTATGTTTAGCTTTTGTCTATGTGCTCGTGTTAACGAAGATCCTTAAACAACTCGTTAGTTGAGCCTAGTTGGATACATCATAAGGTACTACACAACTAGGATTATGGTCTCCCAAAAGAACGGGAATAGAAACCATAGTGTATGCCAAATGGAATTATGTCGGTAATAAGTTGATAAGAAAAGCACAAGTGGTACTTGCACTTTTATACTTACTTACCCAATGATTCTCCAAAACGCGTAAGATTCTCAAATTAGTATCGGATGGAGAAGCACATCAACAAGCTCCGCTTGAACAAGCAAACTCGCATCAACAACGGAATTCATCTTATCAACATTGTTATACCTTCAACAAAGGAAGCATCGACTTCAGAGACAATTCAATCCATTATGTTCTTAATTGAAATATTGTGATCCATCATCATCGTCTTGGTAAAAATGTTCATTGAGGAACATCTTAACTAAGAAAGTCTTATACGTTAACCATTCTATCAACGTTTTCACAAAACCTCTTGAATGAGAAGCATTCATCATCCCTAGGCTTAGTCAAGGACTCATAAGACCTAAAACCTTAGTTTTGAACATTAGGATAAAACCACAAAAATCAAGACAATTCCTTTTGAGTTTTCCCTGCAGATCCCACGGCACCCTCAGACCATACGGGCGGAACCCACTTGTTGGTTCCGCCTGATCCGCCAAAGCCACAGAATGTTTTATTTAAGTTCAAAACCAAACACCTCTTTACTCACAACTCCAACTTACCATCAGCCCATAAGATTCATAAAATGAGCAAAACTTCAAGCATATTCCTCATAACCTTTCATCACTCGAACCTCAAACAACCAATGTGAAATGAGAAACCAAGTTATCCTTTGTCATATCAATATCGAGTCATCCACCACTTCCATGCCCTCAAAGAAACCAAGAGTTAATATCATCTTCACCAATAACTCCACCTAGTCATCTTCACAAGAAGATTCGACAATGTAACCAAACAAGTGTGTCATCCCCACTATAACCTAACCTATTAAGATTAAACCACCTTTCATGATACATAAACCTATGTTCACCTTTGTGTCGCTCTTTGAAACAAAGGGCAATTGTCATATCCATACTCTCATTAACATATTTGTCTATGTCGTCAAAAGTCAAGTGAATTTCATTACGAAATGCGTCTCTTCCACTTTCTAGCAAGTGAAGAACACAAAGAAGATATCCAAGCTTTAAGTGTTGTCAAACAATCACCACCTCATTTCACATATCCACCCTCGGTCGTCACCCATACTTTACCACCGTTCACCACATTGTTAAAACAAATGAAAAACGTCATTGAAACATCACTTGCATTACAAAACATTTTTAAGCATCAAAATGAGTCAAGTCAACCGCACCTCCACATTGTTTTCATATAGGCACACACTAGAACATACACATTACAATAGTCATTTACTTAAATGTGAAATTTTGATTTTCTAGGAATCATCATGCCTCCTCTAACTCACTATGACCACAAGGACACCATCAAGTACCTACCCAAACACCACAAAACCAAAGGTCTTACTCAAACTCAAATCGTTGTCTTCAAAGCCTTAGAAAAACAATATGTCCATAAGGGTAGAACCATTGATCCATCCTTCTTAGAAGGTACAAACCTCTACACGGAATTTGCCACAATCAACTTTGAGTGTCTCTTAGAAATCGACGAGCCTATTTGTTCTAGGTTTATTTTAGAATTCTATGCATCCATCACCCTCTCTAAGGATGAGTATGGTCGCATGTCTATTAACTTTAGGGCTAGTAGTCTTCAATACTCCTTCACCCTCGAGGAGTTTGCTCAAATCCTAGGTGTCCCAAACCATGGTACTTGCATCTACTCCGACTTGCACTCCTTCTCAACTCTTGACACACTCTTTGACCGCATCTATCCCTATGATACCCCTCTTGTGTCCAAAGATGAACTTCGTGACCACCTCTTCATTAGGACCACCAACACTAGAAGAACTAGAACAGGAAATGAGGTCATTAAGGACCCATATGGTATGGAATTCAATGAACTCAAGCCCCAATTAAAGGAATGGGAAAAACTCCTTAGAACCAATGAAATTTGCACCATAGGAAACCGGGATCACATCAATGTTTGTCTTAGCTACATGCTCTATAGCATTTCCACCGGTCAACCTTTTTACTTAGCCTATTACTCGCCAAAAGAATGGCCGACATACCTTTGGTAGGAACAACCGCTCTTCCTTATGGAATGCTTCTCACCCGCCTCTTTAGAACAATCTCACCCATTCCTCCTAACGATAATGGAATGTGCCTTGACTATTCTCTCATTCCTCACATCTTCGTTCCTCTAAGTAATAAACAAGTTTTCAAAGGAAAGGACATACGTACTCGCTCACCTACACCATCATCATCATCATCTGACATGAGAAAGGATGATTAACTTCCTAACTCTAAGTTACCTCCTTTAGACTAACTTCTAGAACTCCCCGTCATTGAAAATGTATCTGAAGAGTTCAAGCAAACCAAAGAAATTTTCAAGTGCTTTGGAAGGTACCTAAGCAAGCTCAATAAGAGGATAGACCGGTTATGAGACGATTAAGGAGTGTTTGGCTTAAGAATGCTTTAGAATCGTCTTTGTGTTAAAACTACGTGAATTATGTGTTTTTCACTTTCATGGTCTATTATGTCTGTTGGATTATGTTTGTATCAACTTTTATGCATAATGACAATGTTTAAGGTGTTTGTCATTTTTTTCTATGCTTATGGCAATTCTTACTAAGTATAGTAAAATCCTCGACCTCAAGGCCAAAGTCCCATGATATGTATGTTTACATGTCTAATTTTTGCATTGCCTAACCAGAAATACCTTATCTCTTTGATTTTAGGAGTTTTCGAAAATTTTGAAAATCGTCTCGCGGGTCAAAAACGCGGACTGCCTAATTTTTTACCCCTGGCGGATCTGGCGGTACCCAAAATTGGGGTCCGCCAGTGTATTTTCTGGGAATTCCAGAAATGGCCCAACGGACCAGGCGGTACCCTCAAATGGGTTCCGCCAGTGTCTTCTGAGGGTTCCGCCAGACACCTGCAGAAAATTCTTCCATTTTTTAAGTCCAAAACTTGTAATGTGTCAAAACCATTATCCTAAGTGAGAAACATCTTCCATTAACTCCAATAACCATATTAGAACAACTCTCACTCACTAAAACAATTAGGAAGCCACTTCCCTCCAAAAATTCAAATTCAAACATAACTAACCCAAGGAACCCTTTTAAAGGATCCTTCAAACCATTGAAACATTTTCAACCAAATCACATCCCATGATCATAAAGCATTGAGTGCATACGTTGATCTTTCACTCCATCCTATTCCATTGAATTAACATCAAATGATGTGACATGGTCATGAAAATCATTTGAAACCTCATTCTTTGAATGGTAGAACATCAAATCCAAACGCCCATTTCAACACCTTTTCAACCTTATAAATTTGAATGTTTTGCAACAATTCAAATCACACCATAACCATCAAAATCCTTCTCAAAAACCACTAGGATTAGTGTCAAACCTTGTTGCTTCAACAAAACCGTCAAGTCAAGCTCATCATCTTCAAGTGATGCTTCGCTTAACATTTCTTCATCTATCCAAGATTTCCTTAACCTCACTACCTCAACACCATCCTCAACACATTTCAATACCAATGTGATCACTATTCAAGATTTGCTTAATCTTGCTACTTCAACACTTACACCAATGGAACTTTTCCATACACCACCAACATCACGACATCCACTATTGGAAACTTTTGAAAACCTATCACCTAAACCATCAAACCCTCCATCATTGTCACCTTTTAACACCATTGCCGAAACGGAAACCCATCAACAACCAATATTTCAACCATACGAGTCATTGGATGATGCACCTCATCCACCGTCATTGCTTGAGAGTTTGGCCTACCTTTATGCTAAATCCTCAATTTTTCCAAATGGTCAAGGTCATACACACCTACAATCATTTGTGTTTCACCCCATTCACAAAAACCTTCATGGTAACCATTTACAAATAACCAAGCCTACACCATTTTGTTCAAACAACAACCACCACAACAACAATAACTACCACTACCACAAGAACCTTCCCAACACTTTGAATCTCTATTTTCTTCGTATAAGAAAATAAAAGCATCTCAATGATCTTCCATCAAGACCAACAACAACCACCACCTTTCACAAATGAATAACCAAGGTCATTGCTTAACCAAAATGAGTCTTTCGACCACAACCAACCACCACAACAAGAGTATCATCACCCAAAACCATTGTTGTTTCACCCTATCCAATAAAATGAGGTTTATCCTAAACCACATTGTGGAACGTCTCAAGTTTAGAGTCTCCAAAATGAAACAAAACCGTTTCTTTTGGAAAATGTTGCTCATTAAAACTAACAAACCAAGTTTAGAGTACCAACACCACCTCAAGTTTAGAGTCTCCAAAATGAAACAAAACCATTTCTTTTGGAAAATGTTTCCCATTTAAACCAACAAACCAAAACCCGTGTCACCCTCTCAACCTTCAAAATAAAGCCCGCTACAACCACAACCCACATTTTCTTCCTTAGCCTTGTTTTTGGAAAATGTTTCTCACAAAGGAAAATGATGATTTCCTTGTAGCTTTTTATGGTCGTAGCTTATTTGTAGCTTTTTCTTTATTTCTAGAGGTAGGATAGTGTAACCAAAATTTCTTGTCTTTGACTTTTTAAGAAGTCTAAATTTTACATGAAATGAATTTCATTACACTACAAGGTTTTCTTTGTTTGTTGACCATTTAGGTATGATGTGTGAACTATACCTTGTTATGGTACCATACATAAATCTTGTGCTTTAGAAACTAACCTCTCTTTTTGTAGGTTCATTATCCATGTTTTCCTTCCTAGATATTCCATTTAGGGGAGTAATATTCAAGGGGGGCATGAGTGTTGTACTATTTCACTTCACAACTCTTAGTTGTATTTAAACATGAAATACTTTCATGACTTATCTTGTGCAACAACTAACCTTTTCTTGTAGGTTCAAAATCCATGTCTCCTCTCTTGGCACTCCATTTAGGGGGAGTATTCCAAGGGGGAGCAAGTGGTTACTTCCGCTTCACTACTCTTCTTTTTGTTTCGACAAAAAGGGGGAGAATTTAGATATAAACTTGTTTCAAAAAAAAAATTTTGTATACCACATCATCTTAGCAAAAACAAGTTTTTATACCTAACTTTATAAGACTTAATACTAAAACTAATGACTTACTTATAAATAAAGTTTATGTTTTGTCATCAACAAAAAGGGGGAGATTGTTAATACAAATATCGCCTAAAAACGTTATTTATATTTTATGATCTTTGCTAAGTTTTGTTAATGACAAAGTATGAAGTTTAGCTATAAGTAAATCATCACTTTAAGTGTTTAAGTCTTGTTTAACTAAGGTTAACATTTCCTTTTAAACAAAACATTGTTTTTACTTCTTAAACTAAAATGAGTCTTGTCACATCATATTTATTTCTTAATATAGTAAGGTCACATCACATTTAGGGCAAGTTTTGTCATTATGCATTTATGGAAAGAAATGTGTTTGACTAACTTTGTTGTTGCTTGCAAGCTTTGTATTTGACTTGTTATTATGAGATGTGACATTGTTTGGTTGCTAGGAGTTATGAGACAAGACCTTGTTTGGTTTGCAAGATTTATTTCAAAACCAACTGCAGCCCTGGCGGTACCCTGGGGGTACACGGGCGAAACCCTTTTGAGGGGTCCGCCTGATCCGCCAGACCTGCAGTGTTGTTTGCTATAAATACCAAACCATTTGTTAGTTTTTGGTAACCCTTTTAGGACATATATTCACATACTCTCTCAACTAACTCAGTAACCTTTTGATTTGTGATTCTCTTATGTAGCAAGGGACTTCACAATATCATTCAAGAAGTTACAAGCTTCAACTCTAAAGTTGCAAGTCTTGGTAGCTTGGTCATGTATAAGCTTTGGTAGTTTATACTTCATGTGTGTCATGTATATAGAAGTAAGTGGTTAGTATTTTAGGCCTCAAAATACGTAGTGTGTCGGGAGTTGTTGTACCCTTGTAAAAGAACTAACGGGAGTGGTTGTACCCTTGGTAAAGAACTCGACATCTAGCTTAGTGTCAGTAAAAGTGTAAGCGACGAACGGGAGTGGTTGTACCCTTGTAAAAGAACTCGACATCTAGCTTAATGTCGGTAAAAGTGTAAGCGACGTTGTAAAGGTTTTCTCCGCCGGTGAAAGGAGCTTGTTGATTAGTGCTTATAACTCTCGAGTTGGAAACTCGGGGCGTGGATGTAGGGCAAGGAAAAAGAGTCCTTGTAGCCGAACCACGATAAACAATCGTGTTGTGGTTTGATCGTTTCTTTCTTTATCTTTGCTTATTACATGTTGTTCTTTAGTTATAATTGCTAGTTACATATAAAGCTTTTCAAAGAACTAAACAAGTAAAGATGTGTTTGTATCTTCAAACAAAAGTAAAGCTTTCCAAATTACTAAACAAGCAAAGTTAAGATTATTACAAGCAAAGCTTTTCAATGTATGAAACTAGTAAAGTTAGAATTGATATTTACATAAAAAGCTTTTCAAAGAATCAAACATATAACTTTGTGTTTATATCTTTAAGCAAACGTAAAAGATATTCAAGTTAAAAAGAGTCGAAAAAGCGGTAAACTATTCAACCCCCCTTCTAGTTTTTCACAATTGGCATCAGGAGCTACGTTACTCAAGATCTTTAAAATAGAATGTATTTTAAAACCTGGATCGATCCATGGATTTTGAAAATCTCAAAGAAGGGCAACCTATTAAAAACCAACCGCTATTTGAAAAAGAAAACTTACTTGAATGGAAAAGTAATTTTGAAAACTATGTGAAATCAATTGATCAAGATCTTTGCATATTATTTCTTTTGGTAATTTCAAACCAAAGAAAACAAGTTTTTGAAAACCAAGATAACTATCTTAAACTTGATAAAAATACTAAAGCTAAAACAATGCTTTACAAAGCTTTAGTACCAAATATGAAAGAATGTATTTTTGTCAAAAGGCTAATGATGTTTGAAAAATATGGTAAACTTTCATCAAGGAATATGTCAAGTCAAAGATGATCAATTTGATCTTACATATGAATTAGAAGTTTTAGAAAAACTAATTGATAGACACTTAGTAGAAGTTAATACATGTGCTACTAGTTTAAATGTTTTAAATGAAGGTACAAGTGAAGATGAGTACGTGTGTTTTGATGAACCTGCTTGCGTATCTTGGAATGTAATGGATGTTGACGAAGACAACGATCCGGTAGTTTATTGTCAACTTATTGATACAACAAGCAAGGTGTTAGTTAAGGTGATTACTCGTGTCAAGCTCATAGTAGTCTTGCTTGCGATTCATGGAATAACTCGGATGAAGATGAAGTCAATCATCCGGTTTGTGATTCTATACTAGATAAAACATCAAGCAAGGTACACTTTGAAACCAAACTCTTTTGCTTTGATTAATTTATCCTAGAGTTTTCTAAACTAGAAAATGAGTCTAAACATTTGTGCAACATGGACCTAAAAGCTATCTTCAAGAATGAGTCTTCAAAATCTCTTAAGAATATCTTTGAAAAGGAAATCTTATTAGAAGATAAAATGTCTAAAATTAAGAGTAATGTTGAAATTAATCTAGAATGTAAATTATGTCTAGATTACAAACATGAGATTAAAATGCAAAATGAGAAAGGAAAAATTATTAGTTAAATTTGATGAAAGCTCAAAATCTCTTGAAAGATTGTTGAGGAGTCAAAGGTTGTTTAAAGATAAAACCGGATTAGGATTTAACTCAAAAGCACCATTAACTAATAAAACAAAGTAAGTAAAATTTGTCTAACCTAGAAGAGAGATTTAGAGATAATTCTATCTCTAATAGAAACTCATGATAAAAGAATTAAGATTATCATACTCTATGCTTTTATATGATTGTCTAACCTTCTTGGATACATGAGTTATTGAGTTTCAAAGCATGTCATCAAACCAAGTTTTTACGCTTAATGCTTATCCGCTTGATAGTATCTCTATGCAATTTAAAAGGTACACATTACTTAAACTTGACTTTGGTTATATCTTGTCTCTAGCATTATGTGCTCAAATATGTGTTATTTGTACTACTCTAGAGTGTCTACCTGCTATTTGTAAATAACTAAGATTAGATTCTATGCAACAAGGAATTTAGTCTTTAGTACTAGTAGGAGATATAAGGTGTTTTGGTTATTTAACCATCAAGAGATAAACACGAAAAACTCTTGAGTATGTCTCACTCAACTCTTGCTTACAAGTGAGCTAACTAAGAATTTCCTAAGTGTTAAAATGTCTAACACTTTTGTGATGCTTGCAAAACAAACCTTTGTTAAACAATTTTCTCAAACACCATACTTTGAGTCTTTAATTGTGTCTTTCTTCAACCACTCCTTTATGATAATCTCACATAAAACATACAAGGTAAAATAAATCACATTAGCATATATTAGGATGTGTGAAAGAAAATAAGTTTTCAACATCTAGGATTTACACATCAAATGTGACACATAGTCTAATGATGTTGTACCTCTTGGACCTTTTAAAATTAAATAGAGTTCATAGTGTCTTAAGTAAGAAAACCTAAAGAGTCGAGGAGTCGTTGAATATGACATTTAACGAGTAATCTCCTCTTTCTATGATATCATCTTTGGTAGATGATAACTTAGTCGAAAGTCCAATGATGGCAAGACAAGCATGGAGTAAAAGTACAAAACAACATCTTCTCACCTTGAGTTAAACATTAAATCAAGTAAAATTGACATAAGTTATAAAACTTGATTTATAGGTCATTAGTTGTGTCTAAACAAATTCAACAAAAACAATTTTTGGAATTTAGAATAAAACAAATAGTGAAACGAAGTTGATATTTCAAAGTAATCAAGTGAGTATAGTGTCAATATTTGAAAGACCTTTTGATAATAAAAGCAAGCCACAAAAGCAAGGGATTTTAACTTAAAGACATTCCTAGGTGCTCTCTTGTTCTCAATGGTTAAGTTATTGATGACCTATCAAGAATGAGATTAGTAAATCCGTAGGTAAAACTAAACGTAGAGAAATGTTTGGAAGACTACTTGTTCTCATAACATTTAGATTCAACATTATGTTTAGCTTTTGTCTATGTGCTCGTGTTAACGAAGATCCTTAAACAACTCGTTAGTTGAGCCTAGTTGGATACATCATAAGGTACTACACAACTAGGATTATGGTCTCCCAAAAGAACGGGAATAGAAACCATAGTGTATGCCAAATGGAATTATGTCGGTAATAAGTTGATAAGAAAAGCACAAGTGGTACTTGCACTTTTATACTTACTTACCCAATGATTCTCCAAAACGCGTAAGATTCTCAAATTAGTATCGGATGGAGAAGCACATCAACAAGCTCCGCTTGAACAAGCAAACTCGCATCAACAACGGAATTCATCTTATCAACATTGTTATACCTTCAACAAAGGAAGCATCGACTTCAGAGACAATTCAATCCATTATGTTCTTAATTGAAATATTGTGATCCATCATCATCGTCTTGGTAAAAATGTTCATTGAGGAACATCTTAACTAAGAAAGTCTTATACGTTAACCATTCTATCAACGTTTTCACAAAACCTCTTGAATGAGAAGCATTCATCATCCCTAGGCTTAGTCAAGGACTCATAAGACCTAAAACCTTAGTTTTGAACATTAGGATAAAACCACAAAAATCAAGACAATTCCTTTTGAGTTTTCCCTGCAGATCCCACGGCACCCTCAGACCATACGGGCGGAACCCACTTGTTGGTTCCGCCTGATCCGCCAAAGCCACAGAATGTTTTATTTAAGTTCAAAACCAAACACCTCTTTACTCACAACTCCAACTTACCATCAGCCCATAAGATTCATAAAATGAGCAAAACTTCAAGCATATTCCTCATAACCTTTCATCACTCGAACCTCAAACAACCAATGTGAAATGAGAAACCAAGTTATCCTTTGTCATATCAATATCGAGTCATCCACCACTTCCATGCCCTCAAAGAAACCAAGAGTTAATATCATCTTCACCAATAACTCCACCTAGTCATCTTCACAAGAAGATTCGACAATGTAACCAAACAAGTGTGTCATCCCCACTATAACCTAACCTATTAAGATTAAACCACCTTTCATGATACATAAACCTATGTTCACCTTTGTGTCGCTCTTTGAAACAAAGGGCAATTGTCATATCCATACTCTCATTAACATATTTGTCTATGTCGTCAAAAGTCAAGTGAATTTCATTACGAAATGCGTCTCTTCCACTTTCTAGCAAGTGAAGAACACAAAGAAGATATCCAAGCTTTAAGTGTTGTCAAACAATCACCACCTCATTTCACATATCCACCCTCGGTCGTCACCCATACTTTACCACCGTTCACCACATTGTTAAAACAAATGAAAAACGTCATTGAAACATCACTTGCATTACAAAACATTTTTAAGCATCAAAATGAGTCAAGTCAACCGCACCTCCACATTGTTTTCATATAGGCACACACTAGAACATACACATTACAATAGTCATTTACTTAAATGTGAAATTTTGATTTTCTAGGAATCATCATGCCTCCTCTAACTCACTATGACCACAAGGACACCATCAAGTACCTACCCAAACACCACAAAACCAAAGGTCTTACTCAAACTCAAATCGTTGTCTTCAAAGCCTTAGAAAAACAATATGTCCATAAGGGTAGAACCATTGATCCATCCTTCTTAGAAGGTACAAACCTCTACACGGAATTTGCCACAATCAACTTTGAGTGTCTCTTAGAAATCGACGAGCCTATTTGTTCTAGGTTTATTTTAGAATTCTATGCATCCATCACCCTCTCTAAGGATGAGTATGGTCGCATGTCTATTAACTTTAGGGCTAGTAGTCTTCAATACTCCTTCACCCTCAAGGAGTTTGCTCAAATCCTAGGTGTCCCAAACCATGGTACTTGCATCTACTCCGACTTGCACTCCCTCTCAACTCTTGACACACTCTTTGACCGCATCTATCCCTATGATACCCCTCTTGTGTCCAAAGATGAACTTCGTGACCACCTCTTCATTAGGACCACCAACACTAGAAGAACTAGAACAGGAAATGAGGTCATTAAGGACCCATATGGTATGGAATTCAATGAACTCAAGCCCCAATTAAAGGAATGGGAAAAACTCCTTAGAACCAATGAAATTTGCACCATAGGAAATCGGGATCACATCAATGTTTGTCTTAGCTACATGCTCTATAGCATTTCCACCGGTCAACCTTTTTACTTAGCCTATTACTCGCCAAAAGAATGGCCGACATACCTTTGGTAGGAACAACCGCTCTTCCTTATGGAATGCTTCTCACCCGCCTCTTTAGAACAATCTCACCCATTCCTCCTAACGATAATGGAATGTGCCTTGACTATTCTCTCATTCCTCACATCTTCGTTCCTCTAAGTAATAAACAAGTTTTCAAAGGAAAGGACATACGTACTCGCTCACCTACACCATCATCATCATCATCTGACATGAGAAAGGATGATTAACTTCCTAACTCTAAGTTACCTCCTTTAGACTAACTTCTAGAACTCCCCGTCATTGAAAATGTATCTGAAGAGTTCAAGCAAACCAAAGAAATTTTCAAGTGCTTTGGAAGGTACCTAAGCAAGCTCAATAAGAGGATAGACCGGTTATGAGACGATTAAGGAGTGTTTGGCTTAAGAATGCTTTAGAATCGTCTTTGTGTTAAAACTACGTGAATTATGTGTTTTTCACTTTCATGGTCTATTATGTCTGTTGGATTATGTTTGTATCAACTTTTATGCATAATGACAATGTTTAAGGTGTTTGTCATTTTTTTCTATGCTTATGGCAATTCTTACTAAGTATAGTAAAATCCTCGACCTCAAGGCCAAAGTCCCATGATATGTATGTTTACATGTCTAATTTTTGCATTGCCTAACCAGAAATACCTTATCTCTTTGATTTTAGGAGTTTTCGAAAATTTTGAAAATCGTCTCGCGGGTCAAAAACGCGGACTGCCTAATTTTTTACCCCTGGCGGATCTGGCGGTACCCAAAATTGGGGTCCGCCAGTGTATTTTCTAGGAATTCCAGAAATGGCCCAACGGACCAGGCGGTACCCTCAAATGGGTTCCGCCAGTGTCTTCTGAGGGTTCCGCCAGACACCTGCAGAAAATTCTTCCATTTTTTAAGTCCAAAACTTGTAATGTGTCAAAACCATTATCCTAAGTGAGAAACATCTTCCATTAACTCCAATAACCATATTAGAACAACTCTCACTCACTAAAACAATTAGGAAGCCACTTCCCTCCAAAAATTCAAATTCAAACATAACTAACCCAAGGAACCCTTTTAAAGGATCCTTCAAACCATTGAAACATTTTCAACCAAATCACATCCCATGATCATAAAGCATTGAGTGCATACGTTGATCTTTCACTCCATCCTATTCCATTGAATTAACATCAAATGATGTGACATGGTCATGAAAATCATTTGAAACCTCATTCTTTGAATGGTAGAACATCAAATCCAAACGCCCATTTCAACACCTTTTCAACCTTATAAATTTGAATGTTTTGCAACAATTCAAATCACACCATAACCATCAAAATCCTTCTCAAAAACCACTAGGATTAGTGTCAAACCTTGTTGCTTCAACAAAACCGTCAAGTCAAGCTCATCATCTTCAAGTGATGCTTCGCTTAACATTTCTTCATCTATCCAAGATTTCCTTAACCTCACTACCTCAACACCATCCTCAACACATTTCAATACCAATGTGATCACTATTCAAGATTTGCTTAATCTTGCTACTTCAACACTTACACCAATGGAACTTTTCCATACACCACCAACATCACGACATCCACTATTGGAAACTTTTGAAAACCTATCACCTAAACCATCAAACCCTCCATCATTGTCACCTTTTAACACCATTGCCGAAACGGAAACCCATCAACAACCAATATTTCAACCATACGAGTCATTGGATGATGCACCTCATCCACCGTCATTGCTTGAGAGTTTGGCCTACCTTTATGCTAAATCCTCAATTTTTCCAAATGGTCAAGGTCATCCACACCTACAATCATTTGTGTTTCACCCCATTCACAAAAACCTTCATGGTAACCATTTACAAATAACCAAGCCTACACCATTTTGTTCAAACAACAACCACCACAACAACAATAACTACCACTACCACAAGAACCTTCCCAACACTTTGAATCTCTATTTTCTTCGTATAAGAAAATAAAAGCATCTCAATGATCTTCCATCAAGACCAACAACAACCACCACCTTTCACAAATGAATAACCAAGGTCATTGCTTAACCAAAATGAGTCTTTCGACCACAACCAACCACCACAACAAGAGTATCATCACCCAAAACCATTGTTGTTTCACCCTATCCAATAAAATGAGGTTTATCCTAAACCACATTGTGGAACGTCTCAAGTTTAGAGTCTCCAAAATGAAACAAAACCGTTTCTTTTGGAAAATGTTGCTCATTAAAACTAACAAACCAAGTTTAGAGTACCAACACCACCTCAAGTTTAGAGTCTCCAAAATGAAACAAAACCGTTTCTTTTGGAAAATGTTTCCCATTTAAACCAACAAACCAAAACCCGTGTCACCCTCTCAACCTTCAAAATAAAGCCCGCTACAACCACAACCCACATTTTCTTCCTTAGCCTTGTTTTTGGAAAATGTTTCTCACAAAGGAAAATGATGATTTCCTTGTAGCTTTTTATGGTCGTAGCTTATTTGTAGCTTTTTCTTTATTTCTAGAGGTAGGATAGTGTAACCAAAATTTCTTGTCTTTGACTTTTTAAGAAGTCTAAATTTTACATGAAATGAATTTCATTACACTACAAGGTTTTCTTTGTTTGTTGACCATTTAGGTATGATGTGTGAACTATACCTTGTTATGGTACCATACATAAATCTTGTGCTTTAGAAACTAACCTCTCTTTTTGTAGGTTCATTATCCATGTTTTCCTTCCTAGATATTCCATTTAGGGGAGTAATATTCAAGGGGGGCATGAGTGTTGTACTATTTCACTTCACAACTCTTAGTTGTATTTAAACATGAAATACTTTCATGACTTATCTTGTGCAACAACTAACCTTTTCTTGTAGGTTCAAAATCCATGTCTCCTCTCTTGGCACTCCATTTAGGGGGAGTATTCCAAGGGGGAGCAAGTGGTTACTTCCGCTTCACTACTCTTCTTTTTGTTTCGACAAAAAAGGGGAGAATTTAGATATAAACTTGTTTCAAAAAAAATTTTTTGTATACCACATCATCTTAGCAAAAACAAGTTTTTATACCTAACTTTATAAGACTTAATACTAAAACTAATGACTTACTTATAAATAAAGTTTATGTTTTGTCATCAACAAAAAGGGGGAGATTGTTAATACAAATATCGCCTAAAAACGTTATTTATATTTTATGATCTTTGCTAAGTTTTGTTAATGACAAAGTATGAAGTTTAGCTATAAGTAAATCATCACTTTAAGTGTTTAAGTCTTGTTTAACTAAGGTTAACATTTCCTTTTAAACAAAACATTGTTTTTACTTCTTAAACTAAAATGAGTCTTGTCACATCATATTTATTTCTTAATATAGTAAGGTCACATCACATTTAGGGCAAGTTTTGTCATTATGCATTTATGGAAAGAAATGTGTTTGACTAACTTTGTTGTTGCTTGCAAGCTTTGTATTTGACTTGTTATTATGAGATGTGACATTGTTTGGTTGCTAGGAGTTATGAGACAAGACCTTGTTTGGTTTGCAAGATTTATTTCAAAACCAACTGCAGCCCTGGCGGTACCTTGGGGGTACACGGGCGGAACCATTTTGAGGAGTCCGCCTGATCCGCCAGACCTGCAGTGTTGTTTGCTATAAATACCAAACCATTTGTTAGTTTTTGGTAACCCTTTTAGGACATATATTCACATACTCTCTCAACTAACTCAGTAACCTTTTGATTTGTGATTCTCTTATGTAGCAAGGGACTTCACAATATCATTCAAGAAGTTACAAGCTTCAACTCTAAAGTTGCAAGTCTTGGTAGCTTGGTCATGTATAAGCTTTGGTAGTTTATACTTCATGTGTGTCATGTATATAGAAGTAAGTGGTTAGTATTTTAGGCCTCAAAATACGTAGTGTGTCGGGAGTTGTTGTACCCTTGTAAAAGAACTAACGGGAGTGGTTGTACCCTTGGTAAAGAACTCGACATCTAGCTTAGTGTCGGTAAAAGTGTAAGCGACGAACGGGAGTGGTTGTACCCTTGTAAAAGAACTCGACATCTAGCTTAATGTCGGTAAAAGTGTAAGCGACGTTGTAAAGGTTTTCTCCGCCGGTGAAAGGAGCTTGTTGATTAGTGCTTATAACTCTCGAGTTGGAAACTCGGGGCGTGGATGTAGGGCAAGGAAAAAGAGTCCTTGTAGCCGAACCACGATAAACAATCGTGTTGTGGTTTGATCGTTTCTTTCTTTATCTTTGCTTATTACATGTTGTTCTTTAGTTATAATTGCTAGTTACATATAAAGCTTTTCAAAGAACTAAACAAGTAAAGATGTGTTTGTATCTTCAAACAAAAGTAAAGCTTTCCAAATTACTAAACAAGCAAAGTTAAGATTATTACAAGCAAAGCTTTTCAATGTATGAAACTAGTAAAGTTAGAATTGATATTTACATAAAAAGCTTTTCAAAGAATCAAACATATAACTTTGTGTTTATATCTTTAAGCAAACGTAAAAGATATTCAAGTTAAAAAGAGTCGAAAAAGCGGTAAACTATTCAACCCCCTTCTAGTTTTCCACACTAAGGTTCTACAAGATAAGTGAAGCATGTCTACCTATGATATGTTACTCCTTGCTAGCTATCCAATTCTACCTATTGAATTGCAAAATCTTGTTTTAATTGACGGGTTGTATTCCTTAATACCATTCATGGGGTGGCGCACTTAACTCCCCAATCCTATGAGTGCCTACTTCACTCCTATGTCGAGCCGGCTAAGATGCTCCTAACATGGGATCATTAGAATTTACTCATGCATTAAATACAACCAATAAAACCTAGTGCACATTGGTTCATGTTTCTTAATACGTTCAAGCATGTGTTACCATTTGGAGATCTGCCAGTTTTCTTAAGCCTAACATCGAATTCATTCGATCAAAACAAGAATCAATAGGAAACAAGAATTATAAACTAAACCAACTAGATCTATTGAAGTTGTCACGCCTTAATAGATGGAGATAGACACACACATCAACAAGCCCCTCATTGATAGAGATAGACACAACATCAACAAGAAATCAATGAGATCTAATCAATTATATACAAGTTTCACATAATCACAAGTAGACACAAGGTGAATTAGCAAATTATCATCAAAGAAGAGCAAACAACAATGATAATCGAAAACATAATTAAGATAGAATCATCAAACCAATACATGATGTTTATGGAGTGATTGAAACCCTCTAAGTTGCTGGAAAAACACCTACCTAAACCCAGGAATCGACCTTAGGGTTTAGGGCTTACAAAAAGTGAAGTTATGATGTTATATTTATAGGCATGTTTTCTGTCGGCAAGGCTTGACGCCGTCAGGTCGTTTCTCTTGACGCCGTCAAGACCATTTTTTCACCAAATTGTAGATCTCTTCGTCCTCTTCGCGTGGGCTTTTGAATCACCTAAATCCGAGTTCGTATGCAAAAGTTATGACCAAAACAATATCAGCTACTCCGCGCGCAGTTTTGACAAGTTAACACGTGACGGCCTTGGGTGACGCCTTCACGTTCTCTCTGGGCCGTCACCACTTTTACTCTTGACGCCGTCACCAAAATGCTCTTGACGCCGTCACCTACTGTTCCCAGCTTGGAAAATTAAGTCTTTGGCATTTTCTTCACTTTTATGCTCCAAAAATGTCCGAATTGCTTCCTTTTCCAGATTTCACTCCCAAAGTACCTAAAATCACAAAAGGAACGATTTAGGGCAATATTTGATCAAATAAATTCAATTCCGGGCTTAAATGACCCCCTAAAAGTGGTTCATTTTTCGCCTCATCATTTTTCAACTCAAAAGTCCATTTAAGCTTGAAAAAGCTTACTGTGTGAACAATAAGCTCACACTGAGCTTATTCGTGAGTTTCAAAAAAGTTGTCTTTGTAAAAGTTACATATTTTCAGTTGTCTAATAGCTTTGTAAAAAAAAAAAAAAAAAAAAAAAAAAAAAAAAAAAAAAAAAAAAAAAAAGTGCCACTAGTGGGATTCGAACCCTGACCTCTTGGTTCCCTGGCACAAAAACAAACTAACCCTGTGCACCATCTGGGCTAGGTGTCACTTAGTGTTTTAATTTCCCGTTGTTTTATTTAAAGTGATAGCTTCTATTTAAGCTATTTTAAATTTTTAGCTTATTTTTCTACTTTTTCATTAAGCATTTGTCACATTTTATATTTTTCCTAGGTTCCTGCTATCATATAGTATTTGTATAAAAAAATTTCATAATTTTCTCTTTTCATTTAGTATTTTTAATAATTAATATTAGTTTAATTAGATTTTAATTAATAATAGAAAAATAAATATTTTTACTGTTTATTATTAAGCACTTAGTACCTTTTATATTTTTCCTAGTATTTTATAATTATAAAGTATTTTAAGAAAAAGTTTCATAATTTTTACTGTTCATTTACTATTTTTCATAATTAAATTTATTTTAATTAGTCTTTAATTAATAATAAGTAAATAATTTCTCAAATAGAATATTTATAAGTTTTAAAAGCTTTTTTAAAATTTTTAGGATTCCTGTAGTGGTTAAGAAGTTTTAGAAAAAATTTCATAATTTTCCAAGTTAATTTAGTATTTTTAATAAATTAAATTAGTTTAAAATAGTAATTAAATAGTTTTTATTTAATAATAAATAATTAAAAAATCAAAACAATAATTTTCTTTTTTCTAAAATTTTCTTTTATTATTAAGTTTATAAAAAGGTAATTTTCATCCCCTTAGGATTAATTCTGCTTTAATTTCACTTTTTCTTGTATGCGTTTACGTTTATTTTCATTTAAACGTATGTTTTTAGATTTTAATACGTTTTAGGATAATTAGGTTTCCAGTAATTGTTAATATTGTTAGTTTGGCTGATTTCCATTATTATCTTTTCAATATAATCCACCAAATCATATTCTTGTTGCCTTTTTCTCAAATCACTTGATCTCCGAACGTTCCAAAAATACAATTTCAATCCTCGCTGGTACATAACGACCCGGGAAAACACTGTGCTTACACCGGATCATACTAGACTGCTCCTCATGGTCTGACTTCGTTGACCAACATCCTTGGTTGACTTGTGACTGACTGTTTGGCTGCAATCTAATTTTGGCGCCGCTGCCGGGGAGGTTGTTGCGTGTTTTAAAAACGTTTAGCAGATTTAATGGTTTTCAAAACTCCTCCTTGTAAAAATTCCACTTTTTGTAAATTTTAATCAAAAATATCAAAAAAAAAAAAAAAAAAAAAAAAAAGTCATTAACACTTTTCTAAAGTGTTAACAACACCAAAAAAATCAAAAACAACAAAACAAATCGTGAAGTTAAATTACTTCGTATTTTTTAAGATTACAACCTATACAGGTGGTTCCAGGCAAGTTCTGACATTAAATTGCGCACTGAAAAGAGATCCATTCTTCTCTTCCGCCACCCTGCGAGTAGTCTTAAAGGAAAAGATTTCGGTTAACGAATCGATTACAAAAATATTTCCAAAAAGTTTTTTTTTCACACACACCCACAAAAGCCCAAAAAAAAATTTTTTTCACACAAACAAAATACATTATCGAGAAACATTCGATAGAATACCTACCAACTAGGGGTATGACCATTAATAAGTTCCAAAACCAAAGATAAAAACTTGCCTTTGTATCCCCTGTGAATTGGTTTACTTTTTAGTGGTATTCAAAGAAGCCATTCATATAGTGATTATTGGTTTAAGTTCTCTGTTGTTTTGCCTCGGTCTTGTTTTAATTGGTTTTGTTTTTAGTGCATGCGCACTCGTTCACAAACAAGGCATAATCGTCAAAGAAACGTAACTGAGTTACGTGCTGTTATTGAAGAACCCGACTTAAAAATGGACGACGAGCCCCCACCACCCATACCACCAATCCCTCCTAAGAATGAAACAGCTCCCAATCTCCGAACGATGGAGGAGTTGTGATGTGTGCTCAATTATAGTATATATTTATTTTCCGAAGAAATACTTAGGAAAGTATTTCCCGGGTCGTTCTCCCAACGAAGGTTCGAATGGAATTTTGAATAATCGAATTGGGAATCGTGTAGTGAAAAGTGAATAGTGAGAAGTGATTGTGAAATTCAAAATATGAAAAGGAAAAGTGAATTAAGCAAAGAGTACAAGCTATATATGCACAAAGGTCTAAAATTAGAAAACGGAAATGTAAATGTGAAATTTAAACGTAACGTACGAAATAAAACGCGACTTTTATACTAAAAATGATCCTAGAAATGTGAAACAAATTTCTAAAAATCTTAAACTATTAAAAAGAATTTTGAGAAAAAGAAAAATATTTTTTTGAGTTTTTATTTATTTTCTATGATTTATTTTCTATTTATTTAATTAAAAAGTGATTAAAAATAAAAGAAATTGTAAAAATTAATGGGAAAAATATAAAATCTAATCTGAAAAGTCTAGAATATTATAAAAGAATTATCTAAAATATTTTTGTATTTTTAAAAGCTTTCTCTGATTTTTTATGGATTTTTGTTTATTTAAAAGTATTAAAAATTGATTAAAAGCTAAGAAATATTAAGAAAAATAGTAAAACAATCCAGAAAAATCTGGAAAAATTACATAAAATCTAAAATAATATGGAAAGATTGCAGAAAAATTTTGAAAAGAATTTGATAAGCATAAGTGCTTATTTAGACAGAAACAGCTTATGGCAAGTGCTTATTTATAAGCACTTGCCACAAAACTTAACCAAACTTTCAACACAGATATAATATGCTATAATGAACTCAAACAAGCTCAGAAATGATCATGAAAAACACAGAAGCTATAGAAACAAGCAATAAGCCGTTATACAAAAAGCTCAAGTATAAGCAGATAAGGAAACCAATAAGCCAGCAACTAAAATCTGATAGAAACAGCTAAATTACAGCTAAAACAACTCAGAAGTGACAACAAATCATAAGCACAATCTCAATAAGACACTAGCAGCCCTTGGTTTCAAATCAGATAACAGGTCCAAAACCACTAATTTGCAGGACCAAAAAGCTGTACCAAATAAGCTCTAAACTAAGATATTATGGGGGCAAATTGATCTCTGTACTACTGATATTCTAAGAAACTAAAAAGCTCTATCAGAAACTATATTATACTACTCTTAATGAAACCAATTCAGCAGCTAGTAGGAGATATGAAACTGAAATTCAGTTGACTAAATGAGTGCTTAACTAATTTGACTTATTTCAAATTCTAATGATGAGATCTATTCCTATCTGTTATGAAAAGCTAAATGAAACTGAAATAAGCTAACTACTACTAAATTACAGCTAATATATTAATTTCACTAACTAAATCTCACTTTTTCTTACAGTTAACTAATATAGAATCTAACTTTGACTATTTAATGAACTTCTCTACCATTTTAATGATCTAAATCTCTATCACTAATCTGAATGAACCTAATTGAGACAGAAAACCAGCATATAAACCACAATCATTCACAGTTAATGCTAGATCCAAACACCCCCTTAAGTCCTGTTAGCACTATGAATTTCAACAAACAGATTCAAAGTTATATTCAAATGATCTAATTAGCTAAAATACCTCAGATAGAAACTAAATCAATCACTACAAACAACTGAATCAAACAGCCATTCAGAAACATAGATTTTACACTAAATCTTAGCAAAAACTCATTTCGATCAATGAATAAAGGACTTACTTAACACCTTCAGCATGAACAGAAGGTTTTCCACAGTTGCCTATCTTTAAGATAGGCTGGGATCTTCTCTGGCTATCCCAAGCTATCAACAAATCACCAGAAATTCAAATCAACCTCCACAGTTGACTTACTTTGACCAACTAGATAATTCACTAGAACAATAAATTCTATTCTCACTAAAGCTTTTCAAAGCTTATATGATAATAAGAATCTACAAACAAGCTTAACGAAAATTTGGAAACTAGATCAAACAACCTTTTTTATATATTTTTCTTTTCTTATCTGATTTTCTCAAAACTATTTAAATGAAACAGTATTAACTTGAAAACAAAGGAATATGAACTGATTTAAACTATTTGAAACAGAAATAAAAGCTATTTAACAACTAATAACATTCAATAAGCAGTAATGAAAAGTAAAAGCTAATTTGTATTAATAAAAGGAGATTACAATTTGAAATTAAAGTAAACAATAATTCTGTAATAAAATTGGCAGAGTTTTGCTACTCAAAACTCCACACTAAACAAGCTATCCTAACACTCTATTTATAGCCTACAATAGAAGATACTAGTGAGAAGGAGTCACGGATTGCCAGCTTGGCAATCCGTGTGCTTGTGCTTCTTCAAGCCTCATCTGAGCCGTGAGATCAATATCAATGATTGCCCTTTGATTCATAGCCCTTTGATCATCCCTTGTGACGTGTTGTGTCCAATCACACACTGCCACGTTATCCCCCTCGTGTGCTTCTATGCTCTGACATATCCTGACATTCCCCTTAGCTTCTAGAAACTGAGCAATTGTACTATTATACCCTTAATTGTGGTAATTAAGGGTATGGTTGTTTAGGGTTCATCGATGAATAGTAAAAACTGGGAAGGGGTAATTTGGGGGTGGGAGTTGGATAAGTATTATTTATTATATTTTGACTTTGGTAAATGGGGGTTTGACCGAGGGGTGAGATGGGCCGGGTATTGACAAAAATGGTGTTTGGGCTTTTGTATGTTGAACTTGGATCAGGCTTGGAATTTTGGTCTTATTATTCATACTTTGATATATTGAAATTACAAGGACCAATTGTTTAATAATCTAAAAGTGCAAGGGCTGAATCAGAAATTCTTCCAAAATATTTCAAGGGACTAAAATGCCTTTTCTCAAATCTTAGAGGATTGACTTTGGCAATTCTCAAAAATATCTCTTCCAGGGACCATAAATGACAACTTCTAAGAATAGGAGGACTAGGAATGACAATCTCATGAAACTTCGTCCAGGGATCGAATCTGATGAATCTCAAATCTCTGAGGTCTTCTAAGGCTCTGAATTGACTTTTATTGATTGAACTGCACACATTCTACTCTCGTGCTCGTTTTTATTGATTTCTGCTTGTTTTTCGTCTTTTAACGAGATATCCGTACCTGCACATTCACAAACATAAAAAACACACATTCTTTGGCATATGTTAGCACATTTAGTCTATTTGGGTCGGTATTTGGCCATGAAAAGGTATGTGAATTAACACATACCAAAATCCCCCAGACTAAGGTATTGTCGTGTCCTCACGCAATGTGATCAATTCACGCTTTTGAGATAAATAATTTCAAAACTCTTCCTACTAACTTTGTAAAGTAGCAAAGAAGTTTGAAAGAAGTAATAAAATCATTTATTCCCGCAAACGCTCCGTTTTCCAAAATTTTTCCTTTATTCCTTTATTCCACTTTCACTTCTATTTTTGGATTTTTTATACTTCATACTTGTGACGGTTTGTTGAACTTTCATTATCAATTCTTATCTGTTGATAACTTTTAGGGTCAACAAGTAGAAACACTTCTCACAGAGAAGAGACCATACGGATAAAAATCGTCATCCTTGATTTTTCACAAGTTCCCAAACTAAGCGTAAAATCGATATCATTGTTTATCCACAAGTTAGGTGCTAACACTACCCACAAAAGTTACTTGTGTCATTACCTCTTGTTCCCAAGTCCTAAGTTTGGTATCTCAAGATTTTAATTTGTTGAGAAATGAATTGCTTCATATTTTCTCGTTTTGATATTTGTTAGTCCGATAAGAGCACAAAATTTGAACACTAAGTAGTTTCCAAACTTTCCGTCGAAAACCCCTGCATACAGAAATCGGGTCCACATGAAAGTCTCTGATTTAACACAATTTGTGGAGGTCCCCCTTTTTATTTACTACCGAGACATCCCATGTTTGAGACCCGAAACGGAAGCTTTTTATTAGGGAAACCCCCGGAGTCGAAGCTTGGCATTTTTGCACAATTATAAGCACTTTAATAATACTTGGTCCTTAGTCCTTTATTTCTTTTACAACAACGGTTTATGAGCCGCCAAGATGTAAGAGCTTTATTATGACATTGGATTTATATCCGCTTCTTTTTATAGCTTTGGATTCCTCTGCCTTTTTATTTGGCTTTGGACTATTATTGATATTCATAATCATTTGCCAAACCCCAAGTCCTACGGCCTTTACTAAGATCACAACATTGGCTGCGAACCGGCAAGATGCAATAGTCTATTTCACCGTAACACTGGCAGTACCCCTATGTGTACCAAACCCCCATATGCAGAGATTTTGTTGGGAACGAGAAAAAACTAATTTTTGCCCAAACCCCATACACTTAATTAATCCTAGAGATCTATTATTATTGGTGTGCAATCTTGTGGGAACAAGGAGGCCACAAGTACCTTTCGTGGGCTCAAAAGAGATCCAACTACTCCATGTTTAGCACAAAACTTCTAAATAAACTCTATCATTCCTCGATCTCCGCAAATTTAAAATCCCAAGTAATGAGATCCGCGGATGCTTAGCCATAATCTTTTGATTATATTGGTTAAGGGAGATGAGCTAGGGCTCAACACGCCCGGTCAAGTCAAAATATTTATTCCTACTCTCGCCAGCAAGAAAGTCAACAAGGTGCCAAAACACTTATTCAATTTTTATTATATTTTTGTACAACTTTTTCAATTTTTTCTCATTTTTTTGTGCTTTTTCATGACTTTTTCATTGATTTTTCTCAAAAATTTTGAAATTTTCTTTCATTTTTTTTTATTTTTGGTGGAAAAACGGAGTTGCAAGAGTGCACGACACGTGAAAAATGCAAGGTCAAATCGAATCGAAGATTCACCCTCCCCCAGACTAGAATGAAACATTGTCCTCAATGTTTTTACGGGTTAAGGCAATCCTAACAAAATTCTAGGGCCATTTATTAATTATGCCAAAGAAAACGTTAGTCGATAAGATTCACGGATATAGGATTTCCAATAGCACCGATGAATGAAACTCGAGCGGAGAGAAGATAACGAGCACAAGAGTCATCATAAATCGCAGACAATCCTAAACAAACATCACAAACAACCACGGAACACAAGAGTAGAAGAGACACCCCCTCCTTACGTTATTTGTTAGAAAATAGAAAAATAAGAAGAGGAAAGGATAAGCATGGGCTGCCACCCACGAAGCGCTTTGTTTTTGATTTCCGAGTCACGTAGCTTGACTCGATCCCCGAATTAATTTGTCCTTGGGGAAAAAATCCGTAGAAAAATAATCTCACTCGGGCTTTCATTCAAAATATTTGGATAAACATATGAATTAGTTGAAAGTTCCACCCCGAAGAGATAACTGATGGTATTTTAATGGTGAAAACTTTTAAAAACGATACCAGGGTCAAAAACAACATCCTCACTCCCAACGGAATGAAGGATAAGAGAAATCACACCAAATGTCACAAACGGCAAGAAGGTCATGATAACCATCATGAAAAACTCATCATCATCAAAAGAAAACTTCATAAGTGTGGAATTATGAATTTTATCATTTAAGCTCATTTTAAAAACTTTCCCGGGTGGGAGGGGTGGGATAAAATTTTCATTAAAACTCTCATTTTTAAGAACACCACCCGGATCATGATCAATGTCAAGATCAAAACTGAAACTTTCATATTCAGGATTAGAAAACTTTTCAATTTCACATTCAAATTCATCAAAACAAAATGACTCATACTCCGGAAGGGAGATAAAAGCATGAGAAGTGGTACTACCACGACTCATCTCTTCCGAGTGATTGATATCAAAATGAAAAGCTTCATAAGTCGTATAAGAAAAATCAAGACGATAAGTGGGATTGCCACTCATCTCCTCAATCGTATCAAAGGAAAAACTCTCAAAGTCGGGTAAAAATTCCTCGAGCTCGGGCTCCAGAGGATCGTCAACTATAAGCTCAATCTTTTTTGTAACTTTATCTAGAGGGATTAACGGTTCATCGTTCAACAAATTGTCAAGAAAAATAGTATCTCCCTCCGAATCAAAGTAAAGTTCATCAATCTCAGAAATCGGAATCGTTTCAATAGCAAGGAATTCATCGACCTCTTCCCAAAAGAATCATATTCCTTAGTCGGAGGAAATGATGGAGAAGAGTCGAAGACGAAAGTTTTCACAAAATCATCAAAGGAATAATCACAAACATCAACGCTTTTGACGGAATACTTCTTTGATTTCGAAGCATCGACTTTAAAAATCATTATGTCATCATCATGTCGTAAAGTTAGAGTATCCTCAAAATGATCTACTAGGGCTTTTGCGGTTCGTAAAAACGGTCGCCCTAGTATAAGAGGAACTCTCGGATCGGCCTCAAAATTTACAACAACAAAATCTGCCGGAAAAGTACATGAATTCACACGAACAAAAACGTCTTCAGCAATTCCAACCGGATGAGTTATCGATCGATTAGCAATCTCTAAAGTCATCCTCGTTGGTTTAAGTTCCCCCATTCCAAGTTGTTCATAGATCGATAATGGCATAAGGTTAATACTTGCACCTGAATCGGCCAGGGCGTTGCAAACTTCTTGATCTTTCAATGAACAAGGAATGAGAAACTTTCCTGAATCACCAAGCTTTTCGGGAAGCTTCTTGAGAAGAATCGCGGAACATTGAGCATTTATCAGTGTTTCAGCTAATTCAAGCAATTTCTCTTTATTACTTATGAGGTTTTTGAACGTCGAAGCAAATTTTGGCATGTACACGAGAGCATCCATAAAACTTAAATCAAAGTGCAATTTTTGAAAACTATCCAGAAATTTTTCCATTTGTTTTTTAGACTTTGCACGGAGCTCTTCATCATTAAATCGTGATGGATATGGCAATTTAGACTTGTATTTCACATTGTTTTCAAAAACGACTTTTTGTTTATCCTTTGACTTTTGGACAACCGGAGGTTGGACGTTTTCAGCTCCTCCATTATTAATAGGAGGAACCGGGTCCTTTGTCGCCTCGGTCTCACAGTCCACTACCTTAGGTGGAGATGAAGAAGAAGAGGTAGTAGGAGCTGTGGGTCCATCATATTTAGCACCACTGCGAGTCGTAATCGCCTTAACTTCGCCCCTCGGGTTTGCGATCGTGTTTCTTGGCAAAGAAGTAGTACCCGAACCCGAGGGTTGATCATTTAAACGCTTATTAATATCACTAATTTGATTAGCAAACAACCAAGTTGATTCTTCATATTTTGCCATAAAATATTGTTGGTTTTGAAGCAATTGCTTAATCAAATCATCCGTGGGCGACGGATTTTGGATAACACCTTGATTTTGATTATTGTTGAAATTCTGCCCACGGTTTTGGAAATTACCACGATTTTGATTACCATGATTAGCGTTCTGAAAATTCCCAGGGTTTCCATAGTTTTGTTGGTTTTGAAAATTCCCTTGAGGCGGGCCTTGATTGTAATTACCTTGAAAACCCTGGTTTTGATTAAACCCTTGATTATGATTTTGAAAACCGTTATTAGCTCGACTCTGATTTTGATTTCCTTGATTATTACAATTCATAACATTATGATTCTGGTTGACTTGATTAACTTGGTTTGGTTGTTCGAGAACGGGTGGTCCAAGATAATGAGTAGAACGGTAGCTGAGGAGATTACGGTCTCCTTGAGGTTGTGGGTAACCGTTGTTACCCGTGTTTGCAGCATACGCGTTTTCATGAGAAAAAGCACCGGTGGCCGGACATTCATAATACAAATGTGGACCACCACAAGTCTCACAACCATGACTAACCACATTGACTTGATGGTTTGATTTTTCAATTGAAATTGCATCAACTTTCTTTGTTAAAGCCAATAGCATACTCATCATTTCATCATTATTTTTACCATTATTAGACACTTGAGGTTTATTCCTAGACATTCTCACACGAGCCTTATTCTCAATTATCATGAAAGCATCATTCGTGTTTCTAGCCAACAAGTTCCCACCCGCAGCAGAGTTGAGTGAGTCTTGGTCAACATGACATAACCCATTATAGAAAGTGTCAATCTGCTGAAGGTCGGTGAACCCATGGTTAGGACATTTTTCCTTCCAATCTTTGAATCGATCCCAAGCTTCACTAAATGATTCATCAAAAGCTTGTTGGAACCGAAAGATTTGGGATCGTAGGTTAGAAGTTTTAGAGGGAGGAAAGAAATAGTTCACAAACTTGGAAGCAAGATCATTCCAAGTGTGAATCGAATTAGGCGGTTCCTTTTCCAGCCAAGTCTGGGCTGCTCCTTTTAAGGAGAAAGGAAATAACTTAAATTTCACCACATCGTGAGGAACTTGGTTCATTCTTATGGTCTCAGCGATGTCGGTGAAATTTCTGATGTGAGCATAGGGGTCTTCGTGATCAAACCCGTGAAAAGATATACCCATGATCAAATTGAGTAATCCGTGATTGATCTCAAAATTGGCATTGATGTCCGGAATCACAATAGCTCTCCTCACACCATTGAATGGTGATTGGAGTTGTTCCTCCATTGGACGTGGATCAAATGCCGGTTGTTGTCCCATCGGCGGGATAACATTGTGCTGCGGACCACCCATCGGCGGGGGTCTGTTGTGTTGTTCGTTTTGGTTCATCTCCTCGTCGTCAAGGAAATGAACCCGACTAGTTTGTCGTAAAACCCACTCGGGGTTTGAAAATGGAGACGTAAGACTCTCAAAAGAAGAACGGGTGTGCATACACCACAAGCGAATTTAAAAAGAAAATGAAAAAGAAAAGAGAAAAGAAAATCTTTTTGTTTTTATTTTTTATCACAAAAACTTTTTATTTCTTTTGTTTTTCTTTTTATTAAAACGTTACGTTAATCGAAAACCGTTTCTTTCAAAACCACGCGCGACGGGACGGGAAAGAAGAGTGTTTCTCTCTTCAGTTAGCAATTTAATGTCTTAGCTTCCGTATTTCCCGCTTAATCGGTTGTAGTAATTGAAATAATCCGATAATCAACTAATTTCACATTTTTGTTATATTGTGAGACTTTTTTGGTTTACAACGCCCTCCCTTTCACGGGAGAGTCGTGGCTGTAAATTTTATTATTTTTTTGGTATTTTGTAAACACTTTAGGAAAAGTTTTTTGAATTTTTCAATTTTTATAGAAATATATATACAAAATAGAGGAAGGCTTAACAAAACACGATTTTTCAAAACGATATTCAAAAACTCACTTCGACCTTCCCAGGCAGCGGCGCCAAAAATTAAGTTGTGTCAGCCAACCATGCACGGGAGGGGTGGACCTATTGCACCACTCATAATTGGAGCCACAGATTTTGGACTCAAACATCACATGATCCAACAAGTCCAGAATCCGTGCCAGTTCCACGGATTACCCGGTGATGATGCAAACAAGCATCTTGATAAATTTTTAACCGTCACCTAGAGTATGAAGCAGAATGGAGTCACCGAAGATGGCCTTCGCTTATATCTCTTCCCTTATTCTCTAACTCATCATGCTACTGCCTGGTTTGATCGTCTTCCTAAGAATTCGATCCATAATTTTGATGAAATGGTCTCAAAGTTTTAAGCAAAATATTTTCCACCATCCATGGTGACGAAATTGAGAAACGATATAAGCAACTTTCGACAGCGTCCTAACGAGTCCTTATTCGAGGCATAGGAACGCTATAAGCTTGCAATTGATCGTTGTCCTAATCACAACATGCTTCTTGTCATCATCATAGATACATCTATAATGGTTTGACACATCGTCATCGTGACACGATCAATGCTGCTGCTGGAGGGACCTTCATGAAAAGGACCCCCGAAGAATGCTATGATCTCATTGAAAACATGACCGCCCACCATAATTTTTGGGATTCCTCAGCTGAGAGGACTGATTCATGTAAATCTATCCCTCCAGCCTTTAATGAAATAGTTGATCTCACAAAAAAGCTTGATGATTTATCCACTGTGATTTTACGGATTCACCAAACAAATCAAAATCATCAAGTTAGAGCTGTCAGTCAAAGTTGTGAAACATGTGGTGGTCCACATCCATATACTGAGTGCCCAGCCTTCGGTGGATTCACTCATGAGAACGTATATGTTGCTCACGGTTCCTACAATACGGGAGGTAACTCTTACCAACCGCAAGGGGACCGTAATCTCTTAAGCTATCGTTTCAACAACTATCTTGGACCACCCAGTTTTAATCAATCTAAAAACCCAAATGCTCAAAACTGAAACAACAATTTCAATCAAAACCAAAATCGAATGAACTAAGGTTTCCAAAACCAAGGGAATTTCAATTCAGGACAAAACCAAGGTTTTCAAAACCAAGGAAATTTTCAAAGAAATAAAGGTCAGGGTAATTTCAATCAGGGTAATTATCATCAGGGTAATAATTTCAATCATGGAAACAATTTTTAAGGTAATAACAACCAAAATCAGGGAAATTTTCAAAACAGCGGTGTTACAAAACTTTCCTAACCAAAATCAAAACGTTGTTCAAACCCAATCTTCCTCCGATGAGTTGTTAAAACAATTAATGAAATCACAAGAGGAAACAAATTGGTTATTGGTCAGCCAGATCTCTAAACTTAAGAAGTCTTTAAATGATCAACCCTCGGGCTCAGGTACACTTCCTAGCAACACGATCGCTAACCCGAGGGGCGATGTCAAGGCGATCACTATCCGAAGTGGAGTTTCGTATAATGGACCCACGATTCCTTCTACCTCTTCTTCTCTTCCTCCCAAGGTAGCGGAATGTGAACTTGAGGCTACTACGGACATGGTACTTCCTACTAACAACGGAGGTACCGACGACGTCCATCCTCAAGTTGTCCCGATCCCAACCCCCAAACCAAAAGTCGTATTTGAAACTCCGAAGACTCCCGTTGAAATTCCAAAACCCAACCCGAAGCCTTCAATACCATATCCTTCACGTTTAACTGACCAAAAGCTCCGTGAAAAGGCTAATCATCAAATGGAAAATTTTTTCCAAATTTTTCAAGATTTACATTTTGATATCAGCTTTGCGGATGCTATTATTCTGATGCCCAAGTTTGCATCAACAATCAAGAACTTGTTAAGCAACAAGGAAAAACTCTTTGAGATGGCAAAAACTCCATTGAATGAAAACTGCTCTGCAGTTCTATTGAAATAGCTTCCCGAAAAGCTTGGAGATCCCGGGAAATTTCTCATTCCTTGCATTTTCCCGGGTATGGTTGAATGTTTTGCCTTGGCCGATCTTGGTACAAGCATCAACCTGATGCGTCACTCAGTCTAGAAGAAACTCTCTCGTCCTGAACTCACTCCTACCTGCATGACTCTCAAGCTTGCAGATCATTCCATATCTCGTCCACTCGGCATTGCTGAGGATGTATTTGTGAAAGTAGGAAAGTTCCATTTTCCTGCAGACTTCGTGATTGTTGATTTCGATGCAGATCCGAGGGTTCCTCTCATTTTAGGGAGGGGATTCCTAAGAACGGGTCGTGCTTTAATCGACGTATTTGATGAAGAAATCACTTTACGTGTTGGTAATGAGGCCATCACCTTCAACCTTGATCAAACTTCGAGGTACTCTTCCAATTATGACTCAGTGTCAGTTAACCGAATCGATGTCATCGATGTTGCTTCGGAAGAGTATTCTCAAGAAATTCTTGGTTTCACTGATAATTCTCCGAGTGGCAATCCCACTCCTTCTTCTCAACCTATAATCGCTAATTCTTCTCCTTCTCTCACTCCGTTTGAGGGAAGTGACTTCATCTTAGACTAAATAGAGGCCTTTCTAAAAAATGTCTCAATTCCTGATGGAATTGATAAGCAAGAGATTGAACCGGAAAGGGATATCCTTCTCCTTGGGAATTTGTTAAATGAATATCCCCCTCCTCCTCCTGTTCTTCCACAAAAACTTTGTAATGAGGAAATTAAAATAGTTGAAAAATGTGATAATTTTCCTGAGGTCGAGCTTAAGGACTTACCTTCTCATCTTGAATATGCATTTCTGGAGGGTGATGATAAATTACCCGTCATAATTGCTAAAGACTTGAGTGATGAGGAAAAGGCTGCTCTCATAAAGGTTTTGAAATCCCACAAGCAAGCCATTGCATGGAAACTCTCCGATATCAACGGAATTAACCCTGAATATTGTACTCACAAGATTTTAATGGAGGATGATTTCAAACCGGCAGTCCAACAACAGAGAAGGGTTAATCCCAAGATTCATGAGGTGATTAAACAAGAAGTTATCAAACTTCTTGATGCCGGATTGATTTATCCCATCTCTGACAGTCCTTGGGTTAGCCCAATTCACTGTGTTCCCAAAAAGGGAGGTATCACTGTGGTCACAAACGATGACAATGAGTTGATCCCAACTCGATTAGTCACGGGGTGGCGGGTATGCATTGACTATAGAAAGTTAAATGATGCCACCCGTAAAGACCACTTCCCTCTCCCTTTCATGGACCAGATGCTCGAGAGACTAGTTGGGAACGAGTACTATTGTTTTCTTGATGGTTTCTCGGGATACTTTCAAATTCCCATCGACCCACAAGATCAAGAAAAGACCACATTCAACTGCCCTTACGGAACGTTTTTTTATCGACGTATGCCTTTTGGCCTATGTAATGCTCTGGGCACGTTCCAAAGGTGTATGATTGCCATTTTTCACGACATGATCGAGAAAACAATGGAGGTCTTTATGGATAATTTCTCGGTCTTTGGGAATTCATTTCAAACATGTCTCTCCAATTTAGACAGCATGTTTAAAGGATGTGAAGAAACTAATCTTTGTCTAAATTGGGAGAAGAGTCACTTTATGGTCAAAGAGGGGATTGTCCTCGGCCATAAAATTTCCTAAAACGGGATTGAGGTTAATAGAGCGAAAGTTGACGTTATTGCCAAACTACCTCCTCCCAGTACTGTCAAAGGTGTTAGGAGTTTTCTTGGGCATGCCGGTTTCTATCGGAGATTCATTCAGGATTTCTCGAAAATAGCCCGGCCTATGACTCATCTTCTTGAGAAAGATGCTCCTTTCATCTTCTCTCCCGAGTGCATCGAGGCTTTTCAAACACTAAAGAAAAAGCTTACTGAAGCACCCATCTTAGTTGCCTCTGATTGGGACATGCCTTTTGAGCTCATGTGCGATGCAAGTGATTTTGCTATAGGTGCAGTCTTGGGGCAACAAAAAACAAAACATTTACAGCCTATACATTATGCAAGTAAAACTATGATCGAGGCTCAGACTCATTACACCACAACGGAAAAAGAATTATTAGCCGAGGTGTATGCTTTTGAGAAGTTTCGGCCATACTTAATCTTGACCAAATGCATAGTGTATACGGATCACTCGGCTCTAAAATATCTCTTTTGCCAAACAAGATGTAAAGCCGAGATTGCTCCGATGGGTTCTCCTCCTGCAAGAATTTGATATCATTATCCGTGATAAAAAAAAAAAGGAGCTGAGAATCTAGCGGCTGATCATCTGTCCCGATTAGAGAACCTTCACCAAGATGTGCTCGAGAAAAAGGAAAAACATGAAACCTTCCCTCTCGAAACGCTCAATGTGATCTCTTTTCGTGGTGACTCCACTACCCCATGGTTTGCCGACTTTGCAAACAACCATGCGGGTAATTTCATTGTGAAAGGGATGTCGTCCCAACAGAAGAATAAATTCTTCAAAGATGTGAAACATTACTTCTGGGACGACCCCTACTTGTTCAAAATCTGTGCGGATCAAGTCATCCGGCGGAGTGTTCATGGCCAAGAAGCCATGGATATTTTTAAAGCTTGTCATGATGGACCTACTGGGGGAAATCATAGCCCTAACGACACCGCAAAAATGGTGTTTGACTCCGGTTTCTATTGGCCCACAATCTACAAAGATGCCCATGATTTAGTCAAAACTTGTGACACTTGTCAGCGTCACGAGAATAATTCAAAGAAGGATGAAATGCCACAAAATGCCATCCAAGTCTGTGAAATTTTTGACGTCTGGGGCAATGATTTTATGGGGCCATTCCCGTCTTCACGAGGGAACAAGTATATACTCGTGGCTGTTGATTACTTGTCCAAATGGATTGAAGCAAAAGCTCTACCCACCAACGACGCCTGAGTAGTTGTGAAATTCTTGAAATCTCTTTTTGCTGGGTTCGGAACTCCACGTGCCATAATTAGTGATCGCGGTACACACTTTTGCAATGATCAATTCGCAAAAGTCATGCTTAAGTACGGTGTCACTCACCATCCTTCCACCGCGTATCACCCCCAAACAAGTGGGCAAGTGGAAGTTTCCAATCGCGGTATTAAAAGAATTCTGGAGAAGACCATAGGTGAAAACCGTGCCTCTTGGTCGGATAAACTAGATGATGCACTCTGGGCCTTCCGTACTATTTACAAAACACCCATCGGGTGTACTCCTTACAAGCTTGTGTACGGAAAGGCGTGTCATCTACCGATTGAGCTTGAGCACAAAGCCTACTGGGCCATGAAACATGCTAACTTCGACCTCCAGACAGCGGGTGATCAACCTTAAGGTTCAACTCAATGAATTAAATGAACTTCGTGATCAAGCATATGAATTAAATGTCTTCTTCCTATTTTATAATAAAGTGAATAGAAGGGGGCAACCTCTTCTGCATCTTGTGTTTTGTGGTTGTTGTTTGTACAGGATTTTTCCCCAAAGCATGAAGGCTCTCGTGCTCATGTTTTGTCTTTACTCCACTCAAGTCTAATTCTTCATTGCTCAAGAAGTCTGGTATCCTAAATCTTATTGACTAACGTTATCTTTTGGCATAACTAATAAATGGCCTTACATACCACGTAGGATGACCCTTCCCTTTGAAACGTTGAGGAAAATGTTTAACTTTAGTTTGGGGGTGATTGTACAATAAATTGCACGACCAGGCCTTCGATGTTGATCAAAGGATATAGGGGATGTTATGGTTGAGCCAAGCTTGTGTCTAACCTGAAATAAGAAATACGAAGACACTACGTTAAGTGATTGCGCAGGGGTTGGGCCCTGCGAACCACCTCCGGCATGTGAATAAGTATTTGATATGAGAAGTTAAATGAAAATGTGGTAAAGTAGAGTAGTGGAGATTACATACCAGATTTATGACTCGTCCAAGACTATTTATAGGTGATGAAATAACCTTGGAGAGTGTTCACACGTTTCTTGGAGATCATGGGGGGGTCCCATGATTTATGGTAACCGCTAGGGTTTAGTGCCCCACTCCTCCTGGTTTAGCGGGGGAGCTAAGGAGGAAGAGGAGACGTGGGTAAGACTTGGTCTTACCAATGTTTGGACTTGGCATTGTTCCGTCCTTACAACCTATTGAAGGTTACCCCGAAGGGCTTAATCCTTCGACTTGCGAATTCCCACTTGGTAGCTAGATAACTGGTGATTCATTTTACGCCATTGAATAGTTTTAGGAGGCTAGCCAGAGCCTTCGATATGTAGGTTGCGATAAGGATCCAATAGGGGGTCCTTCGAGCTAACCGGAGGGTACATTATCAGGGGGTATCTTCGATTTGATTTGACTTGCACCTTTCATGTAGCCGTTTACTCATGCAACCACGTTTTTCCCAAAAAATCCAAAAAATTTGAAAAAAATCATCAAAAAAGTACAAAAAAATGAAAATTTTTGAAAATTCTTGCAAAAATATAATAAGTTTTGACACCTTGTTTGACTTTCCGCTGGGTAGAGTAGGAATATAAATTTTGACTTGACCAGGCATGTTGAGCCCTAGCTTGTTCCCTTATCTCATTAGGCTAAGCAACCGCGGATTGAATAGTTTTACACCACTGAATAGTTTTAGGAGGCTAGCTAGAGCCTTCGATATGTAGGTTGCGATAAGGCTCGAAGAGGGGGTCCTTCGAGCTAACCGGAGGGTACATTATCAAGCCCCCCCCCCCCAGTTGAAAGTTAGATATTCGTACAAGGATGTATGGCTTTCAACTCTAGGATAAAGTAACAAATTATCCCTATCCACGTATATTAGATAAGTAAAAATGTTCAAAATTTCAAAAACGCAATAAATGCGCATGCCTATGATTTAACCGTTGAACAAAAATTACAACGGCATGATTATAGGTAATTTCAAACAAGTTTTTTTTTTTTTTTTTTTTTTTAATTTAAAACCTCTTCTAGATACATCCATACACAGTATAAATGATCAGAAACTCACAAACCCTAATATATTCACACACTTCGTCGCTATAACTTATACAAAGCTGTGACGTAAGTTACTGCGACAACTAAAAGCTAACCTTTTCCATAATCTGTTAATAATTAATTTTAGGTATACTCATTAGCCATGAGCATGGATGCCAAACATATTACAAGGCAACAAAAATGTACCTTGTCAAAAGAGGCCTTGGCCTTATTTCTAGAAGATTACCCTATACCTAAACAACACAAAGTCATGCTTCCTAAAAAAAATCAAAGCATTTATGATGCCCCAAAAGGGTATGTGGGTTTATATACTCATGCTTTTACTCGATCCAACTTGAAAATACCCATTCAGCCATTGTTTTTAGAGCTATTACAGTACTATGAGGTACACATCTCAAGGCTTAACCCCTTCGGCCTTTCCAAACTTACTACCTATATAGTATTGTGTAAGGCTTATGGTTATGAGCCTACACTAGATGTGCTTCGAGGCTTCCTTAACCTTTGCCCCGGAGGGGATTAGCTTACGTTGTCGAAGAGGGTTGAGACGGATGTGCCAATACTGATTACCAAACCCTTTACAAATATAACCAATTGGAAAGGAAAGTTCTTCTATGTGCAGGATACTATCATACCTCCACAATATCCAGCACTCTTGAATGAATCGTTCCATTTTGATCGTAAGAAATTCAATGATCAGCTTCCCTACAATGTTTGAAGTGATCCACTCTACCAATGCCTCGCTCAATACCCTATGGACGTGCAAACTTTTCCAGAGCCCGTCCTTTTCATGGCCGGCATTGTGGATCGTTGGGAGGGATCTCCCATGATTCCTGAAATTCATTGTGATGGTCAAAGTATGTGCAAATAATTGAATAGGGATTAATAACCTGTCTGATGATATTTATGTATTTGTTCTTTTTGCAGGGATGGCTTCCTGTAATTTCTTTGTATCTGGCGGCGCGAAAGAGGCTAGCTTTATTCCCAGGGATGGCTTCCCGTAATTTCCGTGTATGCACTCATCTTTAGTGCATTATTGTTATATGTTCAAACCCTTAGTTAATTATCTAATTGATTACATGGTTGCTAAGTCGAGTCATATCTTGTACATATTGTTTTGGGACGATTGGAACTCATGGGTAAAGTACTTGTGTTATGGAGTAATGGGGAAGAACATAATATATTACCCCCATATGTGCGTTAATCTTAAAAAGTACTCTAAGTGATTTGATTATCTTAATTCGAGTCATTAGATTGGTTTATTGTAAAGTATGTAAAAATTCAAGTATAACGGGAATGTACATTCCCTATGATGTATTATTTTGGATGGTAGGGTAAGAGTGTATGCAAAAAAAAAAAAATAGAAAAAGAAAAGAGAAAAAACATACGGACTACCATCCCGTTTCATTCTATGTTTATTTTAAGTTTTTGTTATTTTTGATTCATTAGCTTAAGTCGATGGCTTAGCAACGCCATATTGTACATGTAATTAACCAAGATGATTAACTCGCCATCAGTAAATATTGCCTTTATCCAACAAAACCGTGTATTCCATATCCCTACACCTAACGTTATAACCCTTTAAAAGACCTCTTTGATAGTTTATCCTAGGTTCTTACGCCAAGTGGTGGAGGTTTGATCCTTTCCCAAGCCTATGGTAATCTATTTTGTTATGACAGGTAGTGAGAGATGTTTTCCATTTCCTTATTGTGATATATATTTTATTACACCCGAGAGATGTGAGTATCTAAACACTATTTGTGATTACTAGTGTATGACCTCCATGCTTGTCTTTGGTTTTAGTGGAACAATTATTTGTTGTAAATTTGTAATTACTTTTATATTAGTGTTAAATGACCCCTAACTTGTATTTTGATTAGAATAAAAGCGCATTTGCTTGAGGACAAGCAAATCTCAAGTGTAAGGGTATTTGATGAGGCGAAAAGTGAACCGCTTTTAAGGGGTCATTTTAGCCCGGATTCGTGATTATTTGATCAAATATTGCCCTAAATCGTTCCTTTTGTCATTTTAGCTACTTTTGGAGAGAAATCTGGAAAAGGAAGCATTTTGGACATTTTGGAGCATAAAAGTGAAGAAAACGGCAAAGTCTTAATTTTTCTTGCTGGGATCAGTACCTGACGGCGTCAAGATCTTCTACATGACGGCGTCAAGAGTAACAAAAGAGGTGGATGTGGGAAATACACGTGACGATCCAGAGAGTTTTTGTGCATAGAACATGACGGCGTCACCCAAGGCCGTCATGGTCCAAGTATTAGTGACGGCCCAGAAGAAAATCACACATGACGGCGTCACAAGTAGATCTAGGCAATACGATTTCATTATGGCGGCGAGTTGACGGCGTCACAACTTAATACATGACGCCGTCACCCTGTAAAATCTATATACAGTTTTCCAAATTTCATTCATTAGTGTGCAACTTTGAGGGAAAAACCCTAGGCCGAATTTTACAGCTTTTTCAAGGGTTTCAATCCTTTGAATCTTTCATGTTCAATTAGAGATAAGTACTCTTTCAAATCATTCAATATGTCTATGTGTTGTTTGATTATATCTTACACTTGTCTTCAATTTAACATGCTAGGCTAGATTTCTTTTGTGTTTGCTTAGATGTAGTGAAACCTAGATGTTGATTATGGGTTGATTGTTTGTTTATAGTTGTTACGGATGATTGTATTTGATGTTAGGCTTAAGAAAACTGGCAGACTTCCATTGGTAACTTGCTTGAACGTCTTAAGAAACATGATCGGAGGTGTACTACGATTTTTGGTTGTATTTAATGCGTAGGAGAATTCTAATGATCCCATGTTAGGAGCTTCTAACGGCTTGACATAGGAGTGAAGTAGGATCCTATAGAGTTAGGGAATATTGTACATGGCCGCCCTATGACTAGTATTAAGGAATATGACCCGTCATCCATGCAATTGTAACAAGCTATCAACTTGTAAAAGATATCTAGGGAGTAATGAAACCTAAGTAAACGCAACTTTCCTCATCATTGTTTACACCATAATAGTATAATTAGCTTTACTTTCATTTCTGTTATTTTATTTTGATTGCATCTTAGTTTATTGGGCTAGTTGGCTAGCAATTAATTCCGCCCACTCCTTTAAAACCCGAGATTTTAATTGCTTTCTATAAAATATAAAAATACAAAAAGAATCATCCCTCACCTCTAGACCTAGTTATTTGGCTTTCTAATCCTAGCAATACTATTCCTGAGTTGAACGATCAATCCCCTGGTACTTGTCACTATACTATACTACAACGATCATGTACACTGCCTGGTGGGGGTTGTAAGCTTCTCGAGATCCCTCGAGAGGTAAAACCTGGTGCGATCCCCACGTATCAATAGCTATTGCTTCAATAGGTCTGGTGTCATTCTTAGTTTATAATCGATGAAATAACTCCCATCTATGTTTGTTTCAGGCAAGCGGGTCTCTCACGTATAGAGTTTATTCCGATTCAGGTTTCCCTTGCACCAACAAGTTTCTGATTCTGTCTATAACTTACTTTTGGCTACCTGTTTGATCATTGTGTCTTGCTCTTTGGAATAAGTTTTATTTTATTGTTCATATTATACTTCAATTAGTAGCTAAAATGAGTTGAAAAAAATGTTTCGTGTAGAATTATGGGTCAGTATGTTGGTTCAAGTGAAGTCGTTCAGTGAGTCGGTTCAATGATAGAAGAAGGATTCAAGTCCACATCTGAATCAATGATATCAGTTGAACTACATGGAGAGCTCAAGCCCACATGTGAATCAATGATGGAAGAACTGTTTCCCATCTTCATGGGGCAATAGGACTTTTGACGAACGTATACAGGTAACTTTTCTTTGTCATTTTGTTATGATTTTTGTGAGAAGTTGCACAATCTCAAAAGGAACTGCACAAGAAGCACCATAATACAATCGATGGACGCACAAGAATTATGGCTTTCGATTATGACAGATAATGAAATCAACTAATCGATTGCTTCTACAAATAAGAGATACTGCAAAAGAACTACAAACTTGAAGCCACATGGTATCTCTCTTTTCGAAATAAAGTTTTGAGCATATTTCCAATATATTTATTTGCTATATGCACAAGCATTTTCAGAAAATAACGATTGCAGTATGAACCTGTGTATCTTGAAGGCATAAATTAAATGGTACAATAAGCCCACATTTACGAAGTTAAGTATGTGAGATCAAGAATACACAAGTCTCACCTATTCCAAATGTGCAAATTCGAGGACAACTGATTCCTCCATCCACAAGCTGGTCTTTCAGTATATTACAAATGTCTTTTTCATCTTCAACAGACCCGTTAGTAAAGAAAAAAATGAGATGATATATTCACCCATCTTTCCAACCATATTAGATGCCTGAATATCATGATCATCATAAGTCAGAAAACTAATCCTTCAGTTTCACATATTAAAAAGGGAAAAAAAGAAAACCAATGAAAGATGAGAACTACCTGTTTCAGGGGAAGTAATAGGTTTGTGCCTCTTTCAGTTACAATGAATTTTTTTTTGTAGATTTCATTTTTGTTTTAAAGTAAATATCTATATTGTGTGTAAAGAAAATTACAATGCTTTTCCCATGCATTTGGACGGGTAACGTTTAAATGAATTGTTATTCCAATTTTTGAAAATGTTAAGTTTATATAATAACATTCGGGAAAGTGTTTAGTTTTAAATAAATGAGTGCACAACAGGCAGTGGTTAACTCGAGGATCATCTCCCGGAAGAAAACTTTATTGGAATTTGTAATTAGGAACTTCTGGCTCGAGGTAGCGAGCTTCTTAAACACACACGTAATGGTACAAATCTAACTTTACTTCATTCAAAATTATCTACTCACAGAATAATCTAAATAAGTCTAATAATATGGAACTCAATGTAGGTGAGTGGAAGATTGTATATGTTTATGTCCACTGGATGGGTAAAGTGATGCTAAAGATGGAAAGCAACCACATTGTCTCTACAACCAAAAATCATAAGAAAAGTAATTGGATTTATTAACAGTTAATTTGATGTGGCAATAGTTCAGCTTGGATTGCATCTATTACTGACTTGAATATTTCATATGTAGTTTTGGAGGTTATAAAAAATATCACGACTTGGCCATGGAGGTAGAGAATATGATATATGGAGTTAACACGTGTCAAGACTTTTATCGATTGTTGCTGAACAGACATTTGCTCGACTAACAACAGATTATAAATAATTCTTTTGAAATTTGGATAAATCAGTATTGTAAATGAATTGCTATTCCAATACATAATCAAAACTGGAGTGTGTCAACTATATGAGTAGCCCATTTGTGGTTTGTATACTGCACTTAGCTTATGCTTTACTAACTTGAAGTGCTTCTTAGCTTATGCTTTACTACAATAAGCTTATCCAAACACTTATGAAAATATGCATATCTGATAAAGTGTTTCACCATATTTTGAAAGTCGCTGACAAGAGGCTTTTTCTTGCGGAGCAGAGAGATCTTTTATGGCATTCAAAGAAATGCAATATGTGCTCACGCACACAATAACTGAACACCTCATTCTACCAACTCAATTACAAATATGTAATAGAATGTTTAAATTTCTTTCTCCACCCCTGTAATTGGCTATCTAACACTACTACAGTCGGGTCCCTTATGAAATAAAAGTTACTTTAGCTGTCGTCATCAAAGCTTTCAATAGTCTGTAACAACCTCATATCAGATATATTTTATATTTTATTGATCAAACATCTAAAAAGACAAGTCTTCTACACTTTTTTTTCAATGTCTATGATCTTTTCTGTCACAAAGACTGTATATTGCTGAATTCTTTAATTTTATAGGTGTTTGGGTTCAAATTGGATTAAAAAAAGAGGCGCCTCTTTAACTTTTGTGATTTTTTATTAAAATAGATATCGAAAGAGTGACTACAAAGGTGGATTTTGCATTCGTGGTTGTTTTGATGGAGTTGATAACAGGTAGAAAATCCCTCGATGAGAGCATGCCTGATGAAATGTGTCATTTAGTAACATATTTTAGAAGGGTCATTATCTCAAAGGGAAACATGTTCAAAGCAATTAACCAAACACCTGAAACTGAAGACGAAGAAATGCTTGACAGCATATCTAAGGTAGCTGAGCTCATGCCACTGCAAAGCACATGAGCCATTTCAAAGACCTGATCAAATATAGAGACCAGAGGGACAAACCTGATCCAATATGTTAAAATTGCATCTAAGTTTTAACTTTGGCAGGTTTGTCGTTGTCTATTATGCTGCTTTTATATGTTAAAATTTTGCTTTGTTGTAATTATGTTATTTGTGTAGTGTGATTGTATCAAAAGGAAATACCATCTACTTTCATTCTTAAATGGCTAGAATAAATATAAATGTGTATAATTTAATATGCGTTTAAATAATTAATTCTAATAAAACTCATATATTTAGCAGATTTAAACAAAAAGAACGTTATATAATTAATCATACAAAAAACATTAAAAAATCACATGATTAGTGCAAATCACAAAACATGCCCGCCCATTGGGCGGGCCATGACCACTAGTGTGTGTGTGTATATATATATATATATATATATATATATATATATATATATATATATATATTAAAAAAAACAAATGAAAATATAATAAATGTGGTGTGAACTTTTGAGCCTTTTGAGCCTTTTGAGTTAAAATTTAAATGATTTTTAAATCCGCCTAAATCTATCAGACTTTAAGACTATCGGAGCGAAAATGAGAAATCATTTCTTTAACAAAGTCTAGATACAATAAGACTTGGGAGCAGGAATCTACAATTAGCATTTATGAGTACTGTTAGCATCTAATGACATTTTTGGCTATGATTTCGTTTTTACGCTTAGCTTGGAAACTTGTGAAAAATCAGGGATGATGAATTCTATCCGTTTGGACACTTTTCTATGAGCTGTGTTTCTTACTCTGTACCCTAAACATCATTGAAAAATGATGAAAGTCAACATCCCGTCACATAATAAGTGGAAAAGTACAGAAACATTAGTGTAGATAATAAAATTGAAAAATGGGGCGTTTTAAGGAATAAATTATTTTGTACTCTCTTTTGAACATCTTGCTACTTTTTCAACATTAGTAAAAAGATTTATGAAAATTATTTATCTCAAAAAGCGTGAATTGATCACATTGCGTGAGGAAACGACAATACCTTAGTCTGGGGGATTTTGGTGTGTGCTTATTCACACACCTTTTTCTGTCCAAATTAAGACAAAAACAGACACAAACTAACCATAAATGTCAAAGATATTGTGTTTTTGTGTTTGTGATCGTGCAGGAACGGATATTTCAGAAACTGGCATAAAACAGGCCAAAAAGGACAGAAAAGAGCACGAGTTTGGAAAACATGTCAAAAGCCAGAGCTGGGGAAGCAAATTACCATTTTTGAGCTCAGATTGTCAAAACATACCTTGGGGAATCACAGAATGCCAGAAATAGTCCATGGAGCAAAAGTTTGAAGAATTGGTAGAAATGGTCCCTCAAGTTTCAAAATTGACAGAATTAGCCCCTGAGCACTTATTTTTAAAGAAAAGTCATCCAAGGTCCTTGGGAAATCCAAAGTTGTCAATATTAGTCCTTGGATGAAAAGTTTGAAGAATTTGTAGTTTAGTCCCTCAACTTGAAAGATTGGCAAAATTGGTCCATGGTATTTCAATTTGGAAAATAAACATTAAGGACCCTTGGAGAATTAAAAGTTGGCAAGAGAGACCCTTGAAGACACTTTGGAAAAGTTACAAGTTCACCCCCCCCCCCCCTCTCTATTTTTGGATAAATTACAAAAATGGTCCTTGTGTAAACTACAAGCCAACCGGACCCTTTTTATTCATTTAACCCAAAATCAAATCCAACCTAAATACAACCATCACCTAGCCCACTCCCTAGCCCAATCATAAAAATAAACCCAATCCAACCCCCAGGTCAAACCCGGTCAAACCCATCCCATCTTCCCTCCCAACTTGTAACTGCAACACTCCCCCCCCCCCCCAACTTGACCACCTGTTACCACCCGTCACCTCCAACCGCCTAAACCCATCACGTCAAACACTCCAAACAAGAAGCATTTAATGCTCCTTCATCCCTCACACGCAAACAAAACCCAATTGCAGTTAACCATGTTGGCGCCAAAAGTGATTCAAAGGCCAAGATGAATTCTGATCATCTAATGGCTATTATTAATACTAGGAAATGCTCAGAGGGGCCCACAAAACCCTAATTGATCACTATAAAGAAGGAAAGAAGCAGAGAGAAGCAAGCAGTAGATACATGCCATTTCTTATGAACTTTCCATTTTCAGTGTAATTCTTAGTTTAAAAAGTATGTTTACTTCATTCTCAGTGTAATTTAAGTACTTTTTAATATAAATTCCAAGGTTTCCAGTTTGAGTTCAGATTTTTGAAATTTTCTTTGAAATCTTCATTTAACTCTAATAGTGTTAAAAGATGTGTTTAATTGTTTCATAAGCTCACTTAAGCTCTTAAAATACATAAAAAGAATAGATTCAGGGTCAAAAGTCATCGCAGGATACCTATGCATATGAACAGGATGCTTATGGAAGTTGCTAGTAATGGAAATAGCAAGAAGTACTTTACCTAGCTTATCTTTGATAAGCTAGGAGCTTGTAGCAGTGTCATGATACCCTAGTTAAGCTAGAGTTCAAGGTTTCATGATCTTGTTTTCTAATTGTTCAATCTAAGTGCACTTTTGCATAATCTTGTGATTTTTGGTTATAGTGGTTAATTATTGTTCAATTATGCTTATTTGTGTTCATGATAGCTTAGTGTTAGCTTATTAATCAGTTTCATTGCTTAATTTGCTCAATTGCTTCATAAATTGTCTAAAACAACATTTTAAAGGGGTGTTTGGATTTGCTGATTCAACTGAGTAGAAGGGTGTTTTTGTTGGTGTTTATTGTTGAAACATCTCACATTAGGTTCAGTTAGTGTATTTCAGTCATAAAATTTAGTCCTCATTAATTAAAAAGTCAAAACCATCTTTAATCTCTTAGATTTTATTAACTGTTAAGGATTTTGTATTTATGATCATTAATTAAGTTGCATAAGTGTATTTAGTAGCTTAATTCAGTCTCACATTGGCTTATTATTCCATATCAATCATCTAGGATCAATCTAATCTCACAAAAGTCAAACCTAGAACAAAAATCAAAAAGTCAAAATTTGCATAGTTGTTAGAAATCCATTTATGGTGAGTTTTTTCATGATCTCAATTTTCCATCTTAGCCTTTGAGCTTTTTGATTTTTAAATATTTGGCAGCTTAGCTATTTAACCCATATTTTATCTTATTTTTATAAATTTTTCTTAGTGCTTAATTGAGACCTTATTTTGGGCTGTTTGCAAAGAAGGTGCCCTACACCAGGACGCTCAGGTTCACTAGTCCATTTTCAATTGACCATAGCTTGTTCATTAGTGGACCTAAGTCTGAGCTTATTGGCTTTTTGGAAACCTAAACCACCTAGCTTAGGGGATCAGTGCTTATTTTGGGGTTTGGAGCTCTTGCCCCTAGCTTATTCAGGCCTGCTAAGTTACCCATCCAGCTGAGTACATTGATTCGTCAGTGTTTACAGACCAAATTCATAAGTTCTTATTTAGCTTGTTAGTGGGCCCCACCCTTAGCTTCTTGGCCTTTTGAGAAGCTCACTTAGCTGGCTTATTGACCTAAGGCTCATCTTGGACCCCTGAGCTCATTAGGTGGGCCCTAATTAGGTTTCCATTTAGCCCTTTTGGCCTGTTTTGTTTTCAGGTTTTGGATTTTGCTTATTGTAGCTTATTTAGTGTGCTTTTCTGCTTGATTTAGCTTAAGTGCCCTTGCCTCAACTTGTTTTAGCTTGTTCCATGTCATAATCTGGCTTGTTAGCTTTTTAGTTAGCTTTTTCAACTCAAAAATTCATTTAAGCTTGAAAAAGCTTACTGTGTTAGCAATAAGCTCACACTGAGCTTATTTGTGAGTTTCAAAAAAGTTGTCTTAGTAAAAGTTACATATTTTCAGTGAGAAAAGTCCAAAATACATCCCTGAGGTATGCCAAATGACCGGTTTACATCCTTTTTCTTTTTTCGACTAAAAAATCATCCCTCCGTTAGTAACTTTGGAACAAAAATGGAAAGGTGAAGAATACAAAAAATTAGTTTGGAAATGTGCATCAGCTACAACTGTTCAGTATTTTGATAGAGCAATGGACAAGTTAAAAAAGCTGGATGAAGAAGCCTATGACTATTTGAGGAAGATACCTGCACAACAATGGTCAAGATCCCATTTCAGTGGTAATGTTATATTCTATTGCTTGATTTGCTTTCAATATTTCTTATTATATGACATACTTATCATGCAAAATGCTTATTACTAGTACCCATTGTATTGCTTAATGTAGGTAGAGCACACTGTGATGTTTTATTAAACAATCTGTGTGGAGTCTTTAATAGACAGTTGTTGGATGGGAGAGATGCTCCAATTTTGACAGCACTAGAATTTGTTAGGGAATACTTGATGAAAAGAATAGTTAATGTTCAAAAAGTCATAGCAAAGACTCAAGGACCTTTAACACCAGCTGCAACAAAATTGTTTGATGCAATAAAGCATGATGCCACATTCTACACGGTAAACTGTTATCTTTTTAAAAGCTTGATAAATTTGTAATGTATTGCTTATTAATTCAACTGTTATGGTATAATACTAGGTTCTTTTTTGTGGTGGTACACAGTACCAAGTTAGTGGGCCATGGCAAGACCAGTGTGTGGTTGATGTCCAAGATAAGACCTGCAGCTGTAGAAAATAGGAGCTCACTGGAATGCCTTGTAAACATGCCGTTGCAGTCATTAATGACATGGCTGCAAACAGTTCTGAAATTGGGTTGGCAGAGACATGGGTGCATAGATGCTATTGGCTCACAACTTGGAAGAAGCAGTACACTTACACCATCAAACCTTGTATTGGAAGACCATTGTGGAAGAAACATCCTAGCCCATACATTATCATTCCCCCAAAGGTTCACAAACAGATTGGAAGGCCATCAAAAAAGAGGAGAAAGACTGCAGATGAGATATCAAACCAAAGGATGTCTAAAAGTGGTAAGTTGTCTAAGATTGGGAAAACAGTGACATGCCTTAAATGCCACAACACAGGACACAACAGAAGAACATGTAAGATGAAGGTTGCTGGATCACAAGCTACTTCTTTTGCTGGATCACAGAGTTCAAATGTTGCTGGAGCACAATGTTCAGGTGTTGGTGGATCTCAAACTTCTGCAAGAGGTAAAAAAAGTATCAAAAGGAAAAGCCAATATCTGAAATAGGTGTTAGTTAATGTCTTTTGAACACTTGCATAATTTCTAATGTTTTTAAGATCAATGTTTAAGTCTTTTGGTTATGATTAGACTGTATGAAGGTTAAGATCAGTGTTTAGGTCTTTTGAAACTCTGTATGCCTCACTGTTTGGATCAATGTTTATGGTACAATATTTATGATCAATGTTTATGTCTGTTTTGTTAATCAATGCTGTTGGTTTATTTGGATGAAGAATTATATCATAATGCTTATCAAAATGCTGCAAATTTCATAGTTTTTGCATTCATAATCAGAATACAACAGTTTTATTGAAAGGCATTTAAGCCATGATCCTAAAGAAACCATACAACATCTTCACTCTAAACCAAACACACTAAAAGCCTTTTTTTCCCCTTGCCTTTTCCATCTGTGGGCTTTTTCACTTCAAAAGACTTGATACAATGTTCCTGACAAAATTCCTTGTTTGCAAGTCCAAGAACCTTAAGCCTCTCCTTAAAAGCTTGCTTTGCATCAACAATGTTTGAACTTGTGCCAATTTTTGATCCATAAGCATGCAACTGCTCACTCCATAAAACAGAGCTTTCCTCTGCAACTTTTGGAAAATAGTTGGACCATCCTGATTCACATGAAGATGAATCACTGCTTGAAATGTTAATAATTTCTGCATAAAAAAAACAAAAAAAATCAATAAATTTCAAAAGAAATAATTTCTGTTAATAATTTCTGCTTGAAATGGCCCATATTGATTCACATGAAGATAAATCACTACCTGGTTTCTTGTTCTTGTTGGAATTCATTTTTTTCATGTGTATGTTTTGATACAAATGTGATGCAATGGTGATTTGGGGTAGTATGCAGGTATATAAAGACATGGAATCTCTTTATTCAAGGCCAAAAGGGTCAATGTGCAGTCCCTTCAAGGCAAATTGGTCCAAGTACAGTCCCAATGTGCAGAATGGGTAGAAAAAAAATAGTGAAATTAGATTCTCTTCCATATTTCCCATGTGCAAACTGCTTTATTCATGCACTCTATGACTATGCATGCAGTGTTTAAACAAGCATGTCTGTTTCTCTTTATTTTGTGTAGCTATGAAGCTATCAAACATCTACAGGTATGGTTGGAAAAGAATAGTCCAATTTGTGGTAAAAACCAATTACTTGCTAACATTTCACACCTTCTAACACCCTATTAATCAGTCAATCTAATTCAACCCATTGAAAGTCAACCACATTGTTTGCACTTGTACCAATTTAACCCATTTCAACCTTAACACAGTAAATTGACAAAAAAACCATACATATTTCATTGATAACTGGAAACATTACATTAGTACAATTCATTTCATTTCATCATCAAATACATAACAAAGAACAACCAACTTAATCTTAACATGATCTTGAATCTTCTAGCTTTTGAAGCATTTTCCCTTGCTATTGCAGCAGTTTCTCTAACTGTGTTTCTTGAAGCTGATTCATGTTGTTTAATAATCCAGGAATAATAATGACGGATCTTGGACACATAGGAGGATCCACCCAGTCTTGAAACCCATCATTAGATTCCTTACAACAAATAATTATAAATAATTAAATAAACAGTTAAACTTACACATCCACTTTCAAATTCAACAAAGTGTTAACGACTTACAGGTTTTGGAGAACAATAAAATCGTCTTCCAGGGTTGGCTGGTCTCCATGTAGTTCGAATAACAGTTGGTAGCCCACATCTACAAATCATAGTGTGGGACATGCTTAGGGTTTCCTGATTTTGGATAGGTTTGTTTTGAATTGGGGAACAATGTTGGAATTAGGTTTATGATTTTAGGATTAGGATTTTTTTTTTTTGGGAAGAATGAAAATGATCCCATTTAAAACGAGGCGTGGTTTATACCAGGGTTATGTAAAAAGACAAAAATACCCCTCACGTGACTAACACGTGGGGTACTTAACGGGCAAAATTTTGCATCGTTGGTCCAGAGGGATGTATTTGTTCCAAAGTTACTAACGGAGGGATGATTTTTGAGTCGAAAAGAGAAAAAGGATGTAAACCGGTCATTTGGCATACCTCAGGGATGTATTTTGGACTTTTCTCTATTTTCAGTTGTCTAATAGCTTTGTAAAAAAAATCAGAAAAAATAAATAAATAAAACAGAAAAAGTGCCACTTGTGGGATTCGAACCCCTGACCTCTTGGTTCCCTGGCACAAACCAAACCAACCCTGTGCACCATCTGGGCTAGGTGTCACTTAGTGTTTTAATTTCCCCTTGTTTTATTTAAAGTGATAATTTCTATTTAAGCAATTTTATCTTTTTAGCTTATTTTTTTTCTTTTTCATTAAGTACATGTCACTTTTTATATTTTTCTTAGGTTCATGCTATCATATAGTATTTGTATAAAAAATTTCATAATTTTCTCTTTTCATTTAATATGTTTAATAATTAATATTAGTTTAATTAGTTTTTTATTAATAATAAAAAAATAAATAGTTTTACTGCTTATTATTAAGCACTTAGTACTTTTTATATTTTTTCTAGCTTTTTATAGTTATAAAGTATTTTTAGAAAAAGTTTCATAATTTTTACTATTCACTTACTATTTTTCATAATTAAATTTATTAATTAGTCTTTAATTAATAATAAGTAAATAATTTCCCAAATAGTTTATTTATAAGTTGTAAAAGCTTTTTATAATTTTTTAGGATTCCTGTAATGGTTAATAAGTTTTAGAAAAAATTTCATAATCTTCCAAGTTAATTTAGTATTTTCAAAAAATTAAATTAGTTTAAAATAGTAATTAAATAGTTTTTATTTAATAATAAATAATTAAAAAATCAAAAAATTAATTTTCTTTTTTCTAAAATTTTCTTTTATTATTAATTTTATAAAAAAGTAATTTTCACCCTCTTAGGATTAATTCTGCTTTAATTTCACTTTTTCTTGTACTCGTTTACGTTTATTTTCATTTAAACGTACGTTTTTAGATTTTAATACGTTTTAGGATAATTAGGTTTCCAGTAATTGTTAATATTGTTAATTTGGCTTATTTTCCTTATTATATGTTCAGTATAATCCACCAAATCATATTCTTGTTACCTTTTCTCAAATCACTTGATCTCCAAACGTTCCAAAAATACAATTTCAATCCTCGCTGGGACATAACGACCCGGGAAAACACTGTGCTTACACCGGATCATACTAGAATGCTCCTCATGGTCTGACCTCGGTGACCAACATCCTTGGTTGACTTGTGACTGACTGTTTGGCTGCAATCAAAGCACCATGAGCAATTGTAATATCCAGAGTAGCAGCATCTCTAAACCCAACAATCCTCCGCTAAACTTGATATTTTCTCACAAAATCATCAAGTTTCTTTTAAGATTTAACCTTCACAAGGAGGATGCTTTCAAACACATTCACTTCTTTTTTTTGCTTTGGTGGTTTAGGATCAATGATTCTTTCATACTTTTTTAACAGTTGATAAGCTTGATCTTCATACCAGAAATCTTTCTGCATTTGTAACTCACCAGGCTTGATCATCTGATGAACTATATCTATGTATGCATCTAGAGGATATGCCTTCTCTACAAGCATAAACATAGTGAAAGATCCAACTTCCAAAATATGAACTCCACAGCTCTGAAACAGCTTCCATATTCTAACTTTTTTGCTTTTGAAGTTCTTTCTACTCTGAATCTTCAAGAGATGGTTCAAACATTAGCTTCAAAGACTTTCACATTACAAAATTGTTCATATCCTCTGGATCACCAAATGTCATCTTAGGAAACTTTGTATTACCAAATTTCTTCTTCATCATGCTCCAAAGTGTCTCAACATCTTCCCTATCAAAGTAATAGAGCATTTGTTAAAGCCTTAGAAACATGTAGCTTCTACCATCTATTCTTTTGACATCCCAGAATGGTTCACTACCATCTTTAATACCAGAAGAAATACTAATAATAGGATGTTTTGACACCAATTGGAATAGCATCAACCACCTCAGATTCACTCATCTTTGCAACAAGTGTGAGAACCTGCATTTGTTCCTTTTCATGCTTACTTGGGATATGTTCATCATCATCTTTATGCTCTACCTCCTTTTCAAACTCAGATGCCTGCTCAACTGCTTTACACTGATTTTCTTTTCTTTTCTTCCTCCCTATAATGTTTTGTTTAACTCCAGCTCTTTTGACACCTGAGCTTGAAGTTACCTTCTTTTCTTGTACCACTGTCTCCTCTTTCTTTTTCTCCTCAACTTTATTACCCTGCTCCACCACTGTCTTAGCCACCTGATCTTCTTTATCCATGGGCACAAAAGCATCAACCACCTTTTTTGCATTATGATACATCTTTTCAATTTCATTATCAGGAAGGTGAGATCTATAGCCCTTCATATTCTTCAGGTAGGTTTCATAGACATTTCTTCTTTGTCTAGAAGTAGGTAATCTAAGTTTCTTTTTCTTTTTCATTTCAGCATCATAAACCTTTTGTCTCTCTTCCATAAACTTTTTCAACCAATCAATTAACTCATCTGTAGACATCTCTTGCTCTTCCTGCTTCACTAACTTGGAAAGCTCAATGTCTACATCACACTTAACTCTCTCAGCATACCAAGCATCAAGTGCTTCCTTGGTTTTGGCTTTCTTTTCAGCTTGAATCCTTTGTTGCTCCAAGAACTCTTGATTTTCTGGTTCAAGTTCTTCAGCCAACTTTCTAGCAGCCTCTTCATTGTAATTAATTTGTTTTTTCTTAGGCTAAAACTCAAATGGTAGTTCATCTTTAGATTCAGGCTCTTCAACCATTTTGCCTTTACCTTTACCTGAGTATTGATGTGTTAGAACTGGCTTCTTGCTTGGTAAAGAGGGTTCTCTAATAACTACACCTTTGACAGGTGCCTTAGATGCTTTAGGTTGAGCAGGTTGTGGTGGTGGTATTGGTTGTTGTGGTAATGGTCTTGTGGAGTTGAAGGTTGTTTCTCTGTGGATGTTGGTGTTTTAGATGATGGTTTTTTATTCAATTGAAGTATTACTTCAGCCATAACCACATCATCTTCCATGATATAAGTATCCTCAGCAGCAGAAACTCTTTGATCCCCAGCAGTAGTAATATTTTGTAGCCCCAAGGGGAGGGCATGACTTGTGGTTTTCATTTGATATGTGACTAATCAATGGCGTCTTGGGTGTTCTCTGCAACTTATTATTTCTAACCTTTTCAGGCGATAAGTTTACCTCTATATCATTTCCACATCTATTCCCTAACATACTTCCACCACTACCATTTTCTGCTTCCATAACAATATTAATCCATTTGACCCGTGTCATTTATGTTTTAGTGGGTATATATGCAATTTCCCCTTACATTTAATTAGGGGTGAGCATCGGTCCAGGACCGGACCGGACCGACAAGACCGAGGACCAAATTAGCCAAAAAACCAAGACCGAAGACCGGACCGAATGTGGTCGGTCCGGTCCGGTCCAGTTTCGATCGGTCCGGTCCAACAAGGCCAAATAATCGGTTTGTGGTCCAGACCGACCGGACCGAGGACCGAATTAGCCAAAAAGCCAAGACCGAGGACCGGACCGAATGTGGTCGGTCCGGTCCGGTTCGGTCTCGATCGGAGGTCCGTTCGGGTCGTTTGCTCAGCCCTACATTTAATGTAATGTCCACCCGTTTGACCCGTTCCCGCCCGATGGGCGCGCATTACTTATAATTATCATTGACATATTTTTGTAAGCGTAAAATGAACGTTAATATTTATAGAACAATTAAAAAAATACAAAGTTTTTTGTAACAACATAATATATGATTTAAGCTCAAATGAACAAAGGAATGTCATACAAAAAATTACGTAAATGTAAATCTATTATAAACAAGAGAGAATTGCAAAAATCGTCCCTAAAGTTTGGCGAAATTGCACGTTTCGTCCCTAAAGTTTGGAAAGTGCAAGGATCGTCCTTGTGAAGAAAACTTTGGTGCAAATATCGTCCCCACATGGACGATACTTGCAACAAAGTTTTCCCCCAAAAGGACGATACTTGCACCAAAGGTTTCCCCACAGGGACGATCCTTGCACTTTCTAAACTTTAGGGACAGAACGTGCAATTTGGCCAAACTTTAAGGACGATTTTTGCAATTCTCTCTATAAACAATTATTTATTGAATGCATTAACAATGAAAAAAAAATGTGTAGCACCAAATCTCTTATAAGGCCCACTTAAGTATCATTTTTATATCATAGAACAATTTTGGTTTAACTCGATCATAAAATATATCTGTATAAAATTTATCTACTTACTAAAGGAAGCTCAATTTGATCAAACATTACAATTGCTTCATTTATATGTGATTCTTGCAATCACTTGGCCAAGGAATATAATGTTTCTCTTCCTTCGAATGTATAAATTTAAAACCTTGTAGAAGCTAAAAATCATCACCTTGAAGCAACAGCTTCCAATTGGCTCTTCTTCCATTAGTGCTCAACTTGCTCCTTAAAAGCATATAAGGAACTTCAATATAGTTGGGATCACAGGGAAGATCATGAGGCATAACCTATATATATTGGATATCAGTTGCCTTGAGTCCATGACTGTTGAACAGGGGAAAAAATACTACTTAATAATAAATGACCATAATAATTATCATATTTTGTGCAAGAAAACTATAAAGTCATGTTTCAATCAAAATATTGTTAGCCTATTATGTATCCTTGTACCATAAAGAAAATCAATCTTGACCGCCATCCAAACTAAAAGCATAGTAAACATACTATTAGCAAATGAAATTCAAAAACCATATCACTAATTTCCAACGAAGATCAGAAATCAAACTTTTTAAATTTTCATTTATGTATGCCATCGCAGCAAGTGGTATTTAAACTCATGACAGTATGATAAAATAAGGTAAAATCACTTGCATTTGGAGATCATACCATCACTGTCACCACCCATTCATGAAGTGAACCGAATAAGAGGGCCATTGTAGGGAACACATTCATTGATCGCAACGTCGTAAGTCTATATTGAAAAATTATTATGATCAAAGTTTTGATCATTAACATTAGACTATGATGGTGTTGAGGTAAAATCTCGGGACTACCTCAGACAAGCGGGAGAATTCCCCCGGACTGTTTTGGGTCCTTCGGAAGTTCTTGGGTTATACTAGTGATCCTTAATGACCTTCGGGTATCTGCAAAACAAACACGTCTGTTAGTCTCGTCCCGGGTTTTAACCCAGGACCAACCTCCGGCGTGAGAGTAAGTATGTGTATTTTTAGAGAGATAAAGTAGAAAGTATTGAGAGTGAGAAAGAATATGTTACCCAAAGGTGAAGATTTCTCCTCTTTATATAGGTGAGGCATGCTTGTCCTTCCCGACCATTTGTACATGTTTTTCGGGTTTGTACACTTTCCTTGTCGTTCGCTTTATCCCACTATCCTAAACCTTGTGTACTATTTGTCCTTAGGTTGAGTAGTTAACGTTAGTCCGAAGGAGCAGTTCCTTCGGACCTGTCGGATCCATCGGATATGTCGAGTGTTCTGGATTTTTGTTCTATTTGAGATAAGGTCCTTCGGACACCTACGCCAACATGTCCCCCCAGTATCATAGTATTGGTTGAGCCAATGGTGTGATACTTAATTATTGCTTCGGTGTTTTCGGAGGTCGTGTGATGGTAATTTTGTCGATTAGGGTTGATGTACAAAACGTTAAAAGTTATTATTGACTCTCGTTTAAGGAACGCCGTCTTTTTTACTGTGTTCATTAGATTGTGACACGTACGCACGCTTTGGATTGTGCGGCTTAGATGGTGCCATGCATATAGTCTGTCAGACGCGACGTTTCGCGCCTTTTCTTTTTGCCAATAAATAGCGTCCTTAGGTTTCATTTTAACCACTGTAATTTCTCTCTCTAGCTTCATACACACTTCTGATAGTCTTTCTCGTCCGTATTCCGAACGCTTTTCCGGTGCGCTACTTTCTTTCGTCTTTTACGAGGTATGTCCTGTTCCGTGGTGTTCATCTTTAGTTTTATTTGTTTTGGCTATACCTCTCCCCGTTCCGGATACGCTATGTTAGAATCTACTGCTTCGGCTGACTATAAGGATGTAATATTAGAGGATTCTCATGTTAAGATGGATATTCTGAAGAGGAAATCCACCATGGATGACTCGGATGTTTTAGCTTTAGTTGAGTCCTTCGGAATACCAAAGGATTTGCACCCTCGGGTTGCTCCAAAGGGTATGACGATGAACCAACTTTCGGGTGATGCCATTGGTTTATATGCAGAGTACTTCTTTGAGGGGGTCTCACTATTCCTTTTTCTTCTTTCCTCTTAGATGTTATCAGATATTTTAAGGTTCATATTTCTTAACTAGTTCCGCTCGGTATGCACCGTGTTACGCTTTTTCAGGTATATGCCCGGAATATGCATATTACTCCTACTACTCCGTTATACAGAGTATTTAACAAACTTAGCAAGCAAGGCTGTTGGTTTTCCTTAGAAAAGCGTGTTCATGCGGACCGGAAGGTTTGCTTTGGCGAGTTTCCCTCTTGTTTGAAGGGTTGGAAACATCAGTTCTTCCTTATTGATAGACGTGTCATTCCGTTTGCGATGCCTTGGAGGCATCACGACTCGGATGTTTCAGATCCTTTTCCCAAACGGGAGTTCGATGTTGCTCATGCCGAAAGGCTAACCGCTACCATTGTTGTGCCTTTTCAAATTCCTCACGGATTCTTGTATGCCTTGGGCTTGTCTTCCCATTGGGAGTTTTCTGGTTATCAGGCGACATTGAGGGATGAGCAGGGGAGGGGTATAGCTTCCATCTTAAATTTCATCTATATAAGTTATTGCAGTTATTTTGTGTTTTACTGTGGAGTTTGTGTTTGTAGGTGTTGTCATGGCAGACTATTTGAAGAAACCTTCCCTTCGTAAGGGTGTCAATATGGTCAAGGGAGATAAATATCCGGAGGGTCACGTACGAGAGATGCATGTTACCCAACCATTGAGTTCGAATGCCGAGGTTCCTGAAAAGAGTGAGGAGCTAAAAAAAGTTGAGATCCCAAGTGAGAAGGTCCTGGCAGCGAAGGACAAGAAGAAGGAGCAGGCCGCTCGGTTAAATTTGAAGAAACCTTCTGGAGCCTCTGAAGGTTCCAGATCCCCTACTCAAGGCAAGAGACCCGGGGGAGGAGCTTCTTCTCAGAGTCGTAACAGAAGCAAACTGGCCGCCGGTGCTCTGGTAATAGATTTGGACACTGCTGAAAGTGTTCCTCATCCCACCCCCATTCGGTCCATTCCATTGAAGGATATTCTATCCGCCGGTGAAGGGGGGATGGTCTTGCTGCGGACGCTGAGGCTGGTATGTGAATGGGAGAGTTTTTCCTTTACGTTTTATTTTGTTATTGTTTATTTTGCAAAACCGTTTAAGTATCACTTGCTTTCAGGTGGTTCGAGGGGTGCTTCTTCTCGTCCAGGCAAGGAGACAGTTGTTGAGGATGATATTCAGGTTGATATTGAAGGTGTCGATGCAGAGGATGCTTCCGATTCATTGTATGTTCCGGGGTGGTCTGTGAGGAGCGGCACGAGGATGAAAAATTCCTCCGTCTGCCGAGACATGATGATTAATCTGGCCACTCCGGGTGAGGAGAAGTACTTGGATTCTCATGATGATGAAGAGGCTGTTCAGTGAGCCTGGTTGTTGCTGGGGAAGAATGCCACTGCTCAAGCGGACATCATTTTCCGTTATGAGGCTCTTCTTGGTGAGCACCGAGAGTTAGTCGCTACTCACAAGGTTTGTGACAAAACTTTTGCTGATAACTAGAAGAAGTTTGGGGAGATGGCTGGGGAGTTGAAAAAGGTGAGGGATGAACATTCGAAGTGTGCTGGTCGAGATCCGGAGGAATTAAGTTGCGTTTGGAGCATGTCGGTTGTTCTGCTAGAGAGTCAAGTCTGCATGATAGATTATCTGGGTTGGAGGCTGAGAAGGAAGAGTGGAGGAAGGTTTCTTCTGATCAAGCTGAACAGATCCGTTCCTTGGAGGCAGAGTTGAAGAAAACAAGGCTGTTGCTCAGTGATGAAGAGATGACTAGCCAAGAGCTTCGGAAAGAAAAACAGGAAATATCCATCTTGGTTGGGAATGCAGAGGTTGACCGTAACAAGATTATCAATGAGTTCATTCCGGAAATGGTTCGCCGCCTGTTGGGAAGTCATGAATACAATCTATCTTTGGCCGAACCATTCAACTTGTATTCTCAGTCCGGGTTTTTGGATGGGGTATCTTTGGGAAGGAAGCCGGAGAAGGTGGCTAAGTTGCTGGAGGATGTTGAGGGTCTTGATCCAGATGCTGATGCGAAATACCAGCCTTTATACGATCAGTTGTTTGTCAAGGAGTACCCATACGTCCAGAAGATCTGCAAGACCATCTACCGTACTTTTGATGAACTGATGGCGATCTTCCCTGATCCTGCTCCTTCTTCCGAGACCGAACAGACTGCTGCTTCGGGTTCAACTTCCGGGCTTGTGACTGGGCTTCATGTCGAAAAACCTTCTGCCCAAGATTCCTCAGGTCAGAATGCTTCGGCCTTTGTCTAAAGAAATTTGTTTGTTTTAGGGTCCGTGTACCTCCATTTTGGCTATGGGTTTAGGTATTGTGGATTCCTTGTGAAGCTTGTTTTATATCTTACTTTGGTGGGTTTTGTGAAGACCGTCGTTAGGCTCGTGAATTTAGGCATGCCGAGCCTCTTAATGAAGCTCGCTTTTAGATTACAATTTTGTTTATCCGAAGGCTGATAGTGGCCCGGATGGTTTTTGTTGGTTGAAAAGATGTAATAGCCGTTCCGACCTTTTGTAGTGTAAGGTCCTAATGGCCGTGTCTGGGACGGATTTATGTAATGGTCTTCGGACCTTTGGATTATCTTAATACATATGTCATTTTATTTTTTTCCTTTCGGTTGTGGTTGTATTTACTTGCTTTTATATTTTGAAATGCTTAGTTCCCATGTGCTATTTTTCTGATGGGCGTGAATCATTTGGATTACTCGTGTTATCTGGTACCTTATTTTTATATTATTCGTTTCCCACTTGGGGATCTATGTTGTTCGGTGACTTGTGCGATCAGTGTTGTTCGGCGCTTGGCCTTTGTTACCCACTTGGGGTTTTATATCGATCGGGCAACTTGTGCCGTTCGGCACTTGTCCTTATTTGTCACCCACTTGGGGTTTTGTGTTGTCTGAGCAACCTGTGCCGTTTGGCACTTGGCCTTATTTGTTACCCACTTGGGGTTTTGTGTTGTCCGGCAACCTGTGCCGTTCGGCACTTGGCCTTATTTGTTACCCACTTGGGGTTTTGTGTTGTCCGGGCAACCTGTGCCGTTCGGTACATGGCCTTATTTGTTAGTAGTTTCGAAACGTAATTTGGCAAAGAGAAAAAAGTAACTTCAATTTTAGAATAAAAGATGGCCTTCATGGGCCTTACAACGAGCCTTTCGGTTCTTACATAAAACACTTCTTAAGGTTAATGGCGTGCCAGGTTCGCGGCACCTCCACATCATCCATGGTCTGGAGCTTGTAAGTGTCGTGCTGATAAGCTTCCACAATTTGATAGGGACCTTCCCAGTTGGGTCCTAGCTTCCCTTGGTCTTCCACTCGGCTAGCTTCATTTTTCCGGTACACGAAGTCACCTACTTTGAATGATTCCGGGAGTACCCTTCGGTTATAATACTGTTCCACCTTCTTCTTGTATTTTTCTTCCCTTATCGCCGCCATTTCCCTTCGTTCTTGCAGCAGGTTCAAATTCAGGTTTATCTCTTCATCATTGCTTTTGGCGTTTGCCATCATGGTACGGAAGGTAGGCATGCCAATTTCAGTCGGAATGACTGCCTCGCTTCCGTATGTTAGGCTGAAAGGGGTTTCTCCGTTACTTGTTTTCAAGGTGGTGTGGAAGGCCCATAAAACATTTGGTATTTCATCGACCCATCCGGCCCTTTCTCTGCCTAGCCTTGACTTGAATCCTTTCATTAGACTTTTGGTTAGCTCTTTCTACCAATCCGTTGGCTTGAGGATGAGCTACAACTGTTTTGATTTGAGTGATGTTCAATCTTTCACACCAACTTTTGAACAGATCGCCTACGAAGTTACTTCCGTTGTCTGTTACAATGATTTTGGGTAGTCCGAACCTGCAGACTATGTTGTCCCATACAAATTTCTTCACTTCTTTGCCGGTAGTCTTGGCCAGCGGTTTCGCTTCCATCCATTTCGTGAAATAGTCTATTGCAACGATGACATATTTAACCTTTCCTGGAGCTTCGGGTAGGGGTCCTAGTATGTCCATGGCTCATTGGAAAAACGGCCATGGTGCCATGACGGAGGTCAACACTATTTTTGGCAATTTAGGAACCGGAACGTGTATCTGGCACGAGTCACATTTTTGAATTACTTCCCTAGCATCCCGGTGCATGGTTGGCCACTAATAACCTTGTCTCATGAATAAACACTTAAGCTTAAACGCGGAATATAGAAGCTTAACTTAAGAAGATTAACGATTCACTTTCAACACCTCAATATTATTAATACGAGCACTCGACAATGCTAGGGTTTTACAACCTTGAAGTGTAAACTAATACGTAATTCTGTCACATCTAAACTAACCCTAGGAACCTCCTTTTATAGGCCAAGGAGTCCTACTAGGTTCACAATACCTTTCTCTACAAGATAAGAATAATCTAAATAGATATACTATACACAGAATCTATTCCATAATTATCCTATCGTATACAATGTTAATCCTTTCAGCAGTAGTTTCACCGAGCAACAGTTTGTCTTCAGCAGCAGAGTCATTAACACTAGCAGCAGTTTCATCATGGCAGCAGTATTACTCAGCAGCAGTATCACATAGCAGCAGTGTCACTTGGTCAAAACCCAACAATCCTCCCCTAAACTTAATATTTATTTCTAAATATTCAAGTTTCTTCAAAGCACAATTAATCACTAGGAGGATGCTTCCAAACACTTCAACTCTTGTGCATTCAGTTGATCAAATATCTTCTTATACTTTGACAGCAAATTGAATGCTTGATCATCAGAATCATAGTCTTTCTGCAACTTAAGTGATTTGTCACCATTAACCATCTGATTGACAATATTCCAGTATCTCACCACTGGGTAATCCATTTCAGCTAGCATATACAAAGTAATTGGTCCAATATCTAACACATGAACTCCAGAATCTTGAAAAAGTCTCCATCTTCTTACTTTGTAATCTACTATCTCTGTCCATTCAGAATCATCCATTGAAGGTTCAAACATAAGTTTAAGAGCTCTCCACATAACATTATCAGAAGAAGTTATGATGTGATCAATTTGCTCTATCTCATACTTTTTGCCATCAAACTTCTTAGCTCCAAACTTTTCCTTGTATAACTTCCACAAGTCTTCAATATCCTCTCTATCAAAGTAGTGTAACATCTGTTGAAATCTAAGAAACCTGTGAGTCTTACCATCAGATCTCTGGACATCATGAAATGCTCCAATATTAGTATCATATCCTGTAGTTACTTTGATAATAGGATACTTGACTCCTAATGGTTTGGCATCAACTACTTCAGGATCTTCCATTTTTCCAACCATAGTGAAACCCTTCAATTGTTCTTTTTGATACTCAGAAGGAATGTGATCAAGACCATATTTAAATTTATCTCCTTCAGGCATAGAACTACTACCTTCACCTATCCTTCTTTTCTTCTTTGCAATTGATTTTTGATAAGCACCCTTTCTTTTATCACCTTGCACAGAAGAAGTAGTTTTTGTAGTATCACCATCAATCTGTTTAACAACATCAGCTTCTTGAACATGCTCTGCTTCAGCTACCTTTTCAGGTACCAACTTCTTGTTCATCTGAGCAATCTGTTCCAAGTCTTCAGCACATCCCATAGGATAGAAAGTATCTGTTCTTCTCTTAGCTTGTTGATACAAGTCAAAAACCTCTTTATCAGAATAAGGTTTCAACTCTATCAATTTCCATCCAGCCATATTCTTTAGATATCTTTCATATTCTTTTCTTTGTTGTTTAACAGTTGGACCTTTGAGTGTCTTTATCTTCTTTCTAGCAGCATCATTCTGCTTTCTCTTCTTGATAGTGAACTCCTTGTACCAGGATTGCACATCAAAAGTTGAAGTTTCATTACCTTCCTCTTTGATCAACTTTTGGAGTTCAATATCAGCATCAATTCTGATCTTCTCATTGACCCATTCATCATACTTCCTTAACTCTTCAGCCTGTCTTTTCTCTTCTTCCAAAAGTAACTGTTGATCATCATCATGTAATTTAAGTGCAACAGCAGAATCATGTTCACTTAGAAGTTCCTTAGGCCAAGAATCAAAAGGTATATATGTGAAATCAATGCCTTTATACATCCACCTCTGAATATCAACTTGCTTGCCTTTACCCTTATCTATAGAAGATGATATGATTGTCTTCCTTTGAGTAGCAGCAGGTTCTCTTATTGTTATTCCTTTTTGAGGTTTTCTTGTTGCTGATGTTGTGATTGTTGTTGTGATAGGTTGTGGTAATGATTGAGTTGGTAATTGTGGTGTATGTTTGGAAGTAGATTCATCAGTAGTCTTCTTACTTAGCAAAACCATTGCCTCTGCAGCAGCATTGTCCATAGACCCAGCAGCAGAGTCTTGTACTTCAGCAGTATTCACTATTCCACTAGCAGCAGAACCAGAAACATCCTTAGCAGCAGAATTATGAACAACAGTAGAGTCAGCAATAGCAGCATTTTCAACATGTTTTACCACTGAATCTTCCAAAGTCTTTAACACATTACCCATCAACCCTGTTGCCTTCACCAGTTGCTCAGACTCCAAAGTTTTAAGAGTTTCTACCACCTTTTCTTGCGCATCAACCATCTTTTCCATAACAACTTCATTCCCTGATATATCAGCAACCACAAAGTCTTCATCATCCTGAGGACTATCCACATCCATCTCTTCAATCACTGGAACCTCCCCTGAAACTATTCCAGTATCCATATCTTGAACATTATCAACTTTTTCAAAATTTACCTCCCCTGAACCCATTGTATCATCATTCCTCCCCTGTTTGGAAGCATCCTCTTCCAAATGAGTAGATGGTTCAGAAGAACTTACAACTTGATTAGTGCCCACTTTCTTCAATCTTTTCAAGGAGGTTGAAGATCTTGATTTCCGAAAATTCTTAATCTGTTTGCGCATTTTGCTGATGATCTTGTCTTGTCCAGTAACAACATCAGATAGATTAAGAATTTTTTCTTCCAAAGACTGACACTTCAACCCCAAAGTGGTACAAGTAGCCGTCAATTCCTTTATAAGTTGCATTGTAGTCTCATCACTTCGACCTGTATTACCTGGTCCGAGAGGTGAATCATTGACATTGTCATCATGCACAAGTGGATCCGTCAATTCATGTGTCACTGGCCTGTCCTCATCACTTCGACCTGTGTTACCTGGTCCGAGAGGTGAATCTTGGGACAAAAACTCAGTATCAAACCTAGTTTGATCATCTGAGCCCCCTATATTTGCCATGTGGCTAGGGTTACCATCCTGAGAATTTGATTCAGAAGAATCATCATCTCTAGATGTTGCCTTGGTTTGGGTCTTAATTATGTTATCACTATCCTGCTCTGCTGCTAAGCTAGAAGCAGTAGTGACAGCCCTTGCCAATATGTCCTCATCATCACCTAGGACAGCCTCATCTGGTACAGCCATACTAACACTATCCTGAGGAAGATCAGTGTTCTTTTTGGTGTTCCTACGGGTATAGAGTATTTTAGGTTATGTAGCAGATGCACTAAAATTGGGTGTGTGATGGGAGTCAGTGGGATTTCCTGATCCTTCACCCTGATTGTTTTGCACAAAACATGCAGTGTTCACAGCTTCAGCCCAAAAAGGTACAGGTAGTTTTGAATCAGATAGCATAGTTCTTGCAGCCTCAATAAGTGTCCTGTTTCTTCTTTCTGCAACACCATTCTGTTGTGGAGTTCTTGCTACACTGTACTGTCTAAGGATTCCTTTTCCCACACAGAATTGGTTCATCTCACTGTTCTTGAACTCAGTACCATTGTCACATCTGATAATCTTTACCTTGTGATTGTGCAGGTTTTCAACTCTTGTAATGAAAGCTTTGAGTATTCCTGGAGTTTCATCTTTGGTGCCTAGAAAGAACACCCAAGTAAACCTGCTAAAGTCATCAGTGACAACAAGACAATATGACTTCTTATTCAAACTTTTTACAAATACAGGCCCAAATAAATCCATGTGTAGCAAGTGTAGTGGCTCAGTATTTGTGTTTACAGTCTTGGACTTGAAAGAAACTCTGTGTTGTTTACCCTTTTGACATGCAACACAAGTTTCACAATTCTCAAAAGTCTTTGTAGGCATCCCTCTCACAAGATTTCCTTTCACCAATTTGTTCATAGTCTTGTAGTTCAGATGTCCCAATCTTCTATGCCATAATTTGGACTCATCAATAGTGGCCTTTGCAATTAGACAAGTCAAAGCCCTCTTAGGAATAATATTCTTAATATGGTCACTGTATATATTTTCCTTTCTAGGGACCTTCAGAAGCACAGATTTGTCATCTGGTAATTGAAAATCAGGAGAAAGAATCATACACTCAGTGTCTGTAAAAAGAACAAAATTCTTTTTGTCACACATTTGTGAGACACTAAAAAGGTTAAACTTAAGTCCTTTCACAAGGAACACCCTCTCAAAGTCCAAATTTCCAGTTCTTAGAGTTCCTATTCCAACAATCTTTCCACCTTTTGGATCATTCCCAAAAGCTACATAACCACCATCAAAAGCCTCAAGATCTTCTAGTTGAGACTCATCTCCTGTCATGTGTCCAGAGCATCCACTGTCAACAATAACCATATCCTTAAGCTCATCCAGTAGATTGACCTGCACATGAAAAATAGAGAAATTAGTTTCTCTTGGGGACCCAAGCCATTACTGACTTGGATCTGCCTTGTGCATCAACATAATCAAATTTCTTTAAATCACTTGATGCACTACTATTCTTGGAAACAGTATTTGAAACATTTGATTTTGGTTTCCAAGTCCAGCAAGCTGAGGCCTTAACAGCATAAAAGTGATTACCAACAACTATATTTGGAAGATGTTTTGGCTCAGAAGTAGAAAGTTTTGCATTAGAAGCAGATTGCTTACTAGCAGCAGAATGCATACTAGCAGCAGAGTGCTTACTAGCAGTAGAGCCAGTGAAAGAACCAGTTGTATTTTTGAAAACACCATTTGTTTTAGCAGCATAAATAGATCTAGTTGCACCAGATCTCAATAACACAGCTCTTGGAACCATATTCCGATTAGGATGAGAGTGAGTCTTTTTAGTAACATATTTGTGATTCACCCTAGTGTATTGATTCCATACAGGCTTTTGGTGTTCAGGACATCTACCAATCAAGTGGTCAAAGCTACCACACTTATAACAAGCCTTCTTTTGTAATTGAAACTGACTACCTAATCTGTGTGAAACTAGGTTGTTAAAGTTTCTCTGGTTACCCCTAGGCTGATTATCAAAACATCTCATTTGTTCTCTAGGCATCTCATTGTACTCTACCATTCTCCTAGAGAGTTTATTTCCTAATACAGGCTTAACAAACTTTATCTGTTCTACCTTAGGTTTAACCTGAGTAGGAATTTCTTCCTTTTTAACTGTTAGTTTTGGTTTAACCTGTTCCTCTTCACTGTCACTATCAGAATACCATTCTTCTATAGTAGGAGCTTCAGGGAATTTTCTAGTCTCAACCTTAGGTGTTTCAAAGACATTTGTGCTACTTTCACCTACAGGTTTTCCAATTTCTAGCTCACTAATGAAGGATAGCTCTTTTCCTGGTGGAGCATAAGCACTTTTGGCTGGAGGAGCCACTTCATTATATCCAATTCCACTGCCTTTTCTCATCAAGGTGCTCTCTATAGACTTATGAACCAAATCAGAAGCAAATTGTTGTTTTTGTACTCTTACTACATGTTTTTCTTTTTCAGCAAGAGCAGCCTCTTTTTCTTTTTCAGCTTCGTCCAACTTATTTTTAAGAACTTCTACTTCACTGTTTTTCTTAAAAATTTCTATATCTCTGAGATTAAGTTGATCTACATATTCTTTTTCACACTCTTTGAGATATTCTAACATCCTCTCAACATTTTGAATACCTACTTTGTAACCTAAGTTATCAAGTTTTAGGTGTTCAACTTCTCTATTTAGACTCTCATTCCTAGCCTTAAGTACTTCTATAGTGTCAGAACAACCAGATGATTCAGAGTCATTAGATACCTCAGAGTCAGAGCCTGATGATGAACCATATGCCATAAGTGCAAAGTTATGCACTTTGGGTTGAACAGCAGCAACCAAAGAGAAATTTGGTTCTTCTTCAGCCATATCACTCCAGTCATAATCTCCCAGCCCATCACATGACACAAGTGCAGTCTTTGATTCTTCAGTCTTCTTTGGAACATCAGCATTCTTCTTTGTAGATCTACTCTCTAGCAAAATGTCCCTTCCTGTTGCAATTGTAGCATTCAATCTTAGATTTGTCAAACCCTGGACTCTCCTTAGCCTTGTATTTGACTTCTCTTCCAGTCTTTTTCCAGAACTTTCTTGCTCTTAAAGTCAACATTGCCATTTGCCATTTGAGATCAATTTCTTCAAGATCATCTGGATCAATATGATCCATATCTTGATTTATGACATGTGACCTTATAGTAGTAGTAAGCTCAGCCAAGAATGCACATAAAGCAACATCACTGGTAGAAATCTTGTCATTTGAACCAGCAGCAGATCCATCAGCAGTAGAGACTCCATAAGCAGTAGAGTGAGATTCTTGAGTCTCTTTGGATTTTGAAGACACAAAAGCAAGATTTTGTGCACTAGAAGATGAAGTAGAAGAAGTAGCCAATTCAGATTCATACACCCTTAAATTGTTGTAGAGGCTCTCCAACTTCATTGTTTCAAAGTCAGGCTTATTCCTCCACACCACTGTATGCATACTCCATTCAGGTGCAAGACTTCTTAAAAACTTGAGATTCACATCTTCCTGTGGAACAACATAACCAACAAGCTTTAGATGACTAACTAGTTGATTTAGCCTGTTGTATGTACCAATTATCTTTTCTCCAGATTCAGAAGTAAAATTTTCAAACTGATGCTTCAACATGTTCTTCCTAGATTTCTTAGTAGCATCATTCCCTCCAAACCTGAATTCCACTGCATCCATCAATGCTTTTCCTGTTTCACAATCATCAAAGTCCATTTGAAATTCATTAGGTATTCCCATTAAGAGAATACTATGAGCCTTGATTTCCAGCTTCCTTGTTGCATTAGCTTCAGCAGACTTAATTGGTATCTCCTTACCATCAGCACTCTTCTCTGGTTCAGAATCACCATTAACAATCACATTCCACATGTTGAAGTCGATCATGCGAATGTATTGTCTGATCCTCCTCCTCCATAGCTCATACTCAGAAGGATTGAGCATAGGTACCCTTGAAGCAGTCACCATATGAGTTTCATCACCCATCTTAAGCAAACGATTTGGAACAGCAAACTTTAAAGAAACAAAATCTTCTTGATTATAACTTCTAGATCACAAGCTCTGATACCACTTGTTGATCCAGTTGAGCTTAAACGATCTTGTATAGAAGTTAACTTGAATAAACACTTAAGCTTAAACGCGGAATATAGAAGCTTAACTTAAGAAGATTAACGATTCACTTTCAACACCTCAATATTATTAATACGAGCACTCGACAATGCTAGGGTTTTACAACCTTGAAGTGTAAACTAATACGTAATTCTGTCACATCTAAACTAACCCTAGGAACCTCCTTTTATAGGCCAAGGAGTCCTACTAGGTTTACAATACCTTTCTCTACAAGATAAGAATAATCTAAATAGATATACTATACACAGAATCTATTCCATAATTATCCTATCGTATACAATGTTAATCCTTTCAGCAGTAGTTTCACCGAGCAACAGTTTGTCTTCAGCAGCAGAGTCATTAACACTAGCAGCAGTTTCATCATGGCAGCAGTATTACTCAGCAGCAGTATCACATAGCAGCAGTGTCACTTGGTCAAAACCCAACATAGCTACAACGGATCGTGGTCCGGAATGCATTTCACATGCCCCTTCATGTACTTCTCGTATCACATAGTTGGCTTGCAGAGGTCCTACGCACCGTAGCATTGGACCTAGATATGATTTTTTGAACAGCACGTCATCGATCAATGTATAGTGGCCTATCTTCATCCGAAGGGCTCGGGCCTCATTCTGTTCTTCTGGCCAAATACCCTCCTTCAAGCAACGAAGGATGGGCGACATCCAATTCTCTTCTTCTTCTTCGACTATTGCTTTTATTGTTTCTTCCTCGGTGGACGGTTTTTCCAATACTTCTACCAGGATTTCCTTCGTCAGGTGGTCAAATGCTACGGATGCCAGCTTGCTCATTATATCAGCTTTTTGTTTTTGTGCTCTTGGGATATTTTTTATTTTGAAATGGTCGAAACAAGCAATATGTTCCTTGGCTTTGGTCAGGTACTTCGTCATGCTTTCCGTATATGCTGTGAAATTTCCGTTGATCTGACTTACCACCAAGTTTGAGTCCACTCGCACATCTAGCGCCTTTATCTGCATGCTTCTTGCAATTCTCAGTCCGGCCAATAATGCTTCGTACTCTGCTCCATTATTAGTGGCTTCAAAATTCAACTGGAGGGCATAGGTATATTCTTCCTTGTCTGGACTGATTAACACCAATCCTGCTCCGGCACCCTTTTTGCTGGATGCTCCATCCGTATATAGTGTCCATTCTTCGGTTTGAGAGAGATCATATATCTCCTTGCCCCTCCTTTTTGGTTCCTGATCGGCCGAACCGATGGGTATTTCGTTGATGAAATCAGCTAATACTTGCCCTTTGACCGCGTTTAGTGGTAGATATGCAATGTTATAAGCTCCCAGCTCCACGGTGTATTTGGCTAATCGTCCGGAGGCTTCTGCCTTGTTCAATATTTGTTTGACAGGTTGGTCAGTTATAACTTTAATGGGGTGAGCTTCAAAGTACCGTCTCAATCTCCTAGATAGGTGTAAAAGAGCCAAGGCCAGTTTTTCCACTGGAGCATATTTCTTTTCGGCTTCATGTAGCGTTCGGCTTACGTAATGTACCGAAATCTGCCGCCCTTCTCTTTCCACGAGCATTACTCCACTTATTGCTTCCTTTGTCGCCGCTAGGTATAAGTACATTTCTTCTTTCGGTTTTGGTGTTGTCAAGCAGGGGGGTTCTAAAATCATCTTCTTCATCTCTTGGAAAGCCCTTTCGGCCATATCTGTCCACTGGTATTCATCTTTGTTATCCTTGGTGATATTTTTAAGGGTTTCAAAGAAAGGCAAGGACCTTTCGGCTGACTTGGACAGGAAACGGTTTAGTGCGGCAAGTTTGCCACTTAAACTTTGCATTTCTTTTAATGACTTTGATAATTGCATGTCGGCGATTGCCCTGGTCTTCTTGGGATTTGCCCTAATCCCTTCTGAAGTTACCATGTAGCCAAGGAATTTTCCTTCTTCCACGCCAAAGGAACATTTCTTAGGATTAAGCTTCATGTTGATCTTCCAGAGGTTGTCAAATGTTTCGGCGATATCAGCCAGTAGCTCCTTTTCTGTTCTGCTCTTAATTACCATGTCATCCACGTATGCTTCTAAATTTTGACCAATCAGTGACCGGAAGGCCGTATCCACTAGTCGTTGGTATGTGGCTCCTGCATTCTTCAATCCGAATGGCATCTTGACGTAGCAATACGTTCCGTGCTCGGTGTAGAAGGCCGTTTTTTCTTCGTCCTCCTTCGCCATCTGGACTTGGTGATATCCTTTGTAAGCGTCCAGGAAGCATTTGTATCGGAATACCACGACTGACTCTATTTTCTAATCAATTTTGGGCAGCGGATAATAGTCTTTCAGGCAGGATGAATTGAGATTTTTGAAGTCAATACACATTCTCCAACTGTCGTCCGGCTTTTTTACTAATACCGGATTTGAGATCCACGTCGGATACTGCACGAGTCTGATGATTCCGGCTTTTAGCCATTCTTCCACCTCTTTGCTTATAGCCTGGTTCTTTTCTTCTGAGCGACTGGCTTGTCTTGGACATTTACGTTGAGTTTATGCTCGGCGATCCATCGGGGTACGCCTGTCATGTCCGATGGTTCCCATGCGAAAACGTCTTAGCTGTTCTTGAGCAACGTTATAAGTTGTCTCCTTCCTTCTTCAGAAAAATTTCTTCCTATGGTTACCAGTTGCTCCGGGTAAGCCGGATGGACCATTATTTCTTCGGTCTGTGTAATTTGATCCTCCTCCCTGACGGGGGCCGGAGGGACTTCAGTTTCTGTTTCTTTTTTCAACAAGAATTCTTCCTCCAATCTCCGACATTCTGAAATAATGACTGAACGGGTGACCAAGGTAGCTATACCTCTTGGTGTTGGAAATTTCATCATGGAATGTATTGTTGAGGGAATGGCTCTTAGCATTTTGATTCCGGATCGTCCCAATATAATGTTTTAAGGAGAGGGAGACCTCACTACTGCGAATCTCATAGTCGTTCGACGATAGAGCCCTTCACTTCCAATTCAATCTTTCCCAGCAGCCTAATCGTCTCTCCGGAAAATCCGACCAAAGGTGTATTTGTTTTTGTTAGCCGAGATCGGATGGAGGAGTCAAGATTTTCAAAGCAATGTTCGTACATTACTTCCACAGAAGCACCCTGATCAACGTAGACCCTCTAGACAGTATATCCTTCTACTTCAGCTTCGACTATTAGTGGTTCGTCAAAGACATCTCCAGGCAGGATTGGGGGAAACTTATGGGAGCATTCATCCACTCTTCTTCTTGGTCAAGGACCTTGCGTTTTCGTCCTCTTTCGTGGTATCGAACCATGTTGATGATTCGCCCTTGGTTAGTTTGATTATTACCTCGAGGAGGAGCTCTATCTCTTTGGCGGACATCCAGGATCAGATGATCAAGTTTACCCGTCTCCATGGCCTTTTTAAGTTGCTCTTTCAGATTGTGGCAGTCATTCGTAAAATGCCCTTTCTCCCCGTGATAATCGCAGTACTTGTCCATATTTTCCCTCGATGGTTTTCCTCTCAACGGAGGTGGTGCCGAAAGTCTGAGCTGATGTTCAGTTGCCAGGATCTCCTTGGGGGCTTTAGTGAGTATATTCAAATCTATCGGCCTGGTGTCCCTCCGATATGGATCATTACGACGATAATCTGTATGATGATCTGTTCGTTGAGTATTGTCGCTTCTTGGGGGTCCATAGGGTGCATAATAATCGTTTCGGCGAGGCCTAAAATCTTCGCGAGGGTTACCGCGCCGACGGTCCCCTCGGAAGGGATTTCGTTGAGTACTTTGGTCACCCCGGTTATTATGAACGTTATGGTGGTACTCCCTCTTGTAGTTGTCTATCTTTTCTCCTCTGGGTATTTCGGCCGAACGATACGCCTTTTCAGAGCGAATAAAATCATCCACCCTTATCATCATTTCAGTTACGGTTCGGGGAACTTTTTCAGAGAATCTTTTAGCTAACTCTGGGCATTTGCAACCATCGACAAAAGAGGATATTTGCATAATTTCCGGAACTCCCGATATGCGGTTGGCTTCATCTGTCCATCTCTCCTTAAATTCAAGTAGAGCTTCATTGGCTTGCCGAACGATCTTTGTAATTTCCATCGGATCTCTGATGCATTTTCTCCGGAGGGCGAATCTTAGCACGAACTGTTCACTCAGCATGTCCCAACTATCTATACTGCTATGCGGTAAGCGATCAAACCATGCTCTAGCTGCGTCGTCCAGGGTTTGCTGAAACATCATGCACCATATTGGCATGGGCCATGAACCTTGGTTGGCTGCCCCCTCAAATCTTGTAATATGGTCTTCCGGATCTGCAGATCCATCATACAGCTTGAGATGGGATGGCATCGTATATTTAGCGCCTTGCGGTCCGGAGAAATCAATAATTCTTCGGGTAAAAGGGCTCTTCGACGCTGCTTTGAAAGGTTTGGACAGGTCATTCGCTGGTCTATCCTCAGCTTTTTGAGCTTTGGCCCTTTCCGGTTCATCAAAGTCAAGTCGGATAGGTTGTATGGGGGTTCCCCCTCCGGTATTGTGTTCTCGGATGAGGGCTTTCAGTGCGGTGATGTGACTGTGTATTAGGTCTAGACTGCCTTGGTTGTTATCTTTGCTTTTACTGCTGCCTTCTGGTGTTTCTATTGGAGGCTCCGTCATTTTCTAGCTTCGGTAGAGTGAATAACAGAGTCCCACGGATGGCGCCAATTTGTTGAGGTAAAATCTCGGGACTATCTCAGACAAGCGGGAGAATTCCTCCGGACTGTTGTGGGTCCTTCGAAAGTTCTTGGGTTATACTAGTGATCCTTAATGACCTTCGGGTATCTGCAAAACAGACACGTCCGTTAGTCTCGTCCCGAGTTTTAACCCAGGACTAACCTCCGGCGTGAGAGTAAGTATGTATATTTTTAGAGAGATAAAGTAGAAAGTATTGAGAGTGAGAAAGAATATGTTACCCAAAGGTGAAGATTTCTCCTCTTTATATAGGTGAGGCATGCTTGTCCTTCCCGACCGTTTGTACATGTTTTTCGGGTTTGTATACTTTCCTTGTCGTTCACTTTATCCCACTATCCTGTACCTTGTGTACTATTTGTCCTTGGGTTGAGTAGTTAACGTTAGTCCGAAGGAGCAGTTCCTTCGGACCTGTCGGATCCATCGGATATGTCGAGTGTTCCGGATTTTCGTTCTGTTTAAGAGAAGGTCCTTCGGACACCTACGCCAACAGATGGCAATCTCAAATTTATAGCTTGAACGATTCAAGTGGATTATGGTTGGTTTCATGGCAAGCTATTGCACAACCATATAATTTTCATAGATATTGTGGAAGGAACAGAATATGTGTTCAAGGAGAAAACCTTGAATGTGTATGCCTGGTTATGAGTGGAATGACCCTACTGATCTAAGTCAGGGTTGTAAGCCTTATTTCAACCAAACATGTGTAGACTCAACAAAATTTGAATTTGTGGAAATGCTAAATAGAGATTACTATGGATTTGATCTAAACTTCTCGTCGCCAATTTCATACAAAGCTTGCAGGGACATTTGCTTAGGAGATTGCAGATGTGAGACATTTAATTATAGACTAACAGGTGAAGGTTTTTGTTTCACTAAAAATGCCCTCTTTAGTGGCTACCGGTATCCTAATTTCCCAGGAACCACCTATTTGAAAGTACCTATAGGTACGAAAACACCAAACTCAAGCATTACCACTTCTTATGAGATTTGCTGGTGTTTTTTCTACATATTTTAATGGCACTTTGTCAAAAATGAAAACAACTATTTGGTAAGGCATAAAAAAATCCCACGGCTCGGCTATGTGACTATGAAATAAGTCAACTAGATTAGTTAACCAAACACCCAACACATATATACGTGCAAATTTCAGCAACCACATATACGTACAAACTTATATCAGGTACTAACCTTGCTGACTTTGAATCTTGTTGTTGACGTTGCAACCTTTGCCACCCCACTGCAGCGTTGATGTTGACGACGCCATTGCAGAAAGGTGGTGTCTTGCTATCAATTCAAAACTTAAGTTATAGTTCGAGAAGTAAGAAACTGATAAACAAAATACGCAATTAAAGTTCAAAATTACTTTTGTTTGTCCTCTTTTTTTCCTCTCTATTAGAGGGGTTCGAGATCATCTATATCTCTTTTCAGTTTTCCAGGAAGAATGGTGGACGAAAGTTTCTATTTAACATTGGTATGTTTGAAATATGTAACGAAGTCAAAAAACTATTACCACTAAGTTTTGTGACGACATTAACGAATGAAATAATATAACCTCTTCTTCACCAAAGGAATGTATTCATGTTATCTTTTAGGACAAATAGAGTTGAACAAAACGCCTCAACCCACCCTATATTGACCTGCACCAAAAAAGAATTACTACGAAACGTGTTTTGACCCGTTGTGTTGCACCTAACTTTTCACCTTAATATTAGGAGTAATACGAAGGTACACCTTAATATTAGGAATAATCACCTTAGACAAATAAATCAAACATTAAATGTTGCACTTTAATCCTCTTAAAGCCCAATGCAAACCTTCGTAAAGAGAATATATTGTGTACAATTTTTAGGTGGATGTATCATTAGTTGCATGGAGATAGTAAATAATACTCCCTCCGTCCCATAATTATTGTCCACATTTGACTTTTTTAGTCTTTAGCTTTCAACTTTGACCGTAAATATTTTTCAATGTGATATTTATTACTAGATGCAAAATATATAAACGGATTGTGTTTTAAATGTATTTTCATTGGTATAATTTTTATCAAGTATTATATAACACAAATAAAAATATTTAAGGTCAAAGTTGCAAAATAAAGACTTCAAAAGTCAAACGTGGACAATAATTATGGGACGGAGGTAGTACAATTTTAACATGGAGGTTTTAGCGAATAAAATAAAAACAGCTAAGCGCTGACCTTCTAAAAAGAATTGTCGACCATTATCCCATTAAATACATTAGAAGTTTTCATGTGTCCTATGGTAGTCAAAGGCAGACAAATATAATCAATCTGTGATAGTCGAAAAACAAACCTTCTAGAATGAAATCCTCGGGGCGCTCACAATCTAGAAGTTGTCCAACAACTAAAGGCGCGTTATCTAGGTTGACCTTTTGAACATAACATTCGATATACCGCAACATGTTGTTGGTATAAAGGTAGTGATTGAGGTCATGGACAAAGCCAAAGCAGTCGCACACATTAATTAACGGCCTTGCACAAGAAGCTTAGCTTCCATCAGAAGATTCTACCTGGAGCTCAAATATGATCCCAAAAAGAAGTAAATGCCTTCATAGGATTTGAAGCTTAGCCTTAACCTCCAGCTGCTCGCAATATTCTTTGGAAACCTAGAGTCACAAATTCAGCAAAGTGAATCATAAAGAATTATATGTGACCATTTCGACCCATTTTCTTATGATTGGGTTGATATGGAGCATGTTTTATCCTAGACGGGTTAAGGAGACCAAATCAGAAAAACTTAGTTAAAATTGAAATGGCTTAAGAGTCTTGCAAAGGTTATTAATGAATACAATGTTCAGATCGAATGAACTTTACCTACACTTTAATCTGAAGGTTTCCCTCTCACATTGACCATCAATAGATCTCTCATGCACTCTCCGGTGCGCATTTATGAGATAGTGTTCCAAAGAATTCTACCAGAGACTGAACACAAAAGATAATCAGCTACAAGTTAGATATCATAACGTGAAGTGCACAAAGTCCAAGTAATACAAAGATTGAAAGATCATTTAATAAAAACAACAACACTACTTTTATACTTCAGTGAATTCATAGTCGCAACTTTGGAAATAACTGAATTTCCATGCATTTAAGAAAAAGAACCAATTGTCTCTTATGTGAATTAGAGGTAGAGGAGAAGGCAACACCATTGACATGATACCAAAATCTCGATGTTACTGTTGGACTAATGGAACCGTTTTGAGTATCTTATTTGTGAATTATTAATTGTAAATTAGCTTCATACAAAAAGTCATTTTTGGGATAGAAAAACATCAATGTCAATATAAATAGGATGATTATATCATACTAAATGTGTGTTTGGATTAGCTTAGTCTCCGGACCTATGGGCTTACTTGAAATGGGAAAATCTCATAAGCTTAGTTTTTGGGCTTATCAGCTTATCAAGTTAAGTTATTGAAGATTCTATATGTGCTAACCTCAACTTGATAACCACATAAGCTCAAAAAAAAAGAGCTCAAGAGTTTTTTCCAAAGCCCAAAAAATAAACTAATTGAAACACCTCCTAAGTAACACATTATAGACTTCTAATGCTAAGTTTATAGCATGATACATAACAGTTTTGATCTTGGGTTTTTGGAATAACTAATTCACCTTGAGCGTTGCACATACCTGATCTTGGGTTTTTGGAATAACTAATTCACCACTGAACCATTGCCACTCGCGAACATTACCACAAACAGTCTGGTGCACACTGTTACATTACAAAGAAATTGCCATGATAGATGTTTATAATCATGAAAATAATATTTAGACATACAAGGGTAACCTCAATTTGAAAGGTACATAGGTGTTTTCTAGTACAACTCTCAATCTGATACCTTCGAGTAAAATGACTTAGCATTCCGGATCTTGTCCATTCTGAGGCTAACATGGGTGTATCAATCTGAAAGGTACATCAGTAAAGAGGATGTGATATACATTTGATTAACATAATCATCTACGTTTAAACTAAGTAGTAGAATATATATGTAAAGCATGAAAACAATGACTTGAGCAAGCGAAGCATCTAAACTTAATGAAAGTACCTTGGCTTTATGAAAACAAACTACTGAGGAATCTCTCTTATTTTCTGGGTTAGTTGCAACTTTAATGTCCTTTGAGCAATCAAGGGTAACCTCAAACTTGCTTCAACTTACCTGTTCACATTGTAATCAATCATTGTGGTCAAAATACTAATTTAAGCATGTTACGAAGAACTCAACACAATGCAATCAAATCTGTGGGCAAAAACCCTGGACACATTTGAGATAATGGGTAAAAAGACTTATAAACTAAGGGTCGGTGGATGAATTTAAAACATCATAACACGCCAGTTAACTAATGTGCTTGATTAAATAAACACTTCAAGAATTAGAAAGATTACATTCCAAGCTTGCAGATGAAAAGGAATCACACCTATGTAGTTATTTCGGTCAAAAATCTCGTATCGTTCAAGGTCCGAGATTTGAAATATCGGTTATCGCGGTGAGATCTCGGTTTATAATTTTATATATATATATATATATATATATATATATATATATATATATATATATATATATATATATATATATATATATATATATATATATAAATTAAAATCATAAAAGAGCATAACTACATAGTCCCAAAGATTACACCCTATCAATTACAGAACTGAGTTGCAAAGATTACACCCTAATAGATAGTATTCAAATCCAGGAGTTCAACATAATAGAGCATAAAATTAAAATCAGTAAAGCTTGAACAAAAAACATAAAAGAAAACAAACATAATTTAATTGCAAAATTAGTAGCCAACTAGCCATTCAAAAATTCAGTAAGCTAGTAACAAGTAATCTATTCAATTCAGAAACCACAATTAATAAAGTCAAGAAGAAAAGAAGTTGTGTTTAATTACCAGTTAGACAAAAGGATGAAGAAAGAATGGTTAATTAAGGAAGAAGAAGTTGTTTCTGTTAATCTGTATCTGCATCATGACGTGCTCATTAATTAGGTTTTTAATTGGGTTAAAGTGGGCTATTATTAAGTGGGCTGTTATTAAATTGGGCTGCAAAAAAACACAGGAAAAATATAACTTTCAATATCTCGCCAAAATCTCGAAAATCTCGCGAATTTCAAAATATCGTCAAAATCTCGGCAAATCTCGCCGATATTCTCGGATCCGAGATTTAGGGCCGAGATTTTGATCCGAGATTATTTTTAGGGGCGAGATCCGAGATCTCGAGTAGATCTCGGCGAGATCTCGCTGAGATTAACTACATAGAATCACACTTGTTTACCATATCAAAAATAGAAACGATTCAATGAATCTTTCAACCTGATATTAACATACATAAGTACATATTAACATACATAAGTACATATTAACCCAGACGGATGAAATTATCCAAGATTATAGTAAACTCGATTATGTCTTCCAATATTTATAACTGATGAATCAGTTCCAATTTCCAAAAATTAGAAACTTATTATTTAACATCATAATACAATGATAAATACCCTCAAAGTCCTCAGTTAATCGTGACAAATTAATATCCCGACTAATTGAGCAAGACCAGCTCAACAACGATATACATGACCATTCAATATTCTATCATAAAATATGAAGTCTACATACCTTGTCAACAGAAGTGTTCTGTCTCAGCACAATATTCACAGCCCTAATATCACCGTTAGTCGAAAACTTCAGGCCTTCCTTTGTAACAGATATAACAACTACAACCACCAAATAATTAACAGATTAGCATTGGTACGCCAAAGTTGTTTCAAGAACGGCGGCTTAATGGTGGTGGCGTCTAGGCTTTCAAATAAAGGAATGCCTACAAATTCATAGCAGATATATAAAGATGACTATATGAATTTGGATGGGTAATGAAGGAGTTAATATATACGTAACTAACATAGAGTTAAGTAGTGTGTATGGTGCTGACCTCTTTTCTTTCATTTAGAATCATATCTCGAACTCGATATAAAAATGTACATCATAATTTTACCACCTATTGGAAACATCTGATTGATGTAATCCAAAGTGTTCACCTCATCCATACACTTCAAATTCAGTTTATAACAAAAATGACCTAATCATACATAAAAATATTCAATACTCAATAAACATGTAAGCAGACATTAATTACGCTAAACAGAGATCGGAATTTAACCTAATTTTGGTTGCATCAACATCATCGTGAACCTGTAAACACAAATTCAGGCATAACATGTACATATTAAAACCTGGCACTTTTAAGTACACATAAAACCATGGTACTTCAAATCAATACCCAATACCGTAAACCATTCATGTTAAACATACAATACGTACCTATCCTTTCGCCATCATGTTCTGCACAACCTCTGACCAGCAGCCTGCACATAAAATCATCTAAAAAAAACTTAAAACACATAATGTACCAACAAAGTCCAATGACATCTATTTAAGATACGCAACTAAATCAGATATTTGCACTACAAGAAAAAAGGGCTATAGTGACGACAGGAAAATCGTCACTAAAGGTGGAAATATCGTCACTAAACCGGATTAGTCACGAAAATCAAGGTCGTCACTTGTCGTCACAATAGCTCCGTCACTAAGTTAATAGTGACGAAACTGATATTTGACACTAAATTAGTGACGAACTAAAGTCGTCACTTATGGGTGTGTGACAACCCATTTCGTCACTTAATTTCATCACTACAGTGGCTAAAGTCGTCACTATTTGCTGGAATTAGTGACGAAAGAAAAGCGTCATTTTTTGGGTGAACTTAACGTCCAATAGTGACGAAATATTTCGACACTTTCCAAAATCCTATATCTCGATAATGTGGTACCTACAATTGTAAATATGGGTATTTATAGACTGAAAATGGAAAAAGATATTTGTTTAGTCAATAACTTGATCCATAACAAAGCTGAAACATCAATTATGTCCAACGATTATTCGATTTGTAGCATATACTTTAAACCAGAAAGTTACACAGAGATAATAATGATTCTGTAAAAGAATCCTCAAGTGGTAAACTGTTACTACAAGTATATCATGCACTTAAACTAAACATCATCTCCGAGCCTCATCATAATCTTCATAATCTTCGGTCATATCATCATCCTCAGTCTCCTAGTCTCCTGCATAAAAATAATAATTTCAAAGCACATCATCAATTATAATACCCATTTCGCCCATTATAGGTTGAAATAAAACCTAAATTTACTGTATACACATAACACAAATGATTCAAGTCATGCATGGACTTAACCTATTCCCAAAGCCAAGCCTGAGTAGCCATTATTCACAACCGTTGCTGCTTATATACGAGTGAAAGTTCCATTATACAGTACTTAAATAAGCAATCTTATGGACGTACATCAGCTAAATTGTGTTATGTGGGTCAATTTTCTCACAATCATGGGTTGAATGGGTGAGGAAGAAACACACCTCTTAGGTCCAACAGGTTGATATGTTATTTAAGATATATATCTGATGGGTCTAACGGATCAACAGAACAGGTTATACAAAGTCTACATTCAATACTGAAGTTATAACTAGTAAACATCAGAGTATAGTTTCCTAAACTTGCATGCTCAATGCTTCAGAGTTCAGAACTCAGACCATGAAAATTGCAGCTTATGAGTTATGACATAGCTTGGTAAGAGTCTTTTTACTATAAAGTAAAAAAACTAAATGAAAGGAAAACAAAAAGTCAAAAACGTTAGTTAAGCTTTTTGTAATATGAATGTTAGCAAACGTCGGGTCAGCAACAAGAACATGCAAAACCAAGAAGTAAAGGTGAACTTGCCTGAGGTCCACCATCGCAAAATTCTACAACACCTCGGCCTATTAAATTGCCCTGTATGCAAAGGGGAGATTAGATAGACAGAACAGCAGCAAAGTATATTATAAATGTTAAAAAAGGGAAAGTTACATATTAGAACATTAAACTGATAGTTTAACATAGCCAATATACAAAAAGTCAAGACCGAGTCAAGGTTAAATGTTCAAGTGAAAGCATTATATGTATTAATTATAAAGGGCATTTGTATATGTATATCCAATCTTTAAAGATGTTATTTGAGGAAAAAGTGTCTTATACTTGTTTTCATGTTGGTTAACAGAATTTTCCAGAAACTTGAGACGGGGCATGAGATGAGTAATGGCAAACCATTTATATATTTGTGTTAATAATATATATATAGTATATGTTAGGTAATGCACAATGTTACAGCAAGCATAGAATGAAATAAATAAGCACAGGTAGGTACCTGGGAGAGGGCAAGTATGTTGTAACCATTACTGAGTTGCTTCATTTCCTTAACCTGATGAGGGAGGGAGGGGCAACAACAATTTAATTGGAAGCAACGACAGAAAAGAGAATCGATGTTCCCCCCTAAGTAAATAAAAGAAGGGTATGTATGTATGTGTTGATTCACGTACCTTATCGCAAACAAGTTGAGTCTGGGAAACATGAGAGGAACTTGGATTAAACAATTTTACAAAAAGAAAGGAAGTTTATATGATGGGTGGGGAGTTGTACCTGTTGTAGGAGAGGTATAAATCGTATGAAGACTAAACTTAAAAACAAGAAAAATAAAAAGGTCGTTGGACTTGCTCAAATATCATCTTCTTACCATGTGACCTTTACGTCTAGGAAGTCCAGGTTCCATCCTAGGAATTGATCCACGAACATCACCGGATACCTAACAGCCAAAGAATGACAGCTTATGATTTCTAATGGAAGCGTGGACTCAAGAGAATTTTACTTGAGGTTAAGGAACTAACTGAATGAATGAGGAACACTACCAAAAAAAAAACAGAAAGTTCCAATCTTTTACCTTGTTTTCTCCTACCTTTGCGCCAAGATGCTGATGTGACTCGCTCCCATGGGTGCTTGTAAATTTGCTCTTATGAGTATGCTCTAACCATTCAGCAGTTTTGTTTGCTTGTTTGACCTGATGGATCTATAAGACATCAAGTCGTTAGTAAATCCTAAAGACTTTTTGTGAAAACAAATTTTATAAAAACTTTTAAATAAGCAGGAAACAAGCTATTGGCTTATCAGCTGTCAAAGCAAGGATAATTAGATTAAGTATCCCAACTGTTATGAGTTTTTAAGCTCACACAAGCTTGCAAATAGCCCAAATAAGCTACACAAGACCTATTCTAACTTAACTGAATACAAATCAACTAAAATCAAGCAAGAATTCCTAATAAGCTAGAATCTGCAATAAGCATAAACAACCAAACCACTAAAACAGTCCTAGTGGGCATAAATAAGTTGTTCAAAGGACACCAAAAATTATACTGATAATTTGTTACATGCATTGTAATAAAATTACCACTATCTATGCCTCCAAGCTCACACTCCTAACTACTAACTACCAAACATGAGCTGTTCAATATGTTACATAAATTAAAGAGAAATCGTATGTAAAGTTACAGCTAACTACTAACTACCAAAGGGTGCCACTATCTATGCCTCCAAGTTCGCCACCAATATGTTACACAAATTAAAGAGAAACCGTTCACAGGCTCCTAAATTAATGCCACCGACCCTCCTGCCACAGAAGCCGGTCGATCTTAATTTTAGTGATGAAGATGGTGCATAAGGTACAGATTATTGTGAAAAAGTCTGAAGAGTTTTTTTTTCCCCATAGGTTTAGTTGATATTATGTACAGTTATGCTTAATTTCAGCAAGGTGCTTTTGGATATTTTAAAAGCTGTTTGGACAAAAAAATTCTTTGACTTTTTTCTGTTTTGATGAACTTTGACCAAGATGAACTTTAAATTCTGTGTTTAAAAAAGCACGCATCAGGCGCGCCTGATGCGTTATGCGTTGCGATGCGCGGCTCTGTTGCATCAGACACCCTGATGCGTTGCGTTTACGGGATGCGAGGTGATGCGCGCGCATCAGCTGATGCACGCATCGGCGCTTTTTTGCGCATCATGTACTTTTTGCCTTATAACATAAAATTGGACTTAATAATGTGTATTGGGCTTCTTTTCATGGGCTTTACTTTCAATATATGGGTCCAATTTAACCAATTCCTTATAAATGATAAGACTTTTGATCTTATTTTTTGACTATTTATGTATTTTAGCGATATAGAATCATGAACTATGAACATGCATGGTATCTTTTGACATTAAATGTGGTATAAATGTGTTATTAATGTGTTTTGTGCACTATATATAATTTAAATATTTTTTTATAAAATTGTCGCCTCGGGTACGTGATGCGCGCGCATTCGCCTCGGTGCATCGCGCCTCGGCTTTTTGACCCTTATTGCATCGACGCGCATCGCACTTTTTAAAACCTAGACTTTAATTGCTTCCAATTGATTGAAAATGAGATTATAAGCTGTAATGAGACTTAATTAAGCTTAAATTATCAACTATTTAACCTACTTTGATGATTATGCAACCTAATTTCAACTGTTGAATGCAAAAATTGGTGATTGAGTTGATTTTGACTTTTTTCCAAATGAGTTCTAGATTTTCTGATTTAAACTACCTTAACTAACCTAATGTGAACTACTTTGACTAATTTTACTCTATGAAAACTACTAAACCACAATTTAACCCTATTAACCAAACACCCCTATATGTGTACTGTCTTGATAGTTTTCAAAGGAAGTGATAGATTAAGCTTGGAAAAGTGAATGACAACTACTAACCTAGCTATAATAAGAATAGAAAAGCTGTTTGGAACAAATAATAAGCAGCCTAAGTAAGCAAATTACAATAAGCTATTAAGAGTTAAAAATGGCAGTGAACTATTAATAAACTTGCTACTCGTTAACCGCTTCCAAGCTCCAACCACCAAATTCACATTCCACACCAATAATACCAAAACAAATTACAACTTATTCAATTTAGATTTGAATTATAACAGAAGTTTACCTTGTTTTCCCCTAGCGTTTGCTTCAAGTTCTGATGACTTGGGTTCACCATCCCTTCGTTATTTTGACTTCCCCTAGCCTTCATCATTCTTTGTACCTATATAGCACATTAAGGCATATAATATCGAAACAACAGATTACACATACATAAGTGAAGAGATGAATAAAGAAAATGTATCCAATCGACCCATTCTGTTTAAGTTACCTTGTTTTCCGCTAACGTTTGCTTCAACTTTTGACTCACCCTGGCATTCATCATTTTTTGTTCCTAAATAACATATTAAGGCATAAAGTATTTCAATTACAGAACATAGTAACCACAGTATAATAAGTGGAGAGATGAATAAAGAAAATGCACCCAATCGACCTATTTATTATCCGCAAAATAGAATATGCGTGTAAAGTGTTACATATTCTTAATACCCGGACATCAAGGCATGAACACTAGCACATCATTCAAGGTGCCCGAATAACCTTCAAGTTTCGTTTTCTTTGGGTCTAAATTCTAAAAGTTATTTAGAAAGGCAACGACTCCCTCACTCATTATACGCACCTCAAACTACACCAAATATGTCCACAACGGAACTTAAATCGTCGATCTATCGGTTGAGGCACACCTTTATTAGTCCCCCTGAGCCTATTAACTAGATCATTTATCCTATCACAATAGTGCATTTGACATAGGAGGCACTAGTTAACCAACGTGTTTGCACTTTGCCAACGAAATTGCTAACTTAAGTGTATTAAAACAATCCGATAAAACCGGACATAAACAGAAACAGTAATCACCTCATTAAGATGCCGTTTAGCGTGAACCCACCGCAACTTACCACAATCGTCATCATCCACAAATAAACATCATTATCATTATCATAAGCACTAGTGGTAAGCTACCGAGTCATTTTATTAATTTTGCTAGACATTTTATCGAACACTTGGCATGCAATGCTTAAATATCTTCTATTCGGAGCAACTAAACCTACACATTCTAATAACCAAAACTCAGCTAAACTCATAATCAAATAGCCAAAACTCAGTTAAACTCATAATCAATAATTTCATCAAATCACATAACCAAAACTCATAATCAATAATTTCATCAAATAGTGAAACAGTAACACTTACAGGCTTACAGCAATCAAATGAAGAGCTTAATACAACCGGATGTGAACGAATACGAGCTTAATATGAGCTTAATACAAGATGTGAACAAATATGAGCTTAATATGAGGTGACCTCTGGATGAACAACCGTAACCCTAAACCTTCAATATGAGCTTAATACAACCGGATGTGATCGAACGAATTGAAAAGCTACATAGTTGTGGTGAAAAGCTACACTGTTGTATTGAATTTGAAATAAAGTGATGAATTTGCCCCAAAGCTACACTGTTATACTCAGTAAAGTTATTTCGGGTCGGGTTGTAGATCCGCGTGTCTTTTATTCGGGTTGTAGATCCAATAGTGAACTTAATTTATTTTAGCTTAGCTGCAATGTTTTTACCTATTAGTGAAAAAAAAATCACATGTGTAAACTTATTTTGTCCAATAGTGAACTTAATTTTATGTTAGATGTGAGTAAATTTTATGTACTTTTATTCGGGTTGGGTAAATTTTATGTAAACTTTTTTTAAAACTTGACATTTTTTTTTTATCAAGTACTTGATTTTTTTTTAAACTTGAAAAAGTGAAAAATTAGAAAAAGTACTTGATTTTTTTTTAAATGTATTGATTAATAAGATTACACTAAGAAAATTATTGAATTAATTGCAATAGTCAACTTAGTGACAACTTTTTCGTGATTAAATGAGTGACGAAAATTTCGTGAAAGCAAGTGACGATAAATAGGACATACCATGAATACCGGAATATTACGAAGGAACAACAGTGGAAACGCAAAAGGGGATATAGGAAAAGATGATATTAGGGTTTTGGAAAAAAAGTATATTACGAATAAACTATTTAATTTGTGTTTAAATGTTTGATTAGGGTTTAAATGAGTTTCCTAGACAGACCTTTATCAATTATAGGCTGGAAAATAAAAAAAATTACATCAACTTAAACGTAGATTAGGGTTTTTAGAAAAAAATATGCGTACCTAGGAAGATCAAAGGTGATGGATTAGGTTAAAGTTTATAATTATGAAAATATAATTGAGGAATGGATATATGCTATATAATTTTTGGAGATAAATACATTCCTTTTCAAACTAATCAAAATGATCAGGTTACATAGGTTTATAGATTTAGTTTTGCAAGATATAATCCAAATAATGTATTGGTCTAGTGGTAATCATATTTGTTTGTGTACTAACAGACCTAGGTTCGAATCCTGCTCCATGCATGATTTTTTTGAATTAAAAATCCGAAATTTTATTAAATGAAATAAGATTGCTTAGGTGGCATCTGGAATTTAAATAAATGATAAAACATAATGGTATCATACTGCTTACGTGGCATGATGACATGGCATGTTGCTTAGGTGGTGCCTAGTGGCGTTCTAGGCATTTAGTGACGCCACGCACGCACGCATGCGCACACACACACACACACACACACACATATATATAGAGAGAGAGAGAGGGTGGCAATTTGGGTTGGCGGGTTCGGGTTGTCAGGTCAGAAAACCCCAACCCGAACCTGACCCATTTAAATCATCAGGTCACGGGTCACCTATGTCAACCCTAACCTGTTTACACATAACCCGAACCTGGCCTATTTAACCCATTTAACCTGTATATATACTTGGGTTGGCGGGTTAAATAAGTTACAGGAGTTGAATAGGTTAAACGGGTTTCGGGTTGACTCATTTAACCCGTTTTTTATACAAAAGTTGCCACATTACACGAGTTAAACACGTTTGCGGGTCGACCCATTTAACCTATTAACCCGTATAATAACATATAAATAATTTTTAATTTAAGAAAAAATATTAAACAGGTTGGCGGGTCAACCCACTTAATTTATTCCCAACCCGAACCTGACCTGTATAACAAACGGGTTAGATAGGTTTACCCAAACCCAACCCAAAATCTAGAGTTAACTACATTTTTGGTCCTTGTGGTTTACCGGGTGTAACGATTTTGGTCCAATAGTTTGAAAAGTAACGGATCCACTCCAAAATCCAACGACCCGTAACACTTTTGGTCCATTTTCACTAACACCGTCAGTTTGACTTATGTTGACTGTTAAAAATGAGGATATATTTGTCTTTTCATCCACCACCCAATAAAATCAACACATTTCTTTTTTCTTTCTTTCTTTCTTTTTTTTTTTTCATCTTATCACAGTCGTTCTTTTTCTTCTTCAAAGAACACAAACACATCCACCACAAATGAAAACCCTAACACATCGCCGGCCACAAAGAACATAACTACATCGCCAGCCACCACAAAATGACCACAGATCCATCACCATTATTATCCGTCGCCCATCACCACCTCAACAGAAACCACCCACTGTCGTCATCCCCATCCACGACACCGCTACCACCATTTCCAGACACCTTTTGCCTGCCATAACCACCACCGTCACCGCTAGCAATCTCTTTTTTTTCAGACCCACCTTACTCACCAGTAAGTTTTTTTTTTTTTTTTTTTGGTTGAATGAGTAAGGATTTTGGTTGTTTGACTTTTATGATGATTTTGGTTGGTTGATTTTTTTGATGACATTGGTTTGTTGATAAGTGTGCCGACGGCGACCCATCACAACCACCATAGTCTTGTGTTTGGTATCACCGATTAGTTGGGTTAAGAAGATTGAAAGTGTTTTGAATGAAAGGCTTTGACTAGGGTTTGGATGAGATTAAGAATGTGTTTAAGAAAAAAGAGGTTGATGGTAGTGGTGAGAAAAATGGTTATGATTGAACAAGAAGATGTACTTAAGTTTGATGTGTTCTGGGATTTGCTTATCAACTTTTGGTAGTTTTGTTTGAATTGGGCTTTTTTATTGATTGGATGAGTTTCAAGAAAAAGATGAAGATGGTGGATTTGTTTTGAGTTTTTGTTTTTGCTGGTTCAAAATAAATTGTATTTGTTGTTGTATAAATGAGTTTAAAAAGAAAAATGAATGGTAATATGCTACATCTGGAACATGTGAATGGTATGTGTTCGTGAAAGTGATTCTATTTTAAAATTAATAATAGAACTAATAATAATAATAGAAAAAGAAAGAATGAATGGGAGGTTATTTTAGTCATTTCCTCTCATAAGACATGGGTATTTTAGTAACTTTACTCATTCTAACTGGTCAAACTAACGGTTAACAAAAAATTGGACCAAAAGTGTTACGGGTCGTCGGATTCTGGACTGGATCCGTTACTTTTCAAACTATTGGACCAAAATCGTTACACCCGGTAAACCACAAGGACCAAAAATGTAGTTAACTCCAAAATCTATTTAGACTCAATCTTAACCTGTTAATTTTCGTGTCGGTTTCAGGTCGGATTTCGTGTCGGGTTAGAAATTGCCACCCCTATATAGAGTTAGGGTCAAATAAGAAGAAAATTTAAAAAAAAAAATGATAAGAAGAAACCACAACCGCTCATTTCAGATGCACCTACAAAAATAGATGCATCGTGGGTGTAGATTCATCCTTTACAACCAAAAAAGTCCAAATGAAATTCAAAAAAGACATCATTATCATCACAAAATTTTTGAATAGAAAGGAGATTCCTTGTAATTTCGGGTACATGAAGAATATTTGAAAGAGTAAAAGTTTTGTGCGGCGAGTATATTTTTGTAGAACCAATATGAAGAATAAGAAGACCCTTACCATTACCGACATGAAGGGCGTCATTGCCATTGTTTGCCTTTGAGTTCTGAAAGCTTGCCAAATTAGGGGTAACATGGCTGTTGGCACCTGTGTCATCATTCCAAGCTCCAATTGAAGAAGTGTAAGCAAAGTTGGATGTTGGTCGAGCACGAATAGTGGATGGGTCACGATTGTGGCACTCTGACGGGATATGTCATTACCGCGATGCATTTGCCATATACTATTTTAGGAGTAGATGGGACATTTTAAGTAAGGATTACCCCTACGGTTGTGGTTGTTGTTACCACGAAAGTGACCGGTTCCATGATTGTCATAGTTGTTGTGAGATGGCTGGTAACTACAAAAGGCTTGTGAACCTAATGGTTTTGTTGGTACGAGCTTAAAACCAACCAATGATGCAATCAAACGAAGTTGATCGATTACTTGTTGTTGAGTGAAAGGTGTGTGTTTTTTTTAACCTTGAGTTTACTGCTGTTGACCAAGGTTGACAGGCGTTGACTTTGACTTCCTTTTTTTTTTTTTTTTTTTTTGGGGGGGGGGGTGGGGTGGTTATGTTTAGATTGTTGTAAGGAATTCAAAAGTACAAACGGTAATACCTTAATCCTCGCAATTTGATAGGCGGCGCGTCAGGGAGTAGTGGCGATGATTCAGAATTTTAATATGAAACTATGGGCACTGACGGCGTCGTCAGTTAATTCCAAACAGTGTGGTAGTGACTTATGGCTATAATAGTGAATAAGTGAGATGTTGACCGCGAGTTGTATTGTGAGTTTAAAGGGTAGCTGGATGTTTGATCAAAAATTGAGGGCCGCATTTGTCACCGGATATATGGGGTCCTCAGGAGTTGTGAAACCTAGGCTGGGATACCATATAAAACCTCAACGGATGTTGTATTGATGTAATTGTAATTGTGTACATAAAACCCAATGATGCATATCTATATATACTAATTACATAGCTTAGGGAATAAGAAACTAACTCAAACCCTAATGGGTACGGCTCATCTATACAATTGGGCCGGCGTGTCTAGTCTAATATGATCTAATAATCACACAATTAATAGAATGGTGCATGTGTTTTATGGCGGATATAAAATCAATAAAAGGCGGGTGCATATGTGTTTTGACATTGATCTAAAAGCAAAGGAAGCATGTATGCATCTATGTTTAATTTGTGCCTATGTGTATAGATTGTGCATATGTATTTGCTAGTTGTTCATAATAAAGAATTAATAATAATTGCTCATAAAACACATATGCACCCTTGTATTAATTGTGTAATAAGTAAAACTCATAAAACATGTATCAAGGACTTTCTGCACAGACCGAACTATATATATATTTACTTTTACAAAAAAAAAATGTAGACAATTGCCTACATTGTAATGTAGGCATCATTTCCCCTAAGTAAAAATACCATAAATAGCCTTCCGAAAAAACATGAACAAATAAAATAAAACTAAATTACTAAATTTTGATTGGTTTAAAGGATTTCTGTAATAAATCAGGTCTGCGTAAAACCCTATATAGAAAAATGATTTGGCATGAAAAAATCATAGCGCTATATCACTCTTAAGCAAATTTGGCTACATTTTGTTTACACAAAGACACTGTCATCATGTAAGTCTTTTATTGAGTGCAGATGCCATGTTGTTTTCCTCTTTTTGTATTTAAAGTAGTTATTGTACCCTTTCAATATAACCCGTTGATTTTTGGTTGAACATTAATATTCATATATATCAATGTGAAACATAAAGGAATACCTCACACTGGTTCTTTATGAATCTGCCCAATCATTTGCCCTTGGAAGCCTCTCGTAACCATCTTTTGAACATGGTAGACCAGATACTCGTACAGGTGGTATTCATTGTTTCCTTTGTTTATCTATGATCAATCTTCTGTTTTTTGACTGAGGTGGAAGCTTCTAAGGTCCTTGAAGTGGATACAAGACCACGCTACTTAAGATCTTATTTAGATTCATAGAATTTCCCTTCTAAAAAAGAAATGCTATGAGGAAGATGTTTTATACGTGTACCATTTACATCTAACTCTTCCAAACTTTCTACAAGTCCAAGTTCTTCCGGCAATTTCTCAAGTTCAATACAGTTCAAGAGACTAAAATATTTCAGATGTCTCAACTTGCAAATGCTGGCAGGAATATCTCTTATTTGTTCACACTCGTTTAATATAAGGTTCTCTAAGCATTCTAATTGGCCAAGATCCTGAGGCAACTTCTCAAGATTCACACAGGATGAAAGATTGAGAGTTTTCAGAAGTTTCAACTTAGAAATGCTATCTGGAAGATGTGTAATTCTTGCAAACGACACATTTAGCTTCTCTAAACATTCTAAACTGCCAATGCCCTCAGGCAACTCCTCTAAAATGCAACCGTAGAGCTTAAGATTTCTTAAATTTCGTAAACCACAAATGCTTTGGGGAAGAGTCCTAAGTTTTCTGCATGAACAGAGATCTAGATATACAAGCTTCTCAAGGTTTGCAATAGATGAGGGTAGTTCTTCTATATTGTTATATTTAAATCGAAGCTCTAGCAGCGTATTGTTGGGGTACCTTGGAAGAATATCTGGGAAAGCCTCCAGAAATAAGCGATTTAAACAAAGAACCTCTAGTGATTTCAATTGTTTGATAAACAAAAAGGATTTCACACTCTTACAACCACTTAAATTTAAGTAGACAAGCTTTTCTAGACATCCAATGGGTGCATGAAGTTCTTCAAGATACTTGCAATCTTCAAGATCTAAACTCTCAAGATTTGGGGTCACACAAGCATCTAGGACTCCCAACCTTGAAAATCTGAGGTCGAGGAATCTCAGGTTATTTAGAACCTATAGTAAATAAATAAAACTATTAATGTCTATGTAATAACAACTATGCGTATGGCATTATAATAATTCATGCAAAACAACCAATTAACTATTGTACCTTTTCGTCTCCCCCTTCCCATAGTTTTTCAATTCTGCTGTAAGACATCTGTAGTCTAACAAGATTATTTGCTTGAAATGTTTTGGGCAAAAAAAGATGAGGGTAACCTACCCAGCTCAGGAATTGTAAAGCATTAGGAAAGTTGTCGCAAACTTGACTGAACTTAACATTCGAATCATCTGATACCTCAGAAACCAAGTGAAGTGCTCTAAGATTCTTCATTCTTCCAAAACCTTTGGCAACTATGTTTGAACTGAGTTTCACCGGAGTGTTCACTATTATAGCTCTTGTCGCTTCAGTATCCTGTAATTCAACAAGAGTGAGTGAGTGACCATTAGTCGCCAAAAAGGTCGGAAACCATTGTTACCCAAAAAAAAATAATAATAAAATAAATAAATAAATAAATAAAAACTAGTAAAATGTTAAAGCTATATAAAGAAAGTGTCCTTTTCTTCAACAGCCTTAGATGTAAAGTTTACCCTTACCATATTAGAATCCAATATATCTTCAATTTCCTCCTGAATCCATAATCGGCTATGTCTATTAGGTTCATCAGGAGACGAGCGACGAACAATATTCTGGCCCATTTCTTCTATACGGTAATCCATGCCCAGAACCTGATCGTCATCAATAGTTATTAGAGAAATTTGCTGAAGAACTCTCAGACCATTTTCAGCCTGAAATCCACAACTTTCAAGCAGTCTGATGGCTTTGTCTTTTTCCCACCCCTTCAAAAAGCATGCGACATCTAAAAATATTTCCTTATAGTCGTCCTCTAGCGCACTATAGCTTAATTCCAATTTTTCTATAGTTTGTCTTAAGGAAATTATTTTCAGTCTTTCTAGTGCATCAATCCATTGATTAACACCTTGACCATAGAGAAACGAACCCAAGACTTTGATCGTCAAAGGAAGACCAGCAGCATAATCTACAAATTCGCGTGATAGATCCTGGTACCCTTGAATTGGAACACTTGTGCGAAATGCATAAATACTAAAGAGGCATGTAGCTTCCGAATGAGTTAAGAGATTGACATCATGAATCGGTTGCACTCCGTGTGCTTTGAGTATTTGCTCATCTCTTGTTGTAATTATGATTCTACTTCCTGGCTTAAACCAATTAGGCTCACCAGCTAACACCTCAAGCTGTTCTATTTGATCCACATCATCTAGAACTATAAGAACCTTTGTACGCAACATAATCTTTTTCATTATGTTTTTCCCTTCTTGGACACTACTTATGGTGATGCTATTATCTTTTAACACATCTGTAAGGATTTGTTTCTGCAACATCTTCAAACCACCCGAAGAAGATTTTGCAACTTCTCTGACATTCTCGACAAAGCATACAGCTTCAAACTGAATGGAAAATCTATTAAAAATAGCACTAGCCAAAGTCGACTTCCCAGCACCTCCCATACCCTTGATTCCTATCATGCGAACATCATTCACACCGATATCTAAAGATGACTCAACATCCTTTATCCTGTTCTCCATGCCTACTAATTTGCTAGCAACACTAACATAACTGGAACATATCTCTCGGAAAATGGCATCGACGATAATCTGGATGAGTTTACTTTCGTCCCTGAAGAATATAATTGAGATTCAATTAGCTTGCTCAAAATCCCACATGAACCATTATAGTAAGATTCACAAGACACAAACATATAAAAAGAAATAAGATAACATGTCTAATCCTTCAACGATATGATATGTGATAACAGGCTGGAGCTAGATAAAGCAAAAAGCAAAATTGAATAATATTGTCGCTATAGGATATGAAGGATTTACCCGTTAGCAGTTGGCTTCAACTCCCAGCCAGCCAGATCGGCTGCTTCTTTGAGAGCCTCTTTCCATTTCCCAGCCTCTTCCTTGTTGTCATGTCTGGCAAAGGCTTCTCCAACTGCCCCACTTTGTTTGCGGACTTCCGTGGGTTCCACATCATAGAAAATAGGGTAAGCAGTATGCTCGATCATCTTGTTACACTCCATTATCTTCACAAGTTCATTTAAACACCAGGAAGAAGATGCATAGTTCTTTGAGAAAACAATGATATAGAATTTTGAATCTTCAATCGATTCAATAAGCTCATCACTTATCATTTTTCCTTGCTTGATTTCCTCGTCATCCTTATAGGTTTCAATTCCTTTTTGACTAAGAGCATGATAGAGATGATCAACAAAGTTTTTACGGGTGTCTTCCCCTCTAAAACTTATGAATACATCGTACTTGAAGCTCTTTTGAATGGATGAAGAAGAAGAAGAAGCCATTGAAATTATGTTACAAAGATTTTCGTTGAGCAAAAGCTTTCTGATTCGATTGGAAAGAAAACAGCAGGTTGTAAGATAAGATGTGAACTACCAAACCAGTGAAAGACTTGAAATGTCAACGATCAAAATAATGTCGACATACTTGTACTTTTTTTATTCTAAAATAAAGAAAGCTGAAGAATGGTATATCAAATTACGCATATGGTCCTATAAGTATTAAAACATTTACAAGTCGTTTTTGCTTTTGGAAGGTCTAACATGTTTGGTCCCTGAAATTGACGAGCGTTAACACACTCTGTGATGCAAGTCACATGAGCCCGTAAAGTCTAATCTGGCTTAATTTCTCATATTTTGATGATATAAAGTATAAACAATTCAAATAAATACTAGTCGATACTGGCAATTTATAACGGAAAGAACAAAATATGTGTTACACCTAGTGCCCGCTTTGACCAAAATTTTAAACTTTTGACGCGGAAACGCTTGACCTTACCGAACATTATGTTACTCTTTGACCAACTGTTAAAAATATATCACACTTCAACCTTTGAGACTATTTTTAATTGAAACTAGACTCAACTACCCTCAAAATGACGGGTGGCATGACCCGTGATGACTTACAGTTTAAAAGATATGAAATTTCAAAAATCGACGAAATCTGAAAAACCGACCATACGACCGTATGAAATATTCTCATATGGTCGTATGATCATCTCAGAAACTTATAAACCCACATACGACCATATGCAAATACCTCATATGGTCATATGGTTGCCTGCAGACTTGTTATAGAGGGCATACGGCCATATGAAAATATATCATATGGTCATATGGTATTTGCAGCAACATTTCAAAATAAACATATCTTGATGCTTTACTTTAATTCCGGAAAACCGACTTCTATAACTCGACATGACACCAAAACTTCCAGAATTCATTAACATAATATAATAAATCATTTCCATAAACATTTAACCCGTTTACAACCCAAAATGGGTATATTTACACTTACGCCAAACACCCTTTTATCCATCACTATAAGCACTTAAATCCACTTACATCGCGAACCGTTAGACATACTTAACTTTGACATAACACAACATAACTTTGACACTTGACTATGACCATATAACCTTTAAACAACTCACGGGGGCATCAACATTGACTTGAGATCGGTATTCTACTTAGCTCCTACTTTCTTACCAAAGTCTTCTAACTTCTGCATAACCAAATCTTAATCCTTATTCCAAGCCATAGCATAACACATGAACCTACAAAACATTGTATCGTTAATCGGTAAGCTTTCGCTTAGTAAGTAAAACAATCACAACATACCATTATACTTTAAACAACATAAGCATCACATATATCGAACACTTGCATCACGGGCTTATCACTCTAAGTCTTACTTTAACACATAGCATTAAACATACTCTATAACACCAAATCGTCATCTTAGTCTCAATCATTGTAAACACTTAACCATATCTCAAACTCTTATCACTTAACTGACTCCTCCCAAACAGACTAACAAATTAACCAATGATGGTCAACATGTCAAACCTGAGGGAGAGAAGTGATCAATTTATGATCCGGTGAATGCACAATGTTTTTCTGGGTCGTTATGTCCCAGCGAGGATTGAAATTGTATTTTGAAACGTTTATGGGATTGAGTGATTTGAGGAAAGGGTAAACGATATAAGAGAGTGGGTGATTAATCTAAGCAAACATGAATGAAAATATCTTAAATAAGCAATATCAACAATAATGTGCAAGCAAATTAACCTAAAACGTATTTAAATTTAAAAACATACGTTTAAGTTAAAAATAACATGACGTAAACAGTGAAAATTATGAAATTTTTCCTAAAAATACTTGAAGGTGACAGAATACTAGGAAAATTATAAAAAAGCTATGTTGCTTATAAATAAGCTGAGAAAATAAGCTAATAAGGTTAATAAGCTAAATGGGACAAACACTACTATATAATAACCAAGGGAAAATAAAACACTAAGACACACCCAGGGCAGATGGTGCTTGGGGTTGGTGTGGTGTGTGTGCTTGGGGTGCAGGAGGTCCAGGGTTCGAATCCTACCTCTTGCACTTTTATGTTTTTATTATTTTTTTTTTAGTTTTTCTTTTACAAATCTATAAAACACTTAACAATAACCAACTTTTATGAAAACAAACTTTTTAAAAGTCACCAGTAAGCTCTGCTCTAGCTTATTTGCTCAACAGTGAACTAAATAAACTAAAAATGGAATTTTGTGACTTGAAAGAGCTACCAATAAGCTAACAATACTGAACCAAAGGCAAATTAAGCTACTAACAGATGAAACACACTTAGAATAAGCTAGAACAAACAGAAAAGCACCCTAATAAGCACAATAAGCAACAATAAGCAAATCCAAATGTCAACAAAACAAACAGGCCTAAACTAGGCTGTAACAATGAAAACATGCCTAAGAGCTAAGTTTAGAAGCCTAAAAAGCTAACAGAAAAAATCGTGAAAAATAAATCAAAAATATTAGCATGTAGACAAGCTGACAAATAAGATGATAACAAAATTTCAAAGCTTAAATCATAATATTAAGAAAGCTAAAAATCCTACACTAAGGGCTGTTATAAAAGGGCAAATATATGCCAAAGGGGGCTGTAAAGCTGCTAAGAAAAATTTAAAAAAAAATTCAAAAAATATATGAGCAAATAGATTACTATCCAATTAACTTGCAAACCAAATTTCAGATAAAAAGGGCTTAAAATGAAGAAATGAAAAATTAAAAACCACTTTTGCTGTTGAAAACGTTTTTTTGCAGCCAAAAAATGGGGCTTAAGCCCTATTAAAAAAATCTAAAAATTAAAATAAAAATACCAGTAAGTGAAAAATCTATTAGAGTACATTATCCATAAATTTTGTGAGATTTGTTTGAAAATTGAAGAAATGAAAAATAAAAGACTAAAAATGTTGTTTGGAACTTTTTTGACTTTTTCTTGTTTTTGAATATGTTAACTTTTATGATCTTTGATTGATCCTAGATGATTGAAAATGATGTTTTAAGCTAATATGAAATTGAGTTAAGCTATTCTAACAACTAATGCACCTATGTGGTTGATTATGCAATCTAAAAATTTAACAGTGTATGCTAATATAAAGATTAAAGATGATTTTTGACTTTTCAGCAAATGAGTACTAGATTTATGACTTTACTAATCTTATATACACTTAATGTAACCTGTCCTAATTAAATGCAATGATCAAATCAAGCTAAAACACAAAAAACTACACTAATCCAAACACCCCTGAATGGGGGTCTATTAAGTGGTTTTCAAAGAAAATGGATGATTTAAGCTAAGAAATTGAAAGTTTAGAACCAACTGAGCTATGATAAAGTGAAATAAGCAGTGACAATGCAAAAATAAGCAGTTTACTATAAGCAATAAGAAAAAGCTAATATGAGCTAATCATAATAGTTAACAACTAAAATTAATAAAAATTAAGCACAACTAAGTTAATTGAACTAAGAACTAAATGATAAGCAATAAACAACTATAATAAGCAAAGATAAGCAATAGCTACAGTAACTTTAAAAAGAATGAAAAATGGAGCTCACTTGGGACCTTAGCTTAACAGAGGTACCAATTTAATGGCAGCTACAAGCTCCTAGCTTGTCTCACAACAAGCTAGGTAAAGTCCATCTTGCCAATACCTTACGGCAACTTCCATGCTTTCCACAAATGCAAAGGTAATTTGATTTTTGATTTTTTTTTTTAATTTTGATTTTTTTTTTGATTTTTTTTATTTTTTTTTAAGAATTGAAACAGGAAAGTAGACTTGTAAAACTTACTGAAGACTTAATAAGCTATCAATTAGCTTATAAATTTTAGTAAAATGGTAATTTGAAAGTAATTAGTGCAAGAATTTACACGACAGTGAAACTAATTCAACTTCATTCAATTTCAAATAAACATTACAAGTTAAAAACTACAAATGATTTCTGAAAACTTAACTGGAAAAAACTATTTTGAAAACTAGGCTACACTACTTGCTACTTAACTGCCTTTTCAATGGCTAAAATGCTTCTCTATTTATACTATGCTATCTAGGGTTCCTCTTCACTTCTTGTGCTTCCTCTGTGCTTTCCTACCATTAATTTGGACCATTGGATGAGTTTGGTGCAATCTCAGCCTTTTATTTTGTTTTGGAGGGAAAATGAGAAGTTGCAATTGGTCTCTGATAACTTGTGCAGAGGGAGGAGCAATAAACGAACCTTGTCTTGGAGTGTTTGGAGGGAGCAGGAGAGTGGGCAAGTGGAGATGGTGGTTGATGAGGCGAAAAATGAACCGTTTTTAGGGGGTCATTTAAGCCCGGAATTGAATTTATTTGATCAAATATTGCCCTAAATCATTCCTTTTGTGATTTTAGGTACTTTGGGAGTGAATTCTGGAAAAGGAAGCTTTTTGGACGTTTTTGGAGCATAAAAGTGAAGAAAACGGCAAAGACTTAATTTTTCATGCTGAGAACAGTACCTGACGGCGTCAAGAGGAAAATTCTGACGGCGTCAGGAGTAAAATCCGTGACGACCCAGTGAAAACCTGAAGTCGTCAAGAGAAGGACGTCAAGAGTTAATATTGTGACGGCCTGCATAAGGAGTACACGTGACGGCGTCAAACCCAGATCTAGGCAGTCCGAGAAATTATTTGGCGGCGAGATGACGGCGTCAGACATTTGTTCTTGACGCCGTCACCTCTCAAAATCTATATATACTATTCTATTTTTCATTCATTGAAAGAGGAACTTGTGTGGAGAATACTAGGGTCGAACCTAATAAACCCTAGGTCGTTTTTTTACAGTATTTTCAAGGGTTTTCACCCCTTGAAACCTTTCATGTTCAATTGAGATAAGTCCTCTTTCAATTCAATCAATATGTCTATGGGTTGTTTGAATATATCTTATGCTTGTCTTGATTTCAATATGCTAGGCTAGATCTTTCATGTGTTTTCTTAGATGTAATGAAACCTAGATGTTAATTATATATTGATTACTTGTTTATAGTTATAATGGATGAATGATTTCAATGTTAGGCTTAAGAAAACTGGCAGATCTCCATTGTGTAACATGCTTGAACGTCTTAGGAAACATGAACCGATGTGTACTAGGTTCTATTGGTTGTATTTAATGCATGAGCAAATTCTAATGATCCCATGTTAGGAGCTTTTTAGCCGGCTCGACATAGGAGTGAAGTAGGCGCTTATAGGATTGGGGAAGTAAGTACGCCACCCCATGAATGGTATTAAGGAATACAATCTGTCATCCACGCAACTATAACAAGTAATTAACCTGTAAAAGATATCTAGGGAGTAGTGAAACCTAAGTAAACACAATTCTCCCATATATTGCTCACACCACTAGTTTAATTTAGTTTATTTTCATTTTTAGTATTTTATTTTGATTGCATTTTAGTTATTGGGTTAGTTGAGTAGCAACTAATTCCGCCCAACTCCTTCAAAACCGAGATTTTTACTTGCTTTTATAAAAATATAAAAATACAAAAAAGAATCATCCCTCATCTCTAGACCTAGTCTTTAGGTTTTCTAATCCTAGCGACACTATTCCTAGCTGAACGATCAATCCCCCGGTACTTGTCACTATACTATACTACAACGATAAGGTATACTGCCTGGTGGGGGGTTGTAAGCTTCTCGAGATCCCTCGAGAGGTAAAGCCTGGTGTAATTCCTACGCATCAAGTTTTTGGCGCCACAGCCCGGGGAATAGTTATTGTCTAGGTTAGAATCTCTTTTTATTAGGTCTACTTGCTAGATTCCTTTCTAGTAAGATTTTATTTTTATTTTTAGGTTCTCTTTAGTCTATTTTATTTCTTCGTGTTTTTGTTCGTAACTCTTCGCCATCCGACATCATAGGGTAAGCAGTATGCTCGGTCATCTTGTTACACTCCATTATCTTCACAAGTTCATTTAAACACCAGGAAGAAGATGCATAGTTCTTTGAGAAAACAATGATATAGAATTTTGAATCTTCAATCGATTCAATAAGCTCATCACTTATCATTTTTCCTTGCTTGATTTCCTCGTCATCCTTATAGGTTTCAATTCCTTTTTGACTAAGAGCATGATAGAGATGATCAACAAAGTTTTTACGGGTGTCTTCCCCTCTAAAACTTATGAATACATCGTACTTGAAGCTCTTTTGAATGGATGAAGAAGAAGAAGAAGCCATTGAAATTATGTTACAAAGATTTTCGTTGAGCAAAAGCTTTTTGATTCGATTGGAAAGAAAACAGCAGGTTGTAAGATAAGATGTGAACTACCAAACCAGTGAAAGACTTGAAATGTCAACGATCAAAATAATGTCGACATACTTGTACTTTTTTTATTCTAAAATAAAGAAAGCTGAAGAATGGTATATCAAATTACGCATATGGTCCTATAAGTATTAAAACATTTACAAGTCGTTTTTGCTTTTGGAAGGTCTAACATGTTTGGTCCCTGAAATTGACGAGCGTTAACACACTCTGTGATGCAAGTCACATGAGCCCGTAAAGTCTAATCTGGCTTAATTTCTCATATTTTGATGATATAAAGTATAAACAATTCAAATAAATACTAGTCGATACTGGCAATTTATAACGGAAAGAACAAAATATGTGTTACACCTAGTGCCCGCTTTGACCAAAATTTTAAACTTTTGACGCGGAAACGCTTGACCTTACCGAACATTATGTTACTCTTTGACCAACTGTTAAAAATATATCACACTTCAACCTTTGAGACTATTTTTAATTGAAACTAGACTCAACTACCCTCAAAATGACGGGTGGCATGACCCGTGATGACTTACAGTTTAAAAGATATGAAATTTCAAAAATCGACGAAATCTGAAAAACCGACCATACGACCGTATGAAATATTCTCATATAGTCGTATGATCATCTCAGAAACTTATAAACCCACATACGACCATATGCAAATACCTCATATGGTCATATGGTTGCCTGCAGACTTGTTATAGAGGGCATACGGCCATATGAAAATATATCATATGGTCATATGGTATTTGCAGCAACATTTCAAAATAAACATATCTTGATGCTTTACTTTAATTCCGGAAAACCGACTTCTATAACTCGACATGACACCAAAACTTCCAGAATTCATTAACATAATATAATAAATCATTTCCATAAACATTTAACCCGTTTACAACCCAAAATGGGTATATTTACACTTACGCCAAACACCCTTTTATCCATCACTATAAGCACTTAAATCCACTTACATCGCGAACCGTTAGACATACTTAACTTTGACATAACACAACATAACTTTGACACTTGACTATGACCATATAACCTTTAAACAACTCACGGGGGCATCAACATTGACTTGAGATCGGTATTCTACTTAGCTCCTACTTTCTTACCAAAGTCTTCTAACTTCTGCATAACCAAATCTTAATCCTTATTCCAAGCCATAGCATAACACATGAACCTACAAAACATTGTATCGTTAATCGGTAAGCTTTCGCTTAGTAAGTAAAACAATCACAACATACCATTATACTTTAAACAACATAAGCATCACATATATCGAACACTTGCATCACGGGCTTATCACTCTAAGTCTTACTTTAACACATAGCATTAAACATACTCTATAACACCAAATCGTCATCTTAGTCTCAATCATTGTAAACACTTAACCATATCTCAAACTCTTATCACTTAACTGACTCCTCCCAAACAGACTAACAAATTAACCAATGATGGTCAACATGTCAAACCTGAGGGAGAGAAGTGATCAATTTATGATCCGGTGAATGCACAATGTTTTTCTGGGTCGTTATGTCCCAGCGAGGATTGAAATTGTATTTTGAAACGTTTATGGGATTGAGTGATTTGAGGAAAGGGTAAACGATATAAGAGAGTGGGTGATTAATCTAAGCAAACATGAATGAAAATATCTTAAATAAGCAATATCAACAATAATGTGCAAGCAAATTAACCTAAAACGTATTTAAATTTAAAAACATACGTTTAAGTTAAAAATAACATGACGTAAACAGTGAAAATTATGAAATTTTTCCTAAAAATACTTGAAGGTGACAGAATACTAGGAAAATTATAAAAAAGCTATGTTGCTTATAAATAAGCTGAGAAAATAAGCTAATAAGGTTAATAAGCTAAATGGGACAAACACTACTATATAATAACCAAGGGAAAATAAAACACTAAGACACACCCAGGGCAGATGGTGCTTGGGGTTGGTGTGGTGTGTGTGCTTGGGGTGCAGGAGGTCCAGGGTTCGAATCCTACCTCTTGCACTTTTATGTTTTTATTATTTTTTTTTTAGTTTTTCTTTTACAAATCTATAAAACACTTAACAATAACCAACTTTTATGAAAACAAACTTTTTAAAAGTCACCAGTAAGCTCTGCTCTAGCTTATTTGCTCAACAGTGAACTAAATAAACTAAAAATGGAATTTTGTGACTTGAAAGAGCTACCAATAAGCTAACAATACTGAACCAAAGGCAAATTAAGCTACTAACAGATGAAACACACTTAGAATAAGCTAGAACAAACAGAAAAGCACCCTAATAAGCACAATAAGCAACAATAAGCAAATCCAAATGTCAACAAAACAAACAGGCCTAAACTAGGCTGTAACAATGAAAACATGCCTAAGAGCTAAGTTTAGAAGCCTAAAAAGCTAACAGAAAAAATCGTGAAAAATAAATAAAAAATATTAGCATGTAGACAAGCTGACAAATAAGATGATAACAAAATTTCAAAGCTTAAATCATAATATTAAGAAAGCTAAAAATCCTACACTAAGGGCTGTTATAAAAGGGCAAATATATGCCAAAGGGGGCTGTAAAGCTGCTAAGAAAAATTTAAAAAAAAATTCAAAAAATATATGAGCAAATAGATTACTATCCAATTAACTTGCAAACCAAATTTCAGATAAAAAGGGCTTAAAATGAAGAAATGAAAAATTAAAAACCACTTTTGCTGTTGAAAACGTTTTTTTGCAGCCAAAAAATGGGGCTTAAGCCCTATTAAAAAAATCTAAAAATTAAAATAAAAATACCAGTAAGTGAAAAATCTATTAGAGTACATTATCCATAAATTTTGTGAGATTTGTTTGAAAATTGAAGAAATGAAAAATAAAAGACTAAAAATGTTGTTTGGAACTTTTTTGACTTTTTCTTGTTTTTGAATATGTTAACTTTTATGATCTTTGATTGATCCTAGATGATTGAAAATGATGTTTTAAGCTAATATGAAATTGAGTTAAGCTATTCTAACAACTAATGCACCTATGTGGTTGATTATGCAATCTAAAAATTTAACAGTGTATGCTAATATAAAGATTAAAGATGATTTTTGACTTTTCAGCAAATGAGTACTAGATTTATGACTTTACTAATCTTATATACACTTAATGTAACCTGTCCTAATTAAATGCAATGATCAAATCAAGCTAAAACACAAAAAACTACACTAATCCAAACACCCCTGAATGGGGGTCTATTAAGTGGTTTTCAAAGAAAATGGATGATTTAAGCTAAGAAATTGAAAGTTTAGAACCAACTGAGCTATGATAAAGTGAAATAAGCAGTGACAATGCAAAAATAAGCAGTTTACTATAAGCAATAAGAAAAAGCTAATATGAGCTAATCATAATAGTTAACAACTAAAATTAATAAAAATTAAGCACAACTAAGTTAATTGAACTAAGAACTAAATGATAAGCAATAAACAACTATAATAAGCAAAGATAAGCAATAGCTACAGTAACTTTAAAAAGAATGAAAAATGGAGCTCACTTGGGACCTTAGCTTAACAGAGGTACCAATTTAATGGCAGCTACAAGCTCCTAGCTTGTCTCACAACAAGCTAGGTAAAGTCCATCTTGCCAATACCTTACGGCAACTTCCATGCTTTCCACAAATGCAAAGGTAATTTGATTTTTGATTTTTTTTTTTAATTTTGATTTTTTTTTTGATTTTTTTTATTTTTTTTTAAGAATTGAAACAGGAAAGTAGACTTGTAAAACTTACTGAAGACTTAATAAGCTATCAATTAGCTTATAAATTTTAGTAAAATGGTAATTTGAAAGTAATTAGTGCAAGAATTTACACGACAGTGAAACTAATTCAACTTCATTCAATTTCAAATAAACATTACAAGTTAAAAACTACAAATGATTTCTGAAAACTTAACTGGAAAAAACTATTTTGAAAACTAGGCTACACTACTTGCTACTTAACTGCCTTTTCAATGGCTAAAATGCTTCTCTATTTATACTATGCTATCTAGGGTTCCTCTTCACTTCTTGTGCTTCCTCTGTGCTTTCCTACCATTAATTTGGACCATTGGATGAGTTTGGTGCAATCTCAGCCTTCTATTTTGTTTTGGAGGGAAAATGAGAAGTTGCAATTGGTCTCTGATAACTTGTGCAGAGGGAGGAGCAATAAACGAACCTTGTCTTGGAGTGTTTGGAGGGAGCAGGAGAGTGGGCAAGTGGAGATGGTGGTTGATGAGGCGAAAAATGAACCGTTTTTAGAGGGTCATTTAAGCCCGGAATTGAATTTATTTGATCAAATATTGCCCTAAATCATTCCTTTTGTGATTTTAGGTACTTTGGGAGTGAATTCTGGAAAAGGAAGCTTTTTAGACGTTTTTGGAGCATAAAAGTGAAGAAAACGGCAAAGACTTAATTTTCCATGCTGAGAACAGTACCTGACGGCGTCAAGAGGAAAATTCTGACGGCGTCAGGAGTAAAATCCGTGACGACCCAGTGAAAACCTGAAGTCGTCAAGAGAAGGACGTCAAGAGTTAATATTGTGACGGCCTGCATAAGGAGTACACGTGACGGCGTCAAACCCAGATCTAGGCAGTCCGAGAAATTATTTGGCGGCGAGATGACGGCGTCAGACATTTGTTCTTGACGCCGTCACCTCTCAAAATCTATATATACTATTCTATTTTTCATTCATTGAAAGAGGAACTTGTGTGGAGAATACTAGGGTCGAACCTAATAAACCCTAGGTCGTTTTTTTACAGTATTTTCAAGGGTTTTCACCCCTTGAAACCTTTCATGTTCAATTGAGATAAGTCCTCTTTCAATTCAATTGTGTAACATGCTTGAACGTCTTAGGAAACATGAACCGATGTGTACTAGGTTCTATTGGTTGTATTTAATGCATGAGCAAATTCTAATGATCCCATGTTAGGAGCTTCTTAGCCGGCTCGACATAGGAGTGAAGTAGGCGCTTATAGGATTGGGGAAGTAAGTACGCCACCCCATGAATGGTATTAAGGAATACAATCTGTCATCCACGCAACTATAACAAGTAATTAACCTGTAAAAGATATCTAGGGAGTAGTGAAACCTAAGTAAACACAATTCTCCCATATATTGCTCACACCACTAGTTTAATTTAGTTTATTTTCATTTTTAGTATTTTATTTTGATTGCATCTTAGTTATTGGGTTAGTTGAGTAGCAACTAATTCCGCCCAACTCCTTCAAAACCGAGATTTTTACTTGCTTTTATAAAAATATAAAAATACAAAAAAGAATCATCCCTCATCTCTAGACCTAGTCTTTAGGTTTTCTAATCCTAGCGACACTATTCCTAGCTGAACGATCAATCCCCCGGTACTTGTCACTATACTATACTACAACGATAAGGTATACTGCCTGGTGGGGGGTTGTAAGCTTCTCGAGATCCCTCGAGAGGTAAAGCCTGGTGTAATTCCTACGCATCAAGTTTTTGGCGCCACAGCCCGGGGAATAGTTATTGTCTAGGTTAGAATCTCTTTTTATTAGGTCTACTTGCTAGATTCCTTTCTAGTAAGATTTTATTTTTATTTTTAGGTTCTCTTTAGTCTATCTTATTTCTTCGTGTTTTTGTTCGTAACTCTTCGCCATCCGACATCATAGGGTAAGCAGTATGCTCGGTCATCTTGTTACACTCCATTATCTTCACAAGTTCATTTAAACACCAGGAAGAAGATGCATAGTTCTTTGAGAAAACAATGATATAGAATTTTGAATCTTCAATCGATTCAATAAGCTCATCACTTATCATTTTTCCTTGCTTGATTTCCTCGTCATCCTTATAGGTTTCAATTCCTTTTTTACTAAGAGCATGATAGAGATGATCAACAAAGTTTTTACGGGTGTCTTCCCCTCTAAAACTTATGAATACATCGTACTTGAAGCTCTTTTGAATGGATGAAGAAGAAGAAGAAGCCATTGAAATTATGTTACAAAGATTTTCGTTGAGCAAAAGCTTTCTGATTCGATTGGAAAGAAAACAGCAGGTTGTAAGATAAGATGTGAACTACCAAACCAGTGAAAGACTTGAAATGTCAACGATCAAAATAATGTCGACATACTTGTACTTTTTTTATTCTAAAATAAAGAAAGCTGAAGAATGGTATATCAAATTACGCATATGGTCCTATAAGTATTAAAACATTTACAAGTCGTTTTTGCTTTTGGAAGGTCTAACATGTTTGGTCCCTGAAATTGACGAGCGTTAACACACTCTGTGATGCAAGTCACATGAGCCCGTAAAGTCTAATCTGGCTTAATTTATCATATTTTGATGATATAAAGTATAAACAATTCAAATAAATACTAGTCGATACTGGCAATTTATAACGGAAAGAACAAAATATGTGTTACACCTAGTGCCCGCTTTGACCAAAATTTTAAACTTTTGACGCGGAAACGCTTGACCTTACCGAACATTATGTTACTCTTTGACCAACTGTTAAAAATATATCACACTTCAACCTTTGAGACTATTTTTAATTGAAACTAGACTCAACTACCCTCAAAATGACGGGTGGCATGACCCGTGATGACTTACAGTTTAAAAGATATGAAATTTCAAAAATCGACGAAATCTGAAAAACCGACCATACGACCGTATGAAATATTCTCATATGGTCGTATGATCATCTCAGAAACTTATAAACCCACATACGACCATATGCAAATACCTCATATGGTCATATGGTTGCCTGCAGACTTGTTATAGAGGGCATACGGCCATATGAAAATATATCATATGGTCATATGGTATTTGCAGCAACATTTCAAAATAAACATATCTTGATGCTTTACTTTAATTCCGGAAAACCGACTTCTATAACTCGACATGACACCAAAACTTCCAGAATTCATTAACATAATATAATAAATCATTTCCATAAACATTTAACCCGTTTACAACCCAAAATGGGTATATTTACACTTACGCCAAACACCCTTTTATCCATCACTATAAGCACTTAAATCCACTTACATCGCGAACCGTTAGACATACTTAACTTTGACATAACACAACATAACTTTGACACTTGACTATGACCATATAACCTTTAAACAACTCACGGGGGCATCAACATTGACTTGAGATCGGTATTCTACTTAGCTCCTACTTTCTTACCAAAGTCTTCTAACTTCTGCATAACCAAATCTTAATCCTTATTCCAAGCCATAGCATAACACATGAACCTACAAAACATTGTATCGTTAATCGGTAAGCTTTCGCTTAGTAAGTAAAACAATCACAACATACCATTATACTTTAAACAACATAAGCATCACATATATCGAACACTTGCATCACGGGCTTATCACTCTAAGTCTTACTTTAACACATAGCATTAAACATACTCTATAACACCAAATCGTCATCTTAGTCTCAATCATTGTAAACACTTAACCATATCTCAAACTCTTATCACTTAACTGACTCCTCCCAAACAGACTAACAAATTAACCAATGATGGTCAACATGTCAAACCTGAGGGAGAGAAGTGATCAATTTATGATCCGGTGAATGCACAATGTTTTTCTGGGTCGTTATGTCCCAGCGAGGATTGAAATTGTATTTTGAAACGTTTATGGGATTGAGTGATTTGAGGAAAGGGTAAACGATATAAGAGAGTGGGTGATTAATCTAAGCAAACATGAATGAAAATATCTTAAATAAGCAATATCAACAATAATGTGCAAGCAAATTAACCTAAAACGTATTTAAATTTAAAAACATACGTTTAAGTTAAAAATAACATGACGTAAACAGTGAAAATTATGAAATTTTTCCTAAAAATACTTGAAGGTGACAGAATACTAGGAAAATTATAAAAAAGCTATGTTGCTTATAAATAAGCTGAGAAAATAAGCTAATAAGGTTAATAAGCTAAATGGGACAAACACTACTATATAATAACCAAGGGAAAATAAAACACTAAGACACACCCAGGGCAGATGGTGCTTGGGGTTGGTGTGGTGTGTGTGCTTGGGGTGCAGGAGGTCCAGGGTTCGAATCCTACCTCTTGCACTTTTATGTTTTTATTATTTTTTTTTTAGTTTTTCTTTTACAAATCTATAAAACACTTAACAATAACCAACTTTTATGAAAACAAACTTTTTAAAAGTCACCAGTAAGCTCTGCTCTAGCTTATTTGCTCAACAGTGAACTAAATAAACTAAAAATGGAATTTTGTGACTTGAAAGAGCTACCAATAAGCTAACAATACTGAACCAAAGGCAAATTAAGCTACTAACAGATGAAACACACTTAGAATAAGCTAGAACAAACAGAAAAGCACCCTAATAAGCACAATAAGCAACAATAAGCAAATCCAAATGTCAACAAAACAAACAGGCCTAAACTAGGCTGTAACAATGAAAACATGCCTAAGAGCTAAGTTTAGAAGCCTAAAAAGCTAACAGAAAAAATCGTGAAAAATAAATCAAAAATATTAGCATGTAGACAAGCTGACAAATAAGATGATAACAAAATTTCAAAGCTTAAATCATAATATTAAGAAAGCTAAAAATCCTACACTAAGGGCTGTTATAAAAGGGCAAATATATGCCAAAGGGGGCTGTAAAGCTGCTAAGAAAAATTTAAAAAAAAATTCAAAAAATATATGAGCAAATAGATTACTATCCAATTAACTTGCAAACCAAATTTCAGATAAAAAGGGCTTAAAATGAAGAAATGAAAAATTAAAAACCACTTTTGCTGTTGAAAACGTTTTTTTGCAGCCAAAAAATGGGGCTTAAGCCCTATTAAAAAAATCTAAAAATTAAAATAAAAATACCAGTAAGTGAAAAATCTATTAGAGTACATTATCCATAAATTTTGTGAGATTTGTTTGAAAATTGAAGAAATGAAAAATAAAAGACTAAAAATGTTGTTTGGAACTTTTTTGACTTTTTCTTGTTTTTGAATATGTTAACTTTTATGATCTTTGATTGATCCTAGATGATTAAAAATGATGTTTTAAGCTAATATGAAATTGAGTTAAGCTATTCTAACAACTAATGCACCTATGTGGTTGATTATGCAATCTAAAAATTTAACAGTGTATGCTAATATAAAGATTAAAGATGATTTTTGACTTTTCAGCAAATGAGTACTAGATTTATGACTTTACTAATCTTATATACACTTAATGTAACCTGTCCTAATTAAATGCAATGATCAAATCAAGCTAAAACACAAAAAACTACACTAATCCAAACACCCCTGAATGAGGGTCTATTAAGTGGTTTTCAAAGAAAATGGATGATTTAAGCTAGGAAATTGAAAGTTTAGAACCAACTGAGCTATGATAAAGTGAAATAAGCAGTGACAATGCAAAAATAAGCAGTTTACTATAAGCAATAAGAAAAAGCTAATATGAGCTAATCATAATAGTTAACAACTAAAATTAATAAAAATTAAGCACAACTAAGTTAATTGAACTAAGAACTAAATGATAAGCAATAAACAACTATAATAAGCAAAGATAAGCAATAGCTACAGTAACTTTAAAAAGAATGAAAAATGGAGCTCACTTGGGACCTTAGCTTAACAGAGGTACCAATTTAATGGCAGCTACAAGCTCCTAGCTTGTCTCACAACAAGCTAGGTAAAGTCCATCTTGCCAATACCTTACGGCAACTTCCATGCTTTCCACAAATGCAAAGGTAATTTGATTTTTGATTTTTTTTTTTAATTTTGATTTTTTTTTTGATTTTTTTTATTTTTTTTTAAGAATTGAAACAGGAAAGTAGACTTGTAAAACTTACTGAAGACTTAATAAGCTATCAATTAGCTTATAAATTTTAGTAAAATGGTAATTTGAAAGTAATTAGTGCAAGAATTTACACGACAGTGAAACTAATTCAACTTCATTCAATTTCAAATAAACATTACAAGTTAAAAACTACAAATGATTTCTGAAAACTTAACTGGAAAAAACTATTTTGAAAACTAGGCTACACTACTTGCTACTTAACTGCCTTTTCAATGGCTAAAATGCTTCTCTATTTATACTATGCTATCTAGGGTTCCTCTTCACTTCTTGTGCTTCCTCTGTGCTTTCCTACCATTAATTTGGACCATTGGATGAGTTTGGTGCAATCTCAGCCTTCTATTTTGTTTTGGAGCGAAAATGAGAAGTTGCAATTGGTCTCTGATAACTTGTGCAGAGGGAGGAGCAATAAACGAACCTTGTCTTGGAGTGTTTGGAGGGAGCAGGAGAGTGGGCAAGTGGAGATGGTGGTTGATGAGGCGAAAAATGAACCGTTTTTAGGGGGTCATTTAAGCCCGGAATTGAATTTATTTGATCAAATATTGCCCTAAATCATTCCTTTTGTGATTTTAGGTAATTTGGGAGTGAATTCTGGAAAAGGAAGCTTTTTGGACGTTTTTGGAGCATAAAAGTGAAGAAAACGGCAAAGACTTAATTTTCCATGCTGAGAACAGTACCTGACGGCGTCAAGAGGAAAATTCTGACGGCGTCAGGAGTAAAATCCGTGACGACCCAGTGAAAACCTGAAGTCGTCAAGAGAAGGACGTCAAGAGTTAATATTGTGACGGCCTGCATAAGGAGTACACGTGACGGCGTCAAACCCAGATCTAGGCAGTCCGAGAAATTATTTGGCGGCGAGATGACGGCGTCAGACATTTGTTCTTGACGCCGTCACCTCTCAAAATCTATATATACTATTCTATTTTTCATTCATTGAAAGAGGAACTTGTGTGGAGAATACTAGGGTCGAACCTAATAAACCCTAGGTCGTTTTTTTACAGTATTTTCAAGGGTTTTCACCCCTTGAAACCTTTCATGTTCAATTGAGATAAGTCCTCTTTCAATTCAATCAATATGTCTATGGGTTGTTTGAATATATCTTATGCTTGTCTTGATTTCAATATGCTAGGCTAGATCTTTCATGTGTTTTCTTAGATGTAATGAAACCTAGATGTTAATTATATATTGATTACTTGTTTATAGTTATAATGGATGAATGATTTCAATGTTAGGCTTAAGAAAACTGGCAGATCTCCATTGTGTAACATGCTTGAACGTCTTAGGAAACATGAACCGATGTGTACTAGGTTCTATTGGTTGTATTTAATGCATGAGCAAATTCTAATGATCCCATGTTAGGAGCTTCTTAGCCGGCTCGACATAGGAGTGAAGTAGGCGCTTATAGGATTGGGGAAGTAAGTACGCCACCCCATGAATGGTATTAAGGAATACAATCTGTCATCCACGCAACTATAACAAGTAATTAACCTGTAAAAGATATCTAGGGAGTAGTGAAACCTAAGTAAACACAATTCTCCCATATATTGCTCACACCACTAGTTTAATTTAGTTTATTTTCATTTTTAGTATTTTATTTTGATTGCATTTTAGTTATTGGGTTAGTTGAGTAGCAACTAATTCCGCCCAACTCCTTCAAAACCGAGATTTTTACTTGCTTTTATAAAAATATAAAAATACAAAAAAGAATCATCCCTCATCTCTAGACCTAGTCTTTAGGTTTTCTAATCCTAGCGACACTATTCCTAGCTGAACGATCAATCCCCCGGTACTTGTCACTATACTATACTACAACGATAAGGTATACTGCCTGGTGGGGGGTTGTAAGCTTCTCGAGATCCCTCGAGAGGTAAAGCCTGGTGTAATTCCTACGCATCAAGTTTTTGGCGCCACAGCCCGGGGAATAGTTATTGTCTAGGTTAGAATCTCTTTTTATTAGGTCTACTTGCTAGATTCCTTTCTAGCAAGATTTTATTTTTATTTTTAGGTTCTCTTTAGTCTATCTTATTTCTTCGTGTTTTTGTTCGTAACTCTTCGCCATCCGACATCATGGAAGATGGTAACATCTTTGAACCCATCAACCCACCACAACAAGACCACCCACAAAACCCACCACTAGCTAACCAACCTCTTAGGCCCCGAACCCTAGGAGAGTACTCCCGACCTAGCCACCAAGGCTACAGAAACACCATTGAGCTCACCCAAGGAGACAATGTGTCTCCCTTGCGATCCGACACCATCTGGTTGGTGCAAAGCGGATGTGCATTCCATGGACTTCATTCCGAAGATCCAAATCAACATCTCAAGGACTTCCTTAAAATCATGGATTCTATAGACCTTGATGTTACAACTAGAGAGTCAACCCGATTACGCCTATTCCAATTCTCTCTACGTGATCAAGCTAGTCAATGGCTTAAGCGTTTACCCGCGGGATCCATCACCTCATGGGATGATCTGACCACCCGTTTCCTTGCTCAATTTTTCCCACCGGGGAGAACTACCAAGCTTAGAAATGACATCTTGATGTTCCAACAACATCAAAATGAAACTCTATATGAAGCATGGACTCGATTCAAGGACTTACTCCAAAAAGTCCCTCATCATGGCATAGATCTTTGGCTCCAAGTCCAAATCTTCTATGACCATATCGGTCTCTCCACAAGGCGAGCCATTGACCAATCGGCCGGTGGTAAGCTACGTGATCTATCGGAAGAATCATGGGAACTCATAGAAGATCTTGCTCTCTATGACAACGAAAGTTGGAATGATCCCCGTGATTTGAACAAAACGGTCAAGGCAATATCTTTGCCTTCGAACAATTCTAGCACTCCCGGCCGTAGGATCATGGAGCTTGAAGGTCGAGTCAAGTTTCTCATGAAATCTTACGAAGCTCCTAAGCCTACAAGCCAAGTGAACAAAATCGCTTCTTCATGTAAAATTTGTAATGGCCCTCACGAAACTCATAACTGCATGGAGCTTCCAAAACACGCTTATAACGAATTCACATCGTCTCACCTTGGTCGAGGTCCTCAAAACTTTGACGAGGCCTATGAGGCATGGAAGGACAAACCTAATTTCAGAGGGTACCAAACGCGGAGCGTATCCTTCAATGACTCCTCCCCACTCGAATGGTCCGAGCATTTTCCATCACAGAGCACTCCTAGGCAAAACTGTGAAGATGCCCTGCGAAAGTTCATTCTATCTCAAGAATTACAGCTCTCTACGCTCGAGGCTAAGTTTAGACAACAACAAGCAGATATGAATAACAAGATTTGTAATCTGTTAACTGCTATTAAAGAGCACGCCGTTAATAAACCGATACAAGCTGAAGAGGTCAAATCTGTTACCGTCATGAATCAGCCAACTTCTCCTGTGAAAATAAAAAATCCTAGTAAGCTATTTAAATATCTAGCACCAAAAGTGAAAGATCCTGTTAACCCCTGACTTTTGATTTTCTAGTCAACTTTATTTAGTCAACCACTTGTGAATGATTGACAATAAAAATCAAACTAAAGAAACCTGAATACAAATATATCCAAGGAGTTTAGTGTCCCCGGGTCGTTATGTCCCTTGGAAGTGTGATATCCTGAGTTTAGAGCGGATCTGTGATCGGGAATTATTGAACAGGAAAGGGTATGTGATTGTGATTACCCTAGGAGAAAAGAAAATAGCTTTAATAAGCTATATAAACAAAGACTTGAAATAAGAAAACTTAAAAACGCAAAAGAAATTAAAAACGTACGTTTAGTTTAAATAAACGTAAACGTACTAAATAAAAAGTGAATTTAAAGAAATAAAAAGGCTAGAAAGATTAAAATTGGATTTTTACAATCCTAAGGACTTAAGAAAATTATTAGAAAAATAAAAATAATTTTTTAACTTTTTAATTATTTATTATTAATTAATAACTATTTTTAACTATTTAATAATAACCTAAATAATAAGAAAATGCAAAATAAGTCTAGAAAAATAAAATTAAAACTTACAAAAATCTAAAATATTTTAAAACTAAAATTATATTTTTCACACTATTTATCTAATTATTATTAATTATTAACTATTTAATTATTTATTAACTAATTAAACTAATTAAATTATAAATACTAGAATATGAACAGTAAAAATTCTAGAAAAATTTATAAAAATGTTACTATTACTTATATAAAAGCTAGAAAAATTATAAAAACTATATGTCACTTAATAAAATCTAATTATACTATTTAATCTCTTAATAATATTTAATAATTAATTAAACTAAAATTAATTCTAAAAACTACTAGATGACAAAAGAAAAATCTGGAAAAATTTATAAAACTACTTTAATATAAAAGATATTTAATAAAAATATAAAAATGCAGAAATGCTTATAAATAAGCTAAAAAGAAAATTAAATAGATAGTTTCTATTAAATAGAAGCTATCACTATAATTAAATTTTGTCTTTTTCTGGTTTTTCTTTTACAAAACTATTAAAATACTTAAAATAAGAAACTATTACAAAGAAAACTACTTTGGAAACTCAGAATAAGCACTGAGAGTGCTTATTTGTCCAAATAGTTGACCAAGTTTGACTTTTTAAGGAAATAAGCTCAAATGAGCTTATGTGGGGTCCACCTTGGTAAATTCTGATTCACCTAAGTTAGTTGGATACTTTTAAGCAGGAATCTATCAAATAAGTCCAAAAGATAAGCCAAGAAGCCACAATAAGCAATTGCTTATTTGGATTCTGAGACAAAAATGGGACAGAGTTGATGGATGGGTTTAGGTGGGACCCAGTGATCTTGAGGTCAAACCAAAGGTCAAAACTCAAAGCCTGGCAAGAGGTGGGTTCAATGAAACTAATTTGAAGGTGTGGGGCCCACTGAGGTAGCCAGAAAACACACCCAAAGTGGTGGTGTTGGCTGAAAACTTGACTGTTTGGATTTCAAGCTTCAAAAAACTTTCTAAAAGTTGTAAGCTGAGAACAAAAGCAAAAGCAAGGTAAAAATAAGTTAAGTTAACAAAATTTAAAGCCAAAGAAGAGAGAAAATAAAAGAAAATAAGCTGGAAAAAGGAAATAAGCACTTGACTAAACTGCAAAACCAAACAGACCTTGAAGCCTAAAGTATGACCTAATCTAGCTTATCAAATAAGCTGGATAAGGCTTGTAATGATTTGAGACAGCAAGTATGGTTGGTGAGGTGTCCAAAAAGCCCAAGCTTGGCATGTGGGACCCACAGGCTAACTTGTTAAGAGCTTTTGAAATAAGTTGTATATACTGAGTGTGATGATCACTCAGTATATGCTTGGATTGGGACAACCTTTATGCTTGATGCAGCCCTAGTAAATGAGGAGCAAATTAGAAAATAAGTACTGAGTGAGTGAGGTGGGTTGCTTGGCTTTCCAAAAAGCCAAGGATCACTCAGTGGAGCCCACAGGATAAACCTATGAGAGCTTATGAAGATGGACAGATACAATACTCCCCTTGGTACAGGGGAGGTTTTGAAAATAGTAGCTAAAAGAGACAGCAAATAAGCACTAGAAATAAGCAGATAAAAAATAATAAAAAATACAAACAAGTAGATTAGCAACTAGATTTTAATAACCTAAAAGGATTAAGCAAGAAACTAACTAATAAACCCTACACAAAATTATACTTTTAATTCAAAAACTGCAGGGTGCAATATTTTGACTATTAGAAGAACATGGAACTTTGACTAAAATGGATTTAGGCTCCAAATTAGTTACTGAATAAGATGTAATATACTAATTAGAGACTAGAATAAGCAAGTTTAACAACTTATACACACTCTAGGATGATTATGCAGCAAGATCTATAGACAAATAACAAGCAAAGTGGATCAAAAGATAATTTTGACTTTCAATGAAGAAAGTGCTAGATAAGACTGTTTCACTGAGTAATATTGCACCTAAGGATCCTACATCAAACAAGAACAAGGACTCTTAGAACCTTTTATACAGTTTAACTGCCTAATCCAAACAGTCCTTAAACTCACTTACTTAGTGATTTCCAAACCAAATAATTGATCTAGACTTCCATCCTGAATTCAGACTTCATAACATCATTATAATAGATCTATTAAACAGTAATAAACAACAATAACAACAATATACACAGGAAATCAAAATTATACTATGTGACTGAAATTAAGAAAACTTAACAACTAATAAAAACAATTAACAACCTATCAATATTAAACTATAACAACATCAAACAACACAAAATAAGCAGGAAACACAAAGATTACAGCTATATAAGATAGTGAACAGTAAATTACCAAAATATAAGAAATTGGCTTACAAAAGTGTCCATAATGGATGCTAGGTGACAAGAACCACTCCCAGAACTTAGATTACACCTATTGCTTCCAATAAGCTTCTAAAACCCCTCAAGCAATCCAAATTTCACCAGCTCCACCTCGTTCTTTCTTGCAGACCAATTTCTTGGTGATTTCTTTTTGTGATTTTTGAGATTTATGTATTATAACTGATTTTAAGGTTTCTAAAAGCCTTATGGCTTTGTCAGGAGCCTAAGTGACTTATTGATGTCCTCTAAACAGCTATAACAGACAAGTAATTAAATGACAATTTAAGAAAATGACAATTAAGTAAATGACATGTATTTAAAAGATTATGAAACTACAACTGTAAATAGCATGTAATTGAACTTTGTCAAGGTTTATTACAATACTGAAAGCTTTTAAAAGACAAGTAATTAAAGATAAGCAATAAAATGTGATCACAAAACGTATTCTATGATATCTCTTCACTTCTGCCTTCTTTCTTTCTTTATAATAAATCAAAAGACTCCCACCGACTTCTTCACACTTTCCCACTTCATATTGACCATTGGATTGGTCAAATTCATCTCCCCCGTTTAAATTAAACTTGGCGCCAAAGACTCAATAGGTGGCAAGGAGATATTTTGAGGCTAATTAAGGATTTGTGGAGTGTTGTGGAGTTGTCAGGAAGACAATCGGTACATTAGGTATGGCTTTTGGGTCAAGTAGCATGAAAACAGGGGATGTGAGGTTAAGGTGGAGTGTGAATTGGTGGGGAAAGCATTAAATGCACATGGGATAGGTTTGAGAGGTGGAGGGTGAGCTGTATTGGTGAGGTGGAGGTGAAAAGGTAGCCAAATACCACCCTGGTATGGTGGAAGCAGGGGTGGGAGAGACAGTGAACAGTGAAGGGCGGTATTTGTGGGGTTTGACTTTGGTTGACCCGGTTTTAATATAAGGGGGTTGGGCTGAGGGTGGACTGGGCCTAGGAGTGGGCTGGGTGAGGGTGTTTGGTTTATTATTTGGTTTGGATTGGATTTGGTTAGTAATAAACATAAGGATCCGTTTGGTTTTAATATTACACAAGGACCAATAATGTAATTCTGCCAAAGTTAAGGGACCTGATGTGTAAACTTTGAAAAGTTGTTATAGGGACCACTTATGTCATACTTGAATACCCCAAGGACCATGGATGCAAAATTTCCACTTTTCTAAACTCCAGGGACCTTTTATGTAATTTTCTGATTTTGAAGGGCTAAACCTGTAAATATCAAACAGTTAACATAAAGGACCAATTATGTCATTTAAGAATAGTATAAGGTTTATTTTGATTATTTTCTTATTTTTAAAACCTTAGGGACTAATTTTGACACTTTTCAAAGTTAAGGGACCAAAGTTGTAATTTTGTGAATTTTAACTTCAAAGGACTTTTCCTAACAACTTATGAATCCCAAGGACCTTTTATGACATTTGAACAAGTTTTAAATGACCAGGGACTAGTTTTGCCAATTTGTCAAAGTTCAGGGACTGAAACTGTAAATTATGAATATTTTATATGTTTTTCATCAGTTTTCATCCCTTTTGCACTTGTAACACCTAAAAACACAGTTTCATGATATTTCCATATTTTGAAGCATATTTGTATGATTTCAGATGTTTTAGTAGCCTAAATGTGAATGAAATGATGAGTATTTAGACACTCATCAATCCCCCACACTAAACTATTGCTAGTCCCTAGCAATATTTTATGAAGTTTTAATGGATTTCAAAGAACTCTTTACCAAAAGTCATCACTTCTGGAGTAGCCAGGTGTAAGAACTGTGGCACACCTGATAACCGTGTGATTTTTAGCAAACCACCAGCTGTCAACGGATTTGATTTGTCTTTACCAAAAGCCGTTTGCTTCTGGACTAGCCAACTCTTGATGGAATAGTCAACATCTTGATGATCTGATTACCAATTATGGTTTTTCCACTGCCTTTACCACAAGCCATAATCTTGCGGGCTAGTCAACTCATTCGCTTTATAGGATATGGCGAGTTGAGGTACCATACAATTTTTGGCAAATTGCAAGCCATAAACGGGTTTGAGTTATCTTTACCAAGAACCGTTTGCTCCTGGATTAGCCAATCCTTATGTGGGTTAGACATGGCGGATTGATAACCATTTATTGCGTTCTAAGTGAGAAAAAATTTTAAAATTTTTTGGCTAAATTGGGGGTTCCTGATGGAACATGTGTTTGAATTCGTGAGAATCCCCCCCTCCCCCCCCCCCCCCCCCACACTTAGAACTGAATATTGCCCTCAATATTCAAAGTACCGGGTGTTAAACCGAACTTAGAACGTAAAAGGGAAATATTACTTAGCCATTATTTAAGATGTATATACATACAATTATTTTTTTTAGATAAAACTTCTTAAATAGAAGCTATCACTATATGTACATTTTTTTTTAAATGACATTTACATATATACAACATGTGGGGCATCTCCCCCCATACTTGGGTGTTACACACGGGTGACAAGCCCATGTTTTTGCTAATGTTTTTGATTCCCGAGTCACTAGCTTGACTCGACCCCGTATTTGATTTATTTCCTCCCAAACTGTCAGGTTTATCACGCAAGCTAACCGCTTGTGAACGGTTAACTGTAATAAAGAGCTCCTGAACAGGCTGGGAGAAAAAGCAATTTAAAAATCTATGGGGAAGTAAGTGGAAGAACCATCTCCATCGGACTTTCATACAAAATGTTTGCATACACATTGAAGTACATGAAAGTTCCACACCAAGAGAGATATATATGGCATTTAAACCAATGTTATATGGAAAATGCCAGGGTCAAAGGTAACATCCTCACTCTCGAATGAGTGAAGGGAAGGAGAAATCACCGGGTAAGTGAAGGGTGGTAGGGAGATCAGAACAGCAGTAATCACAAGAACTTCCTCCTCAAGAATTTGAAATTTAAGTGAAGGAGGCAAGGTCTTATGCTTGATCTCAGGAATTTTATCAGTTTCTTCAACTGATTTGAATTCCTCCTTATGAAGTTGTTTGGGTGGGAGGGTGGGATAATTTTCTGGGTATAAAAGTTGTTCAAGAAGAAGACTGACACCTCCCTCCAGATCACTCTCGGCATCATCAATACCTGGTATAAATGTGTCTAAATCGAGATAAACATCGATTTCATCCAGAATAGAATCAGTACTCTCATTATGAAGTTCTTTTAGTGGAGGAGGGGGAATTGGATCATTATGCATTAATTCTTCAAGGAGAAGAATATCTCCCTCCTCATCACTCTCAGTTTCATCTTCATCCCAAATGGGATCACTTTCAGTCTCATCTTCATCCCAAATGGGATCACTTTCCTCAACCAGAGTGAGAGAAGTTGAAGATTCGGCTAAGATAGTAGTAGAAGATGGAGTGGGATTACCACTCACAGAATTATGAAAATAATCAAGATTTTCTTGAGAATACTCCTTTGAAGTAACATCAATGATATCGATTCGGTTAACCGATTCAGAGTTATAGTTTGAGGAGTACCTCGAAGTTTGATTTTGATCAAATGTAACAGCTTCCTTACCAACACGTAAGGTGATCTCATGCTCCAAAACATCAATAAGAGCATGGCCGGTTCTAAGGAATCCTCTTCCAAGAATGAGAGGAACCTTTTGATCGGCATCAAAGTCAACGACCACAAAGTCTGCTGGAAAATGGAACCTCCCTACTTTAACAAATACATCCTCAGCGATGCCGAGGGGCATAGATATGGTACGATCTGCAAGCTCGAGAGTCATGCAGGTAGGGGAGAGTTCAGGAAGAGAAAGTTTCTTCCATACTGAATAAGGCATTAGATTGATGCTAGCACCGAGATCGGCCAAGGCATAGCATTCAATCATTCCTGGGAATACACAAGGTATTAGGAATTTCCCAGGATCTCCAAGCTTTACAGGAAGCTTCTTTAAGATAACTGCCGAGCAGTTTTCGCTTACTGGAGTTTTTGCCATCTCAAACAGCTTTTCCTTGTTGTTTAGCAGTTGTTTGATTGTCGCTGCAAACTTAGGCATTAGAATGAGAGAATCCGCGAAACTAATGTCAAAATGTAATTCTTTAAAGATTTGAAAGAATTTATCTATTTGTTGACTATTCTTTTCACGGGTCCTTTCCTCATTCATACGTTCTGGGTACGGAAGATAAGGTTTGGATTTAGGGATGGTATTCTCAGGAGTCTCTACAGATTCAAAAACAACTCTTGATTTGGATTTCTTTTTAGGGAGGACCGGAGGAGAGACCTGTGCTGTACTTTGTGAACTTGGAATTTGCACTTTGTCTGTTGTATCCTCCGCCTCTTTTTCCACATCATACAATGGAGGAGGGATAGGCATTGAGGGTCCATCATAAGCAGCACCACTACGAGTGGTGATAGCTTTGATGACATTAGAATCTTCTTCCTCATCATCACTTTCGTCTAATACACTCCTACGGGAAGAATTAAGCATATGAGAATAAGTCATAGCTGCCCTTTGGTCATAAAGATTGTTTGACAAACTTTTAACCGTGAATCGTGAAAGAGTAGGATCTATTCTTGACGATGTAGGAGTGATAGGGGGTGTAGAGTTTGGGACAACCGTGGTTTGGACGTAATGAGCACTTCTATTATTAGAAGGAAGTACCGGGTCCTTTGTCACCTTGGTTTCTCGTTCCATATTCTTCTTCGAAGTAGGAATAGGAATCGATGGTCCATCATGAGCTTTACCACTACAAGTGGTAATAGCTTTGAGTTCACCCTTTGGATTTGGAACAGTGTTACCTGGGAGAGTTCCCGAGGTAGATGGTGGATTTAGTTGTTTTACTAAACCAGCAAACATGTCCTTAATATCGTTCCTCAGCTCATTATTGTTCTTAGCAATTGAAGAATCAAATTCATTCTTCAAATTGGAGATTTGGTTCTGCATTGCCCTCATGTTAGCATCATTAACCTTGATGTGGTTAGCGAGGTCATTGGAGGGAGATTCTTGATAAGGAACCACATTATTCCCACTGGGTGTGCCAGAATACCCTGGATTAGAAGTTCCCTTGTGGGGTGGGTATTGAAAAGGAACCATTTGATTGCTCGGGGCATGATATTGATTCTGTGTGTTTTGCCCTCGTTGCTGGTTAGGAATGAACCTATTAGCATTGTTTGGTTGGTATAATCCAGGCTGTCCTCCTTGGTTGTTAGCACGGTAGTTTGTTTCCACTTGAGGACGGAATTGGTTTCCTCCTTGATTGGAACTGCCTGCTATAGCATTGACTCCAATTGCATTGCCAACGGTGTGGGTACAATTGTAGTATGGATGAGGACCTCCACAAGTAACACAAACGTCTACCTTTTTAACTTCAGCAGTTTGAGAAGTTTGCGGAGCGGACTCTTTCTTGGAAACCAAAGCTTGGATAGCCTTCGTGAGTTCAGCAATCTGAGAATCAGTGCTAGAAGTCACGGGAGATGATGTAGAAGGACTAGCACTAGCATGATAATTATAAGTTCTATCTCGTGTATTACGGACCTTAGACATGTTTTCAATTAAAGCAATGGCTTCCTTTGTAGATTTGCTCATAAAATTACCTCCAGCTGAGGCGTTTAGAGAATTTTGATCAGATGGGTTTAACCCATTGTAGAAAGTGTCCATTTGCATCAATTCGGTGAAACCGTGATGTGGACATCTGCGAAGCAATTCTTTGAAACGATCCCATGCCTCTCCGAATGGTTCATCAAACCTTTGAGAGAACTTCATGATCTCATTCTTAAGAAATGTGGTTTTGGAAGGAGGAAAGAATTCATTAACGAATTTATGAACCAAATCTCCCCATGTTTCAATCGATTTAGGAGGCTGCTTATCAAGCTAAATCCTGGCATTGCCTTCGATGGAAAATGGGAAGAGAAGAAGTTTGATTGATTCCTCAGGGACATTTTTACATTTGATGGTACAAGTGATCTTGTTAAACCATCTAATGTGATCATGAGGATCGTCCCTTTCAAAACCATAGAATTGCCGCTGGGTTACCAGAGCTATCAACCCAGTCTTGAGCTCAAAATTCTTAGCCACGATGGCTGGAACAACAATAGCATCTCCGTAACCCTCGGTGGGTGCTTGGAGAAGCTCATTCATCGGACGATCTTCTGTCATGATGACAGGAGGTTTAGGATCAGTACGTATCTCGGGTACGATTGATGGAGCTGAACGTCTTACGGTTTCTTCGAGGTATGGCTACAAGCTCACGAAGAGGACTTGATGACCTTGAAGAACGAGTGCGCATGCACTAAGACGCGTCTAAGGATCCTTGAAGAAAAGGAAACTCAGATAAGGGTGAGAAAAGTATTTTTAGGTTTTTATTTTATGTTATATATATATATATATATATATATATATATATATATATATATATATATATATATATATATATATATATATATAGAAAGAAAAAGAAAATATTTTTGGTGTTTTATATGTTTATGGAAGATTTAAATACGATATTATATAAGATATATGTACTATGGATAGGTATTCAATAAATCTGATACTTCAGAATCGTTCAACGCAACACACTCCCCGGCAACGGCGCCAAAATTTGACTTTTGATTTTCTAGTCAACTTTATTTAGTCAACCACTTGTGAATGATTGACAATAAAAATCAAACTAAAGAAACCTGAATACAAATATATCCAAGGAGTTTAGTGTCCCCGGGTCGTTATGTCCCTTGGAAGTGAGATATCTTGAGTTTAGAGCGGATCTGTGATCGGGAATTATTGAACAGGAAAGGGTATGTGATTGTGATTACCCTAGGAGAAAAGAAAATAGCTTTAATAAGCTATATAAACAAAGGCTTGAAATAAGAAAACTTAAAAACGCAAAAGAAATTAAAAACGTACGTTTAGTTTAAATAAACGTAAACGTACTAAATAAAAAGTGAATTTAAAGAAATAAAAAGGCTAGAAAGATTAAAATTGGATTTTTACAATCCTAAGGACTTAAGAAAATTATTAGAAAAATAAAAATAATTTTTTAACTTTTTAATTATTTATTATTAATTAATAACTATTTTTAACTATTTAATAATAACCTAAATAATAAGAAAATGCAAAATAAGTCTAGAAAAATAAAATTAAAACTTACAAAAATCTAAAATATTATAAAACTTATTTTAAAACTAAAATTATATTTTTCACACTATTTATCTAATTATTATTAATTATTAACTATTTAATTATTTATTAACTAATTAAACTAATTAAATTATAAATACTAGAATATGAACAGTAAAAATTCTAGAAAAATTTATAAAAATGTTACTATTACTTATATAAAAGCTAGAAAAATTATAAAAACTATATGTCACTTAATAAAATCGAATTATACTATTTAATCTCTTAATAATATTTAATAATTAATTAAACTAAAATTAATTCTAAAAACTACTAGATGACAAAAGAAAAATCTAGAAAAATTTATAAAACTACTTTAATATAAAAGATATTTAATAAAAATATAAAAATGCAGAAATGCTTATAAATAAGCTAAAAAGAAAATTAAATAGATAGTTTCTATTAAATAGAAGCTATCACTATAATTAAATTTTGTCTTTTTCTGGTTTTTCTTTTACAAAACTATTAAAATACTTAAAATAAGAAACTATTACAAAGAAAACTACTTTGGAAACTCAGAATAAGCACTGAGAGTGCTTATTTGTCCAAACAGTTGACCAAGTTTGACTTTTTAAGGAAATAGGCTCAAATGAGCTTATGTGGGGTCCACCTTGGTAAATTCTGATTCACCTAAGTTAGTTGGATACTTTTAAGCAGGAATCTATCAAATAAGTCCAAAAGATAAGCCAAGAAGCCACAATAAGCAGTTGCTTATTTGGATTCTAAGACAAAAATGAGACAGAGTTGATGGATGGGTTTAGGTGGGACCCAGTGATCTTGAGGTCAAACCAAAGGTCAAAACTCAAAGCCTGGCAAGAGGTGGGTTCAATGAAACTAATTTGAAAGTGTGGGGCCCACTGAGGTAGCCAGAAAACACACCCAAAGTGGTGGTGTTGGCTGAAAACTTGACTGTTTGGATTTCAAGCTTCAAAAAACTTTCTAAAAGCTGTAAGCTTAGAACAAAAGCAAAAGCAAGGTAAAAGTAAGTTAAGTTAACAAAATTTAAAGCCAAAGAAGAGAGAAAATAAAAGAAAATAAGCTGGAAAAAGGAAATAAGCACTTGACTAAACTGCAAAACCAAACAGACCTTGAAGCCTAAAGTATGACCTAATCTAGCTTATCAAATAAGCTGGATAAGGCTTGTAATGATTTGAGACAGCAAGTATGGTTGGTGAGGTGTCCAAAAAGCCCAAGCTTGGCCTGTGGGACCCACAGGCTAACTTGTTAAGAGCTTTTGAAATAAGCTGTATATACTGAGTGTGATGATCACTCAGTATATGCTATGGATTGGGACAACCTTTATGCTTGATGCAGCCCTAGTAAATGAGGAGCAAATTAGAAAATAAGTACTGAGTGAGTGAGGTGGGTTGCTTGGCTTTCCAAAAAGCCAAGGATCACTCAGTGGAGCCCACAGGATAAACCTATGAGAGCTTATGAAGGTGGACAGATACAATACTCCCCTTGGTACAGGGGAGGTTTTGAAAATAGTAGCTAAAAGAGACAGCAAATAAGCACTAGAAATAAGCAGATAAAAAATAATAAAAAATACAAACAAGTAGATTAGCAACTAGATTTTAATAACCTAAAAGGATTAAGCAAGAAACTAACTAATAAACCCTACACAAAATTATACTTTTAATTCAAAAACTGCAGGGTGCAATATTTTGACTATTAGAAGAACATGGAACTTTGACCAAAATGGATTTAGGCTCCAAATTAGTTACTGAATAAGATGTAATATACTAATTAGAGACTAGAATAAGCAAGTTTAACAACTTATACACACTCTAGGATGATTATGCAGCAAGATCTATAGACAGATAACAAGCAAAGTGGATCAAAAGATAATTTTGACTTTCAATGGAGAAAGTGCTAGATAAGACTGTTTCACTGAGTAATATTGCACCTAAGGATCCTACATCAAACAAGAACAAGGACTCTTAGAACCTTTTATACAGTTTAACTGCCTAATCCAAACAGTCCTTAAACTCACTTACTTAGTGATTTCCAAACCAAATAATTGATCTAGACTTCCATCCTGAATTCAGACTTCATAACATCATTATAATAGATCTATTAAACAGTAATAAACAACAATAACAACAATATACACAGGAAATCAAAATTATACTATGTGACTGAAATTAAGAAAACTTAACAACTAATAAAAACAATTAACAACCTATCAATATTAAACTATAACAACATCAAACAACACAAAATAAGCAGGAAACACAAAGATTACAGCTATATAAGATAGTGAACAGTAAATTACCAAAATATAAGAAATTGGCTTACAAAAGTGTCCATAATGGATGCTAGGTGACAAGAATCACTCCCAGAACTTAGATTACACCTATTGCTTCCAATAAGCTTCTAAAACCCCTCAAGCAATCCAAATTTCACCAGCTCCACCTCGTTCTTTCTTGCAGACCAATTTCTTGGTGATTTCTTTTTGTGATTTTTGAGATTTATGTATTATAACTGATTTTAAGGTTTCTAAAAGCCTTATGGCTTTGTCAGGAGCCTAAGTGACTTATTGATGTCCTCTAAACAGCTATAACAGACAAGTAATTAAATGACAATTTAAGAAAATGACAATTAAGTAAATGACATGTATTTAAAAGATTATGAAACTACAACTGTAAATAGCATGTAATTGAACTTTGTCAAGGTTTATTACAATACTGAAAGCTTTTAAAAGACAAGTAATTAAAGATAAGCAATAAAATGTGATCACAAAACGTATTCTATGATATCTCTTCACTTCTGCCTTCTTTCTTTCTTTATAATAACTCAAAAGACTCCCACCGACTTCTTCACACTTTCCCACTTCATATTGACCATTGGATTGGTCAAATTCATATTCCCCGTTTAAATTAAACTTGGCGCCAAAGACTCAATAGGTGGCAAGGAGATATTTTGAGGCTAATTAAGGATTTGTGGAGTGTTGTGGAGTTGTCAGGAAGACAATTGGTACATTAGGTATGGCTTTTGGGTCAAGTAGCATGAAAACAGGGGATGTGAGGTTAAGGTAGAGTGTGAATTGGTGGGGAAAGCATTAAATGCACATGGGATAGGTTTGAGAGGTGGAGGGTGAGCTGTATTGGTGAGGTGGAGGTGAAAAGGTAGCCAAATACCACCCTGGTATGGTGGAAGCAGGGGTGGGAGAGACAGTGAACAGTGAAGGGCGGTATTTGTGGGGTTTGACTTTGGTTGACCCGGTTTTAATATAAGGGGGTTGGGCTGAGGGTGGACTAGGCCTAGGAGTGGGCTGGGTGAGGGTGTTTGGTTTATTATTTGGTTTGGATTGGATTTGGTTAGTAATAAACATAAGGATCCGTTTGGTTTTAATATTACACAAGGACCAATAATGTAATTCTGCCAAAGTTAAGGGACCTGATGTGTAAACTTTGAAAAGTTGTTATAGGGACCACTTATGTCATACTTGAATACCCCAAGGACCATGGATGCAAAATTTCCACTTTTCTAAACTCCAGGGACCTTTTATGTAATTTTCTGATTTTGAAGGGCTAAACCTGTAAATATCAAACAGTTAACACAAAGGACCAATTATGTCATTTAAGAATAGTATAAGGTTTATTTTGATTATTTTCTTATTTTTAAAACCTTAGGGACTAATTTTGACACTTTTCAAAGTTGAGGGACCAAAGTTGTAATTTTGTGAATTTTAACTTCAAAGGACTTTTCCTAACAACTTATGAATCCCAAGGACCTTTTATGACATTTGAACAAGTTTTAAATGACCAGGGACTAGTTTTGCCAATTTGTCAAAGTTCAGGGACTGAAACTGTAAATTATGAATATTTTATATGTTTTTCATCAGTTTTCATCCCTTTTGCACTTGTAACACCTAAAAACACAGTTTCATGATATTTCCATATTTTGAAGCATATTTGTATGATTTCAGATGTTTTAGTAGCCTAAATGTGAATGAAATGATGAGTATTTAGACACTCATCAACCCCCTAGAACCAATCCATTTTGTGAATACCATCACCACAATATCCACTCCCGCACCTAACCAAAGCCAACAACTTGCTGGACATCGAGATCATAAAGCTAAGGATGAAACCTCAAGGTTAGACCACAAATTGACTAAGGACCCCTCACACGTCCACTTTGTCAATGTTGTCACCATTAAGCCAAAAGATAAGGATATAGAAGAAAGTGACAAAGATGAAGTTGAAATAGAAACCGAGACTAGAGATGAAATTAGGGAAGTTGAGGTTAATAAGGGAGAAGAGTTAGAGGAAGTAGAGACCGTAGAAGAGCACTTTGATAAGTTGCCCACCAAGGAAGAATGGGAATATCATAAGGATTTATTCGATGGCCCCGAGACACCATATATCCTTGGCATACCCCTTATCAAAATGGGAGACCCCTCTAACCTCAACATACCATGCAACATCGGGCATATGCATATATGGAAAGCTTATATCGATCTTAGATCTCCTATAAACATCATGACTAGGACTTATTACAATTGGGTAATGAAGAAACAACTTGGTCATAGGATGATGCCCAATAAGAATTTGATAAGTAATTTTGTAGGAAGAGTGAAAGGATTGCATGTGATTGTGGGAAATTTCACTTATGAGATTGATTTTATGATAGTACAGGATACTCGTCCGGTGATAGATGCTTGCCTAAGCCAAGTAGTGTTCGGAAAACCATTTGTTGAGGCCACTAAGATGAGTTATGATCCGACTTTAGGGATAGTTAGGTTCAAGGAGTACCGCCTCTTGTCAAATATAGAAAAGGAACACAAACAAGCAGCTTATTATAAGAATGATGAGGATAGACGTAGAGGAGTAGAGTATGTGATGAATAGGATGCTTGGTTTCTACAAAGAATGCTTACAACTAGGTCCGGAATACAAAACTGGTATAGGAGATGACCTAGAGAGTGAAACCATCAATGAGGTCACGTAGTAACCCATGACCTTGAGTCTAGCTACAAGACTCGTAAATAAAGAAAAGCGCTTCTTGGGAGGCAACCCATATTTTGTGTGATTTTTATTTTTGTTTGTTATTTGATTCCGTATGCATGCTTTATTTTTATTGTTGGTAGATCATGTTTCAAACTAAAATAGTGAAAATACTTTACTTTGTTGTTTGGCCTAGTCTTAACTTCATCCAAAGGTATTTCGCAAAAGATAAGTGTAAGGGGAAACCCCAAACATGTTTTTAAGAAACAAAAACCGATCATGATTCTCCACAATATTAAGTGAACATGTATATTCGTATTTGTTAGAGTCAAATGCTTGTATCGAGTCATAATGATGTTTTGCAGAATTTTCCAGGAAGTAGGACGAAGTTTTTCCAGAAATTTTCCGGAAACTTAACATAAAAATTTCTGCAGATCACTTCTGACGGCGTCATGAGTTTACTCTTGACGGCGTCACGTGTAAAATTCTGGAAATTTTACCAGTTTTGTTTTTTCTAACGGAGTCTTAAAGTTTTTGTTGAATCATTAGTTTTATAATCTCCAGGAAATCTGCAAACATCATTCCACAAGCATTATATCTTATTCTGTTTTCTAGGATTTGTTAGCATATATAGATTGCCGCCGATTTTATGCCAGTTTGCCTTGTCTGTTTTCTCAGGTTTTACAGGTTATGTATGACAAGAAGATGATTTATATTTTGGAAGGGAAGCTTTGATTGTTCATTTTCTTGGAGGAAGATCTAACCTGGCCACCTTATTATCCATACCGAGCGAATCAGGGGAGTATTTGATTTCATTCTTTTTACTTATTTCACTTTTACATTCTTTACTTGAACATTGGGGACAATGTTCATCCTAAGTGTAAGGGGAGGGTAAAATAATGATACCTTACAGATACACTTTCGCTTGAGTTTGTTTGTTTATTGGTAGATGTGTAATAAAACTATGAGAAATACTTGTTAGTGTAATTTTAGCGCTAAATTTAAATTTTTTTACAACATTTAGGAGTGAAACTTTAGCCATAGCAAGCGTATCATGGATAGGAGATTGTATGACTAGCACAAAACCGTACTATTCAGAAAAATTTTCCACCCAAATATGTGAGGTTCGCCTTTAGATTTGATAGGAAAAGCATTTACTATTAGTGCTTATGAGTGTACCGGTAGCATTTAGATTCTAGAACTTGCGTTAGTGATGCATCCCGAGACCGCTAGTGAGACTACATTCATGTAGTAGGATTTACTACATGATAAGAGGCATTAGGATCATCCTTGTGTTAAACCCGTATCATAATTACTTGACCATTTAAGTCATATTACTTGGCTAGTTAAGTCAACTAATTTTTCCCACACCCTTACCGTTGTACTCATTTTTAGTACAAGAAACCCCTAGTACACCCCTCCGAGCCTATCTTTTCATTTCTAACTTTAAGCATCTTACTTAAAGGAAGAATTTGTTACACCCCACTTAAATGTACACCCAAATCGCCTTAGCCTTCCGTGTATGCACTCATCTTTAGTGCATTATTGTTATTTGTTAAACCCTAAGTTAATTCTCTAATTGATTACATGGTTGCTAAGTCGAGTCATATCCTTGTATATATTGTTTTGGGACGATTGGGACTCATGGGTAAAGTACTAATGTTATGGAGTAATGGGGAAGAACATCATATTATTACCCCCATATGTACGTTAATCTTAAAAGTACTCCAAGTGTTTTGATTATCTTAATTCAAGTCATTAGATTAGTTTATTGTAAAGTATGTAAAAATTCAAGTGTAAGGGGAATTTTCATTCCCTATGATGTATTATTTTGGATGGTAGGGTAAGAATGTATGAAAAAAAATCGAAAAAAAATCAAGAAAAAGAAAAAAAAAAAAAAAAAAAAAAAAGAAAAAACATACGGACTACCATCCCGTTTCATTCTATGTTTATTTTATGTTTTTGTTATTTTCATTTATTAGCTTAAGTCGAGTCTAGTCTTGGCTTAGCAACGCCATATTGTACTTGTAATTAACCAAGATTGTTAACTCGTCACCAGTAAAGACTGCCTATATCCAACAAAACCGTGTATTCCATATCCCTACACCTAACGTTACAACCCTTTAAAAGACCTCTTTGATAGTTTATCCTAGGTGCTTACGCCATGTGGTGGAGGTTTGATCCTTTCCCAAGCCTATGGTAATCTATTTTGCTATGACAGGTAGTGAGAGATGTTTTCCATTTCCATATTGTGATATATACTTTATTACACCCGAGAGATGTGAGTATCTAAACACTATTTGCGAGGTGCTAGTATATGACCTCCGTGCTTGTCTTTGGTCTTTAGTGGAACGATTATTTGTTGTAATTACTTTTATATTAGTGTTAAATGACCCCTAACTTGTATTTTGACTAGAATAAAAGCGCATTTGCTTAAAGACAAGTATGACACCCCCAAAATTTTACAACGCAGCGGAATACCAATTTGGGTGTCACTTCATAGTTCATACAAACAAGTTACATAAAACGACCTCAAAAGACACGTTTAATAAAATGTCACATTCGATTTGATAAATCAGAGTACAAAGGTCCCAACAATTTATTTTTAAAACTTAAGTTACAAGAATTAAAACATGACACATATGTGTATTTTAAAGATAAAAAGTTATCGAATGTGTAGAAAATAAGTCTTCCAATATTTGATATCCACGCGACTCCGATTGCTCCCATTGCTCTGCTAGCAAATAATACCTGAGAAAATACATGCTAAAAAGTCAACATAAAGTTGAGTGAATTCATAGAGTTTAATAAGTAATCATTTGAATACAAGATAATCCAGTTTAAAATACGATGGGCTACGTTGTTATACGCCCATAATTTAAGTTGACATGTAACAAATACAAGTCGGGAAATAAGATTTATAGTATTGAGAATTATGAAACCGAAACCTTAACCATGATTTTGTGCCCCGAGGTAAAAATTGCCAGTTTACCCCAAACTCTCAAGATTATGTGACCGTACCCAGTCAAGGCCGGCTAAGCCTAATATGCATATCCATAATAATAGCGTTTCCAACGGAATTAACGGTTTCATGGTGGGGACTTAATTGGCAAGAAGCATTCAATCACTATAATCATATAATCGGGTCCAGCATACCAAAAATTAATACTTGTATTCGGTTTGTAAAAACTAGCATGTATCCCCCTCGCGAGGTTTATAAAACAATTGAAGTAAGTAAAAGCGAGGCTATGAACTCACCGAGAGCAAGGAAAATAGCAATGAACAAGCAAACGGAAGAATAGCCGCAAAAGCTCTACGATGAACCTAATTAATATACGTTGTCTTAGTTTATGAAAATAGATATCGATGTACTTTTGATTATACAATTTATGATCTTACTTAAGCTTGGTACAATACTCCTAGATACATAAAAAAAAATTTAGTTGCTTACTTACAAATTATCCAAAAGTATGCCTTGTATGTTATATAAGTATGAAACTTACATTTACCCTAGGTTAAATTATGATGTAAAGGTTCAATTTAACTCTAAGGTTCAAATTAGTCCATGGGTCAAGTTTTTGGTCAAAAAGGTTCACTTTAGACCTAAGGGTTCAAAATATACTAGGTGGTTCAAAATTGTTTTTAAAAGGTCCAATCCTTAAAGTGTATAACACTTATATACTTTTTATCACTAGTGCTGATGGAATTTTTATAACTTGTCTATGTTTAGAAAAATCGCCATTTGCAAACCGTAAGTCCTCAAGTCTCGTTCTTTATATCCCCGGAAAGGTCTATTTCTGTACTAACGAAATTTATTGGTCCCACTTAGCTAAAAATTACATAACCTTAGTAAAACAGTCCATTTATCCAAACTATCAATCCATTCAGCTTTCAAATTTTCTATGGTCTCACGAAAAGTGCGATATCTAGAGTTTTACTAACCCTATTTATTCCCCGTTTTCGGCCACGTTTAAGTTAAGATGTCCTCTACAACTTTTATTCTTTGAGTAACAGAGGGTTCAATACAAAAAAAATGACTTTTTCACGTTTTAAATCTGTTACTCAGATTAGTACATGTTTCACCAAAACATTTTTAGTTTAATCATCGTAAGGAGTTATTCGACGAAACACCCGTCAAAATGACCACAAGACATAGGGCTACAAGTACATATTTTTATTTTATGTCCATTGTCTATAGATTAGTACAGTTTAATACTTTTATACACGGATCAAAAATAAAACAGTTTCAAGTTTAGCCTTTCTTTTGTTTTAAGGTTTTCTAACTTAAGTACCAAGCTTAACTAAGCATTATAACTTATATAATGTTCAAATACATCAAGATAGTGAATAAATGAAAGTATAAAAATATGAAAAATATAACTTGAAGCTTACAAATGAAATGATGAGGTTTATGGTAACAAGGTTCCTAATACTTCCTAGTTTTTATTTCAAAACTAGAAAAAGAAGTATACTAGGTTTAATATTCTTGAAAAAAAAACTTGATCTCCTTCCCTTTCTTGTGTGTTTTGCCGTCCACCCCCAAGAGGAAGAAAAGAAAAAGGAACTAGTTGATTGAAGTGAATGAAATGAATTATTACTTGTATGGATCTATAAATTATATCATAGACAACAAGTACACATAATAATAGAGTTGGTAAAATTTTCAATGAAGTGCAAGTAAAACAAGGGGGGGGGGGGGGCGTGGGTTTTGGTGAGGGTGGGGTTGGAAAGTGTAAGAGTTTTGGTGAGGAATTTGGTGTATAATTGTATATATTAGTAGTGTAAAGGTATACCGGGTACCGAGTTAACTAAAAATAAATTTTAACGGAGTTAACCGGGATAAAATAAAGTTATAAAAATTATAAAAATAGGTTGGGTAAAATTATTGGGTGTTTGGTTAATCGTCGTTTAACTTTTATGAAAACCGTCGAAATTAAATTAGACGTACGATACGAAATAAATAAATTTCCAAAATACCGGATAAATTAATATTTTAATTTTCTAAATTATAAAAACTAGTTTTTATGATGAATTTTTGAAATATAGATGAGTGATGAGATTATCGGAGGATTTATTTGAGGTTAAAACGTGAAACACTAAATTAAACCGCGCGATAAAAATAAAAGTGGACGTAAACTATAAAAATTAAATGACAAGTATAAAACTCACTTGTAATTATGAAAATAAGTTAAAATACATAAAACATGAAAAATTATTATAGTCTAAGGTTGGTTCACGTTGTTAAAACCATAAAATGTAAATTTAAATCGCGTAAAATGTAAAAGGTGCAAAGTTTTCGTAAAAATGGAAAAAATAATTATGACTTTTAAAATAGGATTGTAAGGAACCAAAAGTGCATAAAAATGTAGAGTAGACATAGTATAGTAGTGATTGAATAAATTGAACGCGTTATGACGTACGCGGATAACTTCCGACGAAGTTAATTATAAAAAAAATAGAATAGTTAAATAAATAATAAAAATATTAAAATTAATGACATGAAATTTTAGAAATGTCACAACAAGCAAATCTCAAGTGTAAGGGTATATGATGAGGCGAAAAATGAACCGTTTTTAGGGGGTCATTTAAGCCCGGAATTGAATTTATTTGATCAAATATTGCCCTAAATCGTTCCTTTTGTAATTTTAGGTACTTTGGGAGTGAATTCTGGAAAAGGAAGCTTTTTGGACGTTTTTGGAGCATAAAAGTGAAGAAAACGGCAAAGACTTAATTTTCCATGTTGAGAACAGTACCTGACGGCGTCAAGAGGAAAATTCTGACGGCGTCAGGAGTAAAATCCGTGATGACCCAGTGAAAACCTGAAGGCATCAAGAGAAGGGCGTCAAGAGTTAATATTGTGATGGCCTGCATAAGGAGTACACGTAACGGCGTCAAACCCAGATCTAGGCAGTCCGAGAAATTATTTGGCGGTGAGATGACGGCGTCAGACATTTGTTCTTGACGCCGTCACCTCTCAAAATCTATATATACTTTTTTATTTTAATTCATTGAAAGAGGAACTTGTGTGGAGAATACTAGGGTCGAACCTAATAAACCCTTAGGTCATTTTTTACAGTATTTTCAAGGGTATTCACCTCTTGAAACCTTTCATGTTCAATTGAGATAAGTCCTCTTTCAATTCAATCAATATGTCTATGTGTTGTTTGAATATATCTTATGCTTGTCTTGATTTCAACATGCTAGGCTAGATCTTTCATGTGTTTGCTTAGATGTAATAAAACCTAGATGTTAATTATATGTTGATTACTTGTTTATAGTTGTAATGGATGAATGATTTCAATGTTAGGCTTAAGAAAACTGGCATATCTCCATTGTGTAACATGCTTAAACATCTTAGGAAACATGAACCGATGTGTACTAGGTTTTATTGGTTGTATTTAATGCATGAGCAAATTCTAATGATCCCATGTTAGGAGCTTCTTAGCCGGCTCGACATAGGAGTGAAGTAGGCGCTTATAGGATTGGGGAAGTAAGTACGCCACCCGATGAATGGTATTAAGGAATACAATCCGTCATCCACGCAACTGTAACAAGTACTTAACCTGTAAAAGATATCTAGGGAGTAGTGAAACGTAAGTAAACACAATTCTCCCATATATTGCTCACACCACTAGTTTAATTTAGTTTATTTTCATTTTTAGTATTTTATTTTGATTGCATCTTAGTTATTGGGTTAATTGAGTAGCAACTAATTCCGCCCAACTCCTTCAAAACCGAGATTTTTACTTGCTTTTATAAAAATATAAAAATACAAAAAAGAATCATCCCTCATCTCTAGACCTAGTCTTTAGGTTTTCTAATCCTAGCGACACTATTCCTAGCTGAACGATCAATCCCCCGGTACTTGTCACTATACTATACTACAACAATCAGGTACACTGCCTTGTGGGGGTTGTAAGCTTCTCGAGATCCCTCGAGAGGTAAAGCCTGGTGCAATCCCTACGCACCAGTGGTGATGATGTGTGTTGCAAGCAAGTGGAAGGGAAGGAGGATGGGGGTTGACCGGGTTTGACCCTGAGTTATTACTCAGGGTTTGGTGTTGGGTTTGTTTTGTGATTGGGCCAAAAGAAAAAGGATGGGTTGGAAGTTGGATTGGATTTGGGTTTAGGATTATGTGTTAAATTAGTATAGGTGTTATTATTAGTAAAAATTAAAACTGATTTTTGTAAAAAATATTTTTTTGTAGTTTTTTTTAATAGTAATAATAAACTAACTTAAAATACTTAATAAAAAGTTTTGTCAAAAATATTTTTGTGATTTTATTTTTGAAAAGGTTTTGAAATGAAAAAGGTTTTTGAGTTTTGTTTTTGAAAATAATTTTTCATTAACATACAACATACATAACACATTCATGTTAGAAATCCATATAACAACATACTATCATCATTTTACTTACCTTAGCTCAAAGCTAAGCAAATTAAAGCATCATCATCGTCATCAACCTTTATAATCTCTATAATAACATCCTAGGTACAAATCACCATAACATAAACACTTAATAACACATAACCAAATAACTATAACAACTACATACCCTTTAATCCTTCTTAGTCATCATATGATCATATATTGATCATATGATGAATACCCCCATAACTTATTAATTTTAACTCAATAACCTTACCTCATAATCACTATAATCCTTTAATTATCTTAAAACCACCATTTACCCGAATTAGGGTTCATGAACCGTAATTCTTAATTCATCAGTAAACACTAATTAACCTCACTTACCTTATGTAGAAATCAAGCTAGAAGTTATCTCTTGAATTACAATACTTAAACCTTCATCACATTATCATAAGCTTCATCTATTCCCCTCTTTTTTTCTTTGCAAACCGACACCTCCACATACACTAGAATGAATGGGAAGTTTATGGAAAGTCTAGGAATTCTCTAGACACTTATTAGTTAGAACTTTTCCTAGTTGGTAACTTTAGTTCCTTTGGCACTATAATAATTCATTCTTAGTACTAGAACAAGTTGGTTCTAGTACTAATTTAAGGTTCTGTCAACTTAGGTCCCTTTTCTTTCAAATTTAGCCACAGTTAACCTTATAGCACATTTATCACATCACAACTTTAGTCCATTAAGTCTATTTTCATTATCTAGTGACACGTCATAGTTTCTATAACCACGTTACGCATTATTTGACTATTACATTGACTACCGGGTTTGACTAGCCTATAACATTTGTTGACTAACCAATCACGTTAGACCTTAGTCCATTCCATCTAGGGCGGGGCCTATTTGTATCCGGGATAATGGGTCTAACAATTATACCCCCTCAGTTAAATTTCGTCCCTGAAGTCTCTCGTCTAATACCAACCAAAACTTAATTCCATCCTTGATGAGACGAAAAATGTACCACTTTTGAGGGGTCATTTAAGGCCAAATTCGAGATTATTTGATCAAATATTGCTGATGAGTGCTCAAACACTCATCATTTTTGGTCAAATCTGAACTGCAAAACATACAAAAACACTCAGAAATGCATCAAAATACTGAAAATATTTCAAAATTGTGTTTTATATGTTTTAGATGCAAAAAGAGTAAAAACAGATGAAAAACGTACAAAGTTTGCAAAATTGGCAGTTTCAGTCCCCCAACTTTCATAAAATATCAAAACTAGTCCCTGGTCATTCAAAATATGGAAAATTATCACCAAAGGTCCTTTTAAAATCATAAGTTGTCATATTTAGTCCTTTGGTGAAAAATCTCAAAAGTTTTGGAAAGTTACAAATTTAGTCCCTGGAATTTCACTTTTGGCAGATTTGGTCCCTGGTGGGAAATTTTTGGAAGTAAAATCATTATTGGTCCCTGGAAAGTCACAAGTGTCAAATATGGTCCTGGGAATGAAAGGTTTGGGGAAATTACAAGTTTGGTCCCTATACTTTGAATTTTGGCATATTTGGTCCCCGGATGTTTAAAATGAAAACATTATCATTAAGGGTCCTTATATTATTTACACTTGGCATAATTGGTTCTTGTGATTGCTTTGGGAAATTACATTTGCAGCCCCCAACTTTCGGCAAAATACAAGTTTGGTCCTTGTGTTATTATTTCTAAAAACCAAACCAAAACCTTTAATATTAAACCCAAAAACAACCCTTTACCCAATCCAATCCACCCATAAATCCCAAGCCCATCCCTTAAAGCCCACCAAGCCCCTAATCCATTTAATACTACACCAGGGTCAACATAAGTCAACAAGCCAGGGTCAAACAATGGTCAAATCCACTTCCCTTTCCAAATACCACCTCCCTCAATACCACTCCTACGTGCCCTGCAATACCATGTTACCCTGCCATCAGCCACCTTTTCCTTACCTTCCCTACACCCAACAGTCCCCTACCTCCCCCTCCTCATTTATTGCACCTCCTGTTTCACCAACCCCCACTAATCCTACCAATTCCAATTTCCCGCCAAAATGATATTCAAGGGCTGAGATCAATGGAGCTCATCCAATGGCTAGCAAACAAAGTGGGATTTATTCAGATATCCATCCTGGTCTATAAAAGTCAAGGAGGAAAGAAAGAGAAGTATTAGTTAGCTAGTGAGTAGTTAAAAAAGTAGGAGTAGTGTAATTTGATAAAATTAATGTAATCTTTGTTATTTCTCAGTTGTAATCTCAGATTAGTACTCTTTTTAAGTTGAAATCAAAGTCTTAGTTTCATTATTATTAATATCAAGTAATTTAAAGATTTCATTTTTTGCTTAAATTTCCAAGTCCTAAATCCCAAGCTTATTTACTGTTTGATATAGTTCCCATAAGCTGTCATCAGCTTATTGAGAGCCTTGGTTCTCATTCAACCTATTTTAGCATTATCTAATTAAGCCTTCCTTATAAAAACACATAAAAAAAAAGAGAAAGAAAAATGTATATGAAAAGTCAGTGAAAAATAGAAAAAGAGAAGAAGCAAAGGAGCTTGTTGATTTTGGAATTTACATGGGTTAGAGTCTCTTGGGAGACATTTAAGTTGGTTCTATTGGTCCTAAGTTCTCATTCTCAGTGTGGAATCACATTGTAAGCATCTTCTAAATTTTCGCACAAGTACTGTAGCTCAGCTTATTATTTGCTTATCTGTGTTGTTTAGTGTTTGTTTGGTGCATGTTAGTGATATTAATGCTTCAGTCTTCTTGTTTGTTCATTAGTTTTCACAATGGCTCAGTATTTCATTTTCACAGTCATAGTAGCTTATTTATGATCCGTGGGTATTTGTTGTTGTTAGTAGTGTTTTTATGCTTAAATAGGTCTATGGTATCATATTATAAGCTTGTGGATCAGTCTTATGGGTCATAGCAGTTATCTCCTTTGAAAATCACAATTTAGCTTTTTAAAGAGGGTGTTTGGATCAAGCTGATCATCAGTGTGGTAGGGGGTTTTGGTTGTTGTTTGCTGTTTCTATAACTCGTATTAGGAAGTTTTAGTACATTTCAGTCATAAGATACTAGTGTAATATGTTTAAAAGTCAAAATTGCTCTTTAATTGCATATTTAACTTCACTGTTAGGATTTTAGGTTCTAGATTGCATGATATCATTGTATAATTGTTAGATTCAGCTAAGTTAGTTTCATTATAGCCTAAAACATCATTCTCAGTTAACTAGGATAGATCAAAATCCATATTAGTCAACTTAGCTTAAAATTCAAAAAGTCAAAATTTGCACTCTCTCAGTTTTTCCAAATCTTGCAGGAATTTTCATGAATTATGTGATTAGAGTTAGACTTTGATCTTTTAACATGTTAGATTATCTCAGCTAAACTTTTTAATCCCATAGTCATCTAATTTTTGTATTTTTTCTGTGGGTCTCACACCCCTCCAAACACACCTGCAGGGGGAGTGACCTCCCCTGCACCACCACTCAGTTCCAAACCCCCAACTTCCATGGTCTCTCCCATCCTCATTAGTGGGCCCCAGGGTATGAGCCCCAGCTTTTTGGAAACCCCAATAAGCTGGCTTCTTAAGTCAAGTCTCACTTTGGGCTTCTAATCTCTCATGTGGGCCCCACAAGGCCTGGTAGTTGATCATTTGAACCTGTTTGGTCTTTGGTGTTTTAGGATTGCTTATTGCTTATCACAGCCTATGGCTTGAGCTTTTCTACTTCATTTTTGTTTATTCCAAGTTCTTATAAGTTTGTTTTAGCTTATCTATCATGGTGGCAGCTTATGGTAGCTTATTAAAGTTTGCATAAGTCCTAATAAGCTTCAACATACATCCTGTTAAGCTTTTTGGGTTCCATCTTGCTTATTTTCAAACTCTAGCCTAAGTCCCTTTGTTAAAGTTTGTCATTTTAAGTATTTTAGTAGTTTTCAAAAAGAAAATTCAGAAAAAGACAAATTTTATAGAAATGATAGCTTCTATTTAAGCTTTTTAGATTTTTCAAAAAGCAAATCTCATTTTTACAATTTTCCTATGTTCCTGTAGTTATAAAATAATTTCAGTAATTTTTTCATATTTTTCTCTTTTCATTTAGTATTTTTAATAATTAATATTACTTTTTATTAATTAATAATTAATAATAATTATTTAAAAAGTCTTAAAAATGTATTTTCAGTTTTAAAATTAGTTTTATATTATTTTAGATTTTTCCAAATTTAAATTTTATTTTTCTAAGTTAATTTCCTAATTATTTGTATTTTAGGTTAATTTAAATAATTAATAAGTAATTAGAAAATAGTATTTAATTAATAATAATTAATTAAGTAGTGTAAAAATTAATTTTAATTTTCTAAAAATTTTCTTTTATTATTAGGATTGTAAAAATGTAATTTTCATATTCGTAAGTATTTTATTTGTACAAAACTCGCGTTTTATTTTGTACGTTCACGTAAACTTAAATTGAACGTACACGTTTTTAGGTTTAAAACGTTTCTGGGTTTTCTAATTTTACAGTCTTGTTATAATAGCTTATTTAAGCTATTTTTTCGTATATTCCTTAGTTCAATCAAACACAAACACCTTCCTGTCCAAATTCACCTGATCACAAACCCGTTTGATAACAATTCACACCTCGTCGGGACATAATGACCCGGGGAAACCCTATACTTCCGCGGAGCATTGACTCTAGCTTGTTTGACCTAGTTGACCATTCACCTGGTCAATTTAGGTTGACCGTTCAGAGCCAATCAATTGCCCTAAATCGTTTCTTTTGTCATTTTAGGTACTTTTGAGAGGAAATTTACAAAAGGAAGCATTTTGGACGTTTTTGGAGCAAAAAAGTGAAGAAAACGACAAAGTCTCAAAATCATGCTGAAAATTGTACCTGACGGCGTCAAAGGTTATTAGTGACGGTGTCAAGACTTGACAAAGAGGTGGCTAAATCAAATACACGTGACGCGCCAGAAATTTTTTTGGAGATTTGTACATGACGGCGTCACCAAGGCCATCAAGAGGAAATTGCACATGACGACCAAGACCAAGCTTATACGTGACGACATCAGAAGTGGATCTAGGTAATACGAGTATTATTTTGGCGGCGAGTTGACAACGTCAGACCCTACTCTTGACGCCGTCAGAATGTAAAATCTATATATAGTTTTCTATTTTTCATTCATTGTGTGCAACTTTGAAGGGAGAAAACCCTAGACGAATTTTACTGCTATTTTGAGGGTTTCAAACCCTTGTTTCATCCATGCTTAATTGAAGATAAGTCTTTCAACAAATCATTCAATATATGTATGTGTTGTTTGATTATATCTTATGCTTGTCTTCTTTTTAACATGCTAGGCTAGGTTTTCTTTGTGTTTACTTAGATGTAATGAAACTTAGGTATTGATTATTGGTTGGTTGTTTGCTTATAATTGTTGTAGATTAATGAATTCGATGTTAGGCTTAAGAAAACTGGCAGACTTCCAATTGGTAACTTGCTTGAACGTCTTAAGAAACATGATCAGAGGTGTACTACGATATATTGGTTATATTTAATGCATAGGTAACTACTAATGAGGCCATGTTAGGAGCTAGTAGTCGGCTCGACATAGGAAGAGGTAGAAGCTTATAGAGTTAAGGAAGATCGTCCACGGCCCTACGAATGGTATTAAGGAATATAACCCATCATCCATGCAACTGTAACAAACTAATCAACCGGTAAAAGATAGCTAGGGAGTAATAAATCTAAGTAAACACATTTTCTCTCATTATTGTTTTCGCCACAATTAGTATAAGTTTATTTTATTTTATTTTGATTGCATCTTTAGTTATTTGGGTTAGTTGATTAGCAACTAATTCCGCCCACTCCTTCAAAAAACAAGATTTTTACTTGCTTTCCATAAAATATAAAAATACAAAAAGAATCATCTCTCATCTCTAGACCTAGTTTAATTGAGTTTTAACCCTAGCGAACACTATTCTTTGAGTTGAACGATTAATCCACCGGTACTTGTCACTATACTATACTACAACGGTCAGGTAAACTGCATGGTGGGGATTGCAAGCTTCTCAAGATCCCTTGAGAGGTAAAACCTTTTGCGAGGGTGCAATTCCACGCATCAAGTTTTTGGCGCCGTTGCCGGGAAATAGTTATTGTCTAGGTTGAAATTTCTTTTTATTAGGTCTACTTGCTAGATTTCTTTCTAGTAAGATTTTTATTTTTATAGGTTTATTTAGTCTATCTTTTTCTTCGTTCCTTTGTACATAACCTTTGCCATCCGCCATCATGGAAGGTGGTAATCTCTTTGATCCTGTAACCTCCTGTAAATTTCCCTATAAATAGTAAAAGTAAATCAAAGACTAATATATCATTACGTTAATTAATAACGTTTTTACCAATAACAAATTTTTTTTTATCAAATATGCTATGATACTTAAAAATCACTACGATATTCATGATCTCATTTTGCTTGGAATGATGCTCACACATGTACCACTATAGTCTAAAATCGCGAGAATATTAAAATTTTCTTTTATTCGTTACGAACCTGCATTTTCAGGACATTTTTCAAATTTACTATTCATCGGTTACTATTCACCAACACTATTCATCATTTCACTATTCATCGTTTTTAGAGTCGGTTAGTGATATTGAGATATTTTTCAAAAGTTTTACTATTCACGAAACACTATTCCCCAAACACTATTCATTCTCGGACTCACGTAAACGTTTCACTAAATATTTACTAAACATTTCACTAATCACAAATTTATTATTTACTAATCCTAATTATATATAATCGGGCCCTTAATTACATACTAAACCCAATAACTATTTTGGCATGTTACTATTCATGGCCCACTCTTTTTAGGCCCAAAATCCTCTTAATTATTTTGAAACATGCGACTAAACCAAACCAAGGAACGAGCCTCGTACTCCCAACTCTTACACACGACTCACACATATTTTTGTACAATCTCTTTTCTCACCTAGCCAACTTTGAGTATGTCGAATTCCAACTTTCCATGTCGAGTCTAAATACATTTTTACAAGGCATAGTACCCCGTCCAAAAACAAACCCACTCGATTTTTAACTAATCCAAAACTAAACCATTTTAAGTCCCGCTCGTTTCTATGAAGTCCTAAAAATATTTCTAACACAATTTCAAGTCTAAATATTACATTTGATCAATCATCACCAAGCCTAGCCGAAGTTTACAAATCGATTACTTAACTAAAGATGTGTCGACATGTATTTTAAAAACAAAAGTGTACTTCCACAAATCATGCACTCACAAAGATTAATATATGTTTTTATGAAAGTACTAGATACATTTTAAAAACAAATTCAAACGTACAATCCTATTTTTAAAACAATCCACACGTTTTCTTTTGAACAAATTGGATGTCGACTAAGCTAGAAACAAAAGAGGAGAACATGTTGCGTCTTACACACACAAGACTTTTTGATTTCACGTAACCATCCCATCTCATTAAACTTTAGTCACTAGGATACACAAAGTGCATATATAAAGCCATGCATGCATGCACTCGTTTACCACCTTCAAGCAAATCAAAATTTACAAAAACTAAGTCTTAGTGTTCGTTCCTACTTCAAATCGCTTTGGCTAGAGAGCAAGCTTTTCAAATCGAGTCTAGAAGAAACAAGTCTTTGTTTGTGAACCTTGGTTGAGTCGACATACACACCACACTCTCGTACACTCTTTTCCTCGACTCTACGTCTCGTTTTACCCCACCATTTTGGTGTAGTAAGTCTCACACAAAACTTTTTCCATTTTTATTTGAAACGTATTCCTTGATTTTTAACGTATAAATCACAAACACTTGCACTTTATTACTCGTAATCTATATAAACAACATGTACGTATTTTCATCCCACCTATATATTTACTACGCTATTAATCAAGATATATAAAGATTTGAACCTTAAAAGCTACGTATAAACTATTTTTAGATACCTTTCTAACATGTAACAACTAGTCGTGAAATCTTTAAAAATATTTCTAAGTCTTTTTACTTAAAGGTTCGACCCATGAAACGCACGTATATCTTTAAATTCTATGTAACGAGCATACTATTTTATTTCACAATCTATTTGACAACCTAACTAACAATCATTTTCATAAAAATTCCTTGGGTTAAAAATCACGTCTTGACCCTTTAAATGATGCAAAGCATCGCGGCCTTGAACCATTTTCGGAAAACAAATAAACAACGATTGGGCCTTAAGGCCCAATCCTCTGAAAATAAGCTAACGAGATAAGCAGTCCAAATAAGCTATTTCATAATGTTTTTAGTATCCAAAAATAAGCCCGTAACCAAGCCCAAAACTTTTGTAAGCCCAATGGATTTTATAAGCTTCACGGGCCTAGTCTTTTTTGTTAAAAAGCCCATTAAGCTATAATAAGCTATTTTTGATAAATAAGCAGTTTTGAAAAGTTCAATAAACTATTTTTAGCTTAATTAAGAAATAAAAATGTTAAGTTTCGAATTTGGTGAATTTTGGACTAAATTTGCAAAAATTATAATTTTCGGGTTAAAAGTGTCACTTTTATAAAGTTTAGGTAAAAACTGTCATTTCACAAACTTTAGGATGAAAAACTGATTTTATAAACTTTTGGATGAAAAGTGTAAAAATTATAAAGTTTTGGACGTAAAACGTAAATATATTTAACTTTGGACTAACGACGTAACGCTAACACCGTTAGGGTAAAAAGTGTAAAAATCTGAAAAGACAAGGGCCGTATAATATAATTAATATTTTTCATTTTTATTTTCCATTTTTATGATTTCACATCACGACGTTACATTTTATTTCGAACTTTTATTATTATTATTATTAAACTTTACGTTATATATATATAACTTAACTAAACTTATGATATTTTATAAAACCACAAACTTTACTATCATTAAATTAACAACTCACGTATTCAAAAACTACTCACGATTAAACCATTAAGACTATCAAACACTAAAATTTGCCATATATTATCTAGGTTGTGTGTGGAGCCGTTTCCTTATTGCAAACTGAGTATCGATATTTTTACCACTATACCACTAAGGTGAGTTCATAGCCTCGCCTTACTTATTTAAATGTTTTATAAACCTCGCGAGGGGGATACATGCTAGTTTTTACAAAACTGGACACAAGTATTTTTCTTGGTATGCTTTACCTGATATCGTTATTGCTTAAGTCCCTTATTGCCAAAAGTCCCTCATATCGCGAGCCTTAGTCACCCAGAGGGTGAACGTAAATAATTGTGGATAGATCTATTAGGGATTGACAATCCCCGTTTGGGCGTTGGAGAAAACTACCAAACGCACTTTATTTGAAATCTAATAGGTTACTGGCAAGAACCTATCCTGAGGGCCCTGTTACTATAATCCAACATTTATGATGAGATCTGTTAATCGGGTGAGTGTCATGAGCTTAAAGCAATAACAACTGTTTTTAACTTATAATTGTATGACGGTGCAATTATCACTTATAACTTGTGTTCAACTATTAAACTTAAACCTATGAATATCACTCAACTTTTGTTGATTTTTAGCATGTTTATCTCAGGTCTATAACGAGCAAGGATGGGACGGAGGAGCACGAATTCTTACAAAGGCTATCAAATTTTATTATCATTCGAAAACCTATTTAACAAATTTTGAAATCGCTGGGACCTCATTTTGAAAACTCTGATATTTATAAAAATTCGAATGATAAATGTTTTAGAATTACTAAATTAAAAATCATTTTCTACTGAAAAACTATGAGCTGTGAAGTAACACCCAATCTTTATTCCGCTGCAAATATTTTAAAATTGGGGGTGTTACAGATTGGCTTACACTCTCCGTGCCTTCCGTGTCTGCAGACTACGTTGCTCAGTACATTACCTGTTAAGATTATTCTGCATGTTTAGAAATTGCGCTTACAAAATTTTTATTTCATCCGTACTATTATATCTTTAACGTAAAAGTTACTTATAAAATACTATTCTCGGTTACTACAGTAACATGTCTCCAAAAACTTCCGTGAACGTCAAAACTACTCTCCATAATACTAATACCTCACCTATCAATCAAAATTCTCCGAATACTGAAGACCCCTACGTACAAATATCACAGCCCCAACTTAATATAGGAATCACTCAGAGATCACTTCCATCGTCACCTATTTGTTCACCTCTACGTCAAAAACTTAGGAGAGCTACTGAATCATATGAAGATGTGATTGGTGGTCAGGCAACATTCGAAGTTGGACAAAGTTCATGTCAAGAGAGGCCGTGGAAGAATGTTGAGCCAAATTCTCCGTTACCCTACACTTCAGATTCCCCAATACCAGATATCCCAAATAATTTATCCTCACCTAATTCCCCCAACTACAATATAAGCACACCTGATTCAATATGGACTCTTGTTTATCGACAAGCCAGCATATTAGAAGCTCATTCTGAACAGCTAAAAGGTTTACGACCAACAAAATTTGAATGGTACGACCGTAACCTTGACGCATTGTTCAAAAGAGCGGATACTGAAAGACGAGCAATATGTGAATTAGGATTAAAGATTAATGAGATAAAAGACAACACCAACCAGGAACTTGGAAGCTTGGATTCCAGGGTCTGTTCTGCAAGAAGAGAACATGGCCATACACATGGTAGAATTGAAGACATTGAAAGGACCCTATGGATGGCCAGAGACACAACAAGAAACCAGAGTCAAAGGATTGCCGCATTAGAAACTATGCTGGCTAATCAAATGAACATGTGTCAGGAACGTTTCTCAAACATGGATGCAGCACAACTTGAATTTGAGAAAGAGATTAGATATTTACGTCAGAGGCGTAACTAATTTTAAGTTTACAAGTATCCCTGTTGCAACTACTAAACCAGACAGACTTGGTTAGTATTTCATGTAATGTTCGATAACTCTGAACCTTTCAGAATTTGTAATCGAATCATAATATATAATAACCTCCTCTTCCGTTACATCTCTCTGTTACGAATCAATCGTTTCTTTCGTATCAAGCATGCATACTATGAATCCTCATACTTTCATGCAAAAATCTCATCAATTGTTACCTCCCTTGATGAACAAATAACTCCACGTAGATCCATGACATATTAATAAGAGACCTTGTACTAATCGTTTTACGAAGACGATTAGTCATGTTATTAATATTATGATGACTTCTACAATACTATTCAAATCTACCGTAAGAAGTCTTAACAATTGTAAGAAATTCTTAAACATACTATAATTCACCAAAAAAAAACCAAAGGATTGTCTAAATATAAATTTTCAAGAGAGAACTTGAAAAATAGAGAGAAAATTTATTTTAGTGGACGAATCGGTTTGTTCCTTAGTAATCTCATATCAAGAGTTGATTATCTATCTATGATACAACACAGACATATCTTGAAATTAGATTACAGTAAGGAGTCAATTCAGTCTATCATCAATGAAATAATTAGAATTCATTAGTTAAAATATTCTGACATCAGATGGATTCTAAGTTAAGTTTCATTAATGATTTCAGAAGATGGACAACGTAAACAATACATGTACTCCATCATCATCAAGAATCACCATGACTACTGAAGATGTCAGGGAATTGGTAAGCAACATCGTGTCAGTAGTACTCGAAGGGACTACCATAGTTGATCCAAGGGAGAGACGGACATATCCAATAAGCATGAAAGCTGCATGGAATATAGGCCAACCCACTTTAAAACGCCAGAAGGAATGGCTAACCCGACCATCACCCATAACCAAGGAATTAGGCAAGGAGTTATACCTAATGGAAATAAACAAAAGCGAAAACTCTTAGAAATGAGGAACCTTTAAAGACTTCGATAGTATCAAAGGAATGATGACTAGATTGAAGCAGATGAATAAATTCCTGTTGTAAATAAATAAATCATAGTTCGACAATTTCCTGAGATTGTATCTCTTCCCCGTATTTTACTTTAAGTTACGATGGATGTAACCAAAGTATAACAACTATCCTTCTACCGCATCGAAAAATCTACCTTGTAATATTTCCGAAATAATTATAATCTACTTCAATTCCAATTCCTATTCCATTTACCAATTAACAGTATACTGTTATTACCCTAGAAATTTCTGACTCATCATCATAGTAAAAAAAATAAATAAAAAATAAATAAATAAAGTTTCCTACTTTATTCTTAAAAGAAATTACGTGTTATATAATAAAAACAACACATTGAACACCATCTAAAACAACTTAAAGAAAAGCATAAACACCACTGTGACTGAGCCTAGCATCACATCATTTAGTCCTCAATTAAACATAGCCTGATCAACTATGTCTAATTTAGGAAGAATCATGTTATGCAGGAACAATCATAATGTCAAATTTTCTAAATAACAATCTTCATGTAAAAGCAACAGATAGAGATAAACTGAACTATTCATAAGTATTACAAACTCCAATAAATACCTATCTTATTCCTTCGTCATTAGGACGATAAACCAACAAAGGTACAATTAGAAATTAGAAAAACCCTAAAGACTAACAGAAAACTCCAATAACGAAAAATTTATCCAAATCCATGAAAATTAATAAATAAACAAATAATTAGCATCGGAAGTGCTAACGTCACAATAATTACAATATAAATCATAGAATCTTCAATAGGTTGATCCGCTATGACAACAAAAACCCCCCACCAACATAACCATAGCAAGAGCCACCACAGGATGAATCACCTTAATTATGCTGAAAGATAAATATAAACAAATCATTAAAAATAACAACAAGACAAATTCCTAAAAACAAAACAAGTTTTATTCATTATTCGTTAAAAATACATAGAAACACGACAAGGAATTAATATAAAACAACCCTATCTCAAGATTATTAACCCCATATCTTGTCCACGGTAATGGCTAGAACCGTGAGGGGTACGGCAAACAACAAGATCGCAACCATGAATCCAAAGTCTTCGTCCGGAACATACGCTAAGTAGATAGCGGCAAGGACGACATACACAATCGCTAGTATAGTGATGAGGTGCGGCATTTTGGAGATGGGAAACGAGAAGCAAATGGTTGGTGGAAGAAATGGAAATTTGAAAGGGGTATATGTAGGAAGAAAACTAGCCGTTAATTACTATTTCGGACCGTTGGAAATTACTATTCATGACCGTTGGACACGGTACACCTAACCGTTAATTTACTATTCATAACCATTACCTTCAATATTCACAACCCTTAAATACACCAGTTACTTGATTCTTGTCTAGCGCAAATAAGTCTAACTAAACCACGTCTCCTAAATCTTAATAATAAAAATCTCTCGACAACCCTCTGATCGAAATTTCCTAATACAGGAATTTTGTTAAACTTGAATTCCGGGACGGAATTCAGAATGAGGGGTAGGTACTGTAACCTCCCGTAAATTTCCATATAAATAGTAAAAGTAAATCAAAGACTAATATATCATTACGTTAATTAATAACGTTTTTACCAATAACAAATTTTTTTTTATCAAATATGCTATGATACTTAAAAATCACTATGATATTCACGATCTCATTTTGCTTGGAACGATGCTCACACATGTACCACTATAGTCTTAAATCGCGAGAATATTAAAATTTTCTTTTATTCGTTACGAACCTGCATTTTCAGGACATTTTTCAAATTTACTATTCACCAAACACTATTCATCATTTCACTATTCATCGTTTTTGGAGTCGGTTAGTGATATTGAGATATTTTTCAAAAGTTTTACTATTCACAAAACACTATTCATTCTCGGACTCACGTAAACGTTTCACTAAATATTTACTAGACATTTCACTAATCACAAATTTATTATTTACTAATCCTAATTATATATAATCGGGCCCTTAATTACATACTAAACCAATAACTATTTTGGCCTGTTACTATTCACAGCCCACTCTTTTTAGGCCCAAAATCCTCTTAATTATTTTGAAACATGCGACTAGACCAAGCCAAGGAACGAGCCTCGTACTCCCAACTCTTACACATGACTCACACATATTTTTGTACAATCTCTTTTCTCACCTAGCCAACTTTGAGTATGTCGAATTCCAACTTTCCATGTCGAGTCTAAATACATTTTTACAAGGCATAGTATCCCGTCCAAAAACAAACCCACTCGATTTTTAACTAATCCAAAACTAAACCATTTTAAGTCCCGCTCGTTTCTATGAAGTCCTAAAAATATTTCTAACACAATTTCAAGTCTAAATATTACATTTGATCAATCATCACCAAGCCTAGCCGAAGTTTACAAATCGATTACTTAACTAAAGATGTGTCGACATGTATTTTAAAAACAAAAGTGTACTTCCACAAATCATGCACTCACAAAGATTAATATATGTTTTTATGAAAGTACTAGATACATTTTAAAAACAAATTCAAACGTACAATCCTATTTTTAAAACAATCCACACGTTTTCTTTTGAACAAATTGGATGTCGACTAAGCTAGAAACAAAAGAGGAGAACATGTTGCATCTTACACACACAAGACTTTTTGATTTCACGTAACCATCCCATCTCATTAAACTTTAGTCACTAGGATACACAAAGTGCATATATAAAGCCATGCATGCATGCACTCGTTTACCACCTTCAAGCAAATCAAAATTTACAAAAACTAAGTCTTAGTGTTCGTTCCTACTTCAAATCGCTTTGGCTAGAGAGCAAGCTTTTCAAATCGAGTCTAGAAGAAACAAGTCTTTGTTTGTGAACCTTGGTTGAGTCGACATACACACCACACTCTCGTACACTCTTTTCCTCGACTCTACGTCTCGTTTTACCCCACCATTTTGGTGTAGTAAGTCTCACACAAAACTTTTTCCATTTTTATTTGAAACGTATTCCTTGATTTTTAACGTATAAATCACAAACACTTGCACTTTATTACTCGTAATCTATATAAACAACATGTACGTATTTTCATCCCACCTATATATTTACTACGCTATTAATCAAGATATATAAAGATTTGAACCTTAAAAGCTACGTATAAACTATTTTTAGATACCTTTCTAACGTGTAACAACTAGTCGTGAAATCTTTAAAAATATTTCTAAGTCTTTTTACTTAAAGGTTCGACCCATTCAACCCATGAAACGCACGTATATCTTTAATTTCTATGTAACGAGCATACTATTTTATTTCACAATCTATTTGACAACCTAACTAACAATCATTTTCATAAAAATTCCTTGTGTTAAAAATCACGTCTTGACCCTTTAAATGATGCAAAGCATCGCGACCTTGTACCATTTTCGAAAAACAAATAAACAACGATTGGGCCTTAAGGCCCAATCCTTTGAAAATAAGCTAACGAGATAAGCAGTCCAAATAAGCTATTTCATAATGTTTTTAGTATCCAAAAATAAGCCCATAACCAAGCCCAAAACTTTCGTAAGTCCAATGGATTTTAAAAGCTTAACGGGCCTAGTCTTTTTCGTTAAAAAGCCCATTAAGCTATAATAAGCTATTTTCGATAAATAAGCAGTTTTGAAAAGTTCAATAAACTATTTTTAGCTTAATTAAGAAATAAAAATGTTAAGTTTCGAATTTGGTGAATTTTGGACTAAATTTGTAAAAATAATAATTAGTGCCACTTTTATAAAGTTTAGGTAAAAACTGTCATTTCACAAACTTTAGGATGAAAAACTGATTTTATAAACTTTTGGATGAAAAGTGTAAAAATTATAAAGTTTTGGACGTAAAACGTAAATATATTTAACTTTGGACTAACGACGTAACGCCAACACCGTTAGGGTAAAAAGTGTAAAAATCTGAAAAGACAAGGGCCGTATAATATAATTAATATTTTTCATTTTTATTTTCCATTTTTACGATTTCACATCACGACGTTACATTTTATTTTGAACTATTATTATTATTATTAAACTTTACGTTATATATATATAACTTAACTAAACTTATGATATTTTATAAAACCACAAACTTTACTATCATTAAATTAACAACTCACGTATTGGAAAACTACTCGCGATTAAACCATTAAGACTATCAAGCACTAAAACTTGCCATATATTATCTAGGTTGTGTGTGGAGCCGTTTCCTTATTGCAAACTGAGTATCGATATTTTTACCACTATACCATTAAGGTGAGTTCATAGCCTCGCCTTACTTATTTAAATGTTTTATAAACCTCGCGAGGGGGATACATGCTAGTTTTTACAAAACTGAACACAAGTATTTTTCTTGGTATGCTTTACCTGATATCGTTATTGCTTAAGTCCCTTATTGCCAAAAGTCCCTCATATCATGAGCCTTAGTCACCCAGAGGGTGAACGTAGATTCCATTGACCTTGATGTTGGAACTCGAGAGACGACCCGATTGCGTCTCTTCTAATTCTCTCTACGTGACCAAGCTAGTCAATGGCTTGAGCGTTTACCCGCGGGCTCCATCACCTTTTGGGATGATCTCACCACTCGTTTCTTTGCTCAAATTTTCCCACCGAGGAGAACTACTAAGTTTAGAAATGACATCTTGATGTTCCAACAACATCAAGGTGAAACTCTCTATGAAGCATGGACTCGTTTTAAGGACTTACTCCAAAACGTCCCTCATCATGGCATAGATCTTTGGCTCCAAGTCCAAATTTTCTATGACCATATCGATCTCAACACAAGGGGAACCATTGACCAATTGGTCGGTGGCAAGCTACGTGATCTTAGTGCGGAAGAATCATGAGAACTCATAGAAGATCTTGCTCTCTATGACAACGAAAGTTGGAATGATCCCCGTGATTTGAACAAAATGGTCAAGGCAATATCTTTGCCTTCGAACAATTCAAGCACTCCCGACCGTAGGATCATGGAACTTGAAGACCAAGTCAAGTTTCTCATGAAATCCTATGAAGCTCCTAAACCTTCAAGCCAAGTGAACAAAATCACTTCTTCGTGCGAATTATGTAGTGGTCCCCACGACACTCGTGATTGCATGGAGCTCCCCGAACAAGCTTTTGCAGATTACGCATCCTCGTGTACTGACAGAGCGGGAGACAAGTGGTACACTTTCAAACCCGAGCAAAACCCTTACGGTGATTCATACAACCCCTCTTGGAAAAATCACCCGAACCTTAGGTGGAAACAAAACCAAAACATACCCCAAAAAAATTCTTCCACTCCACCTAATCGTTATCAACCAAACGGTCCACCCTCTAACTATACTTTCAACAACAATCCTTCCAACAACTATGGTAGTACCAATAATTTTGAAGGATTGATGTCCAAATTTATGGCATATCAAGAAACTCGTTTAGCAAAGTTGGAAGCTGATTTCAAACAAAAGCAAAATGAGATGACCAATAATATTGACACGTTGTTGAAAGTTCTCAACGACCGAGAAATGGGAGCACTCCCAAGTAACACGGTCAACAATCCGAAACTAAACGTTAACGTGATGAGTGCTCAAACACTCATCATTTTTGGTCAATCTGAACTACAAAAACATACAAAACACTCAGAAATGCATTAAAATACTAAAAATATTCTAAAATTGTGTTTTATATATTTTAGATGCAAAATAAGTAAAAACAGATGAAAAACGTACAAAGGTCCTTTTAAAATCATAAGTTGTCATATTAAAATACTAAAAATATTCTAAAATTGGCAGTTTCAGTCCCCCAACTTTCATAAAATGTCAAAACTAGTCCCTGGTCATTCAAAATATGGAAAATTATCACCAAAGGTCCTTTTAAAATCATAAGTTGTCATATTTAATCCTTTGGTGAAAAATCTCAAAAGTTTTGGAAATTTACAAGTTTAGTCCCTGGAGTTTAAAAATTGGCAGATTTGGTCCCTGGTGGGATATTTTTGGAAGAAAAATCATTTTTGGTCCTTAGAAACTCAAAAGTTATCACATTTGATCCCTGAATGAAAAGTTTGAGGAATTTACAAAATTGGTCCCTAAAGTTTCAAATTTGGCAAAAATAGTCCCTGGAATTTTAAAACATAGAAATTATCAAATAAAATCCTTAGACTATTGATATGTGGCAAAAATGGACCCTTGAATCAACATTGGAAAAATGGCAATATCAGTCCCTTGAATTTCAAATTTTTACATGTATGGTCCTTGTGATTTTTGAGCTTAAATAAACAAAACCAAACACAAATCCTCCCAATCCCTGATCCATACCACTTCCCTAGCCCACTCCCTTTTTACCCTGGCCCAACAACCAAATCCAATCCACCAAATATATATACTCCCTCCCGTTTTAAATAAATCACCCAGGTCAACCCCATCTTTGACCATCCACCTCCTTTCCCCACTTGAAGCCTGCAATCCCCAGAAAACACTCAACCCCCACACTTCACCTCACTCACCCCATACCTTGTCCCCCCCAACTTACAAATACTTCCAAACATCATTAAATGCCCTAAATCCCTCCAAGTTACCTAAACCTGCCAATTGGACATTTTTCGCGCCACAAATCATTTGAAGGGCTCTGATCAAATCAAGACATCCAAGGGCTCAGATTGAAAGTGGGAATGAGAGAGAAACTATCAAGGGCTTATAAAAGTCAAGAAAGAATGGAAGCAGAAGTTGGTTAGCTAGTTTTTAGTTTTAGCTTAGTAATTTTAATGTCGTTTAACTAAATTTTCCTTTCTTAATGTAATTCTTAGTTTAAAAAAGTTTGTTCTCCTCATTATCAGTGTAATTCAAGTAAGATTTAACAGTAATTTCAAGTTTTCAGTTTGAATTCAGTTAATGCCATTTTTATGTGAAAATCTCAAGTTTACTTTTAGTTGTTAAAAGTGTTGTTCAGTGATAATATAAGCTCATTTTGTGTTCACTTATAAGTTTTAAAAGTTTTAAGATCAATTAGAAGACTGCTAAGTAAATTTATCAAAAATGCTAAAAATATAAGGAAAATAAAAAGAAAATCAAAAATCATGAAAGGACAAGGTTGAAGCTTGAAGCAGGGAGGATTATGGATGGAATTTGGTTTAATAGCTTATTGGGAAGCTTTAGGATGTAGATTTGATACTTGTTTCTGAGTTATAAGCTTGGGTGCAAATTGTAAGTCATTTTCTGATTTTTTTGGCTTGTTACTGTGGTACTTCTTATAAACAACTTATTTTTGTAGTTCTAGACCTACTTGGTGTATATTAGTTGTTTTAGTGTTTAATCTTAAGTGCCTGTTCAATCAAAACATTTTGTTGCTAAGATTTCACTTTCACTGTCAATTTATCATAGAGTAGGTTTATGGTTTTTTGTTTTTAATATTGGTAATTCTAGGTTCATGTCAGTTTATTGAATCATTGTGAGTGATTATGCAACAAATCCTAGGTCCAAATCAGTCCCATGGTATGAAAACCTTGAAATCACAGTCTTTTAAGGGGTGTTTGGATTTGTTGATTCATATGAGTTAATGCCTGTCCTTGTGGTTAATTTTGGTTCTTGCAGATCACATTAGGTTTCATTAGGTTAGTAAGAACAAAATAAACATAGGGTATTTGTAGAAAAGTCAATTTGACCTTTAATCTCAATATTGTAGCTAACTGTGAGGATTTAGATTATCAAACTCTTCATTTTAAGTACATAGCCTGTTAACATAGCTTAGGATAGTTGCATCATGCCTTATTTCATCATAATCAGTCATCTAGGAACAAGTTAAATTAACAAAAGTCAATTTTCTAAAAAATCTTCAAAAGTCAAAAGTGCAATTTAGTCAAAAACTCAAAACTGGTGGGAATTGTTGTGAATTTTCTGTTAAGATTCAAGCTTTGAGCTTTTTACACATTGTACTCCCCCACCTCAACTTTGAAGTTCCATGGTCCCTCTATTTTTGTGATTTTTCTGGTGGGTCCCACAGACCCTTAAACACAGCTGCAGGGCAAGCATTTCCCCTGTGCAGCAGATCACCACACCACCACCACCACCTTTGGTGGTTCTTTCTAGCCACCACAGTGGGTCCCACACCCCTCCTTGGTTCCTTGGACTCCCATCCTGGACACCTTCAAGGTTTGAGCAATTTTTGAGCTTCAAGCTCAGTGGACCCCACCTGAATTCACCCTTAAACCTTGTCCCATTTCTGAGTGGGTTGTTTGGTATTTGGATTAGCTTATTCAACTTTTTAGCTTATCCTGTGGTCTTAGCTTATTGATTTGACACATTTCAAGTTCACATAACTTATTAACATCTGAATCATGCCTTGTGGGCCCCCCTAGCTGCTTACATCAGCTTTTGCCCATGACAGTTGACTAAAGTCAACTGTCAAACCTTCAAGCTTTTATTTTGCTTATTTTTAAATTGTAAAAAAAGTTGTTTTTATAAAAGTTGTTTGTTTTAAGTATTTAAAAAGTTTTGTAAAAGAAAAATCCAGAAAAACCAATTTTAGAATAAGTGATAGTTTCTAATTAATTTGATTTATCTTTTTAATTTTCCTTTTTAGATTTTTATTAAGTAACTTACATTTTTATATTTTTATTAATTTACTTTTATATTAAAGTACTTTCAGTAATTTTTCTAGATTTTAATTTTGTCATTTAGTATTAATTAGATTTAATATTAGTTTTATTAATAATTAAGTATTAAATAGCAAAATTAGTTTTTATTAAGTAATACATAGTTTTTATATTTTTCCTAGCTTTTATAAGTTATAAAACATTTTTAGGAATTTTCTTATAATTTCTACTATTCATCTTCTAGTTTTTATAATTTAAATAGTTTAATTAGTAATTAATTAATATTTAGTTTAATAATTAGTAAAATAGTGTAAAAATATATAAAACAAACTTTTTATAATTTTTTAGGATTCCTGTAATGGTTAATCAGATTTATAAATTTTTCTATAATTTTCTAATCACTTTTAGTATTATTAGTAATTTAAAATAGTTTACATAGTTTAATTAATATAATTAGTAATTAATTAATATAAAAAGACAAAAAGACATATTTTTAGTTTTAAAATTAGTTTTTAGTTATTTTATAATTTTAGAAATTTAATTTTCATTTTTCTAGCATTAAAATAATATTATATTGTATTTAAGTTATTTATATATTAATATGAATATTGTACGAGTGGTATAGTATGCAAATGCTATTATGATGATATGTAGACTATTTCTAGTCCGTATGAAGTGTCCCAAATGATAATGCTTGAATTCGCACCTGAACCAATACGGTTACGCGAATTTAAGTACTCGTAAACTAAATTTACGATGAAATGAGCAATGCACGTGAATAGTATTTTCTTTCCGGAAATGAATAGTACTTGATGAATAGTAAAATTTTTGAATGTTTCTCAGAATATCAAATTGACCTAAAAAATGATGAATAGTAAAATGATGAATAGTGTTTTGATGAATAGTGATTTATGGATAGTAAATTGTCAAAGTTTAGGAAATGGCCTGAAATTACGAGTTGTGACAGTCTTCCCCTCTAAAAGGAACTTCGTCCCGAAGTTCAGTTTGTGTTGGTTTCTGGAGTGGTATTAGTGAAAAGGTGATGATATTCGGGAATTCCAGTGAACTTTCACGATAGGAATTTGACTTCGCTTCAACTATTCAACCTTACAGTCCATGATTTCTACTGGTTCTCCTACAAGGTTCAAGTCTGACGGCCACTAGGCCTACTTTGTCTGAAATATTAAATAGTCCAGTGTATATCGGGTTTAACTTTCTGATTTTTTTTTTTTTTTTTTTTTTTGAATGGTAACATGCCTTTTCTAGGCAGAATCTTTCAACATAACCCTGCCACCAACTTGAAATTCTCAGGGTTTACAATTTATCGAACTTGTAACTGATTCTTGATTTGTAGGAAATTCCAGGTTATTTCATGAATGCTTACGGGACTAGTGAGTTGGGCTTTTCCAAATTTCACTCCGTCAATGGATGTTGGTACTTCGACCATAGAGTGCCTCAATTGGTGTAGTCTCTATGCTCATGCGGTAACTATGGTTGTAAAGGAATCTGATTTATAGCAAATGGTTAGTCCAACCATTTCTAGAGTCAATCACTCATGCTCTGAGCATATCTCACTATGTTTGAATCGTTCTCTAATTTCTGACCATTGGTCTGCTAATGATAGGTGGTGTAGTTCCAAAGGAATCTTAATGTAATCGCTAGGAGTTTGAGGTGAATCAAATTCCTCTATTAGGAATAATTGAAATGGATATCATGAATCTTGTGGAAAAACTTACAAGGTTAAGTCCGTCAAAGGGTGTTATTGGAAATAATAGATTAGGATAAGGTTGTGATCCTCCGCAGGATGTCATGAATTGAGTCCTTCTCCACCTACGATGCTTAGTCTCTATTACTAAGATTTTCCCAAGCTCTATGTTGTCAACTCACAAGCTCCTAAATGTATAAGTGATGTAATATAGTGATTGATTTTCAAAGTTTGTTTTGAGATTGTGTTTTGTTCATAAACCTTCCCCGAATAAATGAATCTACAAGTTTAAGCAAACGGTTTTCGAAGTAACATTTTTCTTGATGTTTCAAAATTTAATAGTTATGCAAGATAGGACAGTTTTCAATATAAGGTGGATAATATGGTTTACCAAAGATCGATGTTTAAAATTTCCTAACAATTCAATAGTTTTGTAAAGGATTAACCAAAAGGAATTTGCTTATCAAAATAAGTGTCTCAGAAAAGTATTTCTTACAAGATATATGTTTTGTATAACTGTAGTTTGGAGAAAAAAATCCATTTAAAAGTGAAAGTATTAAGAGGATAAAATAGTCAGGTATGTATGTCTGCACAAAGGCATAGGTGTCTAACATGTTTGGATAAAGTCTATTGGTGAGGACATGTTCAATCTATAGTCTCGGTTAAGAGGTTGGATTTATCTCTATGGTGTTGCTTAGTGAGCACTCGTATCGAAAATAATCCTGTAATTCAGTCAAGCCAATACTTTCTAGATGATAGAATTTTTGGTGATCGGGCCAGTGATAGTGGTTCGAATTGTTTTGTGATATCCTGAGATTTTTGTTGAGTTTTGAATGGTCTTAGTGTACCGAGGTATCCTCCTTATAAATGGTATGGAAAATCTTTCCTAGGGGGGTCATTGATAATATCCACTTATCAATATTGGAGGTAGTGAGGGATGAGTGACATAGGATTCTATAGAGTGTCACCTAATTCCTTATATAAATAGGGATGGGAAAGGGAAATAATAATGATGGCGAGAAGGGAAGAGACTGTGACAACTGCGACAAAATGAGATTGTGATAAAAGAAAATACTGTGATGTAAGTGTATTGTGCATAGACGTAAATGTTCATGAAATTAAATGACCAGTTGACGTGCTTCTAAGCGGCGGTTCACGAAGTGATGAAAGGTATGAATATTCTGACAACGAGAGTATACACACACATGAATGAAACATTTGGAAATTGAGTAGAGGATTCAATCCAGATAAAATTTTATTATAACCATTCTCAGTGTTGCAAAATTCATTTCTGAGTCGGATATAGGTGGTCAGCCTATGTCCTACTATCCCGGGTCGAATATAAATGACCAGTCTATATTTTACCGAGGTTCCATGAATTTTGAAATACTCAGCTCAGTCATACTAAGACTATGTCCTTCACAAATACCAAGACGTTCTGAAAGACAAAAGCAAGTGACCAACTCGAGGTCAAATGATGAAACTATGCAAGGAAAACATAACGCGGTGACATATATGATACATGAGCATGCTTATATGAAAGACAATTGTAGTAATCAACTAGAATAAGTGAATATAATATACCAGATAATGAGACACAAATCTCATCACCTATGTCAGCAACTAACCACAAATGAGGCTTCAGCTTGGCAGGCAGGCACGTGACGGTCATAGGGTTAAGTTTTCTTGAAAGTAGCTATAGTCTAGGTTTTAAAAACACTCATTTCGCTATAGCCAAAGCTCTGATGCCAATCTGTGACACCCCCACAGTCGGGTCCAGCGGAAGCATACATGCAGCTGGGGTGTAACTCAATTGATATCACAACACAAGTAAATTTTTTTTTTACTTCAATCATTTAGAATAAAATAGTTTAATAAAAAATGTTGAATTTACATTGTTAAAAGTAGTGCGGAAGTAGGCCCTTAAAATAGTTTAAAACGGTCCCCAAATGAATAATCAGAGTCTTCTATGACCATGCCATGCCCTGCCAAAACCTCCTGTAGCGTGCCCTTGCTTAATACCTGAAAATACATGCTAAAGTGTCAACACGAGGTTGGTGAGTTCATAGAGTCTTGTGAAAAAGAATGTAATGCATACGAATAAAGATTTCCCAACAAAGGCCTCGTAAATCCACTCAGTTCCAAGTCCCGCCATAAGAGACTTGTAACCTGTGTGTTTACGACCTACTGCCAAAAGTAATATGTTTGGTTTGTGTAAACAAAAGTAATAAGATTGATGCAAAGGCATCGTAAATCAGTGATAAGGTGGATGCAAATGCATCGTAATTCAGTAATAAATCAGTAATAAGGTTTATAAAAACCATCAGTATATAACTTTAATCGTATGTACAATAGCCCAAGTATAAAGTAAAGTAATAAGATTTCAGTCATAAAATTTACATTGGCTCTTAAGCTCATGACCCCGAAGCTAGACGTTACTTGGCCCCAAATGAGTGTTTACCAGACACTCTAAAGATGTTAGACATGAAATGCATCCGTAATTCCGTTGGAGCAACCCAAACACGGATGGAGGAGTCACCCTCAATAGATCTATTCACTCACTCTCGCTTGTACTTTAATTAACGGTCCATGATAATAAAGGGGACTTGTCAAGACGTGGTAATAAGGCAACTTAAGCAATGTAAGGAATTTAATACTTTGGCATTGTACAAAAATAATTAAAGCAGCGTATTCTCCCCCAAAAGTAATTCAAAACGTATAAAAGTATAAAACAAGTATTTAAGCATGTATCTCCCCCAAAGAGTTTATAAAGTAATTAAACAAGTAAAAGTGGGGCTATGACTCACCTCGACATGATAGTACAATGATGGTAAAATGATCGGGACAATAAGGCGCGAATATTAGCCGCAACCTAAGATGAGTGAAAATGATCTACTTTAGATCATGAAATGAGGTAATGAATGCACATGCACATGATGCCTATACCACTCATAACTTGAAAATATACTAGTTATAGTCATAGTAAAATATATTCCATACTTGAGAAAAATAAGTCTTAACTAGACTTGTAAAACTTGTCGTAGTATATCATATATAGAAAATTTGTGTTACAAGCTTCGCCTTGAATACCTTGAAGTAACGTCTAATGGTCGTAAAAATAAGCTCGTAATCATAAGTACTTCATTAGTTATGAATTTAGCAATTTAGTAGTATTTCTAGAAAATCTAGGATTTAGTACGTAGAAGTAGTATTATTATTATTATTTCTAGTAAAAGCTGTCAATTATATATAGTTTTTGCCGATATTGAAACGTGAATAACTTGGTCATTTTAAGTTTATTTTCTTCGTTCTTTATATCCACGGATTCGTATTAGTATGTACTAATATATTTTTGATAACTCGGCATCTCTAGGTTACGTCTAACGCCTCGGTTTGTCCACCAAAAATCGTCCAACAGCAAACAATTTTCAGAAAAATAGTTTTCGTCAATAAACTTGCAAAAATCATATCTTCTTCGTTATAAACTCGTTTTAATCCGTTCTTTCGCCTACGGCTTCGTTTTTAAAAGTATTTTCTAAATCTATGGTTGAAAAGTTCCCCTGAGTTACTGAGTTTTCCAGGATTTCAAATTTGGGACAGTAGGTTTGCAAATAGGTTCCAAATCCATTTCTAGTATTCTAAACTAGTTTCTAATCCACCCAAATCACTTCCAATCACCACAAATCTAGTCTAATCCTACCATACACCTTCTTAAGGTGTCATGGGTTCCTAAACATCATAAATCTAGTGGATCTAACAAAGGTTTCCATTTCTAGGGTTTCAAAGACATAAGTGTATATTATGAGTGGTACAAGTTAACATATGCATGAAATATTGTATGAAAACCATATGATTATAGTAAATACTTGAAGAAATGAAGAAAATGAATTTTGTAACTTACTTGAATGATTATGAAGCTTGTATGATTAAAACCCTAAGAATCCTTGAGTTTATATTTCAAAACCCTAACATGGATGACAATATAGACTTGATGTAAGCTTGATCTTGTAAAAATTGATGGATCTTGGTGGATTTGGTGTTTGGTCGTGGGTTTTGGAGAGAAAAAGAGAGAAAAGTGAAGTTTTTTATTTAAAATGATAAGTGTGAAGTAAGGTTTTTGGTTTGTAGATATTTTGTTTAAATTTTGGGAAAGTTAAAAACAAATTAATGCCTAAGGTTAAAATGGGGGGGGGGGGGGGGGGGGGGCTTGGCCGGTTTTTCAAGGGGTGTAAAAGGGAAAATGAGTTTGTGATTTAATTAGAAGGATTGGTGGAGAGTAGTGTTGTATAAGTATAGATTTTAGGTGTTAAATTTAGGTATTTGTAGTTAGTTTTTAGTTATAATCGGGTACCGGGTTTGCGAGAAATAAATTTTAACAAGTTAACTGGGACATAATAAAGTCATAAAAATGTTAAAAATATGTTGGGTATAAAATTTGAGCGTTTGGATAATTATTATTTAGTTTTCACGAAAACCGTCGTAATTATATTAAACTTACGTTATAAATTTAATAAATTCCCAAAATACCGGGTAAATGAATTTTATAATTTTTATGACGTTGTAAGGAGTTTAAAAATATATCGGAACCATCGTGGGGATTTTTAGATTTGTTGGTTATATTTATTAATTGCGGGTTAAAGTTTAATCAAAATAATTATACGTAAAACGTTAAATATACCAAAAATATTAATATGAATATTCTACGAATGATATAGTGTGCAAAGGCTATTATGATGATATGTAGACTATTTCTAGTCCGTATGAAGTGTCCCAAATGATAATGCATGAATTCGCACCTGAACCAATACGGTTACGCGAATTTAAGTACTCGTAAACTAAATTTACGATGAAATGAGCAATGCACGTGAATAGTATTTTCTTTCCGCAAATGAATAGTACATGATGGATAGTAAAATTTTTGAATGTTTCTCAGAATATCAAATTGACCTCAAAAATGATGAATAGTAAAATGATGAATAGTGTTTTGATGAATAGTGATTTATGGATAGTAAATTGTCGAAGTTTGGGAAATGGCCTGAAATTACGAGTTGTGACATTAACTGAACGTACGCGTTTTTAGATTTTAAACGTTTCTGGTTTTTCTAAATTTCCAGTCTTGTTATAATAGCTTATTTAAGCTATTTCCTCGTAGATTCCTTAGTTCAAATCAATCACAAACCCTTTCTTGTCCAAATTCACTCGATTACAAACCCGTTTGATAACAATTCACACCTCGTCGGGACATAACGACCCGGGGAATACATTATATTCCACGGAGCATTGACTCTAGGCAGTTTGACCTAGTTGCCCATTCTTTGGTCAATTTAGGTTGACCGTTTGGAGCCAATCATAACGCTATATCATCTGTTCCGTCTCCCACTTCTTGTCCACAATATTATTCGGTCAATGCCGTGAGCACGTGTTTCAAGCAAACCCAAATCTTTTAAAAGAACCAATTGAATGTAACACCCAACATCAATTCGGTCAATAGCATAGTTGAAACACTTCCTACACAAGACCTTGGTGAAGAATTCAAGGAACTTCACCCTGAGCGTCCCATCATTGATGTCTTAGCCCGTGCTCCCTATTACAATGCCCTCTTAGAAATATATGAGGAGAAACTTAAGTTGGGTAAGAATGGGACCGCCTTCATTCAAAACAAGTTGCCTAAAAATTAGATGATCCGGGCATATTCGTTCTACCATGTAAGATTGGAAATTCTGAGGCTTTTGACACATTAGCCGATCTTGGGTCAAGCCTAAATTTGCTTCCATTATCTCTGTACACCACTCTTAAGCTAGGAAAGTTAGATGAAACAGAGGTAATCATAGGGCTTGCGGATGGAAGTGTAGCATATCCGGTTGGGGTAGTGAAGGATGTGTTAGTGCATATAGGAAGGTTGACAATGTTAGCCGATTTCCATGTCCTTGATATGGTTAGTAACACTACATGCCCGTTATTAATAGGAATAGGATTCTTAGCTACCGCAAGTACGATGATTGATTGTAAGGAATCTAGAATAGCAGTAGGAGAAGGAGAAACTTGGTCAGTCTTTGATGTTAAGAAGCATGCCTATGATACTAGTGAGGAACCAACGCCTCATTGGATAGATGTGAATAGGAGACCATCTAGATACGGATCTTGGGTTAATAGAGACTTCATAGGACCTCAACGCCCATTTTATTTACAGGAGGAGTTTATAAACAAAACACATTCGATAGAACAACTCATAGCTAGGGATGAAGAACTAAACCCCTTTGAGGATCCCTTAGTCTTTAGGAAAATGATTGAATTCCTAGGAGTGATGCCTATCAACTTAGGAATGAACAAGTGGAAAAGGGAAGGTGATAAATGTAAATAGAATTGGGACAAGCCACCTAAGGAAGGTGACGGATCATGGCATATGAAAATGATTCTATATGATCCGGATGGAGAAAAATTTGAGAAGTCATACCGAACTAAGAGAACTGATAGGAAATTGAAACCTAAGTTTGATCCCAAAGATGTCCTCGATGAGGAACTCACTCATATAGGATAGCCCATGACTTTGAGTCTAGCTACAAGACGCGTAAATAAAGAAAAGCGCTTCTTGGGAGGCAACCCAAGTTTTATTTGTTTGTTTGTTTTATTTTATTTGTTTCCGTATGCATGCTTTATTTTTATTTTTTGTGGATCATGATTCATAATAAATTGTGAAAATGCTTTACCTTGTTGTTTGTCTTAACTTCATAAAAAGGTATTTCGCAAAAGATAAGTGTAAGGGAAATCTAAATTTGTTTATAAGAACAGGATTGAACATGAATCACAACAATATTAAATGAACATGCATATTAGTATTTGTTTGAGTCAAATGCTTGTATCGAGTCATAATGATCATTTTGCAGGATTTCCAGGAGTTAAAGCATAAGTTTTTCCAGAAATTTTCCGGAAACTAACCAAAGAATTTCTGCAGGTCACTTCTGACGGCGTCAGGATTAACACCTGACGGCGTTATGTGTAAAATTCTAGAAATTTTGCAAGTTTTGTTTTTCTGCTAGAGTCATAAAAGTTTTTGTTAAATCTTTAGTTTTATAAACTCCAGGAAATCTGCAAATATTCATTCCACAAGCATTATCTCTTTAATTGTTTTGTTTTTATTTCTAAGTTTGGAATTACATCTAGTTGTGAGTTTTCTTTGTTCGGTTTGATGCTTTGGGTTTTTGTGTTTATTTTCTCAGGTTTAACAGGTTATATTGGACAAGAAGATGATTTATATTTCGGAAGGGAAGCTTTCAAAGTTCATTTTCTTGGAGGAGGATTTAACCATGTTAACAATTTATCCACATCGAACGAATCAGGGGAGTATTTGTTTTCATTCTTTTACCTTATTTGCTTTTACATCCTTTAAATGAACATTGGGGACAATGTTCAGCTTAAGTGTAAGGGGAGGGTAAATAATGATACCTTAGAGAATGCAATTACACTTGATTTTTGTTAGTTTGATGGTAGGTGTGTAATAAAACCGAAAGAAATACTTGTTAGTGCAATTTATAGCCAAATTTAAATTTTTTTACAACATTTAGGAGTGACATTTTAGTCTTAATGAGCGTCTCATGGATAGGAGATGTATGACTAGCACAAAACCCGTACCACTCAAAAACATTTTCCACCCAAATATGTGAGGTTCGCCTTTAGATTTGTTAGGAAAAGAATTCATTATTAGTGCTTATGAGTGTACCGGTAGTACTTAGATTCTAGAACTTGCGTTAGTGATCCATCCCGAGAGTCTAACATTCGTGTAGTTAGGATTTACTACATGATAAGAGGCATTAGGATAACCTTTGTGTTAAACCCGTATCATAATTACTTGACCAATGAAGTCATAATTACTTGACTAGTAAAGTCAATTAATTCTCCCACACCTTTGCGATGTACTCATTTTTAGTACACAATACCCCTAGTACACCCCTCTGAGCCTATCTTCTCGTTTCTAACTTTAAGCATTTTACTTAAAGGAAGAATTTGTTTACAATCCACCCCAAATGTACAACCAAATCGCCTTAGCCTTCCGTGTATGCACTAATCTTTAGTACATTATTGTTATTTGTTTAAACCCTTATTTAATTGTCTAATTGATTACGTGGTTGCTAAGTCGAGTCATATCTTGTACATATTATTTTTGGACGATTGGGTGAAGTACTATTGTTATGGAGTATTGGGGAATAACATCATATATTACCCCCATATGTGCGTTAATCTTAAAAAGTACTCCAAGTGTTTTGATTATCTTAATTCGAGTAATTAGAATAGTTGATTGTAAAGTATGTAAAAGTTCAAGTGTAAGGGGAATGCAAATTCCTTATGATGTATTATTTTGGATGGTAGGGCAAGAGTGTATGCACAAAAAAAAAAAAAAAAAAAAAAAAAAAAATACGGACTACCATCCTGTTTCCTTTTATGTTTGTTTTATGTTTTTGTTAGTTTTTGATTAGCTTAAGTCGAGTCGAGTCTTGGCTTAGCAGCGCCACATTGTACATGTAATTGACCAAGATGATTAACTCGCCACCAGTAAATATTGCCTTTATCCAACAAAACCGTGTTTATCATATCCCTACACCTCACGTTATATGTAACACCCCAACCCGAAAAGGGCTAAAGTGTAACATTTTGGAGTCAAATCAGAACACAAGTAAACGGAAATACATTACTAATACAAGGGTTACAAAGCAGTTCTAATGAAAAGATAAAGGACTCATTCTAAACATTACAACTTCCAAAACTAATAACAAGCTAAGAACTAAAAGGAAAACTCTAAGTCAAAACTCTAATCCATGGAAGGGTATCAACAATGTAGTCCACTAAGAGCTCCTAAGCACTCTTCACTCAACCCAGCTTCCTTCTAAAACCTGCCGCAGGAAAAGAAATGCGGTTGAGCTTAAAAAGCCCAGTGAACAGATATAAACAAACGAAAACTAATAACAAAAGGAAAACGAAGGTGAATACGACATAAGTCCAAGTGAACCTGCTGAGATAGGAATCAAGAATATGGAAACATAGAATATGATAAAAGGAAATACGGATAATGGATATCAAACACTCAAGGAAAAGAAATGAGTAATAAGTGTAAGCAAAAGAAATAAGCAAGCATAAGTTAATCACATTAAAGATAAAAAGATAATAAGAATCATAGAGAAGTAGAATAAATAGGAATGCCCAACAATATATTTACTAATTGTACACAGGAGTCATGACCTCCATTGTACCAAATGTGAAAGGGGTGTATTGCACACACACCAAAACATTCACCAAATAATACTAAACAAAGTACCTAGGATGCATCCATACACTCCCTACAAAACAGATATATATGCACAAAGCTCTAGGCTAATTAAACATATACAATAATAATTATAGGCCTGAATAGCTAGCTTAAAGGGAACGCTGTGGACTAAAACCCACCTCCACAGATAGTGTCAATACCACTGGTGCATCAGTGGCAAGGCCATGGACTCCCCATGACTGGCTACAAATTAATCAAATAATAGGCAACAAATAGGGCATAGGAATGCTATAAGAATAAGAACCATAGCATGCAACAAAAATCAAGCAAATCATAACAGAAATGGATCGATTATGGATCATATAAGGGATCATAACAATGGTTCAAGTCAAAGATTCCTATCATGAGGTTCAAATCAAAGGTTCATAATAGCAAAAGGGTTCATAGCAAAGGTTCAAAATTTGAAGTTAAATAATCAAAAGATGTTAAAGAAAGTCATGAGGAATCTTAGAGAATAAAACATATTAAGGACTTTTTAAAATTATTTAAAACCTTTTTATCGTAAAAGTATTCCTTTAAAAACACATTTCTTAAAAGTCGTTAAAACCCTCATATAAAACTGGCATCGTATCGTATTCACAGAAACCATTTCAAAAATAGTTTTTCTCAAAAGTCATCAGGTTATATTTTTAAAAGGGTCTTCATACGAAATCATACTATAAAATGAACCAAGGATATCAGGCGTATAAAGATCAGAAATCATAATAGTATCAATGGAACGGATCATGAGTCATAGGAAACCTTACTAAAGGTTAGAATATTTGTACCTTAACCGCAAGTGCAAACACCTCATAAAGATCGGAAGTTACTCCTTCAGTGAATCTACACGAGTTAATGATCGGCTTATTATTAACTTGTTTTAAATAATATTACTCATTTTAGTCGGCTTTCCATTTTTAGTAACTTTCCATTTATAGCAACTTTCTAAAAATAGTAACTTTCCATATTTAGTAAGTTCCCATATTTAGTACCTTCCCGAATTAGTACTTTAATACTTTAAGGATATTATAGACGATTAAATAATATTTAAGGTTTAAAATGACCAATATAATAAGTTAGGTTTAAGTACGACAATTTAATAAAGTTTTTGGTCAAAATATAAATTATAAAAAATTAAATATTAAAATGTCAAATAAAATTATTCTAAGGTTTATACTATAATTTTATATCAAAAAGATAATTTTAGACCCCGTCGTTTCTTAATTTATTTGAACGCACTCTCGACAATAATTTAGACCGCAATGACCAAAAATATAATGAGCACTCACACGCCCCTAACAAAATATATACACACGCATATAACCTATATTTATAATCAACCCATGCATGAAACACCACGACTTGTATCCAAAATGTTGGTGATTTTAGTGTCATCAATCATTTTATGTGTAATGGTGATTTACCCGAGACCAAATGGATTTCAAGTTAAGTTATATTATGAGTTCGGAGGTGCGGAGTGCACGCTTATATAAACTATTAACTTGATTTCGAGTACAAAAAATGGTAATGGTTGTGTATGTAAGTCAAGGGGCATATAGTGACAGAATTTCTGTGGTCACCAAATTGTCCAATCTTTAATTGTAGCAGTTAGCGACAGTTTTTCTGTTACAAAACGGTTGCTTCTAGCAGTTAGCGACAGTTTTTTCGGTTACAAAACTGTTGCTGGAAATAATTAAAGGATGTGTTGTGACTTTTCACAAAAGGGTATGACTTTTCACCAAGAGTTACAATTTTTTCATACAACCACCATTTAGTTTATACATATGTAAACATAATTTGGTCTTCATAACATGAACAATCATAACAACACATAAATTCTCTATGTTTTTTCTCTCTTTCTTGTGCCTAGAGTTTGAGTGTTAATTCTTGTCTTATCTCTATACAAATTCTGTGTAACCCAAGGCACAAATAGGGTCGAAATATTGTATCATGAAAGTGAACTTTTACACGATTCAAGAATTTATCCGGCAATCTTTGATTATCAAGCCTAGAATATCTAACAATCTGATACAATAATTTCTGAGTGATAGTCAAGATTGGTGAATCTGTGCAAAGGGATCGAGACATGCATGACATCCAAATTCCTATTAGACATATTGAAGAAAGGGATCTTGGGAGATGATGTAGTATGTTTAGATTTTATGGTGGAAGTTAATCCAAACGGTGAAATAGGCACCTGTTCAAATCATACTTAAAAGTACGCAATTTCTATACATCTTTATTAATATGTGATGCACGTATATATATATTGCATTAGACACATATGATTTATTAACATGTGGGGTATGATAACATGGTATTTTAAAGTTATGTATATAATTGCATGAATTATGTTTCTGGTTTTTTGAAATACAAGGCAAATGCGATATTCGATATTATAGATAATAACGTAACTGAATCATAGGCAAGACAGTAATTCGAAATTTCCAAATGTCTTTGTTTAACTTTTCTTGGATGAAAGTGCAAAGAATGTAAAAGATGCAAAACTGGAAAATGGTGGTTGTCATATTTGACGGTAAATGTATAAATTTCCAGTTTCTTATTAGGCATTATTGAACATCAAGGCCTATCTATAAAGTATTGCATATAATCTGATTTGGTATGCATGTTTTCATTTATTGATGAATCGAGTTGCATGTTGGCTTGATGAGGAAAATTTTATATTACAAACAAGTGAACAACAATTGCCTTGTTGGAGTCATGGTAGCGTTCCATATTATGTTGTTGATTAAACTTGTGGGTAAAGATTCTTATAAATTTTCAAGGGATATGAAAAGTAATATTTGTGAATCAATTTTACTTGGAAGCAATATTTAATTGTAGTCATCAATTAGTAGAATTAATATTTGGCATATGCGGATGCCGATGAGGCGATGACGGATATCATATTTGGAATCGAGTTTTTCATATTTCATGAAACTGGTAAGTTAAAAGTGGGAATGCATGAACATTGTTTTGAAATTATATTTGCCTTTTAGTTGTGCTGGTTCATTTACACGCATGAATGACATATGTTATTTTACTTGATGCATATACTTTAGGGGAGAGCATCGGGCCGGAACCGATCCCGTCCCGACCCGTCCCGACGAAGCCCGATCCCGATTGTGGCCGGAATCCTAAACCGACTCCAGATCCCGATTGTGTTCGGGTAGTCGGTATCGGAATCGGTCGGTATCGGTTAGTCGGTATCGGTCGGATTAGCTTGTTATTGATCGGAATCATCCCGTCCCGACCCGTCCCGACTCCCGATTGTGGCCGGAATCCAAAACCGACTCCCGAACCGTTTGATAGTCGGGATCGGAATCGGGCCGGCGGGTTGGTCGGAATCGGGCTGGAAAACGGGCGGCGGGCGGTTTTGCTCACCCTAATATACTTTAGTATTAATCTATGTTTAACATATATGCATGTTGAGGTTTCTTTTTCTAGAAAGTGATTTTCCTATCTAAACGTGATCAGTGAATTGGCTATGGTTACTTTTGTTTAGTGTTCAACTCATAGTAACTGCCTGTTTTGCCACGGATGGTGCATTTTAAAACTTTAAAGTTGAATACAATTTGCTGTTGAATTGTATGTTTGGCAATGATATTGGGCCAGTTTATTAAAGCTGGGCTCGTATCATAATTGCATCATCATTAGGCAATGTTATTATTTTAAAATCACATTTTGTGAAAATAGATGGTGAATTTAGTTCCTTACTAAATTGGATATCTTGAAATGTATTAAATTACACATTTACCTGATTGTTGGGTGACATTTGTATGTGATAATGATGAGTGTCTAAATACTCATCATTTTATACCAATCTGAACTGTCAAAACATCCAAAAACACTCAAATATGCATTATAATACTTAAAATATCTTAGAAGTGTGTTTTATATGTTTCAAATGCAAAATAATAAAAAACAGATGAAAAACGTACAAAGTTTTCATAATTGGCAGTTTCAGTCCCTCAAGTTTCAAAAGTTGTCAAAACTAGTCCCTGGTTATTCTAAAAACATGAAAAAGTCACCAAAAGTCCCTTTGAATCACAAATTACATATTTAGTCCTTTGGTGCAAAGTTTCACAAAATTACAAGTTTAGTCCCTGAACTTTGAAAATTGACATAAATGGTCCCTGGGATGTAAAAACTTTGAGAAAAATAAATTTTGGTCCTTGTGTTACTAATATTTTGCAGGAATGGTCCTTGGTGTGAAGTTTGGAGAAATGTCAGTTTTGGTCCCTCAAGTTTGGCAGTTTGTCAAATTTGGTCCCTGGGAATTCAGAAATGGAAAATATACATATATGACCCTTGTATTATTTACACTTGGCAAGTTAGGCCCTTTTGACAACTTTAGAATAATATCACAACCTACCCTTCAACTTTTCAGAAAATACATATTTAGTCCTTGTGGTATTATAAGCCTAAACCAAACCTTACCCTATATCCTAAGCCCAAAAATAAAATAAAAACCAAACCAAGCCCACCATATTTTTTTTATTTACAAAAGCCCAACCACAAAAGCCCATCCCCTTAAATAATAAAACCGGGGTCAACTCCCCAGTCAAACCCACTCCCTCCCAAACCATCGTTACTGTTCATCTCCCTCACCCATTACTGCAACACCAAACCAGCCTCCACCTCTCTGGTTCCACCTCACCACCAACTCTCTTATCCCTATCTCCCCAGCTCACCCCAACACCTACAAACCAGCCCACCATTAATAAATGTATTCCCACTACAAAACTACTACCACCCATTGTTTTCAACTGCAACTAGCAATACTTGGCATCCCATCCCATCAAACCTATCCAAAAATGTCTCTTCCACCTTTACAACACACCAATAGTCATTAATTGCATCCAAACTGCCCCAAGCTACGTGTCACACTTTTGGCGTCAAAAGCCATTTAAATGGCTAGGATCAGTTGCAGTGATCCAATGGTTGTTATTTTTGCTGGGAAATGGTCCAGTGGGTCCCACAAAGCCTTAGAAGTCATTATAAAGAGAGAAGGAAGCAGAGATGAAGATTATTAGTTTAGTTTTAATATAGCTTAATCGAAGGTAGTGTAAGTTACTCTTTCAGTTGTTATTTTCAGTTTAACAAGCTTGTACTCAGTCTTTTTAATATAATTTAAGTTTGCTTAAAGCTTAATTTTAGTTATCTTTACAATTTTTAAGTTTTGGCAAATTTGATTGAATTTGATAAATTCACTCAATATTGTTAAAAATTGTTGTTTCTTGTTCCATGAAGCTCAATTACAGTTACTTATAAGCTTTTAGAAGCTTTGATATCACATAGAGGACTTCTAATCATATTTACTAAAAATACTAAAAAAATATCAAATTAAATAGTTAATAAATAAAAAATCAAAAAGAAGAGAGGAAGAAGATTGGAGCAGTGGTGATATGGATTGATGATGGTTTAGGTGCCTCACGGGAGGCTTTAGGAAGTTAGTTTGGTCCTTGGTACTTCATTTCTCTGCTTGGAACCAATTGTAAGCTACATTTGTGATTTTTGGTATTTACTGTACAAGTGCTTATTATGTGCTTATCTTTGATGTTCACTGCTTATTTAGAGTTTGGAAGTTGATTTGTGGCCATTGAGAACTTACTTGCTTACTAGATCTCTTTGTTGTACAATTGTGTACAATTGACTGTTATTTTAGCATAGTAATAATTAATGGTGTATTGTTGTTATTATTAATGCTCATGTGCTCATATCAGCTTATTCTATCATATTATAGACATTGGAGTCATTTTCATATTGTAAATTTGTCAAATCCTTTGAAAATCACCTAATCAGTGTGTTGAAGGGGTGTTTGGCACATAGGTGTTACCTGTGCTTTTGTTGTTGTTTGTTATTAGTTAAGGTTTAGATAACTCATATTAGGTCATTAGAACTTAGTTCAAGCATGAAAACCAATGGTTAATTGAGTAAAAGTCAAAATGCTAGTGTAAGTACCCTCACAGTTAACTGTGAGGGATTTTGAGATCCACAAACCTTAATTTCACATCACAAGTAAGTAAGTTAGCTTATTTTAGTTTAGTTATAGCTTAAATAGTCATAATCAATCATAAAATCAAGATCTAAATTCATAATAGTCAACTTAGCATGTAAACTAAAAAAGGTCAAAAGTGCAATTTTGTCCAAAACTCAAAACTGGTGGGATTTGTTTTGAATTTTCTGTTTAGAATCAAGCTTTGAGCTTTTGTGGAATTGTAGTCTATCAGCTCACCTGAAGAATCCCATAACTTATATATTTTTGTGATTTTTTCTGAATAAGCTACACTAGTCCAAACTAGGCTGCAGGGAAAACCCATCCCCTGCTGCACAGACCACCCAACCATCACCACCACTTTGGTGGTGTTTTCTGGCCACCACAGTGGTCCCACAAGCCTCATTTTTGGTCCCTTCAAACCCCCTCCTAGTAGGCTTCCTGTATTGACCATAATTTTGACCTAGAGCCCTGTGGACCCCACCTGAATCAACCCCTTAAGTTTGTCCCATTTTCTGAGTTGAGCTAAAAAGCCAAGTGCTTATTAGCTTATTCCAAAGGCTTATCTGATCAAATTTTGCTCTAACTTGTTCAAACAACTTATTGGAATCAGAATCATCCATAGTGGCTCCCACTCAAGCTCATTTGAGCTTATTTCTTTGTTTGGTCAAACAAAGTCAACTGTGAAGCTAATAAGCTCTCACAGTGCTTATTATTAGGTTCTAAAAAAATTTATTTTTATAAAAGTTAGTTGTTTTTAGTTGTAAATTAGTTTTGCAAAAGAAAAATCCAGAAAAAACAATTTAATAATAAGTGATTGTTTCTATTTAATATAATTTAAATTTTAATTTTCATTTTCAGATTTTTATTAAGTAACCTACATTTTTATATTTTTATTAATTTCCTTTTATGTCAAAGTATTTTTAGTAATTTTATTAGATTTTTATATTATCATTTGGTATTTATTAGATTTAATATTAGTTTTATTGATTATTAATTAATAATTAAGTTTTAAATAGCATAATTAGTTTTTATTAGTCAACACCTAGTTTTTATATTTTTTCTAGATTTTATATAATATAATATAATTTTAGGAATTTTTCTAGAATTTTTACTGTTCATTTTCTATTTTTTTTAATTTAAATAGTTTAAATAGTAATTAATTAATATTTAGAATAATAATTAATAAATTAGTTTAAAAATACATAAAACAAACTTTTTATAATTGTTTAGGATTCCTGTGATGGTTAATTAGATTTATAAAAATCTTCTTAATTATCTAAGTCTTTTTAGTATTTTTAATAATTTAAATCAATATAATTAGTTAAATAATAATTAATTAATAATAATTAGATAAATAGTCTTAAAAATATAATTTTATTTTTAAAATAAGTTTTATAATATTTTAGACTTTTATAAATTTTTAAATTTTATTTTTCAAGACTTATTTTACATTTTCTTATTTATTAGTGAATTATTAGATAATTAATAATAGTTATTAAATAATAATAATTAATTAAATAATTAGTAATTATAAAATAAAATATTTTAAGTTTATTTAATTTGCATTTAAGCCCCTAAGGCATGCAAACTCCTACTTTAGTTAAAATCATTTTTGTTTCGTACGTTTACGTAGATTTAAATTAAACGTACGCGTTTTTAGGTTTTAAACGTTTTTAATATCTAGCTTTTACGTAATCATTCTCCTAGCTTATTTAAGCTATTTTGTTTTATAAACCCTTAGTGTAATCACTCACTCACACTTATACCCTTTCATGTTCATAATCACTCAATCACAGATCCGTTTTTAATACCTTCGCACACCTCGTTGGGACATAACGACCCGGGGAAACATTGTATTCCACGAAAGCATTGGTTTAAGCTGTTTGACTTGTTGACCATTACTTGGTTGATATTTTCTGACTGTTTCACACCAATCAAATTTTGGCGCCGCTGCCTGGGAGGTTGTGCGCTTATTCTAAACGATTTTGCGTATTAGTGAATCTGAATACACGCTCATTGTATATTTATCCATCCTTGTTCATATTATTATCATATAAAACCAAAACTGTTCCCGAAAACATTTTAAAATTAGTTTTCAACGAATACAAAAGCCCAAAAATATTTTCCTTCTTATTATTATTACAAAAATTTTCAAAAATACCAAAAATATTCACCTTTACCCTCCTAACTTTTTGATTCTTCATTTCTTACCCTCTATTACCCTTTGATTCTTTCTATGTCTTAATCTCATCCTCTTGTTTGTCAATGGTGTGGTAATCCTTATAATGGTGGCAATTGCCCCAGCTGTGGCATGGTAGAGTCAGAAAACGGGTCTGTCTATAACCAGAATCCATATTCCTACCATGACACGACTGATTCATTCCATCAGTTACCACACCATGAGACTCAGCAGTTTAACTGTTGTGAGTACTGTGGTGATTCACACTACAGTTCTGATTGTCAATCAGGAAGTACGCTTGTCTATGAGCAGGTTCATGATAACAATTATGACTTAAGCACATACGACTCACAGCCACAACAGGTCAACTGTTGTGAGTACTGTGGAGGTCCTCAATTTAGCTCAGATTGTCAAAAAGGGAATCCATTTCCTTGCAACAATTACGACTATTCGTTTCAAGACCCACCTCCACAGTACCAAATAATCTAAGCAACTCCTCAATACCCGCAAGACCTTTGTCAAGAGGTTCTTGAGAAACTTAAAGACCTTAAGGAGGAGTTGGCTAATATTTCGTTTCACAATGCACCAAGTTTTTCTTGTGTACATTGTGGGGGTCCTCATAATGATTTCCAATGTCAACCGTATTATAAACCTGAACATTGTTCTAGTTCTGATACATCCAGTTTTGACACATCCACACCCCCACAGTCTCCACTCACTCAATATTCTCGTGATAAATCTATCGCGGAATTACTTGCAGAAGAACATGCAGCTAGAGACGAAAGAAGCATGGAAGAATTACTAGTCTTAGAACGAGCAGCTATAACACGTTCCAAATTTCACAATGCTGCTCTTCTCGATGAAGATGATGAAAGTGATAATGATGATACCTCATCAAGTTCATCAATTGAGATTCCTTCCATGGAAATACAGGGAGAAAAGAGTATGGGAGAATTACTAGCAACAGAACAAATGAAAATCATAAAATCCATGTATGCTAGTCCTTCTCAGCTCCCTCAGTTTGATGTTATCTGTCACACCCCCCAAAATCGGGTCCAGCGGAAGCATACGTGTAGCTGGGGTGTAACTCAATTGGTATTACAACACAAGTTCAAAAATGGTTTTCACTTCAATCATTTAGAATAAAATAGTTAAGTCAAAAATATTGTGTTTACATTGTTAAAAGTAGTGCGGAAATAGGCCCTTAAAATAGTTTAAAACGGTCCCCATATAAAAATCAGAGTCTTCTATGACCATGCCATGTCCTGCCAAAACCTCCAGTAGCGTGGCATAGGTTAAAACCTGAAAATACATGCTAAAGTGTCAACACGAGGTTGGTGAGTTCATAGAGTTTGTTTAACAAATAAAGTTTATGCATATGTATGAAGGTTTCCCAGCAAAGGCATCGTAAATCCACTCAGTTACAAGTCCCGCCATAAGAGCCTTGTAACCTGTGTGTTTACAACCCACTGCTACAATATATAGTATGAGTAAAACATGTATAAGTTCATCACAACAGTTAAGCAATTAGTCGTGAGTCTACACTTCATCTCCGAAGACCTCACGTTTGTATGTATATTTCCATGGTTGTGCCCAGCAACTTAATCTGGGGCCATTGGAAGTATGTATGTCTCCATGGTTGTGCCCAGCAACTTAATCTGGGGCCATTGGAAGTGTGTATGTCTCCATGGTTGTGCCCAGCAACTTAATCTGGGGCCATTGGAAGTCTCAAGAATACACCATCACAGTTTAGTATAACACAGTTAAGTATATCACAATCACGTATGTATGAAATCAAGTATATAACAATCAAGTATAAATGTTTTGAGTATCAAGAAAGTATGTTTTGAGTATTAAGAAAGTAAGTAAGTAGTTGAGCATGTATCTCCCCCAAAGAGTTAAAACAAGTATAAAGAGTAAAAGCGGGGCTATGACTCACCTGGTGCGAATAGCTACGATGACAAAAGTGGATACACTGAAATGAGGTTCGATCTCTAACCGCAACCTAATATGAATGATAGTGATCTACTTAGATCATGAAGTGATGAAGAGAATGCACATGCACATGATACCTATACCACTCGTAATTTGAAAATACGCGTTATAGTCAAAGTAAAGTATTTTCCATACTTAGGAAAAATAAGTCCAATTAGGCTTATAAAAACTTGTCGTGTAATAATATATAAAGTGTTAGTGTTTGGTCTTGGCGTTTTGAAAACCTTGAGATGTCATCTCATTGATGGGTTAATAAACTTTTGATGGTACGTGCCTCAACGGCTAAGAAGGACGGTTCTCCATTGTTCGTTTGGTGTAAGTATATTGTTTAGTGCGCAAAATATTCTCTATTAGAAAAGCTGTCAAAAGTATATATAGTTCGTCTAGTTTCAAACGTGTATATCTTAGTCGTTATAAGCCCGTTTTCTATGTTCTTTATATTCCCGGAATCGTGGGACAACATACTAACATATTTTTGATAAGTCGGGATGGCTAGATTTAGTTTTACGCCTCGAAACAGTCGTGACAACTGTTCATCAGCAAAGGATTTTCAGAAAAATAGTTTTCGTCGTTAAACTCGTTTTTAGCGTATCTCCTTCGTTATTAACTCGTTTTCATCCCCGTTTTCGGCCATAGTTCCGTCTCGGAATGTATTTTCTAAATATTTGGTCAAAAGTTACCCCAAACCCACTGAGTTGGCCACGTTTTCATTTTAAGGACAGTAGGTTTATATGAAGTTTCAAAAACCATTTCTAATGTTCCAAACTAGTTTCTAATCCAACCAAACCACTTTCAATCACCACAAATCTAGTCTAATCTTACCATACACCTTCTTAGGGTGTCATGGGTTCCTAAACATCATAAACCTAGTGGATCTAACAAGGATCTAACTATAATCCATTTCTAGAGTTCAAAAGTTAGATATATATATAAATGAGTGGTATAACTAACATATGCATGAAATCCTTGTATAAAAATGATATGAACATTGTAAGAACTTGGTAAAATTATAAAAATGAGTTTGTTAACTTACTTGAAGGTTTAGGGAGTTTAGATGATGAAAACCTACTAATCCTTGAGTTTCTATTTCAAAACTCCAACAAGGATGACTATATGATCAAGTTTATACCAAGATCTTGTAAAATTTGTTCTCCTTGCTCCTTGAACACCCTAGTTCGAATTACACCTCAAGAGAAATGAAGAGAAAAAGTTTACTTGTGCAAGAAAAGTGATTTTTGTGATTTAAAATGGATGGAAAGTTTAATTTATATATGGAGACAATTGTTTGGTGAGTAATTAAGAGGGTTGGTGTGGTTTAGATATTTTAGGACTAAAGGAGGGGGGGGGGGGGGGCGGTTCACCAAGGAGGGAAAAGGGGGGGGGGGGGGTTTGTCTTGGGTTTAATTAGGGAAATTAGTGGTAAAGTGTAGTTATGTTAGTTTTAGGTTTAATCGGGTACCGGGTTTGTTAGAAATAAATTTTATCGGAGTTAACCGGGACATAATAAAGTCATAAAATTTGTAAAAAAATATGTTGGGTACAAGTATTGGGTGTTTGGATGATTATCGTTTAGTTTTCACGAAAACCGTCATAATTATATTAAACGTACGACATTAATTAAATAAATTCCCAAATTACCGGGTAAATTAATATTATAACTTTTATATCACTTTTATGAGTATAAAAATATGTTAGGACCATAGTTGGGATTGTCGGATTAATTATTAAAATAATAGCTCATAAGATAACGTTTATTAGGTTGAAAATCGTACGTTTACAAAAATGACGCAACCCACGTATAAATGACAAATTTTCTCCGGAGGTGAATAGTGTTTTATGAATAGTAAAATGATGAATAGTGATCGATGAATAGTAACTGATGAATAGTAAATGTTGAAAGTTCGGGAAAAGACCAGAATTTACGAGTTGTGACATTATCACACCCGAGGTTCCCACTCACTCTCTGAGCATGGGGGACGAGCATCTTGACACTATTCCTGCAAAGGAATCGGACGAATTCATAAAGTCTAGTGTTGAGAACCTTGTCTCAATCCCAAGTGAGTCACAGGGAATTCTTGATCATATGTGTGATATCTCTCCTCCCCTTGTCTTCCCAATTGATCATATTGAAATGTTCTCTGATTCTGATGAGGACTATTCTTTATCTTGTGGAGACATAAGTTATGTGGGAGAATTACCTTCTGAGCTTGTCAACTCAGAAGAAGAGAATGATGAAGAAATAAACGAAGACGAAGCTCTTCGTCTTACATTATTAAATGCTAATCTTCTAATTTCTAGAATCGAGGCTTTTAATGAAAAGCCTATTCCATCTCCTATCCCCGTTGAGGATAGTGAGCTTTTGATCAATGATTCTATTCCGGAATTGCAAACGTTCCATTTTGATCATACGGGAGAGAAGATAAGTGGTATTACCACTTCTCATTCTTATAATTCTCTTCCCGTATATGAATCATTTACTTTTGAGGAGTTCCCTAGTGAACTCACTCAAATCAATCCCGAATACGAATCATTCACCTTTGAGGAGTTCTCCCGTATATGAATCATTTCTTTCTTTTCTTCATATATCCCGTGGCTTCTCCTGTTCTTCACTCCTTCGGGAATGAGGACACTATCTTTGACCCCGACATTTTCATGTATCATTTGTAAGCCGGGTGTCTGTATATCTCATCGGTGTGGAACTTTCACGTGCTTCAAATGTTTAGCCAAACATCTTGAATGAAAGTCCGATGGAGATTGTTTAGTCCACTTACTTCCCCATGAACCAATGAATTCGGGGTCGAGTCAAGCTAGCGACTCGGTTATCAAAAACAGTAGCATGTACTTAGGGTTTTCACCCTAAGTGTGGGGGAAATACTAACCCACATGTTGTATATATGTATATATCCTTAAAAAAAAAAAAAAAAAAAAAAAAAAAAAAAAAAAAAAAAAAAAAATGTGTGTACATAAACTTAAATAAAGGCTATGAGTATTTTCCTTCTTATGTTCTAAGTGTTGGTTTAACACCCGGTACTTTGAATATTGAGGACAATATTCAGTTCTAAGTGTGGGGGGAGATTCGTTATTCTAACGAATTTAAACACATGTTCCATCAAGAACCCCCATTTTAGCCCAAATTTTAAAATTTTTAAAATTTTTTCTCACTTAGAACGCAATAAATGGTTATCAGTCCGCCATGTCTAACCCACATAAGGATTGACTAATCCAGGAGCAAACGGCTCTTGGTAAAGATATTTCAAAACCGTTGATGGCTTGCAATTTGCCCAAAATTGTATGGTACCTCAACTCGCCATATCCTAAAAAGCGAATGAGTTGGCTAGCCCGCAAGATTATGGCTTGTGGTATAGGCAATGGAAAAACCATAATTGGTAATCAGCTCACCAAGATGTTGACTTTGTCCATCAAGAGTTGGCTAGTCCAGAAGCAAACGGCTTTTGGTAAAGACTAATCAAATCCGTTGATAGCTTGTGGTTTGCTCAAAATCACATGGTTATCAGGTGGACCATAGTTCTTACTTGAATCGATACATCTGGCTACTCCAGAAGTGATGGCTTTTGGTAAAGAGTTTCAAAATCCATTAAGTTTTTCTCAAAAGATTGCTAGGGACTAACAATGTTTTAGTGTGGGGATTGATGAATGTCTAAATACTCATCATTTTATACCAATCTGAACTGCCAAAACATCCAAAAACACTCAAATATGCATCATAATTGATTCGTGTGAAAGAAACAATCTTATTATAGTATAGTAGTAAAGTATCGAAATGATCCGCGAGAAATACAGATCACCCGAGTCGTTTCCCAGTGAAGGTGAATGGAATCAAGAATATTGATTCGTGTAATCGTGATTTGAAAAGTGGTGAAAGAGGCAAATAGTGATCAAATAATTCAATTATCAACTAACAATTATGAAATATGCAAAGAGTACAAGCTAGTAATGCACCAAAGTCTAAAACGCAAAAACGGGAATGCACACGCGATTATTTAAACGTAACGCGCTAAATAAAACGTGAGTTTTAAGCTATACTAATTCTACGGACTTCAAATTAATTTTAAAAAGTTAAAAATGATAAAAGAAAATTTTAAGAAAAAGAAAAATATTTTTTAGTCTTTTTAATAATTTTTTATGAATTAAAAACTAATTAAACTATTAAATAATTAAAAGAAAATGTAAATAAGGTGAGAAAAATGCAAATTTAATTTCTAAAATTCTAAAATAACTGAAAACTATTTTCTAAAATATTTTTGGATTTTTCTGGGGTTTTTCTGATTTTTTTGGATTTTTCAGCAATTAAAAAGTATTAAATAATGATTAAAAATGAAAATTAAATAGGAAAAGTAGCAAATTAACTCAGAAAAATATGAAAATTTCAAGGAAAATCTAAAATTATGTTTTAAATCTAGGAAAAATATAAAAAGTGAAAAATAAGCACTGGAAGTGCTTATTAGCTTAAAAACAGCTTATTTAAGTGCTTATTTCTAAGCACAGTTGACCAAATTTTGACCAAACTTTTACCAAGTACTTTTATGACCTAAGTGAGCTTATAAGAACAGAACTCAGGCCATTGGATGCACAGAAACACAGATAAGCAATGAAATTGGCTCAATAAGCACTATGATGGGCAAATAAGCTAAGCAGAATAAGCAGAGGTAAAATACTAATTGAAACAGGTATTATATGCTATATTAAGCTCAGATTAATCAATAAACTAAACTAGAGATCTATATTAAGTAATTGCAGCCCTATCTAAATACAGAAATTTGCTTAATCCTACAATCTAAATGGGCCAAATAAGCTATACTAATAAGCTAGAAAGGCAAAACTATTGGTGGAAATGTAATTACTACTATGGTGGGAACCCAAAACAAGTAAGAACACAGATCCTAGCTGCAATCTACTAGTCCTAAACTACCCAAGAAGTTGGGTAGGGACTGATGGTGCAGGGCATCCTTGATCTCAATAAGCTGACTTCAAGAGACTTTTCAGATAAGCAAACCAGTTCCAAAGTATTATTTTCTTTTTGAAATCTATTATTTAGGTACTGAACTTCCAAAATCAACAATCAACAAAGATTTCCAATTAAAATCAAAGGATACACAAGCTTTTAAACTTATGACCAAATTCTGAGTACAAATACCTTTTTGACTTTTTATGAAACAGATAAGTTGACTTTATTGGATTTTGATTATGCTAATTTAACTACTGAGATGATATTAAGCTAATTTGTGATTAATTTAAGTTACTACTAACTACTATGCAACTACTTATGAGATTTTCTAACCTAAAATCAGCATACACTAACGGTATGAAGATTTGAAATGTGATTTTGACTTTTTATGCAATAAACCTACTGTATTATGTTCTTATAACTCTAATATGACCCTAAGTGATATGTCTAAACCAATATTACCCTCTGATCTAAGCCTTACCACAGCAAACAACACACAACCAAACACCCCTTTAGGGTTCAGTCACAACTAGATTACACCACAGATCTGTCAAAAACAACTCCAAACCATCATTAATGAACTCACTATGATTCACTAACATGAACTAACTCAGAAACACAGACTTATAAACACCAATGATCAAAATTCTATGATATGACAGATAATGATGCAGATGAGACAGTATCCAAAGCAAATCACACCACAATTTTCAAATATGATCAAGAAGCTAGTATTAAGCAATAATAAGCAACATCAAGCTATAGGCAAACCACAGATATCAGATCTAACCACTATTTTGCTAAAAGCTATAGAGATTGAATGAAAAAGTGAGACTTACAAAGCCAATCCCCCTTAGCATGAAAAGAGGGGGTTCACTATGCTTGCCTGTCTCTTGACAGGCCAAGTGGACACCTTCTTGGCTGCCTACAATCACCAATAAGCTCAGCTTATTCAATAAGCTGAGCAGGTTGACTTTCTTTGACTTTTTTGAAATTTTTAAGTTTTTGAAAGATGAGACCACTACACTTGCTATAAGCTCTATAAGCTGAGATAGAATCAACAAACTACTAAAAAGACTTTTGAAAATGGATTTGAGAAATAAAACGGAACATATTTTTGGATTTTTGTATTTTTTTTTTTTTTTTTTTTTTTTTGGTTTTTATGATTTTATACTTTTGAATGTTAAAATAAGTGAATAAACTATTATAAGGCTATAAGATGATTCTGAAAAGCTAACTCAAACAGAAATCAAAGAAAGTAAAAATCTTTTTGTATTTTTCAAGTTTTTCCATTTTTTTTTGAGTTTTCAATAAAGTGAAGCAAAATACTTGCTAAATAACCTTTAAAAGTTTATAAAGAACTAATATAAGCTGAATAAGAGATGGATTAAAACAGAATAAGCAATAATAATAAGAAGATTAAGCTGAGATTTATAAAAAAGCGATACTTTTATTAGAATTTGAAAATGAAATTACAAAGACTAAGCTACATTACAAGCTGAATTGAAATTGACAGAGTAACGTTACACTAAAATCTACTACTCCTAAACGTATCAGGGGGGGGGTATTTATAGGGGAGCAGGGGTGAGCTAGGGTTTTGGCTCAGAAGGATCCAGAAGCAATTCTCAGCCATTCAATCCTTGTCCTTATCATGGTGTTGTCATCCCATTCAAATTTATCCGTTTGAATCAGACCTTATCTTGTTGCCACGCATCAATAGCCAATCAGGGGGCTCTAATATGCCACGGTGGAGGTTTTATGACACCATCTGACACGTTGTCAGATGGTTCTAGAATTATTCTTAGTACGAGGTGGGTATTTGGATAGGTACGAGGTAATTAATAGGTGAGGTGCAGGGTAATTTGGTGGGAAGGGGATGATCCACAGTAAAAAGGCGCGTTGGGTTTTTTATTATTGTTTGAGTTTGGGTCGGGTTTGGTGATAGTGTTTGGACCGGTTAATAATAAGTGGGGTGGGCTTGTGTTGTGTTTGGGTTTTGTTTGTTTTATTTTAGATTAAGGGACTTTGGTGGGTTAAATGTTTTGTGTGGATCCGGTTGTAGTAGTAGATTAAACCAAGGGACCAAATGTGGAGATTCTGAAAATTCAAGGACCCAAACCGCCAATCTCCATAAATATTTTTCCAAGGGTCTTTTGTGGCATTTCATGAATGATGAGGGGCTGAGTTGTCATTCTTCCAAAATATCTTCATGAGAACCAAAAGTGATAACTTTGAAAGTTGAAGGATCAGATGTGTACTTTCTTCAAACTTATGACCAAGGGCCATTCTTGGAATTCTTGAAACTTTGAGGATTCCATTTGACCATATGAGCTTTATTTTGACCACTAAGCTTCCCCGGCTCCGGCTTTATTGAAACTTTTCCAAATCTCGTGCCCGTTTTGTCATTTTCTCGTGATTTTTCGTCTTTTTCTTAAATATCCGTTCCTGCACATTCACAAACACAAAAACACATATTCTTTGGCATTATTGGTTAGTTTTTGGTTTATTTGGTCCAATTTTGGCTTAGAAAAGGTGAGTGAATAAGCACTCACCAAAATCCCCCGAACTAAAGTATTGCCGTGTCCTCATGCAATGTGATCAATTCTCGCTCACGAGATAAATAATTTCATAACTCTTTCTACTAACTTTGTAAAGTAGCAAAGAGGTTCAAAAGAGATTACAAAATCATTTATTCCCGTAAACGCTCCGTTTTCCAAAATTTATTTTCTTTATTCCACTTTATTCTATTTTTGGACTTTTCACACTTCATACTTGTGACGGTTTGTTGAACTTTCATTATTTTTGCAATAATTCTTAGGGTCTACGAGTAGAAACACTTCTATTTAAGAAGTGACCATACGGATAAAAATCGTCATCCTTGATTTTTCACGAGCTCCCAAACTAAGCGTAAAAACGAGATCACAGCTTATCTACAAATTTAATGCTAACACTACTCATAAAAGTTACTCGTGGAAACTTCTTACTCCCATGTCCTAAGTTTTTGTATCTCAATATTTTACTTTATTTGAGAAATGAATCGCTTCATATTTTCTCGTTTCGATACTTTTTTAGTCCGATAGTGACATCTAAGTTAAAACGATAAATAGTTATTCATTTTCTCTTAAGAACCACTGCAATAGAAATTCGGTCTACATCAAGGAATTTGGGGTACATACAATATCAAGGATATAAGTTGCGGAGTACGATCACGTGCACCTCATGTGACTGATTACTAATCACTTATCACATGCACCTCATGCGCCAACAACTTATTTACATACATAAGCTCTTATTCGATACAACTTCAACTTTCAGTTTTCTTCATTTTTTGACTTTTCTCATACTTTTTTCATACTTGACTTTTTCTCAACATCAATGGAAGCTTATAGGGTAGCTCCAAAACCACATAGATAATCAACTTTTGACTTTTGATTTTTCACTTTTTGCTCTTATTTTTGATGTTCCTTGATGTGTACCCAACTTCTAAAGCAAAAATTCTCTTAAGAAAACAAATAACTAAATATTATTCAAACCGAAGTACCACTAATTAACCTAGAACATCTATTTTATATGGGTGACGTTTCTGATGGGAGTAAAAAGCCACGAGTACCTCTTATGAGCTCTAAAGAGAACCACTACTCCACGTTTAGCATTAAACTTGTAAATAAACTCTATCATTTCTCGCTCTTCGCAATTTAAGATTCCAAATAATGAAACCAGCGAATACTTAGCCGATAATCAGCCACGCATATATAAAGTCAGATACGGAAACTTGCAAATTCTAGAAGAAGAATTCGCGTTTTCTAGCTCCTAGTGTAAAAGACTAGCAAAAGCTTTTAAGCTGCGCATGTATAAAGTTAAGTACGGGAACTTGCAGATTCTTAAGAAAGAATTCGCATTTTATAGCTCCTTGTGTACAAAACTAGCACAAGCTTATGTGATCATCATTGGTTAAGGGAAAAAGCTAGGGCTCAACACGCCCGGTCAAGTCAAAATATTTATTCCTACTCTCGCCAGCAAGAAAGTCAACAAGGTGTCAAATCACTTATTCATATTTTTATTGTATTTTTGCACAACTTTTTCAACTTTTTCTCATTTTTTGTGTGCTTTTTCATGACTTTTCATTTATTTTTCTTCAAAATTTTTTTTTTGAAATTTTCAATTTTTCAATTTTTTCATTTTTGGTGGAAAAACGGAGTTGCAAGAGTATACGACATGGTGAAAACTGCAAGGTCAAAATCGAATCGAAGATTCACCCCCCCAGACTAGAATGAAACATTGTCCTCAATGTTTTACGGGCAAAGGTAATCCTAACAAATATCTATGGCCGTTTATTAAGTATGCCAAAGAAAACGTTAGTCGATAAGATTTTCGGATATTGGATTTCCAAAAGCATCGATAAATGAGACTCGAGTGGAGAAAAAGACAAAACCACAAGCACGAGAGTCATCATAAATCTGGGACAATCCTGGACAATCATCACAAACAACCACGAAACACAAGATTGGAAGAGGTACCCCCTCTTCACGTTATTTATTAGAAATTAGAAATATAAGAAGATGAGATTGGATAAGCATGGGTTGCCTCCCACGAAGCGCTTTGTTTTTGATAACCGAGTCACGTAGCTTGACTCGATCCCCGAATTCATTCGTCCTTGGGGAAAGTTTGGAGATCCGGGACTACCATGGTTGGTACGTCCCCTCCGAAATAGTGTTTCAAACGGTGACCATTCACCTTAAAGTTGGGACCATCAAGTTGAGCCAACTCAATGGTACCGTAAGGGAATACTTGTGTTATGGTGAATGGTCCAGACCAACGGGTTTTAAGCTTACCCGAGAAAATCTTCAAACGAGAGTTAAAAAGAAGCACTTGATCACCAACGTTAAAAACGCGGTCTTTGATCTTGGCATCATGAAGTCTTTTTGTTTTCTCTTTATAAATCAAAGAATTCTCGTAAGCTTGATCACGGAGTTTGACTAACTCATTCAATTGAACTTTTCGGTGATCGCCCGCGGTTTTTAAGTCAAAATTTGCATGTTTTAAGGCCCAGTAGGCCTTGTGCTCAAGTTCGATGGGCAAATGACAAGCTTTCCCGTAAACCAGCTTATATGGAGTACACCCAATTGGGGTTTTGTAAGTGGTCCGGAAAGCCCATAAAGCATCGTCTAGCTTATCGGCCCATGAGGCACGGTGTTCACCTACGGTCCTTTCTAATATCCTTTTTAAGCCACGATTGGACACCTCCACTTGACCACTCGTTTGTGGATGATAAGCCGTGGAAAGACGATGTGTGACACCATATTTAAGCATAACTTTAGCGAATTGGTCATTGCAAAAATGGGTCCCACGATCGCTTATGATGGCTCGAGGTGCACCAAATCGGGCAAAGAGACTTTTTAAGAATTTCACAACTACTCGGGCGTCATTGGTGGGGAGCGCCTTTGCTTCAACCCATTTGGACAAATAATCGACGGCCACGAGAATGTATTTGTTACCCCTAGACGACGGGAATGACCCCTTGAAATCGATGCCCCAAACGTCAAAAATCTCACAAACTTGAATCGCATTTTGTGGCATTTCATCTTTTTGAGAGATTTTCCCTTGACGTTGGCAAGAATCACATGTTTTCACCAATTCATGGGCATCCCGATATATCGTCGGCCAATAGAATCCGGAATCGAACACTTTCTTTGCGGTGAAGTTGGCACCATGATGTCCCCCCCGTGGGTCCACTATGGCATGCCTTAAGAATTTCAACGACTTTCGTACCGTGAACACACCGCCGGATCACTTGATCCGCACAGACTTTGAACAAATAGGGGTCGTCCCAAAAATAATGTTGGATATCTTTAAAGAATTTCTTCTTTTGTTGGGACGACATCCCTTGTTTAATGAAGTTCCCCGCATGGTAATTCGCAAAATCAGCGAACCATGGGGTACTTTGGTCAAGTTTAGTCACACTCCCAAGTGTCTCGAGAGGAAAAGCATCGTTAATTTCCTTGTTCTCGAGAACACTTTGATGGGGGTTCTCAAGTCGTGAAAGGTGATCTGCAGCAAGGTTCTCAGCTCCTTTTTTGTCTCGTATTTCGACATTAAATTCTTGGAGCAAAAGAACCCACCGCATCAAGTGTGGCTTAGCATCTTGCTTTGCCATTAAGTATTTTAGGGCTGAATGATCCGTATACACTATGCACTTTTTAAGGAGCAAATAAGACCTAAATTTTTCAAAAGCATAGACAACCGCTAACATTTCCTTTTCGGTAGTTGTATAATAATGTTGGGCCTCGGTCATAGTCTTACTTGCATAGTGTATCGGCTGAAAATACTTGTTCTTACGTTGCCCCAGAACTGCACCAATGGCATAATCACTTGCATCACACATTAGCTCAAATGGTAAGTTCCACTCGGGGGCAACTAAGATTGGTGCCTCCGTTAACTTCTTCTTTAAAACATTAAATGCATCGACGCATTCATTTGTGAAGTTAAACGGAGCATCCTTCTCTAAAAGGTGGGTCAGAGGCCGGGCTATTTTGGAGAAGTCTTGTATAAAACGTCGATAAAAGCCAGCATGACCAAGGAAACTTCGGATTCCTTTGACGGTCGTAGGATGAGGTAGCTTAGCAATGACATCGACTTTTGCACGATCTACCTCAATCCCAGATTTGGATATCTTATGGCCGAGGACTATGCCCTCTTTAAGCATGAAGTGGCTCTTCTCCCAATTTAGAACCAAATTGGTGTTTTCACACCATATCAGCAATTTTTCTAAATGGGAGAGGCAAGAGTCCAAAGAATTTCCGTAGACGGAGAAGTCGTCCATGAACACTTCCATGGTTTTTTCGATCAGATCCGAGAAAATAGCCATCATACACCGTTGAAACGTGCCTGGAGCGTTACATAGGCCAAAGGGCATTCTCCGATAGGCAAACGTTCCATACGGGCAAGTAAAAGTGGTCTTTTCTTGATCCGGGGGGATCAATGGGGATTTGAAAGTACCCAGAAAAGCCATCCAAGAAACAATAGAACTCATTTCCCGCTAACCGTTCAAGCATTTGGTCCATAAAAGGGAGCGGGAAATGGTCTTTACGTGTCGCATCATTCAACTTGCGGTAGTCGATACAAACTCTCCATCCGGTCACAAGTCTAGTCGGTATAAGCTCATTATCATCATTTTTCACAACAGTGATTCCGCCCTTCTTTGGAACACAATGAATCGGGCTAACCCATGAACTATCCGAGATCGGATAAATCATTCCAGCGTTAAGGAGTTTAATAACTTCCTTTTTGATCACTTAGTGGATTAGTGGGTTAACCCGTCGTTGTTGTTGGACGGAAGCTTTGTGATTATCGTCAAGCAGAATTTTATGAGTACAAAATCGAGGGTCGATTCCCTTAATGTCGGATATTTGCCAAGCAATCGCACTTTTATGCTTCCGAAGCACATCTAAGAGTCGTGTCTTCTCCTCATCTTTAAGGTCTTTTGATATTATAACCGGTAATTTATCATTTTTTTCCAAGTATGCGTATTCGAGATGAGGAGGCAAATCCTTGAGCTCGAGCTCTGGAGGATTCTCAATAGACGGCTTTACTTCTTTTACGTCTGCCATTTTTAAGTCTACCGGAGGGGAAGAAACAATTGGTTTTTCATTTAACAACTTTTCAATTAATAAAATATCCCCCTCCGGATCAAAGTTATTATTATCAATTTCCGGTGAAAATGATTCATTTGAAAGACAAGCATTGATTTCTTCCAAAGCGAGATCACTTCCCTCAAACGGAGTGAGGGAAGGGGAAGAATCGGAGACGATCGGTTCAAAAGAAGGAGTGGGATTGCCACTCGAAGCATTTTCGGTAAAACCAAGAAGTTCTTGAGAATACTCCTCCGTAGCTTCGTCAATAACATCGATTCGGTTGACGGAAGCAACATCGTAGTCGGAGGAGTATCTCGCGGTTTGATCAAGGTTAAAAGTGACGGCTTCATTTCCAACACGTAAAGTAATCTCCTCGTCGTAAACATCAATTAAGGCACTACCGGTCCGTAGGAATCCTCTCCCGAGAATGAGAGGAACCCGTGGACCGGCATCGAAATCAACAACCACAAAATCAGCAGGGAAATGGAATTTCCCAACATTGACAAAAATATCCTCGGCTATGCCAATTGGACGAGACGTAGATCGGTCGGCAAGCTCGAGGGTCATAAGCGTCGGTGTCAAGTTAGGGAGAGACAACTTTCTCCAAATCGACAATGGCATTAGGTTAATGCTAGCACCAAGATCGGCCAAGGCGAAGCATTGAACCATACCCGGAAAATTGCACGGTATAAGAAACTTGCCAGGGTCTTCAAGCTTTTCGGGTAGCTTTTTAAGAAGAACCGCTGAGCAATTCTCGTTCATTTGGGTTCTCGACATTTCAAAAAGCTTTTCCTTATTATTTAAAAGACCTTTTAGCATCGAAGCAAATTTGGGCATCAAAAGTATAGCATCCGCGAGACTTATATCAAAGTGCAATTCTTGAAAAATCTGATAAAATTTCTCCATTTGGTTTTTATCTTTCTCGCGGTGCTTTTGTTCGTTTAAACGTGACGGATAAGGCAACTTTGTTTTAACGGGAATATCTTTTTCATAAACAACTTTTTCTTTTCCCTTGGACGTCGGGACCACCGGAGGTTGGATGTCTTCGGTCCTTCCATTATTAATAGGAATTTCCGTATCCGTTGTCGCCTCGGGTTCACGGGCGACTACCTTGGGAGGTAGAGAAGAAGAGGTAGTCGGAGCCGTTGGTCCATCATAATAAACACCACTCCTTGTCGTGATCGCTTTAGCATCGCCCCTCGGGTTAGCGATCGTGTTGCTAGGCAAAGTTCCAGAGCCCGAGGGTCGATCATTTAAACGCTTGTTAAGATCATTGATTTGATTAGCTAACGACCTTGTTGTTTCCTCTTGTTTTGTCATAAAAGCTTGTTGGTTTTGAAGCAATTGCTTAATCAAATCTTCCGTGGGCGACGGATTTGGAATAACAGCTTGACTTTGATTATTGAAATTTTGCCCACGGTTTTGAAAGTTGCCATGATTCAGATTTGTATTATTAAAATTCCCTTGATTATTCTGAAAATTTCCATTATTTTGAAAATTGTTCCCTTGAGGCGGGGCTTGGTTTTGATTTCCCTGAAAATTCCGATTTTGGTTTACACCTTGGTTTTGAAAACCTTGATTTTGCCGGTTTTGATTGAATTGATGATTACGGTTTTGCACATTATTGTTCTGATTCACTTGATTAGGTTGATTAAACCCGGGTGGTCCATGAAAATGGCTCGAACGGTAGCTAAGAAGATTTCGATCTCCTTGAAGAGGTGGGTAGCCGGTGCCACCCATGTTTGCAGCATACACGTTCTCTTGAGCATAAGAGACGGTCGACGGACACTCATAATACGGGTGTGGACCACCACAAGTCTCACAACCATGACTCACCATTTTGACTTGATGGTTTGTTTTCTCAATAGACATAGCATCGACTTTCTTTGTTAAAGCCAATATCATACTTTTCATTTCATCATTATTTTTCTCATTATTAGACACTTGATGTTTGTTCCTAGACATTCTCACACGAGCCTTGTTCTCGATTATCATGAAGGCATCATTCGTGTTATGAGCCAACAAGTTTCCACCCGCAGCAGAGTTGAGTGAGTATTGGTCAACATGACTCAACTCATTATAGAAAGTGTCAATCTGCTGAAGGGGTGTGAACCCATGGTTCGGACATTTTTCCATCAAATCTTTGAATCGGTCCCAAGCTTCACTAAACGATTCATCAAAAGCTTGTTGGAACCGAAATATTTGGGAACGTAAGTTAGAAGTTTTAGAAGGAGGATAGAAATAATTCACAAACTTGGAAGCAAGATCATTCCAAGTGTGAATCGAGTTAGGCGGTTCCTTTTCCAGCCAAGTCCGGGCTGCTCCTTTTAAGGAGAAAGGAAATAACTTCAATTTCACCACATCGTGAGGAACTTGATTCATTCTAATAGTCTCAGCGATATCGGTGAAATTTCGGATGTGAGCATAGGGGTCTTCGTTATCAAACCCGTGAAAGGATATACCCGTGATCAAATTGAGTAATCCGTGATTGATTTCAAAGTTGGCATTGATGTCCGGAATCACAATAGCTCTCCTCACACCGTTAAATGGTGATTGGAGTTGTTCTTCCATCGGACGCGGATCAAATGCCGGTTGTTGTCCCATCGGCGGGACAACATTGTGTTGCGGACCACCCATCGGCGGGGGCCCGTTGTGTTGTTCGTTATGGTTCATCTCCTCGTCGTCGAGGAAATGAACACGACTCGTATGTCGTAAAACCCGCTCGGGGTTTGAGAGCGGAGAAGTAAGATTCTCAGAAGTAGAACGGGTGTGCATACACCAAAAGTAAAATAAAAAAGAGAATGAAAAAGAAAAGAAGAAGAATATATATATATATATATATATATATATATATATATATATATATATATATATATATATATATATGTATATTTGATTTTCTTTAAAACGTCACGTTAATTGAAAACCGTTTCCTTCAAACCACTCGCGACGAGACGGGAGAGAAGAATGGATCTCTCTTCAGCTTGCAATTTAATGTCAAAGCTATCCGTATTTCCCGCTTATTCGGTTGTAGTATGAAGTAGTCCGACAAACAACTAATATAACGTTTTTGTTATATTGTTATGCTTATTTGGTTTACAACGCTCCTCCTTTCGGTCGAGTCGAGGCAATAACTTTGTTAATTTTTTGGTATTTTTGGAAATACTTTAGGAAAAGTATTTCTGATTTTTCAATATTTATATATATATACAAAAATAGAAGAAGGCTTAACAAAACACGATTTTTTTTTTTCAAAACAATGATTCAAAATTCACTTCAAGCCTTCCCCGGCAGCGGCGCCAAAAATTGATTCGTGTGAAAGAAACAATCTTATTATAGTATAGTAGTAAAGTATCGAAATGATCCGCGAGAAATACGGATCACCCGAGTCGTTTCCCAGTGAAGGTGAATGGAATCAAGAATATTGATTCGTGTAATCGTGATTTGAAAAGTGGTGAAAGAGGCAAATAGTGATCAAATAATTCAATTATCAACTAACAATTATGAAATATGCAAAGAGTACAAGCTAGTAATGCACCAAAATCTAAAACGCAAAAACGGGAATGCACACGCTATTATTTAAACGTAACGCGCTAAATAAAACGCGAGTTTTAAGCTATACTAATTCTACGGACTTCAAATTAATTTTAAAAAGTTAAAAATGATAAAAGAAAATTTTAAGAAAAAGAAAAATATTTTTTAGTCTTTTTAATAATTTTTTATGAATTAAAAACTAATTAAACTATTAAATAATTAAAAGAAAATGTAAATAAGGTGAGAAAAATGCAAATTTAATTTCTAAAATTCTAAAATAACTGAAAACTATTTTCTAAAATATTTTTGGATTTTTCTGGGGTTTTTCTGATTTTTTTGGATTTTTCAGCAATTAAAAAGTATTAAATAATGATTAAAAATGAAAATTAAATAGGAAAAGTAGCAAATTAACTCAGAAAAATATGAAAATTTCAAGGAAAATCTAAAATTATGTTTTAAATCTAGGAAAAATATAAAAAGTGAAAAATAAGCACTGGAAGTGCTTATTAGCTTAAAAACAGCTTATTTAAGTGCTTATTTCTAAGCACAGTTGACCAAATTTTGACCAAACTTTTACCAAGTACTTTTATGACTTAAGTGAGCTTATAAGAACAGAACTCAGGCCATTGGATGCACAGAAACACAGATAAGCAATGAAATTGGCTCAATAAGCACTATGATGGGCAAATAAGCTAAGCAGAATAAGCAGAGGTAAAATACTAATTGAAACAGGTATTATATGCTATATTAAGCTCAGATTAATCAATAAACTAAACTAGAGATCTATATTAAGTAATTGCAGCCCTATCTAAATACAGAAATTTGCTTAATCCTACAATCTAAATGGGCCAAATAAGCTATACTAATAAGCTAGAAGGGCAAAACTAATGGTGGAAATGTAATTACTACTATGGTGGGAACCCAAAACAAGCAAGAACACAGATCCTAGCTGCAATCTACTAGTCCTAAACTACCCAAGAAGTTAGGTACGGACTGATGGTGCAGGGCATCCTTGATCTCAATAAGCTGACTTCAAGAGACTTTTCAGATAAGCAAACCAGTTCCAAAGTATTATTTTCTTTTTGAAATCTATTATTTAGGTACTGAACTTCCAAAATCAACAATCAACAAAGATTTCCAATTAAAATCAAAGGATACACAAGCTTTTAAACTTATGACCAAATTCTGAGTACAAATACCTTTTTGACTTTTTATGAAATAGATAAGTTGACTTTATTGGATTTTGATTATGCTAATTTAACTACTGAGATGATATTAAGCTAATTTGTGATTAATTTAAGTTACTACTAACTACTATGCAACTACTTATGAGATTTTCTAACCTAAAATCAGCATACACTAACGGTATGAAGATTTGAAATGTGATTTTGACTTTTTATGCAATAAACTGATGAGGCGAAAAATGAACCACTTTTAGGGGGTCATTTAAGCCCGGAATTGAATTTATTTGATCAAATATTACCCTAAATCGTTCCTTTTGTGATTTTAGGTACTTGGAGAGTGAATTCTGGAAAAGAAGCCATTTTGGACGTTTTTGGAGCATAAAAGTGAAGAAAACGGCAAAGTCTCAATTTTCCATGCTGGGAACAGTACTGACGGCGTCAAGAGTAATTTCCTGACGGCGTCAGACGTGAAAGAATTAAAATCCGAGAGTTCATGAAGACGTCACCATGTAGAGCGTCAAGAGTTAATTGCATGACGGCCTAGGACCTGACAGCGTCAGATGTAGATCAAGGCCGTCCGAGGAAGATTTTGGCGGCGAGATGACGGCGTCACAAGTTTGTTCTTGACGCCGTCAGACCCTATTTCCTATATATAGTTTTCTAATTTTTTACATTAGGGGAGAGAAGTTTGGGGGAAGTTTTGGAGAAACCCTAAGTACGATTTTGGTGCAACTTTTACAGGTTTTTCAAGGGTTCCAAACCCTTGAGACCTTGCATTGTAATTGAGATAAGTGTTCTTTTAATTCAATCAATATGTCTATGTGTTGGTTGTATATATCTTGTTCTTGTCTCAATTCCATTATGCTAGGCTAGATCTATCTTGTGTTTGCTTAGATCTAATGAAACCTAGATGTTAATTATGTGTTGATTACTTGTTTATTCTTGTCTTGGATGAATGATTTATATGTTAGGCTTAAGAAAACTGGAAGATCTCCAATTGGTAACATGCTTGAACGACTTAAGAAACATGAACCGAGGCGCACTAGGTGTTTATTGGTTGTATTTAATGCATGAGCCACTGTTTACAATCCCTATAGTTGTGCTGTGCATGGTGTAGGAGGAGATAAGAGCTCATAGAATTGGGGAGTTATGTGTGCCACCCCATGAATGGTATTAAGGAATACGATCCGTCATCCATGCAATTATAACAAGTAATTAACGTGTAAAAGATGTCTAGGGAGTAGTGAAATCTAAGTAAACACATTTTCTCCAATTACTGCTCACAACTTTAGTATAATTAGCTTATTTTCATTTTTAGTATTTTATTTTGATTGCATCTTAGTATTGGGTTAGTTGATTAGCAACTAATTCCGCCCAAATCCTTCAAACCCGAGATTTTACTTGATTTCATAAAAATATAAAAATAAAAAAATAATCATCCCTCACCTTTAGAACTAGTATTTAGGCTTTCTAATCCTAGCGACACTATTCCTAAGCTGAACGATCAATCCCTCGGTACTTGTCACTATACTATACTACAACGATCAGATACACTGCCTGGTGGGGGTTGTAAGCTTCTCGAGATCCCTCGAGTGGTAAAGCCTGTTGCGATTCCCACGCATCAAGTTTTTGGTGCCGCAGCCCGGGGAATAGTTATTGTCTAGGTTAGAATTTCTTTTTATTAGGTCTACTTGCTAGATTCCTTTCTAGTAAGATTTTATTTTTATTTTTAGGTTTCTTTAGTCTATCTTATTTCTTTGTGCCTTTGTTAGTTAATCAAATTCATTGACTATTCCGTTGACCATTATGGAAAACGCGAATCCACCCCTTTCCCCTAGAGAAGTGGATTTGTTACGTGAACAAATTGAGAGTGAGATTAGGGAACTTAGGGTGCTTAATAGTTTGATCAAAGTTGAGCTCGAACATGCATTTAGTGACCTAGTGACCGCCTTGTATTCAAATGAGGACCTAGGGCCTAATGACTTTGTGAATGTTATAAAGGGACTTGAAGAGGGGGAAATAGATCCGAAGCTTAATGACTATTTTAATCTATACCCCACTAAGGAGGAGATTGCATATTATAATAATCTTATTGATAACCCGCGATCTCCTTTCACCATAATTGAACCTAAGATCAAGAAAGGCGAACCTAAGAATGCTAAGATACCATGTATGATTGGATATAGGCACATTAGCAATGCTTACATTGACTTTAAATCTCCAATCAACATTATGTCCTCAACTGTTTATAATGATATAGTGAAAACAAGACTTGAACCTAGAAGGGATCCCAAATACCCCGGTGGAGTTTGTAACTTTGTCGGGAGAGTTAAAGGTTTACATGTCTTTGTTGGTAATTTCACTTTTGTCACCGACTTTATGATTGTGGAGGATCTTGCTAATGTTATTGATTGTCAATTGGCTAATGTTGTGTTTGGCAAACCATTTGTTGAGGAGTCTAAGTTGGAATATGATGAGATAAAAGGAACAATCCGATTTGCAAGTAACACCGATAGTATCACTTATAGGATGCCTAATAGGATGAAAGAATTTCAGTTTATATCCCGTTTTGATAAGGACAACGTTGGTGCTTTTGAGGAAACTAATGAGGAGGATAAGAAGAAGGGCATGGATTATGTTTGGGAAAAAAGGAGTCTTTATTACAAAGATTGCTTGGCCCTTGGGCCAAGGTATAAAGTCGATAAAGAATTTGCCCAAATGATTATGGGGGCGGTTGAGAAAAAGGTGATTGGTTTCTACAAGGAATATCTACAATCAGAGAGTGGAACCAATGATGAGATCACGTAGTAACCCATGACCTTGAGTCTAGCTACAAGACTCGTAAATAAAGAAAAGCGCTTCTTGGGAGGCAACCCATGTTTTGTGTGATTTTATTTGTTTGTTTGTTATTTGCTTCCGTATGCATGCTTAATTTTTATTGTTGGTAGATCATGTTTCTAAACTAAATAGTGGAAATACTTTACTTTGTTGTTTTGGCCTAGTCTTAACTCCACCTAAAGGTATTTTTGCAAAAGATAAGTATAAGGGGAATCCCCAAATATGTTTTTAAGAAACAAACCGATCATGATTCTCCACAATATTAAATGAACATGTATATTCGTATTTGTTAGAGTCAAATGCTTGTATTGAGTCATAATGAAGTTTTGCAGGATTTTCCAGGAAGTAGGACCAAGTTTTTCCAGAAATTTTCCGGAAACTTAACATAAGAATTTCTGCAGGTCAATTCTGACGGCGTCAGGAGTTTACTCTTGACGGCGTCAGGTGTAAAAATCTGGAAATTTTACCGGTTTTGTTTTTCTAACGGAGTCTTATGGTTTTTGTGAATTATTAAGTTTTATAATCTCCAGGAGATCTGCAAACTTCATTTACAAGCATTATATCTTACTTTGTTTTCTAGGATTTAGTAACTTATATAGGATGCCGCCGATTTTACGCGAGGTTGTTTTGTCTATTTTCTCATGGTTTACAGGTTATATTGGACAAGAAGATGATTTATATTCTGGAAGGGAAGCTTTGATTGTTCATTTTCTTGGAGGAAGATCTAACCTGGCCAACCTATAATCCATACCGAACGAATCAGGGGAGTATTTGATTTCATTCTCTTTACTTTTTCACTTTTACATTCTTTACTTGAACATTGGGGACAATGTTCATCTTAAGTGTAAGGGGAGGGTAAAAATATGATACCTTACATATGCACTTTCGCTTGAGTTTGGTTTGTTTAATGGTAGATGTGTAATAAAACTATGAGAAATACTTGTTAGTGCAATTTTAGCGCCAAATTTAAAATTTTTTACAACATTTAGGAGTGAAACTTTAGCCATAGCAAGCGTCTCATGGATAGGAGATTGTATGACTAGCACATAACCATATATTCAGAAAAATTATCCACCCAAATATGTGAGGTTCGCCTTTAGATTTGATAGGAAAAGCATTTACTATTAGTGCTTATGAGTGTACCGGTAGCATTTAGATTCTAGAACTTGCGTTAGTGATGCATCCCAAGACCGCTAGTGAGACTACATTCGTGTAGTATGATTTATTACATGATAAGAGGCATTAGGATCACCCTTGTGTTAAACCCGTATCATAATTACTTGACCATTTAAGTCATATTACTTGGCTAGTTAAGTCAACTAATTTTTCCCACACCCTTAGCGTTGTACTCATTTTTAGTACACGAAACCCCTAGTACACCCCTCCGAGCCTATCTTTTCGTTTCTAACTTTAAGTATCTTACTTAAAGGAAGAATTTGTTACACCCCACTTAAATGTACACCCAAATCGCCTTAGCCTTCCATGTATGCACTCATCTTTAGTGCATTATTGTTATTTGTTAAACCCTAAGTTGACTTTCTAATTGATTACATGGTTGCTAAGTCGAGTCATATCCTTGTACATATTGTTTTGGGACGATTGGGACTCATGGGTAAGTACTTATTTTATGGAGTAATGGGGAAGAACATCATTTTATTACCCCCATATGTACGTTAATCTTAAAAGTGCTCCAAGTGTTTTGATTTTCTTAATTCGAGTCATTAGATTAGTTTATTGTAAAGTATGTAAAGATTCAAGTGTAAGGGGAATATTCATTCCCTATGATGTATTATTTTGGATGGTAGGGTAAAAGTGTATGTAATATATATATATATATATATATATATATATATATATATATATATATATAGAAAAAAAAATACGGACTACCATCCCTTTTCATTCTATGTTCATTTTATGTTTTTGTTATTTTTCATTTATTAGCTTAAGTCGAGTCTGGTCTTGGCTTAGCAACGCCATATTGTACATGTAATTAACCAAGATTGTTAACTCGCCACCAGTAAAAACTTCCTTTATCCAACAAAACCGTGTAATTCATATCCCTATACCTAACGTTACAACCCTTTAAAAGACCTCTTTGATAGTTTATCCTAGGTGCTTACACCATGTGGTGGAGGTTTTATCCTTTCCCAAGCCTATGGTAATCTATTTTGCTATGACAGGTAGTGAGAGATATCTTCCATTTCCATTTTGTTATATTACTTTATTACACCCGAGAGATGTGAGTATCTAAACACTATTTGTGAGGTGCTAGTATATGACCTCCGTGCTTGTCTTTGGTCTTTAGTGGAACGATTATTTGTTGTAATTACTTTTATATTAGTGTTAAATGACCTCTAACTTGTCTTTTGATTAGAATAAAAGCATATTTGCTTGAGGACAAGCAAATCTCAAGTGTAAGGGTATTTGATGAGGCGAAAAATGAACCACTTTTAGGGGGTCATTTAAGCCCGGAATTGAATTTATTTGATCAAATATTTCCCTAAATCGTTCCTTTTGTGATTTTAGGTACTTGGAGAGTGAATTCTGGAAAAGAAGCCATTTTGGACGTTTTTGGAGCATAAAAGTGAAGAAAACGGCAAAGTCTCAATTTTCCATGCTGGGAACAGTACCTGACAGCGTCAAGAGTAATTTCCTGACTGCGTCAGACGTGAAAGAATTAAAATCTGAGAGTTCATGAAGGCGTCACCATGTAGAGCGTCAAGAGTTAATTGCATGACGGCCTAGGACCTGACGGCGTCAGATGTAGATCAAGGCCGTCCGAGGAAGATTTTGGCGGCGAGATGACGGCGTCACAAGTTTGTTCTTGACGCTGTCAGACCCTATTTCCTATATATAGTTTTCTATTTTTTTACATTAGGGGAGAGAAGTTTGGGGGAAGTTTTGGAGAAACCCTAAGTACGATTTTGGTGCAACTTTTACTGGTTTTTCAAGGGTTCCAAACCCTTGAGACCTTGCATTGTAATTGAGATAAGTGTTCTTTTAATTCAATCAATATGTCTATGTGTTGGTTGTCTATATCTTGTTCTTGTCTCAATTCCATTATGCTAGGCTAGATCTATCTTGTGTTTGCTTAGATCTAATGAAACCTAGATGTTAATTATGTGTTGATTACTTGTTTATTCTTGTCTTGGATGAATGATTTATATGTTAGGCTTAAGAAAACTGGCAGATCTCCAATTGGTAACATGCTTGAACGTCTTAAGAAACATGAACCGAGGAGCACTAGGTGTTTATTGGTTGTATTTAATGCATGAGCCACTATTTATAATCTCTATAGTTGTGCTGGGCATGGTGTAGGAGGAGATAAGAGCTCATAGAATTGGGGAGTTATGTGTGCACCCCATGAATGGTATTAAGGAATACGATCCGTCATCCATGCAATTATAACAAGTAATTAACGTGTAAAAGATGTCTAGGGAGTAGTGAAATCTAAGTAAACACATTTTCTCCAATTACTGCTCACAACTTTAGTATAATTAGCTTATTTTCATTTTTAGTATTTTATTTTGATTGCATCTTAGTATTGGGTTAGTTGATTAGCAACTAATTCCGCCCAAATCCTTCAAACCCGAGATTTTACTTGCTTTCATAAAAATATAAAAATACAAAAATAATCATCCCTCACCTTTAGAACTAGTATTTAGGCTTTCTAATCCTAGCGACACTATTCCTAAGCTGAACGATCAATCCCCCGGTACTTGTCACTATACTATACTACAACGATCAGGTACACTGCCTGGTGGGGGTTGTAAGCTTCTCGAGATCCCTCGAGAGGTAAAGCCTGTTGCGATTCCCACGCATCATAAACCTACTGTATTATGTTCTTATAACTCTAATATGACCCTAAGTGATATGTCTAAACCAATATTACCCTCTGATCTAAGCCTTACCACAACAAACAACACACAACCAAACACCCCTTTAGGGTTCAGTCACAACTAGATTACACCACAGATCTGTCAAAAACAACTCCAAACCATCATTAATGAACTCACTATGATTCACTAACATGAACTAACTCAGAAACACAGACTTATAAACACCAATGATCAAAATTCTATGATATGACAGATAATGATGCAGATGAGACAGTATCCAAAGCAAATCACACCACAATTTTCAAATATGATCAAGAAGCTAGTATTAAGCAATAATAAGCAACATCAAGCTATAGGCAAACCACAGATATCAGATCTAACCACTATTTTGCTAAAAGCTATAGAGATTGAATGAAAAAGTGAGACTTACAAAGCCAATCCCCCTCAGCATGAAAAGAGGGGGTTCACTATGCTTGCCTGTCTCTTGACAGGCCAAGTGGACACCTTATTGGCTGCCTACAATCACCAATAAGCTCAGCTTATTCAATAAGCTGAGCAGGTTGACTTTCTTTGACTTTTTTGAAAATTTTAAGTTTTTGATAGATGAGACCACTACACTTGCTATAAGCTCTATAAGCTGAGATAGAATCAACAAACTACTAAAAAGACTTTTGAAAATGGATTTGAGAAATAAAACAGAACTTATTTTTGGATTTTTTTGTATTTTTTTTTTTTTTTTTTTTGGTTTTTATGATTTTATACTTTTGAATGTTAAAATAAGTGAATAAACTATTATAAGGCTATAAGATGATTCTGAAAAGCTAACTCAAACAGAAATCAAAGAAAGTAAAAATCTTTTTGTATTTTTCAAGTTTTTCCATTTTTTTTTTTTTGAGTTTTCAATAAAGTGAAGCAAAATACTTGCTAAATAACCTTTAAAAGTTTATAAAGAACTAATATAAGCTGAATAAGAGATGGATTAAAACAAAATAAGCAATAATAATAAGAAGATTAAGCTGAGATTTATAAAAAAGCAATACTTTTATTAGAACTTGAAAATGAAATTACAAAGACTAAGCTACATTACAAGCTGAATTGAAATTGACAGAGTAACATTACACTAAAATCTACTACTCCTAAACGTATCAGGGGGGGGGGGGGTATTTATAGGGGAGCAGGGGTGAGCTAGGGTTTTGGCTCAGAAGGATCTAGAAGCAATTCTCAGCCATTCAATCCTTGTCCTTATCATGGTGTTGTCATCCCATTCAAATTTATCCGTTTGAATCAGACCTTATCTTGTTGCCACGCATCAATAGCCAATCAGGGGGCTCTAATATGCCACGGTGGAGGTTTTATGACACCATCTGACACGTTGTCAGATGGTTCTAGAATTATTCTTAGTACGAGGTGGGTATTTGGATAGGTACGAGGTAATTAATGGGTGAGGTGCAGGGTAATTTGGTGGGAAGGGGATGATCCACAGTAAAAAGGCGCGTTGGGTTTTTTATTATTGTTTGAGTTTGGGTCGGGTTTGGTGATAGGGTTTGGACCGGTTAATAATAAGTGGGGTGGGCTTTTGGGCTTGTGTTGTGTTTGGGTTTTGTTTGTTTTATTTTGGATTAAGGCACTTTAGTGGGTTAAATGTTTTGTGTGGATCCGGTTGTAGTAGTAGATTAAACCAAGGGACCAAATGTGGAGATTCTGAAAATTTAAGGACCCAAACCGCCAATCTCCATAAATATTTTTCCAAGGGTCTTTTGTGGCATTTCATGAATGATGAGGGGCTGAGTTGTCATTCTTCCAAAATATCTTCATGAGGACCAAAAGTCATAACTTTGAAAGTTGAAGGATCAGATGTGTACTTTCTTCAAACTTATGACCAAGGGCCATTCTTGGAATTCTTGAAACTTTGAGGATTCCATTTGACCATATGAGCTTTATTTTGACCACTAAGCTTCCTCGGCTCCGGCTTTATTGAAACTTTTCCAAATCTCGTGCCCGTTTTGTCATTTTCTCGTGATTTTTCGTCTTTTTCTTAAATATCCGTTCCTGCACATTCACAAACACAAAAACACATATTCTTTGGCATTATTGGTTAGTTTTTGGTTTATTTGGTCCAATTTTGGCTTAGAAAAGGTGAGTGAATAAGCACTCACCAATAATACTTAAAATATCTTAGAAGTGTGTTTTATATGTTTCAAATGCAAAATAATCAAAAACAGATGAAAAACGTACTAAGTTTGCATAATTGGCAGTTTCAGTCCCTCAAGTTTCAAAAGTTGTCAAAACTAGTCCTTGGTTATTCTAAAAACATGAAAAAGTCACCAAAGGTCCTTTTGAATCACAAATTACATATTTAGTCCTTTGGTGCAAAGTTTCACAAAATTACAAGTTTAGTCCCTGGACTTTGAAAATTGACATAAATGGTCCCTAGGATGTAAAAACTTTGAGAAAAATAAATTTTGGTCCTTGTGTTACTAATCTTTTGCAGGAATGGTCCTTGGTGTGCAGTTTGGAGAAATGTCAGTTTTGGTCCCTCAAGTTTAGCAGTTTGTCAAATTTGGTCCCTGGGCATTCAGAAATGGAAAATATACATATATGACCCTTGTATTATTTACACTTGGCAAGTTAGGCCCTTTTGAAAACTTTAGAATAATATCACAACCTACCCTTCAACTTTTCAGAAAATACATATTTAGTCCTTGTGGTATTATAAGCCTAAACCAAACCTTACCCTATATCCTAAGCCCAAAAATAAAATAAAAACCAAACCAAGCCCACCCTATTTTTTTATTTACAAAAGCCCAACCACAAAAGCCCATCCCCTTAAATAATAAAACCGGGGTCAACTCCCCAGTCAAACCCACTCCCTCCCAAACCATCGTTACTGTTCATCTCCCTCACCCATCACTGCAACACCAAACCAACCTCCACCTCTCTGGTTCCACCTCACCACCAACTCTCTTATCCCTATCTCCCCAGCTCACCCCAACACCTACAAACCAGCCCACCATCAATTAATGTATTCCCACTACAAAACTACTACCACCCATTGTTTTCAACTGCAACTAGCAATACTTGGCATCCCATCCCATCAAACCTATCCAAACATGTCTCCTCCACCTTTACAACACACCAATAGTCATTAATTGCATCCAAACTGCCCCAAGCAACGTGTCACACTTTTGGCGCCAAAAGCCATTTAAATGGCTAGGATCAGTTGCAGTGATCCAATGGTTGTTATTTTTGCTGGGAAATGGTCCAGTGGGTCCCACAAAGCCTTAGAAGTCATTATAAAGAGAGAAGGAAGCAGAGATGAAGATTATTAGTTTAGTTTTAATATAGCTTAATCGTAGGTAGTGTAAGTTACACTTTCAGTTGTTATTTTCAGTTTAACAAGCTTGTACTCAGTCTTTTTAATATAATTTAAGTTTGCTTAAAGCTTAATTTTAGTTATCTTTACAATTTTCAAGTTTTGGCAAATTTGATTGAATTTGACAAATTCACTCAATATCGTTAAAAATTGTTGTTTCTTGTTCCATGAAGCTCAATTACAGTTACTTATAAGCTTTTAGAAGCTTTGATATCACATAGAGGACTTCTAATCATATTTACTAAAAATACTAAAAAAATATCAAATTAAATAGTTAATAAATAAAAAATCAAAAAGAATAGAGGAAGAAGATTGGAGCAGTGGTGATATGGATTGATGATGGTTTAGGTGCCTCATGGGAGGCTTTTGGAAGTTAGTTTGGTCCTTGGTACTTCATTTCTCAGCTTGGAACCAATTGTAAGCTACATTTGTGATTTTTGGTATTTACTGTACAAGTGCTTATTATGTGCTTATCTTTGATGTTCACTGCTTATTTAGAGTTTGGAAGTTGATTTGTGGCCATTGAGAACTTACTTGCTTACTAGATCTCTTTGTTGTACAATTGTGTACAATTGACTGTTATTTTAGCATAGTAATAATTAATGGTGTATTGTTGTTATTATTAATGCTCATGTGCTCATATCAGCTTATTCTATCATATTATAGACATTGGAGTCATTTTCATATTGTAAATTTGTCAAATCCTTTGAAAATCACCTAATCAGTGTGTTGAAGGGGTGTTTGGCACATAGGTGTTACCTGTGCTTTTGTTGTTGTTTGTTGTTAGTTAAGGTTTAGATAACTCATATTAGGTCATTAGAACTTAGTTCAAGCATGAAAACCAATGGTTAATTGAGTAAAAGTCAAAATGCTAGTGTAAGTACCCTCACAGTTAACTATGAGAGATTTTGAGATCCACAAACCTTAATTTCACATCACAAGTAAGTAAGTTAGATTATTTTAGTTTAGTTATAGCTTAAATAGTCATAACCAATCATAAAATCAAGATCTAAATTCATAATAGTCAACTTAGCATGTAAACTAAAAAAGGTCAAAAGTGCAATTTTGTCCAAAACTCAAAACTGGTGGGATTTGTTTTGAATTTTCTGTTTAGAATCAAGCTTTGAGCTTTTGTGGAATTGTAGTCTATCAACTCACCTGAAGAATCCCATAACTTATATATTTTTGTGATTTTTTCTGAATAAGCTGCACTAGTCCAAACTAGGCTGCAGGGAAAACCCATCCCCTGCTGCACAGACCACCCAACCATCACCACCACTTTGGTGGTGTTTTCTGGCCACCACAGTGGTCCCACAAGCCTCATTTTTTATCCCTTCAACCCCCTCCTAGTAGGCTTCCTGTATTGACCATAATTTTGACCTAGAGCCCTGTGGACCCCACCTGAATCAACCCCTTAAGTTTGTCCCATTTTCTGAGTTGAGCTAAAAAGCCAAGTGCTTATTATTTGCTTATTAGCTTATTCCAAAGGCTTATCTGATCAAATTTTGCTCTAACTTGTTCAAACAACTTATTGGAATCCGAATCATCCATAGTGGGTCCCACTCAAGCTCATTTGAGCTTATTTCTTTGTTTGGTCAAACAAAGTCAACTGTGAAGCTAATAAGCTCTCACATTGCTTATTATTAGGTTCTAAAAAATGTTATTTTTATAAAAGTTAGTTGTTTTTAGTTGTAAATTAGTTTTGTAAAAGAAAAATCCAGAAAAAACAATTTAATAATAAGTGATAGTTTCTATTTAATATAATTTAAATTTTCATTTTCATTTTTAGATTTTTATTAAGTAACCTACATTTTTATATTTTTATTAATTTCCTTTTATGTCAAAGTATTTTTAGTAATTTTATTAGATTTTTATATTATCATTTGGTATTTATTAGATTTAATATTAGTTTTATTAATTATTAATTAATAATCAAGTTTTAAATAGCATAATTAGTTTTTATTACGCAACACCTAGTTTTTATATTTTTTATAGCTTTTATATAATATAATATAATTTTAGGAATTTTTCTAGAATTTTTACTGTTCATTTTCTATTTTTTTTAATTTAAATAGTTTAAATAGTAATTAATTAATATTTAGAATAATAATTAATAAATTAGTTTAAAAATATATAAAACAAACTTTTTATAATTTTTTAGGATTCCTGTGATGGTTAATTAGATTTAGAAAAATCTTCTTAATTATCTAAGTCTTTTTAGTATTTTTAATAATTTAAATCAATATAATTAGTTAAATAATAATTAAATAATAATTAATTAATAATAATTAGATAAATAGTCTTAAAAATATAATTTTATTTTTAAAATAAGTTTTATAATATTTTAGACTTTTATAAATTTTTAAATTTTATTTTTCAAGATTTATTTTACATTTTCTTATTTATTAGTGAATTATTAAATAATTAATAATAGTTATTAAATAATAATAATTAATTAAATAATTAGTAATTATAAAATAAAATATTTTAAGTTTATTTAATTTGCATTTAAGCCCCTAAGGCATGCAAACTCCTACTTTAGTTAAAATCATTTTTGTTTCGTACGTTTACGTAGATTTAAATTAAACGTACGCGTTTTTAGGTTTTAAACGTTTTTAATATCTAGCTTTTACGTAATCATTCTCCTAGCTTACTTAAGCTATTTTGTTTTATAAACCTTTAGTGTAATCACTCACTCACACTTATACCCTTTCCTGTTCATAATCACTCAATCACAGATTCGTTTTTAATACCTTCGCACACCTCGTTGGACATAACGGCCCGGGGAAACACTGTATTCCACGGAAGCATTGGTTTAAGTGTTTGACTTGTTGACCATTACTTGGTTGATATTTTCTGACTGTTTCACACCAATCAGATAACAAATGTTTTTGCGATACTTTGATCAACATTTGTCTGTTGAAAAGGTAGTCAAAAAGGTTACATATCGTAATCAACCAAGTTAATTATCTTGTCTAATGGGTACATGGTAATTGTATATTTAGACTGTTCAATTGTAGTCAACAGGGTATTAGCTGTTTGATATTTTTGGCTACTATAAATTAAGTATTTAATTACTTGAAAGAAACCATGTATTTTGGTTTAGAATAAAATGAATATTGTTGATAATTTGAAGTGATACAATTCTTGATGTAATTAAGTTGAATAAATGATCAAGGAGACTATGAATCTACAAGCGATGGATTTTACGTTTGGTAGAGATAGTTTTGGGATCAAAGGTCAAACGTTGCGCAACGTATCTAATGATGACATCAAGATAGTTTATTTGATGCTTCTTAGTTTAAAGAAGTGTATGGTTAAATGACTTGATAATAAACATATGGTATTATGTTTTAAAGTCAATGCTACCATGTTTAATGCTTGTTATAACAAAAGATATCAATAACTTACCACTTGACAAAGTGGTTTGCAAGAGACTTAGTGCACAAAGTCGGAATAGGGATGGAAATAAAAGTCCGTTTAAATTTTCTAATGGTGAGACACCCAATTCCCTTCTAATACAATGTTAGAAGCTGAATTCAATGCGGAAAGCTCACACTTAGAGATTGGAACACATGCTTTACTATCCCAAGGAATGTGTTCGGACCTGCAAGATAAAGAGGTTGAAGTTTATCTTCTTAATAGTTCTTTTGAAAAAGTGCCTATACGAGTATGAAGTTTTGCCGCTTCAAGAAGCTTGGACTTGGCTTCCTATATGCTCATGAATGGATATGGACGCAGGGCTTGTAAAGCGTCAAGTATAAACATTGGAGAAAATGAACTTATGTGTATATTATCTTCATGTATTCAAATGGGTTGACGGGTTCAATCGTTACGACACCCCGATTCTCGAATATTTGAAATGTGTAGCATACTAAGATGAAAATTCAATCGAAAGACATTTTCATTTATGCATGAGTTTGATTTGTTTTTATTATTTGGGTGATCAAGGATTACACTAAAATGGGGGAGGATTGTTGGTGATTTTAGTGTCATCAATCATTTTATGTGTAATGGTGATTTACCCGAGACCAAATGGATTTCAAGTTAAGTTATATTATGAGTTCGGAGGTGCGGAGTGCACGCTTATATAAACTATTAACTTGATTTCGAGTACAAAAAATGGTAATGGTTGTGTATGTAAGTCAAGGGGCATATAGTGACAGAATTCTGTGGTCACCAAATTGTCCAATCTTTAATTATAGCAGTTAGCGACAGTTTTTTCTGTTACAAAACGGTTGCTTGTAGCAGTTAGCGACAGTTTTTTCGGTTACAAAACTGTTGCTGGAAATAATTAAAGGATGTGTTGTGACTTTTCACAAAAGGGTATGACTTTTCAACAAGAGTTTCAATTTTTTCATACAACCACCATTTAGTTTATACATATGTAAACATAATTTGGTCTTCATAACATGAACAATCATAACAACACATAAATTCTCTATGTTTTTGCTCTCTTTCTTGTGCCTAAAGTTTGAGTGTTAATTCTTGTCTTATCTCTATACAAATTTTGTGTAACCCAATGCACAAATAGGGTCGAAATATTGTATCAGGAAAGTGAACTTTTACACGATTCAAGAATTTATCCGGCAATCTTTGATTATCAAGCCCAGAGTATCTAACAATCTGATACAATAATTTCTGAGTGATAGTCAAGATTGGTGAATCTGTGCAAAGGGATCGAGACATGCATGACATCCAAATTCCTATTAGACATATTGAAGAAAGGGATCTTGGGAGATGATGTAGTATGTTTAGATTTTATGGTGGAAGTTAATCCAAACGGTGAAATAGGCACCTGTTCAAATCATACTTACAAGTACGAAATTTCTATACATCTTTATTAATATGTGATGCACGTATATATATATTGCATTAGACACATATGATTTATTAACATGTGGGGTATGATAACATGGTATTTTAAAGTTATGTATATAATTGCATGAATTATGTTTCTGGTTTTTTGAAATACAAGGCAAATGCGATATTCGATATTATAGATAATAACGTAACTGAATCATAGGCAAGACAGTAATTCGAAATTTCCAAATGTCTTTGTTTAACTTTTCTTGGATGAAAGTGCAAAGAATGTAAAAGATGCAAAACTGGAAAATGGTGGTTGTCATATTTGACGGTAAATGTATAAATTTCCAGTTTCTTATTAGGCATTATTGAACATCAAGGCCTATCTATAAAGTATTGCATATAATCTGCTTTGGTATGCATGTTTTCATTTATTGATGAATCGAGTTGCATGTTGGCTTGATGAGGAAAATTTTATATTACAAACAAGTGAACAACAATTGCCTTGTTGGAGTCATGGTAGCGTTCCATATTATGTTGTTGATTAAACTTGTGGGTAAAGATTCTTATAAATTCTCAAGGGATTTATGAAAAGTAATATTTGTGAATCAATTTTACTTGGAATCAATATTTAATTGTAGTCATCAATTAGTAGAATTAATATTTGGCATATGCGGATGCCGATGACGGATATCACATTTGGAATCGAGTTTTTCATATTTCATGAAACTAATAAGTTAAAAGTGGGAATGCATGAACATTGTTTTGAAATTATATTTGCCTTTTAGTTGTGCTGGTTCATTTACACGCATGAATGACATATGTTATTTTACTTGATGCATATACTATAGTATTAATCTATGTTTGACATATATGCATGTTGAGGTTTCTTTTTCTAGAAAGTGATTTTCCTATCTAAACGTGATCAGTGAATTGGCTATGGTTACTTTTGTTTAGTGTTCAACTCATAGTAACTGCCTGTTTTGCCACGGATGGTGCATTTTAAAACTTTAAAGTTGAATACAATTTGCTGTTGAATTGTATGTTTGGCAATGATATTGGGCCAGTTTATTAAAGCTGGGCTCGTATCATAATTGCATCATCATTAGGCAATGTTATTATTTTAAAATCACATTTTATGAAAATAGATGGTGAATTTAGTTCCTTACTAAATTGGATATCTTGAAATGTATTAAATTACACATTTACCTGATTGTTGGGGGACATTTGTATGTGATAACAAATGTTTTTGCGATACTTTGATCAACATTTGTCTGTTGAAAAGGTAGTCAAAAAGGTTACATATCGTAATCAACCAAGTTAATTATCTTGTCTAATGGGTACATGGTAATTGTATATTTAGACTGTTCAATTGTAGTCAACAGGGTATTAGCTGTTTGATATTTTTGGCTACTATAAATTAAGTATTTAATTACTTGAAAGAAACCATGTATTTTGGTTTAGAATAAAATGAATATTGTTGATAATTTGAAGTGATACAATTCTTGATGTAATTAAGTTGAATAAATGATCAAGGAGACTATGAATCTACAAGCGATGGATTTTACGTTTGGTAGAGATAGTTTTGGGATCAAAGGTCAAACGTTGCGCAACGTATCTAATGATGACATCAAGATAGTTTATTTGATGCTTCTTAGTTTAAAGAAGTGTATGGTTAAATGACTTGATAATAAACATATGGTATTATGTTTTAAAGTCAATGCTACCATGTTTAATGCTTGTTATAACAAAAGATATCAATAGCTTACAACTTGACAAAGTGGTTTGCAAGAGACTTAGTGCACAAAGTCGGAATAGGGATGAAATAAAAGTCCGTTTAAATTTTCTAATGGTGAGACACCCAATTCCCTTCTAATACAATGTTAGAAGTTGAATTCAATGCGGAAAGCTCACACTTAGAGATTGAAACACATGCTTTACTATCCCAAGGAATGTGTCCGGACCTGCAAGATAAAGAGGTTGAAGTTTATCTTCTTAATAGTTCTTTTGAAAAAGTGCAAGCAGGACATGATTAAAAGAAACTACCTATACGAGTATGAAGTTTTGCCGCTTCAAGAAGCTTGGACTTGGCTTCCTATATGCTCATGAATGGATATGGACGCAGGGCTTGTAAAGCGTCAAGTATAAACATTGGAGAAAATGAACTTGTGTGTATATTATCTTCATGTATTCAAATGGGTTGACGGGTTCAATCGTTACGACACCCCGATTCTCGAATATTTGAAATGTGTAGTATACTAAGATGAAAATTCAATCGAAAGACATTTTCATTTATGCATGAGTTTAATTTGTTTTGATTATTTGGGTGATCAAGGATTACCGATTGGCTCCAAACGGTCATCCTAAACTGACCAAGTATATGGTCAACAAGGTCAAACTGCCTAGAGTCAATGCTCCGTGGAAGTATAGTGTTTCCCCGGGTCGTTATGTCCCGGCGAGGTTTGATGGTTAACAAACGGATTTGTGATCGGGTGAATTTGGACAGGAAAAGGTTTGTGAGTGATTTGAACTAAGGAATCTACAAGGAAATAGCTTAAGCAAGCTATATGAATGATTATGTGAAAGTTAGATACCTAAAAACGTTTAATAACTAAAAACGTGTACGTTCAGATTAAATTTACGCGAACGTACAAAAGAAAACGTGAAAACTGAAATCTGAAAACCCCCAGGGGGTGAAAATGACTTTTTTATAAACTAAAAGACAAAATAAAATTTTTAGAAAAAGAAAATAAATCTTTACACTATTTAATTATTTATTATTAATTAATTACTAATTAATTCTAATTATTAATATTTAAAATACTTAAATACAACATAATATTATTTAAACACTAGAAAAATGAAAATTAAATTCCTAAAGTTATAAAATAACTAAAAATAAGTTTTAAAACTAAAAATATGTATTTTTGTCTTTTTGTGGTTTTTCTATTAATTAATTACTAATTATATATTAATTACCTAATTAAACTAATTTAAATTATAAAAAATAGAAAATGAACGGTAAAAATTCTAGAAAAATTCCTAAAATTATATTATATTATATAAAAACTAGGAAAAATATAAAAACTAGGTCTTACTTAATAAAAACTAATTATGCTATTTAAAACTTAATTATTAATTAATTATTAATAAAACTAATATTAAATCTAATAAATACTAAATTACAAAATAAAATCTGAGAAATTTACTAAAATTACTTTAATATAAAAGGTAATTAATAAAAATATAAAAATACCAAGTACTTAATAAAAATATAAAAAGGAAAATTAAAATTTAAATTACATTAAATAGAAACTATCACTTATTATTAAATTAGTTTTTCTTGATTTTTCTTTTTGAAAACTATTTTATACCTAAAAACAACTAACTTTTGTAAAAACAATTTTTTTATAAATTGAAAATAAGCACTGTGGAAAGCAATAAGCCAAACAGTTGACTTATGTTGACCAAAAAGGTAAATAAGCTCAAACCTGCTTGTGTGGGGTCCACAAGGGGTGATTCTGGTTTACTTGAGTTACTTGGTCATGTTTAAGCAGGATTTGAACAAATAAGCTCACGGGATAAGCTTATAAGCCAAAAATAAGCACATTGACCACTTGATACTTGACTGAAATTGGGACAGATTTTTGTGGTTAATTCAGGTGGGGTCCACTAGGCCTGAGGTCAGAACAATGGTCAAATATCAAAGAGGGACAGGAGGGGGGTTAAAAGAAGCCAATTGGGTGGCTTGTGGACCACTGTGGAGGCTAGAAACCACCACCAAAGTGGTGGTGATGGTGGTGAGGTCTGTGCAGCAGGGGACTCACTCCCCCTGCAAGTGACTTTGGGGTGATGGTGGGCCCCACAGAAAAATGTTAAAAATAAAGGAACAATGGAACTATAAAGATGAGCTAAGGGGGTTTTACATAGGAACAAGTTTCACCCCCTGAAAGCAAACACAAAAATCTACAAAAACCTTGCTAGTTTGGCAAAATCTGAGAAATGGGATTTTGACTTTTCATATGAAACTAGGAACTTGACTTTTTTGAGTTTCAATCCTACTCTACTGATTAAATAAGATGAAATAAGATGGCATGAAGCTAAAATAACCTAAAGCTATGACTTATGAACTAAAATGGAGGATTATGGACCACAAAATCCACAATAGTGGACAGTTATGAAGATTTAAAAGAGATTTTTACTCTTTTCCAAATAGCAACTAGGTTTGATGCTTTTAATATCACATTGGGACCCAATGTGGTATGTTTGAGTCACAAACAACACTTGGAACACAGGAAACAGTGGTGGAGTTCACTGATCCAAACACTCCCATAATAAACTGATATGACAGATTATCAAAGCAAACCCATGAATTTCACTATGAAACTGAGTCTAACATACCTTCTAAACTTAGTTAAGCATAAATGAACTGAAATGAGTACTAAATTACCTAAGCTACAGTAATTTGCAAAAAATTATGAAATGGCTTACAGTGAGATCATGTGAACTTCAAACCAAGAACAAGTATACAAACCTAACCTACAGCCTCCCTGAGGCACTAATACCATGTGATTCCAACATTCACCATGCTCTTTTGCCTTCTTCAGTCTTTCAATTTATTCTTAAATACTTTTCTCCTATTTTTGATATTTCAAGGTGAAGTAAGTTACAACTGGTTTTTATCCTTAGAAAGCTTAGAAAAGATTATTATTAACTTAAGTGAGTTTGTGAGAAGTTTCCAAACAACAAATGAGCTTAAACAAGAATTAGGCTAAAAGCTTTGAAATTTCATTAAACTTAAAAATGGTACAAGACTTGAGATTTTTGATTGAAAACTTACAAAAGCTAAAAGATAACAGATTACAAACCACAATTATGACTAGGAATCCAAGTTTACATTAATTTTACATTAAAAATAAAACTAAAACTAAAACTAAAACTACTGCTACACTAATTGACTACTCCTTCTTTCTGCTTTTTCCTTCACTTTTATAGGCCTTAGAGACTCCCTCTGTCTTTCCCATTCTATTCTGGGCCATTGGATTAGCTTCAAACGATCTTAACCCTTCAAAACCAATTTGGCAGGAAAACGGGTTTTTGCAAGTTAGTGGGTTTGGTTTGGTGTATTAAACGAGGAGGGGGAAGGTAAGGTGTAGGTGAGTGTATTAATGAGGTTTGGTGAGGGATTGGTGGAATTGGAGAGGAGGGGTGAGACAAGAACCTGGTAATTAGGGAAGGTTAGGGATGGGTGAATAGTGATCAGGGGTAGGTTTGACTGATTTTGACCGGGTTTATATTAAAATTAGGAGTGGTCCTGGAGTGGTGGGCTTGGGATAGGGTGTTGGGTTTGGTTTTGTTGGGTGGGCTTGTATTGGGAAATAATAACACAAAAGGATCCGTTTGGTTGTAATGTTTTAGAAGGACCATTTTTGTAAATCTGCCAAAGATGAGGACTGAAAATGTAACTCCTCCAAATATATAATAAGGACCAAAATTTCCAATTTCAATAACCCATGGACCATAAATTATAATTTTATCATTTTAAACTCCAGGGACCATTTATGCAAAATTCCAAATTACGGGGACCAAACATGTAAACTTTTCAAAACTTTCACCCAGGGACCAATTTTGATAACTTTTGATTTCTCAAGGTCCAAAAATGATTTTTCTTTCAAAAATATCCCACCAGGGACCAAATCTGCCAAAATTTGAAACTCCAGGGACCAAACTGTAAATTCTCAAAACTTTTCCAATTTTTCACCAAAGGACTAAATATGACAATTTATGATTTCAAAAGGACCTTTGGTGATAATTTTCCATATTTTGAATAACCAGGGATTAGTTTTGACATTTTATGAAAGTTGGGGGACTGAAACTGCCAATTTTGCAAACTTTGTACGTTTTTCATTTGTTTTTACTCATTTTGCATCTAAAACATATAAAACACAATTTTGAAATATTTTCAGTATTTTGATGCATTTCTGAGTGTTTTTGTATGTTTTGCAGTTCAGATTTGACCAAAAATGATGAGTGTTTGAGCACTCATCAATCCCCCACACTAAAATATTGCTAGTCCCTAGCAATAAACTATTTTGAAAACTTGATGGATTTTAAACTCTTTACCAAAATCCATCACTTCTGGAGTAGCCAGATGTATCGATTCAAGTAAGAACTATGGTCCACCTGATAACCATGTGATTTTGAGCAAACCACCAGCTGTCAACGGATTTGATTAGTCTTTACCAAAAGCCGTTTGCTTCTGGACTAGCCAACTCTTGATGGAAAAAGTCAACATCTTGGTGAGTTGATTACCAATTATGGTTTTTCCACTTCCTTTACCACAAGCCATAATCTTGCGGGCTAGCCAACTCATTCGCTTTTTAGGATATGGCGAGTTGAGGTACCATACAATTTTGGGCAAATTGCAAGCCATAAACGGATTTGATATATCTTTACCAAGAGCCGTTTGCTCCTGGATTAGCCAATCCCTTTGTCGGTTAGACATGGCGGACTGATTACCACAAAAATTTTGAAGCACAAGTGAAAAATTTTTGAAATTTTGGCCAAAACGGGGGTACTAGATAGTAAAATGTGATAAAATTCGCTAGAATACCCCCCCCCCCCCCCCACACTTAGAATGAATATTGTCCTCAATATTCAAAGTCCCGGCTATTATGCCGACATTTTGAACGTAAAAGGGCAACATTACAAGCTAAATGTGGAAACACCATTTTGTATTTTCACTTTATTTGTAACCATAGTATGGGTGACTCCCCCACACTTAGGGTGAAAACCCTATAAGCATGCTACTGTTTTTGTTTACCGAGTCGCTAGCTTGACTCAACCCCGAATTCATTTCTCCTTGGGGAAGCATGATGTGGAAGAAGGAATCTCCATCGGACTTTCATTCAAGATGTTTGGACAAACATTTGAAGCACGTGAAAGTTCCACACCGATGAGATAAGTACCCGGCTTAAGATAGTATAAACTATAAGTGGTGATGCCGGGGTCAAATATAATGTCTTCGTTTCCGAATGAGTGAAGAATAGGAGAAGTCACCCTGTAGGTGAAGAAGGGTAGAAAGATCTTGATGACAATCAAGATTGACTCATCATCATCAGAAAGAGAATTTATGATTGGTGTATCATGAATCTCATCATTTAGGCTCGTATGATCTAGACATATTATGGGTGGGAGGGTTGGGATTTTGATATCAATCAAATTCTCAAGGTTGAGAATATGTCCCTCCGGAAAACAAAGATCAACTTTGTCTAGATCAAAGTAAAAGTTATCATACTCCGGTGGAGATATGATATGAGTGAGTTCACCGGAGAACTCCTCAAAGGTGAATAAATCATATTCGGGGAGAGAAATTTGAGAATGAGAAGTGGTACTGCCACTAATCTTCTCTCCCATATGATCAAAAGTAAAGGCTTCAAACTCCGGAATAGGATCATCGGAGACAATGTCACTATCCTTTATGGGGATAGGAGATGAAATAGGTTTCTTTTTGAAAGCCTCGATTTTAGAAATGAGGAGATCGACATTCAATAATGTTGCACGAAGTGCTTCATCCTTGATTTCAGTGTCAATCTCATCATTCTCTTCTTCTAAGCTAACTAGCTCAGAAGGTAATTCTTCCATAAAAACGATGTCTCCACAAGATAACGAATTGTCATCAGTAGAATCGGAGAACATCTCATCATGATTAGATGGGAAGAATAGAGGAGGAGGGATATCACAAATATGATCAAGAATTCCCTGTGACTCTCTTGGGATTGAGATAAGGTTCTCAACACTAGACTTTATGAATTCGTCCGATTCCCTTTCAGGAACAGTGTCAAGATGTTCGTCCCCCATGCTCAGAGAGTGAGTGGGAACCTCGGGTGTGATAAGAGTGGGTTGAGATGGAATCTCAACTGATGGAATCTCATCTGATGAATCTTTATAGAATTGAAGAATATCAAGGATATCCTCATCATCACTATCATCAGGAATGAAACGGAATCGAGAGCTAGATCTGGCTGCTTTTTCTTTTGCTATTGATTCCCTAATAGATCTTTCATAAGCATCTTGGGAATTTATTTTAGCAGCCTGTTCGTCAGCTAACAATTCTTCCATCGATTTTTGGTTTGGATTATCTGGGGTATGTGTTATTCCTCTCAAGTCTTTCACTAAATCCAAAAGATCAAGGAGAAGACTTTGAGGAATTGGTGGAGATAGAGGTTCGTCATAATACGATGTGTCAAAAGTGTTAAAAGGAAATGGATTCCTTGTTTGACAATCAGAGCTGAAGTGTGGACCTCCACAGTAATCACAACAGTAAAACTGATGTGGCTGTGAGTCGTATGTGCTAGAGTTATAATCGTAATCAGGAAACTGCTCATAGACAAGCGTGTTTCCCGATTGACACTCAGAACTGTAGTGTGAACCACCACAGTACTCACAACAGTAAAACTGCTGAGACTGATGGTGTGGTAGCTGATGGAATGACTCAGTGGTGTCATGGTAGGAATAGGGATCCTGGTTATAGACAGACCCGTTTCCTGACTCTACCATGCCACAACTAGGGCAATTACCACAATTATGAGAACTACCACACCATTGGCAAATCAGAATGTGTGGGTGAGACATAGAAAGAATCAAAAGGTTTGGGAGGGTAAGGAATGAAGAATCAAAGATGTGAGAGGGTAAAGGTGAATATTTTTGGATTTTTGGATAAACATTTTGTACAAATAAGAAAGAAAATATTTTTGTGTTTTTTTGTGTTCGTTGAAAACTGAGTTTAAAATGTTTTCGGGAACAGTTTTGTTTTTATATGATAATAGTAATAAAATATGAACAAGGATGGGTAAATATACAATGAGTGTATATCCCGATTCACCAATACGCAAAACCGTTTAGAAAAGCGTGCACAACCTCCCCGGCAGCGGCGCCAAAATTTGATTGGCTCCAAACGGTCAACCTAAACTGACCAAGTATATGGTCAACAAGGCAACAAGGTCAAACTGCCTAGAGTCAATGCTCCGCGGAAGTATAGTGTTTCCCCGGTTCGTTATATCCCGACGAGGTGTGATGGTTAACAAACGGATTTGTGATCGGGTGAATTTGGACAGGAAAAGGTTTGTGAGTGATTTGAACTAAGGAATCAACAAGAAAATAGCTTAAGCAAGCTATATGAATGATTACGTGAAAGTTAGATACCTAAAAACGATTAATAACTAAAAACGTGTACGTTCAGATTAAATTTACGCGAATGTACAAAATAAAACGTGAAAACTGAAATCTGAAAACCCCCAGGGGGTGAAAATGACTTTTTTATAAACTCAAAAGATAAAAGAAAATTTTTAGAAAAAGAAAATAAATTTTTACACTATTTAATTATTTATTATTAATTAATTACTAATTAATTTTAATTATTAATATTTAAAATACTTAAATACAATACAATATTATTTAAACACTAGAAAAATGAAAATTAAATTCCTAAAATTATAAAATAACTAAAAATAAGTTTTAAAACTAAAAATATGTATTTTTGTCTTTTTGTGGTTTTTCTATTAATTAATTACTAATTATATATTAATTACCTAATTAAACTAATTTAAATTATAAAAAATAGAAAATAAACAGTAAAAATTCTAGAAAAATTCCTAAAATTATATTATATTATATAAAAGCTAGGAAAAATATAAAAACTAGGTCTTACTTAATAAAAACTAATTATGCTATTTAAAATTTAATTATTAATTAATTATTAATAAAACTAATATTAAATCTAATAAATACTAAATGACAAAATAAAAATATGAGAAATTTACTAAAATTACTTTAATATAAAAGGTAATTAATAAAAATATAAAAATGCCAAGTACTTAATAAAAATATAAAAAGAAAAATTAAAATTTAAATTACATTAAATAGAAACTATCACTTATTATTAAATTAGTTTTTCTTGATTTCTCTTTTTGAAAACTATTTTATACCTAAAAACAACTAACTTTTGTAAAAACAACTTTTTTATAAATGGAAAATAAGCACTGTGGAAAGCAATAAGCCAAACAGTTGACTTATGTTGACCAAAGAGGAAAATAAGCTCAAACAAGCTTGTGTGGGGTCCACAAGGGGTGATTCTGGTTTACTTGAGTTACTTGGTCATGTTTAAGTAGGATTTGAACAAATAAGCTCGCAGGATAAGCTTGTAAGCCAAAAATAAGCACATTGACCACTTGATACTTGACTGAAATTGGGACAGATTTTTGTGGTTAATTCAGGTGGGGTCCACTAGGCCTGAGGTCAGAAAAATGGTCACATATCAAAGAGGGACAGGAGGGGGGGGGGGGTTTCAAAGAAGCCAATTGGGTGGCTTGTGGACCACTGTGGAGGCTAGAAACCACCACCAAAGTGGTGGTGATGGTGGTGAGGTCTGTGCAGCAGGGGACTCACTCCCCCTGCAAGTGACTTTGGGGTGATGGTGGGCCCCACAGAAAAATGTTAAAAATAAAGGAACAATGGAACTATAAAGATGAGCTGGGGGGTTTTACATAGGAACAAGTTTCACCCCCTGAAAGCAAACACAAAAATCTACAAAAACCTTGCTAGTTTGGCAAAATCTGAGAAATGGGATTTTGACTTTTCATATGAAACTAGGAACTTGACTTTTTTGAGTTTCAATCCTACTCTACTGATTAAATAAGATGAAATAAGATGGCATGAAGCTAAAATAACCTAAAGCTATGACTTATGAACTAAAATGGAGGATTATGGACCACAAAATCCACAACAGTGGACAGTTATGAAGATTTAAAAGAGATTTTTACTTTTTTCCAAATAGCAACTAGGTTTGATGCTTTTAATATCACATTGGGACCTAATGTGGTATGTTTGAGTCACAAACAACACTTGGAACACAGGAAACAGTGGTGGAGTTCACTGATCCAAACACTCCCATAATAAACTGATATGACAGATTATCAAAGCAAACCCATGAATTTCACCATGAAACTGAGTCTAACATACCTTCTAAACTTAGTTAAGCATAAATGAACTAAAATGAGTACTAAATTACCTAAGCTACAGTAATTTAGAAAAAATTATGAAATGGCTTACAGTGAGATCATGTGAACTTCAAACCAAGAACAAGTATACAAACCTAACCTACAGCCTCCCTGAGGCACTAATACCATGTGATTCCAACATTCACCATGCTCTTTTGCCTTCTTCAGTCTTTCAATTTATTCTTAAATACTTTTCTCCTATTTTAGATATTTCAAGGTGAAGTAAGTTACAACTGGTTTTTATCCTTAGAAAGCTTAGAAAAGATTATTATTAACTTAAGTGAGTTTGTGAGAAGTTTCCAAACAACAAATGAGCTTAAACAAGAATTAGGCTAAAAGCTTTGAAATTTCATTAAACTTAAAAATGGTACAAGACTTGAGATTTTTGATTGAAAACTTACAATAGCTAAAAGATAACAGATTACAAACCACAATTATAACTAGGAATCCACGTTTACATTAATTTTACATTAAAAATAAAACTAAAACTAAAACTAAAACTACTGCTACACTAATTGACTACTCCTTCTTTCTGCTTTTTCCTTCACTTTTATAGGCCTTAGAGACTCCCTCTGTCTTTCCCATTCTATTCTGGGCCATTAGATTAGCTTCAAACGATCTCAACCCTTCAAAACCAATTTGGCAGGAAAACGGGTTTTTACAAGTTAGTGGGTTTGGTTTGGTGTATTAAATGAGGAGGGTGAAGGTAAGGTGTAGGTGAGTGTATTAATGAGGTTTGGTGAGGGATTGGTGGAATTGGAGAGGAGGGGGAGACAAGAACCTGGTAATTAGTGAAGGTTAGGGATGGGTGAATAGTGATCAGGGGTGGGTTTGACTGATTTTGACCGGGTTTATATTAAAATTAGGAGTGGGCCTGGAGTGGTGGGCTTGGGATAGGGTGTTGGGTTTGGTTTTGTTGGGTGGGCTTGTATTGGGAAATAATAACACAAAAGGATCCGTTTGGTTGTAATGTTTTACAAGGACCATTTTTGTAAATCTGCCAAAGATGAGGACTGAAAATGTAACTCCTCCAAATATATAATAAGGACCAAAATTGCCAATTTCAATAACCCGTGGACCATAAATTATAATTTTATCATTTTAAACTCCAGGGACCATTTATGCAAAATTCCAAATTACGGGGACCAAACATGTAAACTTTTCAAAACTTTCACACAGGGACCAATTTTGATAACTTTTGATTTCCCAAGGTCCAAAAATGATTTTTCTTTCAAAAATATCTCACCAGGGACCAAATCTGCCAAAATCTGACACTCCAGGGACCAAACTGTAAATTCTCAAAACTTTTCCAATTTTTCACCAAAGGACTAAATATGACAACTTATGATTTCAAAAGGACCTTTGGTGATAATTTTCCATATTTTGAATAACCAGGGATTAGTTTTGATATTTTATGAAAGTTAGGAGACTGAAACTGCCAATTTTGCAAACTTTGTACGTTTTTCATTTGTTTTTACTCATTTTGCATCTAAAACATATAAAACACAATTTTGAAATATTTTCAGTATTTTGATGCATTTCTGAGTGTTTTTGTATGTTTTGCAGTTCAGATTTGACCAAAAATGATGAGTGTTTGAGCACTCATCAATTACACTAAAATGGGGGAGGATTGTTGGTGATTTTAGTGTCATCAATCATTTTATGTGTAATGGTGATTTACCCGAGACCAAATGGATTTCAAGTTAAGTTATATTATGAGTTCAGAGGTGCAGAGTGCACGCTTATATAAACTATTAACTTGATTTCGAGTACAAAAAATGGTAATGGTTGTGTATGTAAGTCAAGGGGCATATAGTGACAGAATTTATGTGGTCACCAAATTGTCCAATCTTTAATTGTAGCACTTAGCGACAGTTTTTTCTGTTACAAAACGGTTGCTTGTAGCAGTTAGCGACAGTTTTTTCGGTTACAAAACTGTTGCTGAAAATAATTAAAGGATGTGTTGTGACTTTTCACAAAAGGGTATGACTTTTAACCAAGCGTTACAATTTTTTCATACAACTACCATTTAGTTTATACATATGTAAACATAATTTGGTCTTCATAACATGAACAATCATAACAACACATAAATTCTCTATGTTTTTGCTCTCTTTCTTGTGCCTAGAGTTTGAGTGTTAATTCTTGTCTTATCTCTATACAAATTTTGTGTAACCCAAGGCACAAATAGGGTCGAAATATTGTATCAGGAAAGTGAACTTTTACACGATTCAAGAATTTATCCGGCAATCTTTGATTATCAAGCCCAGAATATCTAACACAAAACATAATATATAATCCAATCCCATACTTAGTTACGTAGTTTATAACACAACATCCAAATATATATATACGTTCCAACATACACCCTCTTTTTAATTTGTAACTAAAATCCCATGCACACAACAAGACTTACTTCTGGTTCCTTTTTCTTTCAAAACTTGTTTATTAGCCATGCATAATACAATTTAAACCTTATTGTATATACGAAAAAAATGTAGCGACAGATTTACTAAACTGGACGTGGGACTCCTAAACCACTTTGTGATATATTTACGACTTAGACGTCATTTTAAAAGATATCCTGTTAACTATGGCAAGGTTATATACACCATATTATATATAGTGCATGACTTCATGAATCTCTCTAATTCAAAAATTTAGTATCACAGTTTCTTCCATCCATTCTATATATTACTTCCATATTAACATTTGACTAGCATGCTATAGTTAACATAAGATTTCATGCGATCAAGTTTTTACGAGCGTATATCTCGAACATATTCGTATGATAAAACAGAAAAGAGATCGCCCTATTAAATAGTTTCCATTATTTCATGTGACCAAATATGTTATAACTTATAGTTCGGATTTAATAAAACACAAGAGCGATTTGTAGGAGTACCTCTAGAACGATAGATCGAAACCGAAACCACGAACACGAGCACAAGATTCCGCGAGGCACGACCGAACCCAAAACCCGAATGAACACGAACTATTACATGTATCAATCACAAAACCAAAATTGCAAGCCACGCACGGACAAAAACTTTAGTCCAACACGAACGACAACCCGAACCGAAATCGAAACGAACAAACCAACAACAACCCGATCGAAAGGAGTGGAAGAGACCCTAACCAGATGATAGCCCATGAGAGAATAAAATAAATAAACAAATAAATGTGTCCTCCATAATTCTCTCATATTCGTATGTATATATGTATATATATGCAGATAGGTTTGTTTAGGCTTTCTTCTTGTTTCGGTGTTGAGAGAGGATGAAGGAATAAGCAGGATGTTTATACAAATAATATCAAAACATGTGAATGGTTATCAAGAATGGTAAGTTGCATTTTAGATGGGAAAAAAATAGGAAACGTATCTCAAATTGATATGCATACATATATACGGTTTTATTAATCTCCAAAACGTGTGGGGTTGTTTACTGTAAAAAGGAATGTGTTGTGTGATGAGTGGGTCATTGGGAGGTGATTCAGCCGATATTATAGGGTTTAGTAAGAGATGTTTTATCACAATTTTAGTTTCTATATATCTCGAATTAAAAGAGTGTCACAATATAATAGTTACTAATAGGTCCATATAACATGTTAGACGTGTGATTTTTAGTTTGAGTACCAAGTGTGTCGAATATTTATATATATATCCTTCGTAAGTTAGGTTTTAATGTCATGTATCTTTCCAAATATAAGTCCCAATACTTAGGTTATATTCATTATTCATTCTTCAAAAGTTTGAAATTGAGGGGTATTTTCGGTAATTAACTTGCTCCAAATTTCTGGGTTTTACATTATAACCCTTTAAAAAAACCTCTTTGATATTTTATTCTAGGTGCTTACGTCAAGTGGTGGAGGTTTGATCCTTTCCCAAGCCTATGGTAATCTATTTGCTATGACAGGTAGTGAGAGATGTTTTCCATTTCCATATTGTGATATATACTTTATAACATCCAAGAGATGTGAGTATCTAAACACTATTTGTGAGGTGCTAGTGTATAATTTCCGTGCTTGTTTTTTGTTGAAGGGGAACGATTATTTGTTACAATTAATTTTATATTAGTGTTAAATGATTCATAACTTGTATTTTGATTAGAATAAAAGCGCATTTGCTTGAGGACAAGCAAATCTCAAGTGTAAGGGTATTTGATGAGACGAAAAGTGTATCGCTTTTGGGGGGTCATTTAAGGCCAAAGTCGAGATTATTTGATCAAATATTGCCCCAAATCGTTCCTTTTGTCATTTTAGGTACTTTTGAGAGGAAATTTACAAAAGGAAACATTTTGGACGTTTTTGGAGCGAAAAAGTAAAGAAAACGACAAAGTCTCAAAATCATTATGAAAATTGTACCTGACGGCGTCAAAGGTTATTAGTGACGGCGTCAAGACTTGACAGAGAGGTGGATACATCAAATACACGTGATGCGCCAGAGAAGTTTGTGGAGATTTGTACATGACGGCGTCACCAAGGCCATCAAGAGGAAATTGCACATGATGACCAAGACCAAGTTTATACGTGACGACGTCAGAAGTGGATCTAGGCAATACGAGTATTATTTTGGCGGCGAGTTGACCGCGTCAGACCCTACTCTTGACGCCTTCAGAATGTAAAATCTATATATAGGTTTCTAGTTTTCATTCATTGTGTGCAACTTTGAAGGGAGAAAACCCTAGACGAATTTTACTGCTATTTTGAGGGTTTCAAACCCTTGTTTCATCCATGCTTAATTGAAGATAAGTCTGTCAACAAATCATTCAATATGTCTATGTGTTGTTTGATTATATCTTATGCTTGTCTTCTCTTTACATGCTAGGCTAGGTTTTCTTTATGTTTGCTTAGATGTAATGAAACTTAGGTATTGATTATTGGCTGGTTGTTTGCTTATAATTGTTGTGGATGAATGAATTAAATGTTAGGCTTAAGAAAACTGGCAGAATTCCAATTCGTAACTTGCTTGAACGTCTTAAGAAACATGATCGGAGGTGTATTACGATATATTGGTTATATTTAATGCATAGGTAACTACTAATGAGGCCATGTTAGGAGCTAGTAGTCGGCTCGACATAGGAAGAGGTAGAAGCTTATAGAGTTAGGGAAGATCGTACACGGCCCTACGAATGGTATTAAGGAATATAACCCGTCATCCATGCAAGTGTAACAAACTAATCAACCGTTAACAGATAGCTAGGGAGTAATGAAATCTACGTAAACATATTTTCTCTCATTATTGTTTTTGCCACAATTAGTTTAAGTTTATTTTATTTTATTTTGATTGCATCTTAAGTTATTTGGGTTAGTTGATTAGCAACTAATTTTGCCCACTCGTTCAAAAACCGAGTTTTTTACTTGCTTTCCATAAAATTTAAAAATACAAAAAGAATCATCTCTCATCTCTAGACCTAGTTTAATTGAGTTTTAACCCTAGCAAACACTATTTTTTGAGTTGAACGATCAATCCCCCGGTACTTGTCACTATACTATACTACAACGGTCAGGTACACTGCCTGGTGGGGATCGCAAGCTTCTCAAGATCCCTTGAGAGGTAAAACCTTTTGCGAGGGTGCAATTCCACGCATCAATCTTACACCATTATTAGCATCTTCCATAATTTAAACATTCTATTGCAACGATCTAAGTGATCTTACAACACTACGCACACTATAACCCATTCCAAACCCTTATTCCACTTTACTTCTCGCTAACTTTTCTATAACCACACCATTCCTTCTAAGGTCATCATAAAATTTCGAACACATTTACTATAACCAATATATCATTTAACATCTCTATTACTATTACATGATGTTCTAACTCGCTTCATTTCTACATTTCCCGTCAAGTACTATATGTCACTTGAGAAAATCGAATTATTTGACTTTATATAAGTCAAATTTAACCAACACTTTCACATTCTACCATAGCCATTTCATTATTCCATTAACATTCTTACTATAATACTTCGTTTACTCGATTTTATTTTAAGAATTTTCATCGTAGACTATGAGTCACTCGAGAAAATTCAATACTTTAACATTCATTAGGTCAATTCTCGGCTAATACTTTTGCACATGTTAAATACTACTTAATATCTATCACTACCATTACTTACATTTCCATCATTTACATTGCATACTATAACATCATTTAGAACTTTAATCCTTTCAACTTAGACTCCATCACCTAAATCATAGGTGTTACACAACGAATCCCACTTAAGATCGCCATCTAATTATCTATCCCACCTATCTTTTTCCCTTAAGACTTCTAACTAGTTTTAGGTTATCATTTTCTACCCTTTTTCCTTACTCATGCCATGCCGGAAGAACATAAGCCCACTCATTTATACTTCCTCAGTTATATGGAGAGGAGTCCCAGACAATGTAAATCAAGAAATATAAACTCATGGTTCGGCAATTGACAATTTCTTTATTTAAATAAAAGGCGTCCCAATCCATTTAAATAAGGAAATTAACAATCATCCTACTTACACACTTCAGACATAACACTCGTACCTATCCGTTACACGCTTTAACTTTTAATCTTTTCATTATTTTACTTTCCACATTTATCGTTCATAATTTAGACATTTCATTTTTAACTCTTCTCTTTCCTAGCTTGGATCCATCTTCATAGCGTTTCACACTCGGCCATCATGAAGGATACCATCTTTAACATTCATCCCGAAGGATCTTTAACATTCAACCTGAAGGATCATTAAAATTTATCCCGAAGCATCATTAACCGTTTACCCCGAAGGATCATTAACCATTTTACACCTTTACACTTTAACCATGGATCCAAGCTATTTACCTTTTAACACCCACTCTATTACATCCATTTTTATTTAGTTAAAGCAAGTGTCATAGGGTATATGAGACCTGCTTATCATATTTACATATTTTCTATGTGTTTATACTTTTCACTATAACTTGCATTCATTAATCCTCGTTAACCATTTTTAATACTTTTACTTTTACCCCTTTTGTCTACTCAACTCTTTCCACATTTAAATAATTTTACACATGTCGTCAACTATAGCACACTCATTAGAATTCGTTTACCCTTTTACACAACTTGAACATGTTTTATTTTTCAACACTTTCGTTTAATAGTCACCGCTAATGAGCACATTAACTGTGATATAAATAGTTTCAGATCATTACCTTAACTTCACGCATACTTATCTCATTCTCACTTACATTATTAACTTATCGCATTCTTATTCTCATATCTTAACTCATCTCATTTTTAGTTATTTACACATTTAAGCAATATCGTTCTATTTCATCTTTTAAGTACAATCATACTTCAATTCCGTTCTATAGATTCACTATTATTGAACATTTAACAATCAAAGTGTCAAATGAAACTATGTAATTACTGCATACTATAACACACTTATCATCATTACACATTCACACTTAAGCATCATACACTTTTAACTCATTAATGGCTCATCTCTAATACCACTTAAACATCAATCTTTAATTAGCAAATAGATTGAGACCATAAGTTGGTCATCAACACCTTATGGTCCATATATCATCACATTATTCACTTTTAATTCGTTACCTTAACAATTATCTAATCATGCTTTTCTATAAGTAACCAACCCACTTACAACATCCTTTCATATTCCGTTATCATTACCACTACACACACAATCACATAAACACATAATGATCACCGACACCATCCGAGTGCTTGGTGTTCTTATCTCTTAATCACATATCGATTCCATTATGGACTTACACTACGTACATCTCCCACCATATAATACATTTCCACGCTTATCATCGTTAAGCTCATATAATAATCACTTAATTCATTTCATAATTTAACAATTACTTTTCCACATTGATTACACCTATGTTAAACGCATCTAATAGTGGTTTAAGTCTAGGCAATCTAAAGGGAAACCTAATTCACTTATACCAAAGCTCTGATACCAAGTTGTTACGCCCCATGCCTACTCTGACCAATATTTTAAACTTTTGACACAGAAACGCTTGACCTTACCAAACATTCTGTTACTCTTTAACCAACTGTTAAAAATATATCACGCCTCAATCCTTCAGACTATTTTTAAATGAAAGTAGACTCAATTACCTTCAAAATGACGGGTGGCATGACCCGTGATGACTTACAGTTTAAAAGATATGAAATTCTAAAAATCGAGAAAGTATGAAAAACCAACCATACGGCCGTATGAAATATTCTCATATGATCGTATGGTCATCTCAGAAACTTATAAACCCACATACGACCATATGCAAATATCTCATATGGTCATATTGTTCCTGCAGAGTTATTATAGAGAGCATACGACCATATGAAAATATATCATATGGTCATATGGTACCTGCAACAACATTTCAAAATAAACATATCGTTTACTTTACTTTAATTCTGGAAAACCGACTTCTATAACTCAACATAACATAACATAATATATTAAATCATTTCAATAACCATTTGACCCATTTACAACCCAAAATGAGTATATTTACACTTATTCCAAACACCCCTTTATCCATCAGTATAAACACTTAAATCCATTTACATTGCGAACTGTTAGACATACTTAACTTTGACATATCACAACATAACTTTGACACTTTACTATAACCATATAACCTTTAAACAACTCACGGGGGCATCAACATTGATTTGAGCTCGGTATTCTACTTAAAACCACCATTTACCCATTTATCCCAAATTAGGGTTCATGAACCGTAATTCTTAATTCATTAATCAACACTAATTAACATCACTTACCTTATGGAGAAATCAAGCTAGAAGTTATCTCTTGAATTACGATACTTAACCCTTCATCACATTATCATAAGCTTCATCTTTTCCCCTCTTTTTTTCTTTGCAAACCGACACTTCCACATACACTAGAATGAATAAGAAGTTTATGGAAAGTCTAGGAATTATCTAGACACTTATTAGTTAGAACTTTTCCTAGTTGGTAACTTTAGTCCCTTTGGCACTATAATAATTCATTCTTAGTACTAGAATAAGTTGGTTCTAGTTTTGAGGTTCTGGCAACTTAGGTCGCTTAAGTCCCTTTTATTTCTACTTTAGCCACATTTAACCTTATAGCCCATTTATCACATCACAACTTTAGTCTATTTTCATTATCTAAGTGACACGTCATAGTTTCTATAACCATGTTACACATTCTTTGATTATTACATTGACTACCGGGTTTGACTACCACATAACATTTGTTGACTAACCAATCACGTTAGACCTTAGTCCATTCAATCTAGGGTGGGGCCTATTTGTATCCGGGATATGGGTCTAACAATATGAACAGACCATTAAAACCTTAAAATGGAATAACCAACATGCTCAATTGGGATTGAAATTAACCTTTTTTTGCTAACAATGACATCAACATTAATTAAATCATTCATTTTATACAAAGCCACACGATAAAATGAACAATAGTGAAAAATGGATCTATTGGCATATATTGCGATGCAAAAAAGATAAATAGTCAATTTTTATTTTTATTTATTTATTTTTATTATTATTTTATTAAGTACAGATATTTCATTAGTCAACAAACAAATTTACATCATGTTGTACAAGTGCCTCAACTGAAAATGGCATATATCCATCCTACATATCATCTATATTATTAGTTAGTGCTAGTCTAGCCAGCTCATGAGCGACTTTATTCCCGTCACGTTTCACAATAGACCAAGTATACGAATCGAATAGAAGACATAGACAACGAATGTGGGGGAATAAAGCTCTGATGTGATACAACACTTTGTTGTGTTTGAAGGCATCAACAAGCATACTTGAATTTGTTTCCAAAACAACCCTTGCAAAACCCTTGGCTTGAGCCACTTGAATACCCCAATCGCTTTCGCCTTGGCTTCAACAACGGATATCGCAAATGCCAACCGTTTGCCTCATGCTACTAATACTAAACCGTGGTGGCTTCTCATGACAAAGCCAAGGCTTGATACACCATTTTTTCCTAAAACTTTGGCATAAAAATTGATTTTTATCACTCCGTAAGTTGGGGCAGACCAAGCTCGCGAGGGTGCATGATGAGGAGCTGTAAATGCTTTAGTAGGTCGATTGACTCGGAAAAATTTTTGCAACATCCCAAAAGTTGATTGCTTTACTATATTCTTTTCCAAATCTCCTTGTCCGTGAGCTTTGGAGTTTCTTGCACACGATATCCGCCACATTAGTGTCAACATCAGCTCAAACTTACCATTTTACTCTCTTTTGTAGAACCTAGCTTTTCTTCAATCGATATATTTGCTACCTAATTAGTAAGATCACTTAACTCCATGCCAGCCCATATATCTCGAGCCCAGTCACAAAGAAACAATGCATGTTTAACGTCTTCCATAGGGGTCGAATAATGAACATAATTAAAGGAGTTTGGTACTAAACCTCTTGTAACAAGATTCTTATAGCGGGCACCAGATTCATACAAGCTCTCCAAACAAAAATTTGTACGTTACCAGGAACATTTGCTACCCAGATAGCCTTCAAGTATTTTCGTTTGTGCTGTGATTCTTGGAGGCGATCTATACTTTGTATTGCTATCCAATAAGTAGATTTGCAAGTGAAAACTCCATTCGGGGAAGCATCTGAGTAAAGAAAGTCGCCTTCTGCAGGATTGGTGTGTACACAAAAAATCTTAGTTGCAATTTGGCGGGAAAATAATCGTAATGGGAGTGTATGATTCCACCTCTGTGTAGCACTATCTAAAAGATCATTAACAACATTATATTCAGAATTTTGAGGGTGGTTATGAAGTGTCATGTAGCCCTCTAACCAATGGTCATACCAAATTTTTACTTTCATACCATTGAAAACATTCAATCTTTGCCCTTTCCATATAATGTCTCGTGCTGAACATAAATCCACCATATAAAACTCGGTTTATGGCCAATCCTTGTGTTGGGTCTGAAAAACTGACCCAATTGTCTCTGACAAGTATCTAAACATAAAGTAGCCTAATTTACCTTTTGAAGGCCAGTGAGCATCAAGTCTCTGGTAACGATCAGAGAGAATATCACTTCATAACTATCAGTGTGAACCTAATAGTTATAAGAAGTGATATAATTCCTGAGAGTTATCAGAGAACATGTCTCTCTAATTATTATTCAGAAGATGACTCACTGAGAAAGAAATCAGTGAGTGTTGTATAAAGCTCAAACGCACGTATGGCTTCAGGGAAGTTGAAGACCAACTAAAGAAAACATCTCACAAACTGATGCGGTGTCAGGGAGTGATTTAAAATGAGCTAAAGGCAACACTAGTGTCACTAAGATCTGAAAAATGTCTCTGTGACTCTGAAGACTTAATTTTGGATTACAACCACAACCTCTGAATGCATGGGCGCAAAACTTTTTTAGGAAGATAAGTTCAAGTACTTATCGATATACGTACCTATCTATAGCAAGTGGACAACTTACTATGCAAACCAAATGCAACCACTGTTTCCCCTCATATATAAACACTCGGTTGTAACCAAGTTAAGTAGAGATTCCTACAAAGAAATTAATACAAAGTATTATGGTTAGAATCCTCCTCTCCTAGAAACAACAAAGCAGCTAGCAGTCTTTTGTTGTTTGATTTTGGAAAGTTTAATTTGTCAACTTAGGGGTAGTTTTTCGTAGCCTATTCCTTGTAGATCTTTTATTCATTGATAATAAGATTTAGAAAAGTTGAAAAAATCCAAATGGTGTTATTAACATGTCTGTTCATTATCCACGTGGATGTTCATCAGTTTTATTCACTTGCTAAAATTGTTGTTCATATCATTCATGGTTTGCATGAACGTATGTACGCAAGCTAGACCCAACACCTTGCATCTAAGAAACAACCCCTGGGAAAATACCTTGCCTTAAGAATTCTCACTGAAAGTGACCCTTCCATTGTGATTAGTCTCCAGCTTTGCTTTGCGAGGAGGGCCTTGTTAAAAACCATTCATATGATGAAAGCCCAAACCGCCACGATCTTTAGAAATGCACATAGACTCTCATGAAGCCCATCGTATAGGATTTTCGTTATTTCCATGTCCCCACCAAAAGTGATTGAAAGCACGGTGGATCTCATCTATTAGCACATCTCAATAATTAGCTTGATACAAACAAGCTAAGTGCTTTGCATCACAAGTAAAGTATATCCCATAACGGGAAAGGATGCGTTTACGCAAAGAAACCTTTGACTTTATTTGACTAACAAGGGAGTAAACCCGTTACGTAATTAGAGAAGATATAAACACGGATTATGGTCTTACGGATACTTTCACTTGCGGTTATATGAAAAGTATGAGTCTCCTATGTTTGCAAAAGCCTTGGCTAGAAACGTTTTGATAAAATACTTGAGTTGGGGTTTTGTAAAAAACATGAGGTACGTCGTGATAAGTCTAAACTCGTTTCAAGTGTTCCTAATGACTCTATTATCATGTACATACCTGCAATGAAAGATCTACATTTTTCAGGTAAGGAGAAATCCGACTTTCGAAAACAGAAACAACCCAAACTCCAAGGCTGGTGCGCTGGAGCACCGGCAGCGCGCCAGACCCAATTTTGGGTCATTTTGGTTTTTGGCTAACGTTTGTGATTTTATGTGTTACGAAAGTTTATTTGTCATCATTAAAACATAAAGAGACCTAATCAATGTTGCACAAACAATATGTAAATGGAAAAACTATACATTGTTTTGATATAAAAAAATAAGAAAAATAAAAATATTGAATAAACGTGTGGTTGTCAAACAAATGATTTTTTAATAAATCTTTTAATTCAGCCCAATATAACATGTATACCAAACGGGCCCTTAGTGGTTTTGTTCATGAATATTTAGTGACTTTAAACTCGGTCTTTACTGAAGGCCCCTTTTCTTAAACTCGCTTCATAAATTAAGGGTGTGTTTGTAGGATTTGGGAATGGTGGTATGGGTCTAGAAATAAAACAGTGTTTGCTTTAATGATATGGTTATGAGAAAAACCCTTAAACAAGGGTATGTGTATACCAGTATACCACCTCATATTGGAGGGTTTTAACTTTCTAAAAAGAAAAAAAGAAATAAAACAAACATCATTAGTTAAGAAATGAAAAGGACCAATATTCAATAAATTAAAAAAAAAATACCAATAGGAATATCATTATTTTTGTACGCGCATTTTTTAGAGATGAAAACTACTTATAGAATTATCATTATTTTTAATTATTCTTTTAATAAATGTAGTCAAATCAAACTTTTAAACCAAACAATATTTTTAAATAAATCATATTGATATCCATTCAATTCTTTCCTCAAATCATAAACAAACCATACGACACCTAAGTGATTTTGTTCATACTTTTGTTGTTTTATATTTTCAGAAGAGAAAATTTAAGTTCCATTGATTGGATCTTTTGAAAGCCAAACCCGTTTTCTATTTTATCGCCATCGATCTAGCTTTATTGTTTTTGTAGGTTGGTTGGGTTGCTATTCTTGAAGTATTGAAGATTTATTTTTTTAGAGGTTTGATATTTTTTTGGTGCTATTCTTTCTAAGGCTGCAAACAAGTCAAGCTTTTATCAAGCAACTCGAGCTCGAGCTTGATCTTGACTCGAGTGAGTCTAGCTTCTATCGAGCTCAAGCCCAATAAATGAGCTCGAAACACATAACGAGCAGAGCTCGATCTTTTAATAGCTCGAGCTCGAGCGTTTATCAAGCTTTCAAGAAATTATATATTTTTTGTATACATATTTACATAAACAAGTTAAAGACTAATGTAAATATTGGTATAATAATTAAATACTTATAGGAGGACCATTCAAATGAAATTTTGAGTTTAAATGAGAAGATGCAGGGTTTCGGTTGAAGTGGAAAGAAAATAAAATGTAATGACGACGCAAACATCTAAAGGTACTTTTGGTTGAATAGCTATTCGTGATAGCATAGTAGGGTTGCGGTTGAAGTGGTGATTCACATATGGAGAAGAGATCAGATAAAGAAACACATGGGTCGGTTCTCTTTTACTTTAGTTGTGGAGAAGAAGTGACTTTGGGGTTTTCATAGTATTACCAAAACGACGTAGTTTAGTTAGGTTTTACGAGGCACTTTATTTTGCATACTTATATTTTGGTGCATACCAATGGACAAATCCACACCATCTATCTAGTTTGATCTAATGGTGGGGATTAACCTAAGATTAAATAGGACAACCTAAGTCCATGTTTTTTTTTCTCCCATTTTCTTTGTCTTTTTGTCTTTCTAATTATTTTATTTTGTCTATTTTCTTCCAACTAAAGTTTATTTATTTATTTTTTATTTTATTTTTTTTAACACTTTTATCACTTTTTTTTTGTCTTTTTTTCTAATTCTTTTTTTTTCAATAATTCACTTTTTTTAGGTCACTTATTTTTTCTTTTTTTTTCCCTGCTTTTATACGTTTTCGCTCGTTTTTGTCCGTTTTCATACGTTTTATCTATTTTCATCAGTTTCTTTTACGTTTTTTTTGTTTTCGCCCGTTTTCACACGTTTTCATCTGTTTTCAAACGTTTTTGTCTCTTTTCATACGTTTTCGCCTGTTTTCTTACGTTTTCGTCCGTTTCAAACATTTTCATCTGTTTTCGTTCGTTTTAATACGTTTCCATCCATTTTCTTTCGTTTTCGTCCATTTTTCATAAGTTTTCGTTCGTTTTCAGACGTGATTTTACGCTTTCATATGTTTTTGTCCGTTTGCATACATATTAGTCCGTTTTCTTGTGTTTTCATACATTTTCTTACGCTTTCGTCCGTTTTCGTCCGTTTTCATCCGTTTTCTTTCAATTTCGTTCATTGTATATACATTTTCGTCCTTTTTCATATTTTTTTACGCTTTCATACATTTTCATCCATTTTACTCTCTTTTTAAATGCTTTTGGCCGTTTTCAGACGTTTTCATACGTTTCTGAATATCACAAGAGATATTCTGTGATATTCAGAATATCAAAAGTGATATTCTGAATATCATGAGTGATATTCCCTGATATTTTGAATATCACAAGTGATTTTCTGAATATCACATGCGATTTTCTTTGATTTTCTGAATATCACAAGTGATATTCTGTGATATTCATAATATCACAAGTGATATTTTGATTACTACACTTTCGTCCGTTTTCATACGTTTTTGTCCGTTTTCTAACGTTTTCGTCCATTTTTCATACATTTTCGTCCTTTTCATATGTGTCTTTACGTTTTCATACGTTTCATCCGTTTTCATTCATTTTCGTCCGTTTTTAAATGCTTTTGGCGTTTTTCAGACATTTTCATATGTTTCTGAATATGATAAGAGATAATATATTCAGAATATCACAAGTGAGAATATCACAAGTGATATTCTGTAATATGCTGAATATCACAAGTGATTTTTTGAATTTCACATGTGATATTATTTGATTTTTTGAATATCACAAGTGATAAGAGTACCACGAATATCACAAGTGATTTTTTGAATATCATAAGTGATTTTCAACTAATGTTTTGTAACATGTAAATCACAAGTGATATTTAAAAACCACAAGTGATAGATATTCAGAAAATCACAAGTGATATTCAGAAAATCACAAGTGATACTCTGAATATCAATTGTGATATTAAAAAACGTATGGAAAACGTAAGAAAATGGATGAAAACATAAGAAAATCACAAGTGATATTCGTCCGTTTTCATACGTTTTCGTCCATTTTCATTCGTTTTAATACGTTTTCATCCATTTTCTTTCGTTTTCGTCCATTTTTCATACGTTTTCGTCCGTATTGAGACGTGCTTTTATGCTTTCATACGTTTTTGTCCGCTTTCATACATATTCGTCCGTTTTCTTGCAATTACATCCGTTTTTTCACGCTTTCATCCGTTTTCATACGTTTTCATCCATTTTCTTACGTTTTCGTTCGTTTTCTTATGTTTTCGTTCGTTTTCATACGTTTTGACTGTTTTCATCAGTTTTCTTTCGTTTTCATCCATTTTTCATACATTTTCGTCCTTTTTCGTATGTGTTTTTACGATTTTACACGTTTTCATCCATTTTCATTCATTTTCGTCCATTTTTTTAACTCTTTTGGCAATTTTCAGATATTTTCATACATTTCTGAATATCATAAGAGATATTCTGTGATATTCATAATATCACAAGTGATACTCCGTGATATTCTGAATATCACAAGTGAGTTTTTGAATATCACATGTGATATTCTTTGATTTTTTGAATATCACAAGTGATATTCTGAGTACCACAAACGATATTCTGAATATCATAAGTGATATTCTGAATATCACAAGTGATATTCTGAATATCACAAGTGATTTTCAATTAATGTTTTGTAACATGAAAATCACAAGTGATATTCAGGAAACCACAAGTGATAGATATTCAGAAAATCGCAAGTGATATTCAGAATATCACAAGTGATATTCAGAATATCACAAGTGATACTCTGAATATCAATTGTGATATTCAAAAACATTTGGAAAACGTAAGAAAATGAATGAAAACAGAAGAAAATCACAAGTGATATTCAGAAAATCACAAGTGATATTCTGAATATCACAAGTGATATTCTAAATATCACAAGTAATATTCAGAAAAATCACAAGTGATATTATGAATATCAATTGTAATATTCAGAAATGTAAGAAACAGATGAAAACGTAAGAAAATGGACGAATACGTATGAAAACGGACGAAAACGTATGAAAGCGCAAAAGCACGTATGAAAACGGACAAAAACATATGAAAAATGGATGAAAATAAAGGAAAATGGAGGAAAACGGACAAAAATGTATGAAAAAGAACTAAAACGAACGAAATCGGACGAAAACATATGAAAATGGGCGAAAATGTATGAAAACGGATAAAAATGTACGAAAACAGACGAAAATGTATGAAAGCGTAAAAACATGTCTAAAAACGGACGAAAACGTATGAAAAATAGATGAAAACGGATGAAACCGTCTTAAAACGAATGAAAACGTATGAAAACGGACGTAGACGGGCAAAAACATAAGAAAACGGACGAAAATGTATAAAAACGGACGAAAACGTATGAAAACAGACAAAAACGTCAAAAAATGGACGAAAACGTAAAAAATGGACGAAAACATAAAAAACAGACGAAAATATATGTAAACGGACAAAAACGTATGAAAACGGATGAAAACGTATATAAACGAACAAAAACGGATGAAAACGTATAAAAACGGACGAAAACAGACGAAAACCTTTGAAAAGAGACGAAAATGTAAAAAAAAATAAACGAAAATGTTTGAAAACAGACGAAAACGTATGAAAACGGACAAAAATGTCTGAAAACGTATATAAACGTATGAAAACGGACAAAAACATATGAAAACGGACGAAAACGTATAAAAACGAACGAAAACGTTTGAAAACGGATGAAAATGGACGAAAACATTTGAAAGTAGACGAAAGCGTAAAAAAACGGACGAAAATGTTTGAAATCGGAAGAAAAAAAATGTTAATTATTAAAAAAGAATGAATTAGAAAAAAATAGACAAAAAAAAAAAAAAAAAAAACAAAACAAAAAAAGAAAAAAAAAAAACGTGAATTTTTGGGTAAAAAAAAAGACGTGAAACAAAATAGAATTACAAAAAACAAAAGAAAAATAGAAAAAAAAATTAAATAAAAAATCAGAAAGAAAAAATGACAAAGAAAATTGGGAGAAAAAAACATGGAATTATGTTTCCATATTAAATCTTAGGTTAATCTCCCACCATTAGATCAAACTATATAGATGATGAGAATTTATCTTTTGATATGCACCAAAATAAGAGTATGCAATTAAATTTTCCTCCAGGTTTTACACCTAAGCTTGTGCACTACAGCGACACACTCACTTTCCCTTTTATTTTTTTCTAGGTGGGCTATTTTTTGTTGCTATTCTTCCTCTTTATTAACCTCTTAATGAAAGCTTGATTTTTCCAAACAAAGTGGTGATAATTTATACATTTAAATGAACGAGGGACCTTTTTGTAACTTGAACTCTTAACGCAAATATGAACGGGAAGTCAAACTACTTCTCAAACTTCACTTCCATTCAAACCTGACAACAAACAACAAAATCCAAATGTTCAAACACACTCTCCGTACAACACCTTCCATCACCCGCCTACATTCCCTCTTCCACCAATCCAACCCCTTCTGCAACTCAACCCGACCCGAACAAATCAGCCTAATAACCCGCCTCCTCACCCTCCATCGTTACAACGCATTAAACACCCTCAAATTCACATTCACAAACCACCTCTTAAACCAAATCCTAACCACCTTAAAACTAAACCCAACAGCTTCCCTACATTTCTTCAACTTATCATTAACCCAACAACCATCTTTCAAACCCAGTCTCACTTCTTACTGTAAGCTTATTCATATACTATCAAAGGGTCGTATGTTCAATGAGACAAATAAATATTTAAGGGTTTTAGTTGGGTCTTGTGAAGGTGAGGTTTTAGTTAATGAGGTGGTGAGAGTTTACAAGGAGTTCGGGTTTTCGAGTGTGGTGTTTGAGATTTTGTTGAGGGTTTTTGTGGAGAATGGGTTGGTGAAAAATGGGTTGAAAGTGTTTGATGAAATGTGTGGGATGGGGAGAGTTGTGAGTTTAGGGAATTGTAATGCGTTGTTGAGTGGTTTGGTTAAGGAAGGTGAGTTTGGGGATGTTTTTGGGGTTTTTGAGCAGATGGGGAGGGTCGGGGTTGTGCCGGATGTGTGGACGTTTAGTATTGTGGTTAATGCGTATTGTAAGGATGGGAGGGTTGGGAAAGGGGTTGAGTTTTTGAGAACGGTGGAGGAGGAGTATGGTGTGGAGGCGAATGTGGTTACATATCATAGTTTGATTAATGGGTATGTTTGTATGGGTGATGTTGAAGGGGCGGAAGGTGTGTTGGAGGTGATGAGAGGTAAAGGGGTGTTGCCAAATGTGGTTACGTATACTTTGTTTGTTAAGGGGTATTGTAAGTTGGGGAAAGTGGAGGAAGCGGAGAAGGTGTTTAGGGATATGAGAGAAGAGGATCCGTCGTTGGTTTTGGATGAGAAGGCTTATGGTGTTTTGATAGACGGTTTTTGTCGAGTTGGGAAGATGGATTGTGCTGTTAGGATTCGTGATGAGATGTTGGTAGCGGGATTGAATGTGAATTTGTATATTTGTAATTCAATAATTAACGGGTACTGTAAACTTGGAGAAGTTGATGAGGCTGCGAGAGTGGTAACGAGTATGAGTAAATGGAAGTTAAAGCCAGATTCTTATAGTTATAATACTTTGGTGGACGGTTATTGTAGGGAAGGTTATACGGCTGAGGCTTTCAAGCTTTGCGAGAAGATGGTCCGTGATGGTATAAGCGTAAGTATTGTAACTTATAATACATTGTTGAAAGGCTTTTGCATAAATAAAGACATTGACAAAGCATTGAAACTATGGCATTTGATGGTAAAAAGAGGTGTGATGCCTAACGAGATTGGATATGGTACCTTGCTTGATGGTTTCTTTAAAGTTGCTGATATCAAACAAGCTTTGAAACTTTGGAAACAGTTTCTAGCTAGGGGATTCTTTAAACCTGTGATCGGGTATAATACAATGCTTAATGGATTATGCAAGATGGGAAAAATGACTCAAGCGGAACAGGTTTTTGGTAAGATGATTGAATTAGGTTGTTCACCAGATAGAATCACATATAATACACTTGCCGATGGTTATTGTAAATATGGGAACATGGAAATGGCTCTTAAGATCAAGGATACTATGGAACGGAAAACCATTCCTTTGTCGATTGAAATGTATAACTCACTAATTACCGGATATTTCAAATCCAAAAAATCAAGCAAAGTTACAGAACTACTCAACCAGATGCGAAAGAGGGGCATAACCCCCAACGTTGTAACCTATGGTGCCCTTATTTCTGGTTGGTGCAGAGAAGGGAAGCTGGATAAAGCCTTAAAGACAGTTTTTGAGATGAAAGAAAAAGGTTTAGCTCCAAATGTTGTCATATGTAGTGCAATAGTTAGTACATTATATCGGTTTGACATGAATGATGAAGCAAACATGCTACTACAGAAGATAATGGATTTTGATCTTCTACCCGGAGGTAAAAGTTTTGAGAAATTCTTTGAGTTTGACGTGGGAAAGTCAGATGTCCAAAAAATTTCAAATATAGTTGACGGAGTCGTGGAAGGGACACATCTTTCCAGTAATGTTGTGTACAATGTAGCTATTGCAGGTCTATGCAAACTTGGAAAAGTCGACGATGTAAAAAAATTTATTTCTGTATTGTTACAGAAAGGATTCGTTCCTGATAATTTCACTTATTGTACCCTTATTCATGCTTTATCGTCTGCTGGTGAAGTTAATGAGGCTTTTAAGCTACGGGATGAGATGTTAGAGAAGGGTCTTCTTCCTGATATCACTACATACAATGCGTTAATAAATGGATTGTGTAAATCAGGGAACATTGATAGAGCAGTGAGACTTTTTTATAAGCTCATGTCAAAAGGTGTTGCTCCTAATGCCATTACTTACAGTACGTTGATAGAAGGATGTAATAAGACGGGAAATGCACGAGAGGCACTTAAACTGGAAGAGAAAATGGTACAAGAATGTGTTGCTCCTTCAGTAGACACCTATTCTGGTTTGTTCAGTTATGTTAATAAGAGTGATGAAGCGAGAGAAGCTGCCATGTGATTCTATCTGTGAAAACGGTTTTGCTGCTTGAGAATCAAATGCAGAATATGCCATCGTATGAGTTAAGGTTAAAGAGCAAAATGCACGGACGACACAAGAGTACAATTTGCTCAATGATGCTATTCGCGTTTGATCCAGGTATGCCCACCTACTTTAGAATAAATTTGTTTAAACTTAAATGATTTATATGTTATCATATATACTAGTCTCCATACTCATAATATCTTAAGATACTAAGCATTATACGTAGATAATTGTGGATTTTCTCATAAATAAGGGTATCACATGAATGAGGTGGCCCGTGTCGTGGAGCTAAGATAGGACAAGCGATAATTTGTTTTGATTACCTTAAATTATAGTGAGATATGTTTACAGATGCATAAGCGGGCATAATAAAAACCTCAGGGTTTATACTAAAATAGTAAAATGTGTACGGTGTTGTATCTACAGAAATTATACCGTAGACTTTTTTTGTTTAACTGCAGCCGTAATCATATCATAAAAGATTTACCCTTTTGCTATCTTGAATTTTGAGATGTGTGTATTCACATAAATGAACATCACATTCTATGTTTAGAATAAGACAAACTCACTGCACATGTCAATATCTGAAACATAGACAGGATTAAGTTATAGAAGAAAAAGAGGCACCACTATCTACAAACTGAACTTGATATATATAAATAGAAGTACAAATTTTAGAGCATGAGGCACAATACATTAAAGCTAGAAAAAGTACCGCCATGTGGAAGTGATATACCTGAAACTGTATGACTTTCATGCTACAATAAACCTCTTATATATACATAGGAGAGATAAGTATGATAGGCATAGACACAGATGGACTATGTTACATTCTTTTTTGTACTCTGCATTTTGACATTCTTGTATGTCATCGCCATCAACTCAAGCAGGCGGAAATCGTGCAATACTACCCGATTACCGCCTGGTCCGTACCCTCTCCCAGTTATCGGAAACATCTTTGAACTTGGAAAAGAACCCCATAAGTCACTTGCTTCACTCTCCAAAACCTATGGTCTACTGATGTCACTTAAATTGGGCAGCATCATTACCATTGTTGTGTCATCACCAAAAGTTGCCAAAGAGATCCTTCTACACCATGACCTATCCTTCTCAAGCAGGTCAATCCCAGACGCCGGACGGATGATCAATCACCATCTATTCTCTATGGTCTGGTTGCCGGTTGGGGATAAGTGGCGAAGGCTAAGAAGAATATCTAAAGAACACTTGTTCTCTCTACAACAACTTGATGCTGGCAAGCTCCCACGCAGAGAAAAGATTAAGAAACTTCTTGATCATGTCCATGAATACTCTGTTAACAACAAACCAGTTAATATCGGTAGAGCTGCGTTCACAACATCTCTTAATGTCCTCTCCAACTTCATCTTTTCCACTGATATGGTTCATTATGAGTCTTCTGAATCTCAAGAATTTGAGGATGCTATATGTGCATTATCTGATATTGTTGGAAAGCCTAACCTAGCCGACTTCTTCCCTCTACTTAAACCGTTTGATCCACAAGGTTTGATTCGAAAGGGTAATGTTTATGCTGTAAAGTTAATGAATATACTTGGTAGGATCGTAGATGAGAGGGTGCAGGTGAGAGCCAAATCCTCAGTTGGTTTATCGTCCACGAGCCATGATGTTTTAGATTTGCTGCTGGACCTCAGTCTGAAAAATGAATCTGAGTTAAGCCGAAATGACATACTGCACATGCTTCTGGTGATTTTAATGTTTTTTTCTTTCTTTACCATGATGCCTTGATTAGTTGGTCAAAATGGTCTGGGCCAGGTTGGATTGACCTGTATTTGCTTATTTGTCTTGTTTTTAGTTAAAATTGTTGTGATAGTTATGATTACAATAACAATATTATTACAATTATAGTTCCGAGTTTTTGAAGAAAAAAAAAAATGGTTCAAAATGTAGTACTTATATGCATAATTTAATAGACCTTCGGAGGCTCTCAAGTCATTAGCCAAATTCTTAGTTGGCTAACTCCTTTGATTTGCGTTTGTGAAAAAGTACAACCACATATATTCATTTATAAGTAAATGGGTCGAAATTCACACCTTTATAATTAGTTAAAGTTTTTTGTTTTATGTAATTTTGTGATATATGAGTGATTCATTTTCATCATCTTTTATCTAGGACTTATTTGCTGCAGCAACTGATACAACGACAAGCACCTTGGAATGGGCAATGGCTGAGTTACTACACAACCCAGAAAAAATGGCTAAAGTTCGGTCTGAGCTCGAGGAAATGACTGATAAGGACAGCGTGATTGTTGAGGAATCAGACATCTCTAAGCTCCCATACCTGAATGCTGTTGTCAAAGAAACCTTGCGGCTACACCCTCCAGTCCCGTTTCTTCTCCCTCATAAAGCTTTGTGTGATGTAGAAGTCAAAGGATTCACCGTGCCTAAAGATGCACAAATTCTGTGTAATGTGTGGGCTATTGGTCGTGACCCGTCCATATGGTCTGAACCTCAGTTGTTCATGCCAGAGAGGTTCTTAGATATCAACATTGACTACAAAGGCCGAGACTTTGAGCTCATTCCATTTGGTTCTGGGAGGAGAATGTGTCCTGGATTGCCTCTTGCTCATAGAATGTTGCATCTTATGTTAGGCTCGCTGATATGCAAATTTGATTGGAAACTTGAAGAAGGGATGAAGCCTGAAGATATGGATATGAATGAAAAATTTGGAATAACGTTGCACAAGAATGCTCCTCTTATGGCCATTCCAGTAAAAATATGATACTATCACATACCAAACTCGTAAGCATATCATGTTAAGAATTCAACTGTAAGATTAGCAGTAACATCTTGTGTTAGGATTACAATTAATCATTGTAACTGTTTTATGCATACCAGACTTTTCTGTTTCTAGTAATCTTTATAATTAGCTCGCAAAAGTTGTGTGTGGGTTCTTTCACTTCTTTGTTTAAGTATTTGGTATCAACATTGTTTGCTGCCTTGAGAATCAATAGCAGAATCTGCCATTGTATGTGTGAAGCTTGAGCAAAATGCACGTCGTACCAATCAGCTCAATGACACTAATTACATTTGAGGCAGTTATGCCCACCAACTCTGGGAATATATATGTGATGCTTACTGTGATTGTACATTAATGTGTGTCAACTAAAAATTAGATTGAGCAAATCACCTCCTACATTTGAAGTGGCAAAGAAACATGCGCTTGTGGTTTTAAAGCTGAATCAAATATAATTCAAGATTGTAGTTTAATAAACGTGACTAATAATAATTTTACGAGAAATTTCAAAGGTTATTGAACGTGGATTGTAAAAGGTTGCATTGGTTAAACTTTCAAATACTGTTATCGGAACAAAAAGTTGATGGATGTGCATATCATCTTTTTCGACTTACAAATCATATCTTTAAAATACTGAAAAAATAATTAAGCATGTATTAAATATCATCAATTAAGTGTATGGAAATTCAACCATAAGCAATTCGAATGCGCATGAACACGTACAATTATTCATGTAGAACATTTAGACTATCACACAATATAACTCCAACATAGTTCTATATGATATTCTAAATCAAACGAATCAACCAAAATCAAAGTCAAAGTTTAACTGGGATGGCAAGTAGAGGTAGATTCTTTTGCAAAGTAAACCCAAACTTATCAGTCATGTCCATATCTTGTGGTCTGACTCCCCCTTCAATCTTCCAGTCAAAATTGTGAATCAAAGACCCCAACATCAAATGCAACATTCTATGAGCAAGAGGCAATCCGGGACACATCCTTCTTCCGGTTCCAAATGGAATGTACTCAAAATCTTGACCTCTGTAGTCGATTTTAACATCTAGAAACCTTTCTGGCTCGAACATTTGTGGGTTTGGCCATACATTCGAGTCTTGGCCCATGGCCCACATGTTACACAAGACTTGTGCATCTTTTGGGATCATGTAGCCTCGGACCTTGACATCTGATATGGCTCTATGAGGGACTAGAAACGTAACAGGGGGATGCAAACGAAGAGTTTCTTTAACGACGGCTTGTAAATAAGGTAATCTAGAGATGTTTGATTCGTCTATAGGTCCATCTTGATTTTCCATTAGTTCCTTAAGCTCGGATTGGGCTTTAAACATTTTTTCAGGGTTGCGGATTAGCTCAGCCATAGCCCATTCAAGTGTGCTTGATGTCGTGTCAGTTCCGGCTATAAATAGATCCTGCACAACAGATTTTGTCATGAATATACGAAACAGTTATATAAATCCAAATTCACAATAGATTTTTCACAAAAATAGACCATTGGTCTAGCAATATCTAGATGTATTGTAAAAAAAAAAAAAAAAAAAAAAAAAAAAAAAAAAAAAAAAGATATAGTATCTTACAAAGAGTAATACTCGTATGTCATCAAGACTAATTGATGGTATCTCGCTTTCGCACATGTCCAACAGCAAATCCATAAGATCATTGGTTGATGAAGGTGCATCAGATGACCGTGTAGCTCTTGCCTCTAATCGAATATTGATATGTTTTTCAAATATTTCCATCAGCTTTCCGCTAATAAGATTTGCTCGCTTCAGCAACCCGTGCGGATCCAGAGGACGAAGTACAGGAAAGAAATCGGCTAGATTAGGTGTTCCACCAACTTCCATTAATGACCATACGAGATCTTTAAAATGCTCGGCTGAAATTGAGTCATATTGAGCTAAATCAATGGAAAAGATGAAGTTCGAGAGAACATTAAGAGTTGTTGTAGCTGCAGCTTGACCAATGTTTACTGCTTTTAGAATCATACTGCACTCTTGGATATAAGTAAGAAGCTCTTGAACCTTTTTCTTGCGTAAACCCTGGCTAGCATCAAGTTGGCGTACAGAAAATAACTGTTCTTTCGATATTCTTCTTAGACTTCGCCATTTATCCCCAACCGGCAACCAAACCATAGAGTTTTTTTCGAGGTTGTGTGTGTAACTGTAAGCAGCATACGGGATAGATCTACTAGAGGTAGACATATCGTGTTTTGAAAAGAGCTCTTGCACCATTTCACGGGATGAAACAACAATTGTGGTGGTGCTACCGAGCTTAAGGGACATTAAAGGTCCATAAGTTTTGGAAAGGGTGGCAAGCGAGTGGTGTGGTTTTTTTCCAAGTTTAAAGATGCTTCCAATGATCGGAACTGGGTATGGGCCAGGCGGTAGTCGGGCGGAACTGCCCGACTTTCGGTTGCCGCATTGGGTAGTAAAAATGTATAAGAAAGAAACAATGGAGAGTAACATGTAGAGCATTGTGGAGTCCATTTATTTTCCTGCAAAATTTTATGTTAGCTATTGATGAATTTATATTTATGGTGGTGGTTATTTGGTTGACTATAGAAAAGTTAAAAAAATAAAAATAATAGAGTAGAGTAGTAGACTGATACACCACCCAATTATTACATTAATTGATTGAGATTTGCTTGTTTTGTTGTGGACAGAGAGATCTTTGGTTTTACTCCGTATTTTATTTGGATAGAGAGCTTTGGTATGTGTTCAAAATGATTAAGAAAATTTATACTTAATTTCTAGAGTAAATTACATGGATGGTCCCTCGAAGTTTGAAGTTGCACTGGTAGTCTCTAAATTGGTAAACAAATAACATCATCAATCATTTAGTTTAACTGGTGTTAAATAGTTCCGTTATCATTCACACGTTAGCCCATTTGATTAAATATCATTGCATCGTCTATCCTTAATAATAACGGCTGTTTATAATTCAAAGTTTCTATACGTTTTTATCCGTTTTTATCTGTCTTTATACATTTTCGTCCGTTTTTATACGTTTTCTTACATTTTCATCCGTTTTATATGTTTCCGTAAGATTTTATATGTTTTCGTACGTCTTTATACGTTTTCGTCCGTTTATCTTAAGTTATCATACGTTTTTATACGATTTTTCGTCTGTTTTTATACGTTTTCATCCGTTGTTATACATTTTCATCCGTTTTTCTTACGTTTTTATCCGTTTTCGTCCGTTTTATACGTTTTCATCCGTATTTACATGTTTTCGTACGTTTTTATATGTTTTAGTCCGTTTTATACATTTTCGTCTGTTTTTAAACGTTTTCGTCCGTTTTTCTAATATTATTATCCATTTTTATACGTCTTTATCCGCTTTTAATCCATTTTTATACGTCTTTATCCGCTTTTATACGTTTCCATACGTTTTCGCCTGTTTTTATACGTTTTCTTATGTTTTTATCTGTTTTTATACTTTTTCATCTATTATTATACGTTTTCGTCCATTTTTCTTACATTTGTATCCATTTTTATACGTCTTCATCCATTTTTATACATTTTCTTACGTTGTTATCCTTTTTTATACTGTTTCATCCGTTATTATATGTTTTCGTCCGTTAAGAAAACCGGACGAAAACATACAAAAACGTATCAAAATGTAAGAAAATGGGCGAAAACGTGTAAAACGTATGGCAATGCATGAAGACGTATAAAAACAGATAAAAATGTATGAAAACGTATGAAAATGTAAGAAAAAGGGTAAAAACGTATATAAACGTATGCAAACATATAAAAACGTGTGAATACGTATAAAACCTAAGAAAGTAGACAAAAACGTATAAAAACGAATGAAAACGTATAAAAATGGATGATAACTTAAGAAAAATAGAAGAAAACGTATAAAAATGGATTAAAATGTATGACAACTTAAGAAAAACAGGCAAACACGTATAAAAACGGAGAAAATGTATGAAAACAGACGAAAACTTATAAAAACGCACGAAAACGGATAAAAATGTAAGAAAAATGGACGAAGATGGATTAAACGTATGAAAATTTAAGAAAGCGGACGAAAACGTATAAAAACATATGGAAACATATAAAAACGTAAGAAAACGGACGGAAACGTATAAAAACGGTCAAAAACGTATAAAAACAGAAGAAAACGTGTAAAAACGGATAAAACATATGGAAACTTTAAATTATAAATACCTATTATTATTAAGGATAAACGATGCAACGATATTTAACCAAAGGGGCTAACGTGTAAATTATAACGGAACTCACTTAACACCAGTTAAACTAAAGGACCGATAGTGTTATTTGTTTACCAACTTAGGGACTACCAGTGCAACTTTAAACTTCGAGGGATGAAGGTTATTACTTTTGACAAACCACAGGGACCATCCATGTAATTTACTCTAATTTCTAAATAGGTATAGAATGAGGCAAGTTATTTGGACCTTATAGGGTTTTCAATCATTGCACACATCGTCGGTTGTACGGTATGTATTGCGGGTTATACGGTTTGACGAAACCCTCCCTCCCCCGATGTGACACTATAGGGAGGATTTGTATAACACAACTTGTATAAAATATGTTTACACGCGTCTTCAAAGATGAGATGGTTTGATACACATCACACAACACACGTATCTAACCTTACAAAATGTCTTAGTTTAATAATAATAATAATAATAATAATAATAATAATAATAATAATAATAATAATAATAATAAATAAATAAATAAATAAATAAATAAATAAATGGACATTATGAAAAGTGTTTTACGAATTTGAATCTTAGTTTGGGTTATAAAATACGACATAGTGAGCAAAACTCTTTACTTTCCCTCCCATTTGCTCTCCCAATTTGTGATATGTGACAAGCAAACTTATTTGCTCTCCATCCCCATGTGCCAAGCAAACTCAGTTGAAAAATTTATATGTGGCAAGCAAACTTATTTACTCTCCATTCCCATTTGGGAGGTGATTTGCACACTCCCAAATTTGATTGGCACACTCAAAATATGAGTGTATTGACATTTATACCCTTGCAGGATATGAATAAGTCCAAATAATGTGAGGGTATAAATGTAAACAAACTCAAAATTTGAGTGTGCCAATCACTTTTGGGAGTGTGCAAATCACTTCCCTTCCCATTTACTCTCCATGTTCATGTGACAAGCAAACTTAGTTGAAAAAGTTATTGTTTGAGTGTGTTTATGAAAGTGACGAGCACATGTATTTGCTCGGCATCCACATGTTATTTCAAAAGTTACAAGCAAATGAAAGTGGCGAGCAAATGTATTTACTCGCGAAATAGAGATCTGTAATGTAGAAAAATAATGTCGATTATGGATATTTGGTTTGGTAAAGTAGAGTTTCGTCTTTTTTCTTCTATCTTCTCGTATGTCTCTTTTCTACATATTTGTCTTAAATCATCTCCTAAACAAATCATTTCTAGTTTTCTACATATCTGGCTTCTTCTATATATCTAACCTCACAAAATGGGGGTGTTCTATTTAGACGGAAGAAATTCCTATTTGCACTATTAGAGCTGTAGGTAAGGTAACGCAGCACCTCGGTTAAAAGTTAACGCAGCTCCATTTTGGGGTGCATTACCTTACCGAGCTTCACGTTAACTCCTTGCCGTGCATTAAGAGCATATGTTGTGTAAAAAAAAATACAATAAGCCCCCCCTAGCCAACGGTAATGTTACCATTTATTTCAAAAAAATGTTTCACATTAGACCCCTATGTTTTAAACCGTTTACAAACGGCTATTTTTGGCAAAAAAAAAAAAAAAAAAAACACTTTTCCAAACCCTTTTTATTACAACTATAAATACCAATTCACCCACACAATATTTTTTCACACTTTAACTTCTCTTTTCATCTACAATACACTTCTACTAGCTAAAAAATAATAATGTTGGGTGGCAACAACAACCAAGACTCATTTATGAATCTTCTCGGTGGTAGGTGGAATAACCCATACGCGGGTTCTTCCTCAAATCCAAACGAGGGTTCGTCACAACCGATTTGGGGTAACCCAAGCGAATTGGGTTTGTCGAGTGAAGAAATGTACGCACAACATCAAACCTTGCAATATTGGAACGAAACTCAACAATCCAACTTAAATTCCAATTTCCAAAATCTTCAATTCTCTCAACACTCACAACATTTCCAAACGGAAATAAATGAAGTTCCAGAAACACCTACTTCTCCTCAAAAACCAAAAAGTCATGGAAAACGTAAGGCAAAAATCCAAAGAACCTGTACAAGCCGAGGAAAATGATGCTGAAAAAGCGAAGGAACGTTGGACTCCAATTGAGGAAAAATTACTTGCCAAGTATTGGGTGGCATGTTCAGATGATCCTAAGGTCGGGAGATCCCAATCTAAGGATACGTTATGGCAATGGATACTAGCCGAGTTCAATAGAATAAATCCAAAAGAACGCAACAAGGATATGCTACAAGGAAAGTGGAAAACGTTGAACCGTGATTGCAATAAGTTCAATGCTTGCTACAAAAAGGCGCAACGAGAGGTGAAAAGTGGTGAAAGTGAAGTTGATATCCTAACATGTGCTAACCTACTGTATCGTCAAGAAAACCCGCCGTTCACGAATGAAGAGGCTTGGAGCGTGTTGTGTACACATCGAAAATGGGACGCGCCGGTGGCGGTTGATTTAACCGGCGACGTCCCAAGCCAAAAAAATGAGGATTTGTTTGGTCATGACGCAGAACCACGGCCCATTGGAAAAAAGCGGGCTACCAAGAAACAAAAATCCGAGACAACGACAAGCACCGGAGGCACGTCTAGCACCGGTGGTTCCTTTTCTTTGTTCAATTTCGTGGAGATGATGCGCGAAGAGTACCGGTCAAAACGTGAAGAGGCGAGTAGGGCGTATCAGGTGACCGCAGAAAATCAAGGTACACAACAAAGGTTGAAGGAGCTAGAATTTTTGATGCTCGACACTACCGGCAAAAAAAATGCAAATATTGTCCCTAAATTTTCAATTTTCTGCAAGTTATGTCCTTCAAAATTTATCGAAGATGCAAAAAATGATTTTCGGATTAACGCTCGTTCGTTTTGGCCGTGTTAAATGATTATTTTACTCTCTCCTACTAGAGGGACGTCTTTTGCTGTGTGAAATGACTATTTTACCCTAGCCTGCTAGGGACATTTTTTGCAGTTTACTATTCATTTTCCTTTTGACTTTCCATCACCACCATCCTCTACCACCACACAACCATCACCACCACCCTCCACCACCACCACCACCACCCTTTAAAAAAGGTAAAAAGTACAGCCCAATAAATCACTCTTAAGACGAAAAATCATTTTAGCAAATAAATAATCCAAATACCCAAACAGCCAATCTTCTATATATACATTGACCATCCCAACCAACACAGTCTTCAATACAAACAAACAAAACCCCTTTTTGATTTAATTTCCATCTTGAATTAAGAAAGAAAAAAGAATGGTTGATCAACTCACAAATGATCAGATCTCTAAGTTCAAGGAAGCTTTCAGTCTATTCGATAAATATGGAGATGGTCCAGCTGCTTCTCTCTCTCTCTCTCTCTCTCTCTCTATATATATATATATATATATATATATATATATATATATATATATATATATATATATATGGGAAGGAGAATGTGAAAACTTTCTTAAAGTTCTAAAAATGAGAACTATTCTAAAATACCATTAAAACATTGATACATAACCATTTTAGCAAAGATACACCAAAATATTATATGTTAATACAAGTTAACATTAAATCGACTAATAACCAACTCATACATGAAAAATGGATTACTGATACACAATTAAAATTTTTATACATATATATTAAAATCTCAAAAAACTAATTTCTTATACATAAATTGATACACCTAATACACAACAACCACTAAAAACTTGATTACAATACTAAACCTTGATACACATTACACATTGAATCAAAATGTATCACTTAGTTTACGTCAATTTTCATAAGAAAACCCATCAAATCTTTAATAATTTTAGTTGTAATTAATTATGTTTTATTTTTTTTTAAGTTGAGTGTCATTTTGTGAGATTTTTGTTGGTTCTCATTTTAACAACTTTAAGAAAGTTATCATTTGATCTTAATTATACATATATATATATATATATATATATATATATATATATATATATATATATATATATATATATATATATATATATATTCATTTCCACCAACAAAAACAAGGTCGTACGCCTCCTTACTTAATTTGCCTCTACCACTCGCGACAGGAGATTGTACTTGCTATACGAGGTTTGAATTTAAGGAAAGAGAGTGATTATAAATTATTATTAAATAATAGGTTAGGTATACAAATGTTTGATGATGGTTATGTGCATCATGGCTTGTTGAAAACTGTTGTTTGGTTGTTGGATCAAGAGAGTGAGGAGCTCAATAAGCTTTGGCCGGATAATGATAAGTGTTATAAGATTGTGTTTGTGGGACACTCGCTTGGGTCTGGTGTGGCTGCGCTTATGACGGTTATTGTTGTCAATTATAGAATATGACAGTGAGGGGTGGGGGTGACGGTTGAAGGGTGGGTGTTGGATTTGATCAGTTGAGTGGTGATTGGGGTGACTGGGTTATGGGAAGTGACGGGCAGTGATGCGTGGGAATCACAACAGGCTTTACCTCTCAAGGGATCTCGAGAAGCTTACAACCCCCACCAGGCAGTGTACCTGATCGTTGTAATATAGTATAGTGACAAGTACCGGGGGATTGATCGTTCAGCTTAGGAATAGTGTCGCTAGGATTAGAAAGCCTAATTACTAGTTCTAAAGGTGAGGGATGATTATTTTTGTGTTTTTATATTTTTTTTAGAAAGCAATTAAAATCTCGGGGTTTGAAGGAGTGGGCGGAATTAGTTGCTATTCAACTAACCCAATACTAAGATGCAATTAAAATAAAATAACAAAAATGAAAATAAACTAATTATACTAAAGTTGTGAGCAGTAATTGGAGAAAATGTGTTTACTTAGATTTCACTATTCCCTAGATATCTTTTACACGTTAATTACTTGTTATAATTGCATGGATGACGGATCGTATTCCTTAATACCATTCATGGGGTGGCATACATAACTCCCCAATTCTATGAGCTCTTATCTCCTCCTACACCATGCCCAGCACAACTATAGGGATTGTAAACAGTGGTTCATGCATTAAATACAACCAATAAAGACCTAGTACGCCTCGGTTCATGTTTCTTAAGACGTTCAAGCATGTTACCATTTGGAGATCTACCAGTTTTCTTAAGCCTAACATATAAATCATTCATCCAAAACAAGAATAAACAAGTAATCAACACATAATCAATATCTAGGTTTCATTAGATCCAAGCAAACACAAAAGAGATCTAGCCTAGCATAATGGAATTGAGACAAGAACAAGATATAGACAACCAACACATAGACATATTGATTGAATTAGAAGAACACTTATCTCAATTACAATGCAAGGTATCAAGGGTTTGGAACCCTTGAAAAACCTGTAAAAGTTGCACCAAAATCGTCTTTAGGGTTTCTCCAAAACTTCTCTCTCTAAATGTGAAAAACTAGAAAACTATATATAGGAAATAGGGATGACGGCGTCAAGAACAAAGGTGTGACGCCGTCATCTCGCCGCCAAATACTTCCTCGGACGGCCTTGATCTACTTCTGACGCCGTCAAGGCCTAGGCCGTCACACAAATTACTCTTGACGCCCTGTGTGTGACGCCGTCATCAACTACGGATTTTAATTCTTGAGGTTTGACGCCGTCATGAATTTACTCTTGACGCCTTCATGTACTGTTTCCAGCATGGAAAATTGAGACTCTGCCGTTTTCTTCACTTTTATGCTCCAAAAACGTCCAAAATGGCTTCTTTTCCAGAATTCACTCTCCAAGTACCTAAAATCACAAAAGGAACGATTTAGGGCAATATTTGATCAAATAAATTCGGATTCGGGCTTAAATGACCCCCTAAAAACGGATCATTTTTCGCCTCATCATATACCCTTACACTTGAGATTTGCTTGTCCTCAAGCAAATGCGCTTTTATTCTACTCAAAAGACAAGTTAGGGGTCATTTAACACTAATATAAAAGTAATTACAAAATAATCGTTCCACTAAAGACCAATAGACAAGCACGGAGGTCATATACAAGCACCTCACAAATAGTGTTTAGATACTCACATCTCTCGGGTGTAATAAAGTAATATAACATTATGGAAATGGAAGATATCTCTCACTACCTGTCATAGCAAAATAGATTACCATAGGCTTGGGAAAGGATCAAACCTTCACCATATGGCGTAAGCACATAGGATAAACTATCAAAGAGGTCTTTTAAAGGGTTGTAACGTTAGGTATAGAGATATGAATTACACGGTTTTGTTGGATAAAGGAAGTTTTTACTGGTGGCGAGTTAACAATCTTGGTTAATTACATGTACAATATGGCGTTGCTAAGCCAAGACTAGACTCGACTTAAGCTAATAAATGAGAAATAACAAAAAAAACATAAAATGAACATAAAATGAAACGGGATGGTAGTCCGTATGTTTTTTCTCTTTTTCCTTTTTCTATTATTATTTTATTTTTTTATTTTTTTTCTTGATTTTTTCGATTTTTTCGATTTTTTTTTTTTTTTTTTTTTTTTTTTTTTTTTTTTTTTTTTTTTTGCATACACTCTTACCCTACCATCCAAAATAATACATCATAGGGGATGAGAATTCCCCTTACACTTGAATCTTTACATACTTTACAATTAACTATTCTAATGACTCGAATTAAGAAAATTAAAACACTTGGAGCACTTTTAAGATTATCGTACATATGTGGGTAATAAATGATGTTCTTCCCCATTACTCCATAAAATAAGTACTTACCCATGAGTCCCAATCGTCCCAAAACAATATGTACAAGGATATGACTCGACTTAGCAACCATGTAATCAATTAGAAAGTTAACTTAGGGTTTAACAAATAACAATAATGCACTAAAGATGAGCGCATACACGGAAGGCTAAGGCGATTTGGGTGTACATTTAAGTGGGGTGTAACAAATTCTTCCTTTAAGTAAAACGCTTAAAGTTAGAAACGAAAAGATAGGCTCGGAGGGGTGTACTAGGGGTTTCGTGTACTAAAAATGAGTACAACGCTAAGGGTGTGGGAAAAATTAGTTGACTTAACTAGCCAAGTAATATGACTTAAATAGTCAAGTAATTATAATACGGGTTTAACACAAGGGTAATCTTAATGCCTCTTATCATGTAGTAAATCCTACCACACAAATGTAGTCTCACTAGCGGTCTCGGGATGCATCACTAACGCAAATTCTAGAATCTAAATGCTACCGGTACACTCATAAGCACTAATAATGAATGCTTTTCCTATCAAATCTAAAGGCGAACCTCGCATTTTTGGGTGGAAAATTTTTCTGAATATACGGTTATGTGCTAGTCATACAATCTCCTATCCATGAGACGCTTGCTATGGCTAAAGTTTCACTCCTAAATATTGTAAAAAATTTTAAATTTGGCGCTAAAATTGCACTAACAAGTATTTCTCATAGTTTTATTACACATCTACTATCAAACAAAACAAACTCAAGTGAAAGTGCATATGTAAGGTATCATCTTTTTACCCTCCCCTTACACTTAAGATGAACATTGTCCCCAATGTTCAAGTAAAGAATGTAAAAGTGAAAAAGTAAAGAGAATGAAATCAAATACTCCCCTGATTCGCTCGGTATTGATTATAGGTTGGCCAGGTTAGATCTTCCTCCAAGAAAATGAACCATCAAAGCTTCCCTTCCAGAATATAAATCATCTCCTTGTCATATATAACCTGTAAAGCCTGACAAAATAGACAAGACAACCTCGCGTAAAATCGGCGGCATCCTATATAAGTTATTAAATCCTAGAAAACAAAGTAAGATATAATGCTTGTGGAATGAAGTTTGCAGATTTCCTGGAGATTATAAAACTTAATAATTCACAAAAACCATAAGACTCCGTTAGAAAAACAAAACCGGTAAAATTTCCAGATTTTTAACTCCTGACGCCGTCAAGAGTAAACTTCTGACGCCGTCAGAATGGACCTGCAGAAATTCTTATGTTAAGTTTCCGGAAAATTTCTGGAAAAACTTGGTCCTACTTCCTGGAAAATCCTGCAAAACTTCATTATGACTCAATACAAGCATTTGACTCTAACAAATACGAATATACATGTTCATTTAATATTGTGGAGAATCATGATCGGTTTGTTTCTTAAAAACATATTTGGGGTTTCCCCTTACACTTATCTTTTGCAAAAATACTTCTAGGTGGAGTTAAGACTAGGCTAAACAACAAAGTAAAGTATTTCCATGTTTTAATTGAGAAACATGATCTACCAACAATAAAAACTAAACATGCATACGGAAGCAAATAACAATCAAACAAATAAAATCACACAAAGCATGGGTTGCCTCCCAAGAAGTGCTTTTCTTTATTTACGAGTCTTGTAGCTAGACTCAAGGTCATGGGTTAACGTGATCTCATCATTGGTTCCACTCTCTAGGTCGTCTTCTAAACCAGTTTTGTATTCCGGACCTAGTTGCAAGCACTCTTTGTAGAAACCAAGCATCCTATTTCTAACATACTCTACTCCTCTACGTCTATCCTCCTCATTCCTATAATAAGCCGCTTGCTTGTGTTCCTTTTCGAAATTAGAGAGAAGGCGGTATTGCTCAATCTTGTAGGGCATTTGATAAGCAACCTCATCATTCTCTTTCTTGAATCTAACTATCCCTAAAGTCGGATCATAACTCATCCTAGTGGCCTCAACAAATGGTTTCCCAAATATTATTTGACTTAGGCAAGCATCTATCACCGGACGAGTGTCCTCAACTATCATAAAATCGATCTCATAGGTGAGATTCCCTATAATCACATGCAATCCTTTCACTCTTCCCGCAAAATTACTTATCAGGTTCCTATTAGGCATCATCCTAAAATTAAGTTGCTTCTTCATCACCCAATTGTAATAAGTCCTAGTCATGATGTTCACGGGGGATCTAGGGTCTATGTAAGCGTTCCATATATGCATGTGCCCGATATTGCATGGGATGTTAATGTTAGAGGGGTCTCCCATTTTGATAAGGGGGTCACCAAAGATATATGTTCTCTCGGGACTATCGAATAAATCCTTATGGTATTCCCGTTCTTCCTTGGTTGGCAACTTATCAAAGTATTCTTCTCTAGGCTCTACCTCCTCTAATTCCTCTCTACTATCAACCTCAACTTCCCTATTCTCATCCTTAGTCTCGGCTTCTATCCTAACTTCATTCTTGTCACTCTCTTCTATCTCCTTATCTATCGGCTTAATAGTGACAACATTAACAAAGTGGACCTGTTTAGATGATGAGGGATCCTTAATTTGGTTTCCGTTATTGGTGTCCCTAGTGTCCTTCCTAGGTGTGACTAATGCTTGGTTGTTGAGGGCTTTCAACAAGTTGTCAATCTTGTTGGTCATCTCCGTTTGTTGTTGGTTGAATTCGGTTTCAAACCTAGCTATGCGAGCCTCTTGAGATGCCATAAACTTTGACATCAATCCTTCAAGATTGTTGGTACTACCATAGTTGTTAGAAGGATTGTTGTTGAAAGTACGGTTGGTTGGTAACGGTTAGGCGGATTGGAAGAATTGGGTTGATTTTGTTTCCACCTAAGGTTTGGGTGATTTTTCCATGAGGGATTGTATGAATCACCGTATGTGTTTGGCTCGGGCTTGAAAGTGTACCACTTATCTCCCGCTTTGTCGGTACGCGTGGATGCGTAGTCCGCAAAAGCTGTTCCGGGGAGTTCCACACAATCACGAGTGTCGTGGGGACCACTACATAATTCGCATGAAGAAGTGATTTTGTTCACTTGGCTTGAAGGCTTAGGAGCAACGTAAGATTTCATGAGAAACTTGACTTGGTCCTCAAGTTCCATGATCCTACGGTCGGGAGTGCTAGAATTGTTCGAAGGCAAAGATATTGCCTTGACCGTTTCGTTCAAATCACGGGGATCATTCCAACTTTCGTTGTCATAGAGAGCGAGATCTTCTATGAGTTCCCATGATTGTTCCGCACTAAGATCACGTAGCTTACCACCGGCCAATTGGTCAATGGTTCGCCTCGTGGAGATGTCGATATGGTCATAAAAAATTTGGACTTGGAGCCAAAGATCTATGCCATGATGAGGGACTTTTTGGAGTAAGTCCTTGAAACGATTCCATGCTTCATAAAGAGATTCATTTTGACGTTGTTGGAACATCAAGATGTCATTCCTAAGCTTAGTAGTTCTTCCCGGTGGGAAAAATTGAGCAAGGAAACGAGTGGTGAGATCATCCCATGTGGTGATGGATCCCGCGGGTAAACGCTCAAGCCATTGACTAGCTTGATCCCGTAGAGAGAATTGGAATAGGCGTAAACGGGTGGTCTCTCTAGTTTCAACACCTAGGTCTATGGAATCTACGATTTTGAGAAAGTCCATAAGATGTTGGTTTGGATCTTCGGAACGAAGTCCATGGAATGCACATCCGCTTTGCACCAACCGGATGGTGTCGGATCGCAAGGGGGTCACATTGGCTCCGGTGAGCTCAATGGTGTTTCGGTAGCCTTGGTGGCTAGGTCGGGAATACTCTCCTAAGGTTCGGGGCCTAAGGGGTTCTAGTGGTGGGTTTTGTTGTGGTGGGATGACGGGTTCAAAGATGTTACCACCTTCCATGATGTCGGATGGTAAAGAGTTACGAACAAAGGCACGAAGAAATAAGATAGACTAAAGAAAACCTAAAAATAAAAATAAAATCTTACTAGAAAGGAATCTAGCAAGTAGACCTAATAAAAAGAAATTCTAACCTAGACAATAACTATTCCCCGGGCTGCGGCGCCAAAAACTTGATGCGTGGGAATCGCAACAGGCTTTACCTCTCAAGGGATCTTGAGAAGCTTACAACCCCCACCAGGCAGTGTACCTGATCGTTGTAGTATAGTATAGTGACAAGTACCGGGGGATTGATCGTTCAGCTTAGGAATAGTGTCGCTAGGATTAGAAAGCCTAATTACTAGTTCTAAAGGTGAGAGATGATTATTTTTGTGTTTTTATATTTTTTTTAGAAAGCAATTAAAATCTCAGGGTTTGAAGGAGTGGGCGGAATTAGTTGCTATTCAACTAACCCAATACTAAGATGCAATTAAAATAAAATAACAAAAATGAAAATAAACTAATTATACTAAGGTTGTGAGCAGTAATTGGAGAAAATGTGTTTACTTAGATTTCACTACTCCCTAGATATCTTTTACACGTTAATTACTTGTTATAATTGCATGGATGACGGATCGTATTCCTTAATACCATTCATGGGGTGGCATACATAACTCCCCAATTCTATGAGCTCTTATCTCCTCCTACACCATGCCCAGCACAACTATAGGGATTGTAAACAGTGGCTCATGCATTAAATACAACCAATAAAGACCTAGTACGCCTCGGTTCATGTTTCTTAAGACGTTCAAGCATGTTACCATTTGGAGATCTGCCAGTTTTCTTAAGCCTAACATATAAATCATTCATCCAAAACAAGAATAAACAAGTAATCAACACATAATCAATATCTAGGTTTCATTAGATCCAAGCAAACACAAAAGAGATCTAGCCTAGCATAATGGAATTGAGACAAGAACAAGATATAGACAACCAACACATAGACATATTGATTGAATTAGAAGAACACTTATCTCAATTACAATGCAAGGTATCAAGGGTTTGGAACCCTTGAAAAACCTGTAAAAGTTGCACGAAAATCGTTTTTAGGGTTTCTCCAAAACTTCTCTCTCTAAATGTGAAAAACTAGAAAACTATATATAGGAAAATAGGGATGACGGCGTCAAGAACAAAGGTGTGACGCCGTCATCTCGCCGCCAAATACTTCCTCGGACGGCCTTGATCTACTTCTGACGCCGTCAAGGCCTAGGCCGTCACACAAATTACTCTTGACGCCCTGTGTGTGACGCCGTCATCAACTACGGATTTTAATTTTTGAGGTTTGACGCCGTCATGAATTTACTCTTGACGCCTTCATGTACTGTTCCCAGCATGGAAAATTGAGACTTTGCCGTTTTCTTCACTTTTATGCTCCAAAAACGTCCAAATGGCTTCTTTTCCAGAATTCACTCTCCAAGTACCTAAAATCACAAAATGAACGATTTAGGGCAATATTTGATCAAATAAATTCGGATTCGGGCTTAAATGACCCCCTAAAAACGGATCATTTTTCGCCTCATCAGGCAGTGAGAATAAAGTGGAAAGATTGTTTGGATCTTAATTGAGTCTATGATCTGAACAGTTGGAAAGGTTGTATGATCTTAATGGTTGGTTAATATCTCGTCTATGGCAATAGCAATTTGGTGACGATGGTGGAGGTTGGTGGTAATGGTTGTGTGGTGGTGATGAGAAGTAAAAAAAATGAATAGTAAACTCTAAAAATGTTCTTGTAAAAAATGTCTCTAGTAGGCGATGATAAAATAGTCATTTCAGAAGGCCAAAAAAAGTACCTCTAGTAGGCGAGGGTAAAATAGTAATTTCACATGACCAAAACTAACGAGCGTTAGTCCAAAAAATATTTTTGGCATCTACAGTAACTTTTGAAGGACATAACTTGCAGAAAATTGAAACGTTAGGGACAATATTTGCAGTTTTTTTCGATGACATCTTTCGCAATTTTTGTAAAGTTTAGGGACATTTTTTTGCAGTTTACTCTAATTTAAAAGCACGGATCTTGTGACTTTGAACTTTTTTTTAACTTATATTAATTGACAAATGCAATGGGCAACATCTATAATACTTTTTATCTTTTTACATTTAAATGTACAATGCAATCATGAAATAAAATAGGCACTTCTATATTTTTTTATCCTTTTACATTAAAATGTACGATTCAATCATAAACAAAATGGGCAATTCAATTATAAGGATGTTTCAGTTAAAAAAAAATCCTTTACAAGTTATAAGTATGTAATCATACTAGTATTAAGTCATAAATAAATAACACACAAACATTACTTAAGTAAAAATGAGTTGGTCGGAGTATTTTCAAGACTTTTTTCAACAAGACGAAAATAAAGCCAGTAATGCAAGCGGTTATTTTCAACATGAGAAAAATGAAGGCAGATATTTTCAAAATGAGGAAAATGAAATCAGGAATGAAAACAACTACTTCTCACAGAACAACTAAGAATTTGAAACAAGCATGGTAAGTATATATGTATTTGTAGTACCTAGTATATTTCATAGATTACTATTAAAAATTACAAAGCGTTAAAACTCGTTAAAAACCGTTTTCAGGTGTTTAACTCTCGTCAAGATTTAATAGATTGGGTGAAACAAACTGGACTTTCTATTGGTTACGTTATTGTGATTAAAAGATCTAAACTAATTCAAATGTCATTTTTCATTGTGTTGTTAGTGGTAAAAACACAAGTAAAAAAACTTCAACTAGAAATACTGGCACAAAAAAATGTGATTGTCCTTTTGGTTTAGAAGGAAAATATTTTTAATATGATCGTTGGTCGTTAGCGTGATATGTGACAGACATAATCATGAACCTGCATCACATTTGAAAGGTCACCCATATGCACGAAGATTATCTGAAAGTGAGTCTAAGTTAGTGAAGGATTTGTTTGAAAAAAATGTGAAGCCATGAAATATCTTATCTACTTTGAAAAAACAAAATCCTCAAAATGTGTCTACTTTAAAAACTATTTACAATGCACGCAAAAAATTTCGCCTAGAGAAAAAGCTGGGAAAACACCAATGCAAGAGCTCATGTCTTTTTTACATTAAAAAGGTTATATTTGTTATACTAAACCTCATAAATCATCAAATGAACTAAAAGATTTATTTTTTACGCATCCAACATCGTTGACTATATAGCGTGCATTTACAGACATGTTGTTGATGGACACGACATACAATACAGTTAGGTACCCGATGCCTCTCGTAGATATCGTTGGTGTAACTTCAACCAATCAGACCTTTTATATATCATTTGTGTTCATGCACAAGGAAAAAGAGCCAAACTATGATTGGGCAATGGAGTTCCTAAAATCTTTAATGGACGGGTATATGTTTCCACGTGTTATTGTTACAGAAAGAGAGTTGGCTCTCATGAAAGCATACAACACCGCATTTCCAAATGCAAAAGGGTTACTTTGTAGATGGCACATTAATAGAAGTGTTATGCAAAAATGTGAACAATGGATAAAGCATAATAAATTAATAACACATGGTATCGTTTCAGAATATTTTGGAACACACTTGTTAATTCTCACAGTGAGGAAGCATATCGGCTTAATCTGGTACAACTTTTAGGAATTGTACTCGACTTTTCAGGTATTATTTATATGTTATATAATCGAGTAAAGTTTATTATAGCTTTTTTTTTTTATTATTATTATCATGATATTAAAGCAACTTTCATTACATTTTTCAGGCGTTATAGCTTATTAAAATAAATATTGGTTAACACAATATAAGGAAATGTTTGTAGCCGCTTGGACTGATAAATTTCTTCATTTTGGCAATCAAACATCAATAGAGTGGAAAGTCAATATGCCAAGTTAAAGTTGTACTTGGATTCAGCACAATCAGAAGTGTCATATATTCATGAAGTTGTCAACTCGCAAGAGACAGTTACTCATTCAAGTCTTGAGCATAGTGAAATTGTCATTCGACATCGATACAACATACCACTCTTCACAAATTTGAATAAGCGTATTTCACTTCATGCACTTGAGATACTCTTCCAAGAGTATAAGCGTTGTGTAGATGCTAAAGGTTATGAAATTTGTGAATGTCAATTACGTACAAGTTATGGGCTACCATGTTCAAATAAACTATAAGTTTATATAAGTACATACCACTTAAAGCGATTGATAGATTTTGGAGGAAGCTTATTTTATCACCATGTGCATCTATAAGAGATGATGATTTAGGTTGTCAAGTTACAATCGAGGTTGCGAATTTTAATAAAGTGTTCAGAAAACAATTGCGAGCTAGTATTAAATGTTTACTAAGAAAGATGAAAGAGATGACGACACCATCAGAAACTTCACTTCGTGAGCCTACCAATCAGAAAGCTTCTTGTGGTCATAGCTCCTTCAAAAGAGCCCCTGCTGAGCCACCTTCACAAACGCAAGAACCAGTGATATACAATTTTTCATCCATACCAAGTTATGTAGGAAAAGATGAGCCACCTCCACCAACGCATGAATCGGCAGGATACAATTTTTCATCCGTTAATGCCAAATTTTTCATCCTTCAAAAGAACCCCCCAGAGCCACCTTCAAAAACGCAAAAACCAGTAAGGCATGCATATATTAACCAATTTCCGAAAAATTTTCATCCTTACATCAACAAGGTTCGAGATATCATGTCTATTTTAGGTGTTGCTGTTCACACGCTTGACAAGTGATTTGAAAAAATCACTTGATGCTACAAGTGGGCTGTAGATATCATGTCACAATAGTATAAAATATATTTCTTTCTTTCAATAGTTCTTATTTCAATGTATTTCATTTACTTTATTTGCTTTTTACTTTTATTATTTTCCCCGTATCAATTTATATTCACATTTTTTTAAGATGTTACAAACTAATTATTTGCCACTAAAATAAATTTGAGGAATATTCGGGCGTAGCGACAGTGTATAACTGCTCGGAATATATTACGTTCGGGTTTTTCCTTACATGACTTAGTCTATGATCTGATTGGTAATGGTATTTGGAGGTGGCCTTCGGATTGGTTTGTTCGTTACCCGAAGTTATCTCAAGTGAATGTTCCTACTCTTCATGATGACACTTCGGATGTTATTCTTTGGCGTGACCTTAATGGGAATCTTAGACCTTTTTCGGTGTCTCTTGTGTGGGATTCTATCAGCCTTCGGGGTGATGAGGTTCATTGGTCATATTGTGTGGTTCCCTCACTGCATCCCGAGACATGTCTTTCAACTACATTCCATTGTACTTAAATGTATTTTTGGTTTAACATATTTTATCGGGAAAAATTTTAACAAAAAAAAATTAATTAATTAAAAAAATTTGCTAAACATGTCAAAATAGACAAGTATTTTGAACAACCCAAGTTAGATTGTGGACTAATAAATTTTGGGGCAACCTAATGTTAATGTGAATACCTTGATTAAGTTGGGACAACATTTAACATTAGTTTACATGCAACAACCTATATTATATCCAAAATAACTCTCGTCTAGTTTATTATAAGTTTCACATTTTAAACTAATTTTGATTTGTGTTAAACAAGGATATCAAGCACAACCAAATAATTTGTGTTTTTATGGTATCTTTTATTGTGTCAAAAACTTTTAAATAAATGGTTGCAGTTTCAAGTACTACTTATAACACGTGAGATAAGTTTATGTTGTATATTATGAAATAGTGTTATTGTTCCTAAAAAGAGGATATTAAGCACAAATAATATCTTGAAAAATTAACCTAAGATAACAATTTTTTTTATAAACATAAATGTACTATACAAAAGTTACAATTCTTGTATTTATAAAGAGGTGTTTATATCAAATATTATAGTAAGAAAGCATAAGATATTGTGAAAATGAGGAAGCCTTCAAAAACCTAACACTTTTATATATAAAATTAAAAACATTAAGAATATTTCTATCTGTCTTAAATCATCTCTCAAACAAATCATTTCTACATATCTGGTTTTTTACTATACTAGACGAGTATCCGTGCATAGCAACAGAAATTTCTAGTGGCAAACAATAAACGATATACGATATTATGGTAAGTGTTTCGTGTAACCTTCAAAATACAACGTGGATATATCAAAATGTAATTGCAAACGGTTGTAACATGTCATAATACAACTCAAGCAAAAATTCTAAACATGTATAAAAAAAATTTACATGTATTAAAGAGCATATAAAAATCTTGAAAATCATAATACATCAATTATTAATGATTTATGTAACATAAGGCATGTTACGCCTGAAAAAAGTAAACAAGGAGAACCCATTGGCAAAGTAATAAATTAACTTGACATATTCAATAACATATTATAACATAACAAATCATCTTTGCTGAGTGTAGCGCTATTCAACATACATTACAACTCTTTCTAGATGTTCCATAATAATTTACGGTATTTATTTCTTAACCCAAAATAATACGCAATAGATTTCAGCATTTTTAATGTGATATCATGTGCTCATGATATGATATGGAAGTTCCAAATTTACATACCCTTTTCATCACAATGAGTGAATGCTCAACTTGAATTATCATATATCGTTAGTTGTGCATATGAAATCTTGAAATATCATATATTGTTTTCATCTTGTAAAGGTATATCTATCTAGTGATGTGGAGTTGACAAAGTTTATACTTGCATGTTCCCATTGCTAAAGAGGTTTTTATTTAAAGTCAACTCATCCCAAATTTATGGTGGTAATAGGATGTTTGCCACGAATTTGTTGAACCTCCATCTAGATTAATATCTGGTACACTAAAGTGACATCGTAAAAACAAAACAAAGCGATTTATAAAGTACCCGGTGTATCAGTTTTAGATTATTCTTTTTAACAACGTTAGTATGCATTGCTTTTAAGTTGTATACACGTTTCTTGTCAAGTGCAACTTACTTTCAACATCTTAACACCCTCTACAGCAAGTTGCTCATTCTATCGTCTACATTTTCCTCCATTGTCAATAACCATTATGAAATCTATCTTCACATTTAGTTTACGTACCCATAAACTGCATAGTTGTTTTTGAACTGGAAATTTCCTCATCCGTTGCATTGAACAACACTTAGAACAGTTAAAATCAATACATAATTGTTATAGCTATATCTTTGATACTGACATTAAAATGTTACCCGTCAAACTACCAAGGAAAAGTGTTGTAGTTTGTTGCATATCGATCGAAGACTCGAAATGAAATATAATCACACAAACATGTCAAAGTGCATGATTTCAATATAATGAAATTGAGCAAGTAGTCTTTGCATATATTAAAAAGTCTATACTAATAGTAGGAACACAGGTTCCTAAACTTTGGGCACTTCTTCCTTAATAACTTCATAGTTAGTTTATTTTGTCGGATTATTCGCACGATCCATCATTAAAAGTCATATTTGTTGTGCTGAACTTAATATATTATTTTTAAGCCAGCAAGAAATGCAAAATGAATTTTAAATATACATAATTATAAATACAATTATCAAGCATGTTGACCACAAATAAACTACTTGCAGCTTCGATAATACATGCGTATTTTATTTTCTTTTTAAGATTGGAAACTTTATATGAAGGACCAAGAAAACAATTGGTCAAATAGCATGGAGAAAGGAAGTGACTAAAAACTTTGATAATTTAAGATCGGCGTATGAAGACAAAAGAAAAGTAAATTCAGAAAGAGTAATATACATGGATCGATAGAAGTTTCAAGTTTCATGAAGTTGACTTACCAAAATAACCAATCATCAGTGGTAGGAATTTGGTTACGGCTTGAGAAGTCTTCATATTAGGATGGTTACTCTGAAATTTTGGTGTAAAAAAGACGCGTAATTAGAAAAAGAGAGTATCATTATATCATTCATATATATGCCAATTTGCATATCTACATAACATATAGAATTGCAGAATCTTTAGCTTTACGCAAATATCGTATAATTAAATATACTAAAAGACTAACATGTGGTTGTGATGATTGCAATGCTCTGAATGGATATGTACTGAGAAATCACAAAATATTAAAGGTCAAAAAATATCAAAAAGGATTCAAACAAATGGTGATGCACTAATGCTTACTACAAAAGGAAAAGATACAAAAGCTTCTTGATTATGTTGATGCATGTTCTGTTAACAACAAACCGGTTAATATTGGTCGAGCTGCATTCACAACAACTCTTAATATCCTCTCCAACTTCATATTCTCCACTGATATGGCTTATTATGAGACTCTTGAATCTCGTGAATTTGAGGATACTATATATATGTGCTTTAACTGATCTTGCTGGAAAGCCTAATTTTGCAGACTATTTTCCTATACTTAAACCATTTGATCTGCAAGGTTTGCTTCGTGCGGGAAATATTTATGCTCAAAAGTTGTGGAATATATATGATAGGATGGTGTAGATCTACGGGTGTAAGAAAGAGCCAAATCATCGGATGATGCTTTATTCAGGAAAGATGACGTTTTAGATTTGCTGTTGGACCTCAGTCACAAAATTGAATCCGAGTTCAGCAGGGATGACATAGTGCACTTGTTTTTTGTAAGTAAACAAATGTTTGGACAGTTTTTTGGTGATATGCTCCCTCTATGGCTCGCAAGTCGTAGACTTGTTAGTAAACATTTCTCGCTTTATGGAATTTTGTGATACATGACTGATTCATTTTCATCATCTTTTATCTAGGACTTATTTGTTGGAGCAACTGATACAACGACAAGCACCTTGGAATGGGCAATGGCCGAGTTACTACACACAACCCAGAAAAAATGGCTAAAGTTTGGTCCGAGCTCGAGGAAATAATCGATAAGGACAACATGATTGTTAAGGAATCAGACATCTCTAAGCTACCATACCTGAATGCTGTTGTCAAAGAAACCTTGCGGCTACACCCTCCAGTCCCGTTTCTTCTCCCTCATAAAGCTTTGTGTAACGTAGAAGTCAAGGGATTCACTGTGCCTAAAGATGCACAAATTCTGTGTAATGTGTGGGCTATTGGTTGTGACCCGTCCATATGATCTGAACCTCAGTTGTTCATGCCTGAGAGGTTCTTAGGTATCAACATTGACTATAAAGGCGGAGATTTTGAACTCATTCCATTTGGTTCTGGGAGGAGAATCTGTCCTGGATTGCCTCTTGCTCATAGAATGTTGCATCTTATGTTAGGTTCGCTGATATGCAAATTTGATTGGGAAACTTGAAGAAGGGATGAAGCCTGAAGATATGGATATGAATAAGAAATTTGGAATAACGTTGCACCCTCTTATGGCCATTCCATGATACTATCAAATACCAAACTCATAAGCATATCCTGTTAAGAATTCAACTGTAAGATTAGCAGTCACATATCGTGTTAGGAATACAAATAATCATTGCAACTGTTTTATCCATACCAGACTTTCTTGTTTCTAGTAATCTTATAATTAGCTCGCAAAAGTTGTGCGTAGGTTCTTTGTTAAGTATTTGGTATCAATATTGTATGTGTGAAGCTTCAGGAGCAAAATGCACGTCGTACAATCAGCTCAATGGCACTAATTCACATTTGAGGCAGAGGTATGCCCACCAACTCTCTGGGAATATATCTGTTTAAACATGGAAATATATGATGGGTTTTGTGCATACAATAGCATGAAACTATAGGCCAGTTCTTAATTCTGATAAAGCAAATCAAATTTTATCAAAAATAGTATTCAACTTTTGATTTTTGTGCAATAATAGGAATTTTTTAGCAATCACTCAAATTCGCTTATAGCTGGTTACTCTTTTATGCAACAACTCCATCTCTATATTATCATACTAGAAGGGTACCCGCGCAATGCGGCAGCGGGTACCCGATGACGATGACTGTTTGTGGCGAAATATTTTTTATTTTAAACCTTCCTTATTTAGTATTGTTTCAAATACTTTAAAACGTAGTAGATATATGTTTTTTAAAAGTAGAACATTAAAATTATTAATAATGTATTGTGTGTTTAGAAGCTGAGATGGAAATGTGTTAGTTTGTGGGTTAGTTTGTAGGCTTTATTATATATATGTGAAATATGCATTAAAAGGTAGTTAATTGGGCTATTATATCACATTGATTAAATGGACTATTGCAAGTTAAGGTTCATAAATATTAGTGGCTCCTACAATTAAAGAAATTAAAATTCATAATGTAACTTAACTCCTATTCATATATATGTGTTAGTTTGAAATCCTTCCAATTAAAGAAATGTTTTTGGTCTTATTTTTTTAAGACTTCCTTTTTAGGAAAGGCCTAAATGCATTATAATGTAGTTAAGATATCTGTCTGCGTTACTGATAATATCTTCAGTTACTAGTTTGTAAAATTTGCCATAGATGGGGTATATATCACATGAATGAGCTGTTGGTTTTATAGACATTATAATAATAGTCGTGTGTTAGGATTGAACTCGAGATCACGGGATTGCACACAATACGTATGAAGAGTAAAAGAAATAATTATTTATAAATGTTATACATAATTATTAATAAACACAAAACTAGTAACGACCGTTACTATTTAACGGAGAATGACTAACGACCGTTAGATGAAAATTAGGAAAGTAATACTAATGAATATTTGGAAACAAGGGAAGGTTCCGGAATCCCTTGGGGACTCCAAACCGATCGGCCAAGGGGGTTTTCACTCCTCTTTTGTGCCTTGAGCTCCAAGTTTCAATTAGTATATAAGCAAACCCAAGATGCGTTGTTTTCTCATAACTTGTACACACACATCTTGGTGTTTTCTCTCCTTCTCTTGTCCCAAAGTCGATCCAAACTTAATCCCTTTAAGGGATTTCGATTTTCATTGCTTCAACAAAGTTTTGTGTTTAATTTACTTGCATAAACTTTTTCTTGAATTAGTACGTGTGTACAAGAACGTGATTCAAACACATTATTGTTTGATTCTTGAATTGAATTACAAAAGAGGTAAGGGGTAATTCTTATAATCCATATAAACCCTAATTAGAGTTCTTGATTTGAAGATTGCAATTTGAATCTTGTTCGGGCTAGAATCACAAAGGTATGTTTACTATTTAATATTGATTAATTAATTACATGTTATATGATCTTGTTATAATTGCTTCCGCTATGCTCACTTGATGTGTTTGATTTATTTTATATGAATGTCATGATATCATAATTCCAACAGTGGCATCTAGAGCCGTTATAATGTGTAATTAATTATCGAAACGCATAAAAATTGGATCTTGATTCGTTTAGTTACATATTTTTAGGGTTTTTTTTTAGATTCCTAACCCTAATTTTTTTATGGGTCGATTGACCTTAAAGGGTTTTAGGGTTTTGGTTTTTGATTTTTTAATATGATTAGAAATCCTATGATGTCATGTAATTTGTTATGCATTTTTGTAAACGATCTTGGTGCAATATGTTAATTGTTAAGCTTAATCCATGAAAAAGTGCATATTTGCATGGCTTTTATATTGTGTGAAAATTTAAATTGTTTAAATTGGATATATATATATATATATATATATATATATATATATATATATATATATATATATATATATATATATATATTAATTGTTAAGTTATATCGAAACATGTAAATTTATTAATAGATGTCGAATTGGGGAAGACTTCAATATTAAGTAATCAATTATGTGCTATGTGGTATTTATTTGGTTTTGGCTTACGCAATCGATTTATCGATGTATGTGACTCTTTTTCCTAGAAGAAGAAAACCTTAATTGAATAAATACGTTATACACCTAGATTTGATTATTAATAGGACTATTGAATAAGATTTGCATGTGGCTACATGTTTTATACATATTTAATTGTTATGATTATGTATATATATGTTTATTTAGTTGTTTTATTTTTTATTTTATATTACTTGTTTTTGTTTATTATTATGTTAGACATGTTTATAAACGAAAAGGGTAATTTTTTGAATAGAAAAATAATACGGACTAAATAAATGGTGAAATTGTTTTGGTTTTAAGAGTAAATTTCAAAGGATTGGTTGATTGATGTTTTTGTACATAGTGTGCGAAAGGCGGACCGAAGGTTGCCATCCAATGTACTTGTAGAGAAGGGTTTTTAAAGCTCATGCACCTGCCGGTTCTCTACAACTGCTTGGTTGCCGACTCTAGACTTACCTATATCATTATATTACGTACATTGTCATCTTAAGGGTGAATTCACCACAATTCCACAATGATTATCCGAAACACTAAGCCTTAGGGCTTATGCAAAAGTACGATATAGTGGACGATAATTGTTGGTAATTCTTTAATTGGTGAACCCAATACCTCAATCAAAACTTTGTTATTTTACTCTTAGCAAATTGGTAATAAAAATGTTTTGTAAAACCAATATTATGAAGTTGTATGCATGCTTTTTCATACATTATTTTGATCACGTCAAAATCAATACCCTTATAAAATTAAGTCAAATGCCATCTAATTAAGAACACTTGAAGTTGTAATTTACGTCACGTGAGAACTTGGCGAGATTGCAATGGAGAGGTAAATTTCATAAATTCATTGCTAGCAGATCAACTGATGTGTTGGATTTGTGAGTTTACAGGTTTTAAGTTAGATGACTTAAATTGAGTAGAAAGTGAGATCTTGGACTCAAGGCATTAAGATGAGGATTAAACATGCTTACAATACAAATGTTTTGTGATTGTAAATCCCATAAATCTAGGAATTGGACAAATGTTATGCCAATTATTGTACGACAAGTTACCTCATATTATACTTTCATTACTAGCAGATCAACTAATGCGATGAAACTATGTTTATGGAGGATCCTAGTTTTCAAGATTATTCTATGGATATGATTTCCTTGGGTATTTTAATTTTCTTGAAAAATTGTATTATCAAAAATACTAATGTTTTGAACTTTCTTTATCTGTAGAAATGGCTCAAACTGATAACACCAACTTTCGTTCTGTGTTCAAAACTTACTTTGAATGAGAAAAATTGACTGGCTCAAAAAATTTCAATGATTGGTATCGTTCACTCAGGATTGTCCTGCGAGTGACTGGTCAACTTGAAATCTTGAAAACGCCTTGTCCTGCTGAACCTGAAGGTCCTGAAGCTATTGATGTTGCCAAGGCTGAATGGAACATTGCTTGTAAAGAACATATTGATGTGGCTGCAATGATGTTAGGGGCGATGTCCACACCTCTTCAAAGGCAGTTTGAAGAGTATTTCCCCATGAACATGATTGATGAACTCAAGAAACTATATGAGAAACCATCAAATGTAGAGATTTACGATTTGATGGAGGCTCTACAGTCTACATGGTTGTAAGCAGGGTGATGGTGAACCTGTGAGTGCTCATGTGTTGAAGATGAAAAGTTTCATGGATCAACTACAAACACTTAAGAAACCCTATGACAATGATATGGCTGTGAACTTAATCAATAGATCCCTTAATAAGGAATTTAGTGATTTTGTGAGGAACTTCAATATGCATTGCGTGGGGAAGACAGTAAGTGAATTGCATGCACTGCTCATTGATTATGAGAAAGGGTTAACACCAAAGGCTCCTACACCCCAAGTACTTGCTATTCAAGGGGGTAGAATTAACAAGCCAAATGCGAACAAGAAAAAGGGTAAAGGAAAGAAGAAGGCTGATAAGAATAAGCAGGTTATGGCTTATCAACCACCTCAACCTAAGAAGAACCATCCTATGAAAAATAATCCAAAGAAGGATCAAGGATGCCATTACTGCAAGGTGATGGGTCACTGGAAGAGAAATTGTCCTCTTTATCTCGATGACTTGCGAAACAATAAGGTTAAGAAGACTGGGCACATGGACGCCAGTACTTCAGGTAACTTATTTGTCATTGAATTATTTACTTTATCTCATAAATTAAATTCCTAGGTATATAATATTGGATGTGGTATTAATATTTGTAATACACCAGGGGTTTTGAGAGGAAAGGAGACTGGCTTATGGGGAGCAATTTCTGCATGTGGGCAATGGAGCACAAGCAGTAGTTGAAGCCATAGGAGTGTTTAATTTAGTTTTACCTTTTGGTTTAGTACTTATTTTAAACAATTGTCATTATGCACCTTCTATAATTAGAGGTGTTGTTTCCTTTTCATGTTTGTTGGATCTTGGTTTTACTCATACTATTGATGGCAATAAAATTTCTGTTTCTTTAAATGGTGTATTTTATTTTAATGCTGTTGCTGTGAATGGTGTGTTTGAAATTGATATGAATGATTGTATGTCCAACAACAATAATAATAATTCGATGTACAGCATAAGTAAGAGAATGAAGTATGACTTGAATTCTTCTTACCTTTGGCACTGTAGACTTCCCCATATAGGCAAGACTCGCATGCAAAAGCTGCAAAGAGAAGGGCTTTTGAAGAATATCAATGATGAGTTATTTGATAAGTGTGAGTCTTGTATTTCTGGGAAGATGACTAAGAAACCTTTTCATAATAATATGGAAAGATCTTCAGATCTACTTGGTTTGATACATACTGATGTGTGTGGACCACTTAGACATGTGTCAAGGAGAGGTGCTGTTTACTTCTTAACTTTTACAGATGATTTCAGCCGTTATGGTTATGTTTATTTACTTAAGCATAAACATGAGGTGTTTGAAACATTTAAAGTTTTCAAAGCAGAAGTAGAATTGCAATTAGGAAAGAAGATTAAAGCTCTTCGTTCTGATCGAGGTGGTGAATACCTTAGTCAAGATTTTAAAGATTTCTTAACTGAGAATGGAATTGTCCAGAATCTCACATCTCCATATACTCCACAACAAAATGGTGTATCTGAGAGAAGGAATCGTACATTGTTGGACATGGTTCGATCAATGTATAATCTTACTAATCTTCCTTTGTCTTTTTGGGATTATGCTCTTGAATCAGCTGTTCGTATTTTGAATATGGTTCCCACAAAGAAGGTTGATAAGACACCATATGAGATGTGGACTGGAAAAGCTCTGAACTTGTCTTATTTAAAGTTCTCAGGTTGTGAGGTGTATGTTAAACGTGACTCACAAGATAAACTCTAACAAAGATCTGTAAAGTGCATTTTTGTAGGATACCCAAAAGAGACAATGGGTTACTACTTTTACTTCCCACCTGAGAACAAAGTGTTTGTTGCTAGGTATGGTGACTTACTTGAAAGTGATCTTGTATCTCAAGAAGTCAGTGGGAGAGTATATGATCTAGAATATGATCAAGATAATACATTACCTTCAGAAAACACTAGCACACTTCCTGTAGAACCTGAAAGTCTAGGTCCTCCACCGGAAGTTGATGTAGTTCCCATTCGCAGATCTTCTAGATCTGTGAAAGCTCCTGACCGTCTATGTCTTAATGTAGAGTTTGATGAGAATTTACTAGGGGATCTTAATGAACCTACTAGTTATAGAGCTGCCATTAATAGTCCTGAAAAGGAAAAATGGAAAGCTGCTATGAATGGGGAAATACAATCCATGCATGATAATGAAGTCTGGGAAGAAGTAGACCTTCCTCCTGGTGCCAAGGTAGTTGGGAGTAAATGGCTCTACAAGATTAAGAGTGACATAGATGGAAATGCACACACTTATAAGGCTCGTCTAGTTGCTAAAGGTTTTACTCAAACTTTTGAAATTGATTATGAGGAGACTTTTTCTCCTGTAGCAGACATAAGTGCTTTAAGGATTCTCATAGCTATAGCAGCGTACTATGACTATGAGATATGGCAAATGGATGTGAAAACCGCTTTCTTAAATGGTCATCTAGATGAAGACATCTATATGGCACAACCAGAAGGGTTTGAAAATCTAAAGTTTCCAAATCGTGTATGCAAACTTCAAAGGTCCATTTATGGATTGAAGCAAACATCACGACAATGGAACAAGAGATTTGATACTGAAATCAAAAGGTTTGGATTTACTCAGAATCTTGATGAGCCATGTGTGTATCACAAAGCTAGTGGGAGTGATAATGTAATTTTCCTAATTTTATATGTTGATGACATATTGATCATGGGAAAAGACATTCCAAGTTTGCAAAAGGTTAAGGCATAAAAGTGCTTTTCTATGAAAGATTTAGGAGAAGCTGCATACATTCTGGGAATCTAAATCTATAGAGATAGATCAAGGCGGTTAATTGGATTAAGTCAAAGTGCTTACATTGATAAAATATTGAAAAGGTTCAATATGCACAATTTCAATAAAGGATATTTGCCAGTGGAAGTAAAACATGGCTTATGTGATGAGTTTTGTGCTTCAACACCTGTTGAGGTGGCTCGCATGAGTAAAGTTCCTTATGCTTCGGCTGTAGGATCTATTATGTATGCGGTAAAATGCACAAGGCCAGATGTGGCGTTTGCTCAAAATATCACCAGTCAATTTCAACAGAATCCAGGTAAAAAACATTGGATTGCTGTTAAGCATATTCTTAAGTATTTGAGAAATACAAAAGATATGTTTTTGGTATATGGTGAAGAACCAGCTGCAGAACTTTGTGTTACAGGTTTCTGCGATGCGTCCTTTCAAAGTAATAAAGATGATTCGAAGTCTCAGACGAGTTATGTCTTTGTTATCAATGGAGGAGCAGTAGACTGGAAGAGCAAGAAGAACAGTACAATTGCGATGTCTGCAACAGAAGCTGAATACATTGCTGCTTCAGGAGCTGCTATGGAGGCTTTTTGGATTAGGAAATTCATTTCAGGGCTTGGTGTTATGCCTTCAATTGAATTACCTATTAATATGTATTGTGACAATTCTGCTGCAATCATATTTGCCAAAGAACCTGGAGTCATGAGAGGCACCAGACATTTTCTACGGAAGGATCACTTTGTTTGTGAAAAGGTTAACGAAGGTGAAATAAATCTGCTGAAAGTTCACACAGATGATAACTTAGCTGATCCATTCACTAAGGCTTTGGCGAAAGAAAAGCTTAATGAATTAGCCAATGGAATTGGGCTTAAATTAGCTAGTAGTTTCATGCATAACTGTTATTAGTATTTGGATAAAGGATATTATAAACAATTATTATTTTAATGAAATAAAGTATGTTGGTATGTTTATTTCTATTGTTAATTATTGTTGTCCTATTTTTGCATGTTTAAATCCATGAATAAGAGTTATTCTAAATTGTCCGTTGTCAGTTAATAATATGGGAATATTATTCAATTAAGACAAATCTGAAGGTTGGTATAATATACTTAAAGTATATTGATGCGTAGTCATGCCATTTCAGACGATATTCGATGATACTGAATATAGGACTTATCCCGACTATATGATGTTACTTTATAGATCTTGTCATTCAGTAAATCATAAGAAGTTATCCTTAGACTTGAGATACAAGATAACGGTCATGAATGTAGTACATTTTTGTGGAACAACTTAACGTTATACGTAACTGGTAGTCATAAGGGTTGTTTTCGGAAGTGTTACAAAGTTTGTGTGTTTTGCTTGTAATCAATAAAGAATTTGTTCCTTCAAATTAATTTTGGAGTTTAATATTGCTGGGCCCCTTGTAGGGTTGTCAAGGTGTTTGCGTGGCCATGCCCAAGGTCTTTCCTGAAAGGTTAAGAAGATTTGGTAATCTTGTCAATTTCTAATAACAAGAAACAGAATGGTTAATTAAGGAATGACCTAGATCCATATCCTTATTAACACGGTATTAGAAACAAAGGGATAATAATAATGAGAAATCATTAAAAGGTTTTCCAGGAGCCTTACTCGAGTTGTACTAGAGGCATCGGCGTGTTGCAAGACGCTAACCGATGTGATCACACTATTATGATATGTCTAAGTGGGAGCTGTTGGTTTTATAGACATTATAATAATAGTCGTGTGTTAAGATCGAACTCGAGATCACGGGATTGCACACAATACGTATGAAGAGTAAAAGAAATAATTATTTATAAATGTTATACATAACTATTAATAAACACAAAACTAGTAATGACCGTTAGTATTTAACGGAGATTGACTAACGACCGTTAGACGAAGATTAGGAAAGTAATACTAATGAATATTTGGAAACAAGGGAAGGTTCCGGAATCCCTTGGGACTCCAAACCGATCGGCCAAGGGGGTTTCCACACCTCCTTTGTGCCTTGAGCTCCAAGTTTCAATTAGTATATAAGCAAACTCAGGATGCATTGTTTTCTCATAACTTGTACACACACATCTTGTCGTTTTCTCTCCTTCTCTTGTCCCAAAGTCGATCCAAACTTAATCCCTTTAAGGGATTTCGATTTTCATTGCTTCAACAAAGTTTTATGTTTAATTTACTTGCATAAACTTTTTCTTGAATTAGTACGTGTGTACAAGAACGTGATTCAAACACATTATTGTTTGATTCTTGGATTGAATTACAAAAGAGGTAAGAGGTAATTCTTATAATCCACATAAACCCTAATTAGGGTTCTTGATTTGAAGATTGCAATTTGATTCTTGTTCGGGCTAGAATCACAAAGGTATGTTTACTATTTAATATTAATTAATTAATTACATGTTATATGATCTTGTTATAATTGCTTCCGCTATGCTCACTTGATGTGTTTGGTTTATTTTATATGAATGTCATGATATCATAATTCCAACATGAGCTTCCGCTGTCATGGAACAAGTTAGGAGAGTGAGATGTGTTTGGAGATCCCATATGATCATGCGCTTAAGCAGCTTAACAAAAACCTTAGGGCCGGTCTATAATAAATTTTATGTAGTGATGTAAGTGCAGAAATTAGGGGCAATTGCATATATACCCATTAAAACTTGAATATTTGCATATATACCCAAAACATGCTTAATTGACATTGTACATCATGCATTAAAAACTTGTGTTTTGGGTATATATGCAAATTTTTGAGTTTTAGTGGGTATATATGCAATTCTCCCCAGAAATTATACCGTACTCCAATTTTATTTCCTCATTGCCGCCGTAATCATATCATGATTTTTACCTTGATATCTTGATTAATGAGATGAGTGTATATATATTCATGAACGATCACATTCTACATTTAGAATAAGACAAACTCATGGGCTCACTGCATACATCAACATCTGCAATTTAGACAGGATTAACTTATAGATGTGAAAGGGCGGGGGCACACGATCTATAGTTCTATACAGCTGAATGCGATATTATATAAATAGGCAAATGTTTTATTGCACCAGGTACGAGTCACTAAACTCCAACATAATGAATAAATCACATGTGCGTATCATCTTTGTCGACTTACAAATCATATCTTTAAAATAATGTGATGACGTATAGTCTATATTTGGGCCACGAATCCAAATAATATATACTACTAGCGCCTAAGTCCACCACAAGTGGGCTGCCATGACAATGGTTTGGGCCGCAATATCATTAGCTTGGGCCCACGAGGCCCAAAGCCCAACTAAACCCACCGGGTACACGATAAGGATTATCTATTCATGGAATAGATATCCTTTCCTTGGATAAGCACCACGAGTGCGAAGAGTGAGGAGCAAGAAACCCACGCGGTTTCAGCCCCTATAAAAGGAATGATATATTCTCATTCAAAGGTACGATATACAAACCCTAACTCTCTACGAGAACCCTAAAATCGATTACTTACTCTCACGCCGGAGTCTAATCGGGGGAGACAATCCCTCGATAAGCCTAACGGTGTTGTTTATTTTCTTAGTGCGCAGGTAACAAGTACTAAGAAGCGAATTGGTACGAGAGCAAGAGCCAATAACCAGGAACGCCCAACTTTTGTATCAACAAGTGGTGCCATCCGTGGGACCCTACTAAGAACTAGGATGACAAAGCATAAGAATTCAAGCCAGCGGACTCCGCAGTCAGAAATACGTGACCATCAGAGGAAGAATCAACAAGATCCGACCTCCAGACAAGTCGCTGGGACAACCAGCGCACCTAGTCACCCAGAGGCGGGGACAACCCAACCTCTTCCAGCGGTAGAATTACCTATAAGGACTACCCAAATCACCCCAGTGGTCCCAAGCGTTGAGGAACTCCAGCGCACCCTCTTCACCACTCCTCATCAAGCTACACCCGCAGTGAACAACACTGCGCCGACAGGTGCGCCTGACCGAAACAGGGCGCCAAATACTGAGGCAGAAATTCTTGCAACAACCGAGGACGCACCCGATCTAACTTTGGGAAACTTTGTATCCCAAAATTATGAAACCCTAACCGCCCTCATGCAAGAAGAAGCATGAAGAAGGGCAAGTACGAGCCTACAAGCTCGACTCAATTTTGGTCCTGAACGCGAACCATCACCACTGCGCCACCCAAGAGGAAGACGCGCAGAACGTATCACTATCCATGATAGGTTGGGTACGACATCTGATTCACTATATTCAGAAGATAGCGAGAGGCGCACTAATGTTCACTCCAGACTTGGCAGCCGAGGAATACAAGATCGATTAGGGCCTCAGCATTCGCCAAGCCAAGGATCTTCCAAACCCGGGAGTAGGAGGATTCAAGACAGATTGGGGAGAAGGAGATCCCCAAGCAGAGATCCCTCCAGCTCTTCTTATGAAAGAAGCCGGCGCAAGCGCCGAAAAAGAGACTACCCTTCTTCCAGCGACTCCTCGGACAACGAGGATAAAGAAACAGGACACTAGAAGTCAAGAGGAAGACGTCGCGAGGAAGAGAATGAAGATATGTCTCTCCCATGGCGACGCCAGAAAATTGATGCGTTTACACGACGCATCAGCGATTACTCAGACCGCAAACGCAGGCGCATGCCCGCTAACGTGAAAACATATGATGGAACAGGTGATCCAGACGATCACCTAAAAATTTTCGAATCAGCCGCAACTATCGAAAACTGGCCACAGCCTGTGTGGTGCCACATGTTTAATTCCACGTTAGTAGGAAACGCGCGCACATGGTTTAGCAAACTCCCACGTAGGAGCATCGGTGGATTTGAGGAATTACGGAAAGCATTCCGCCTCAACTTCACCCAGCGAAAGAAGTGCGCTAAAAACCCTGTGGAGCTAGCAAGAGTGAAACAGCGTCAAGGGGAATCAACCAGCGCTTTTATGGAACGTTTCAAGGATGAGTCCATACAAGTCAAAGCATGTCCTGAAATCCTAAAAATTTCAGGGTTCATGAATGGGATCAATAACCCAGAACTCATCCGGAAGCTGAACGACAAAGTTCCACAGACTTTTGATGAGTTAACAAAGCGCACTAGATCCTTTATACAAGGAGAAGCAGCTGCTGCGGATAGCAAAAAAGGTTATTCAAACTATAGGCAACAAGAACAGCCGCGGAGACAATCCAACGATCAGAATAACAACCGCAGCAGGAATTACCGCAGTGGAAGAGACAATGACAAATATACCCCTCTTACAAAAACTCCGAGAGAAATATTTGTAACAGAAGGTGCGAACTTCCCAAAACCACCACCAATGCGCACTGCAGAAGAAAAGCGCATAGGGAGCGGATACTGCGAGTACCATGGCTAAAAAGGCCATACAACGAACGAGTGCGTCCAACTAAAACAACTAATTGAAAAGCTAGTAAGAGAAGGCAGGATGGACCACCTCGTCAAGAACATCAAAGAGGGGAAAGATAAACAGAGAAACGGGGGTAAGAAAGAACCCCCCCAAGGAAAAAGCTGATACTATATACATGATACAATCATGGCAACGCAAGATAAAGCAAAAAGTCAGCCAAAAATTCTCTCCAGAAAAAGAAATATCTTTCCCTACTATAGCTGCGGACAACGCAGTAGTGGAGCCTCTAACTATTGAAATACATACAGGAGGACATGATATCCACCGCATGTACATCGATGGAGGAGCATCCGCAGATATCCTGTACGATCACTGTTTCAAAAGACTGCGACCCGAGATTCAAAGTCAATTGATACCAGCAACAACGTCATTAACAGGATTCACAGGAGAAAAGATCTGGCCCATGGGGCAGTTACGCTTGTTGGTGGTCGTAGGAGATGAACAACACTCAACCGCAACATGGATAAACTTTATGGTAATAAAGTCCCCTTCACCATACAATGGTATCATTGGGAGACCGGGAATATCATCCATGCGCGCTGTACCATCCACAGCGCACGGAATGCTTAAATTCCCAGTGGAAGGAGGAGTTGTCACTCTCTATAACACAACAGTACCACCAAGAGAATGCATCGCAGTAACAACTGAAGCAGAGACTATTCCAGAACAGCGCACCAAAAAAAGCCAAATTTAAAAGTCGCTATTCATCCAGATTATCCGGAACAACAAGTTTCGATTGGAGGATCTTTATCTGACAAAGGTAAAGCATCTATATGCGCACTCTTGCAAAAGAACCTAGACATCTTTGCATGGGAACCAAAACATATGACGGGAGTACCGCGCTCTATCACAGAGCATAAGCTACAAATCCGACAAGGATACCCTCCAATACGACAAAAGAAACGCGGCCAGGCCCCAGATCGTGCAAAGGTTATTCTGGAAGAAGTACATAAGCTCGTAGATGCAGGCATCATGCGCGAAGTATACTATCACGACTGGCTTTCTAACCCAGTTATGGTAAAGAAGAGCGATGGCAGTTGGAGGATGTGCGTGGACTTCACGGACCTCAACAAAGCATGTCCACAGGACTGCTATCCACTACCAGAGATAGACTGGAAGGTCGAGTCCTTATGCGGATACCCTTTCAAATGCTTCCTAGATGCATATAAAGGGTATCATCAGATCCAGATGGCAGTGGAAGATGAAGAAAAAACAGCTTTCCACACCAGTCAAGGAGTGTACTGCTACACAAAAATGCCTTTTGGCCTGAAGAACGCTGGCGCGACATACCAACGACTGGTGGAAACAGCTTTTGAAAAACAAGTAGGCCGCAACTTGGAAGTCTACGTTGACGACCTTGTCATCAAAAGCCATACAGAGGACGAATTGGTGCGCGACATCGAGGAAACATTCAGAACATTGGGGCGAATAAACATGAAGTTGAATCCCAAGAAGTGCACCTTTGGCGCAACTGAAGGCATGTTCCTCGGATACTTGATAGAACCCGATGGAATCAAGCCTTGCCCAGAAAAGACAAAGGCTGTTATTGATCTACCCTCACCGCGCACACTCAAAGAAGTCCAGTCATTGAATGAAAAGCTAGCAGGGCTAAACCGTTTCTTATCTAAGTCAGCAGACAAATCTCTTCCTCTCTTTAAAACACTCACGAAGTGTACTAAAAAGGGAGACTTTCGCTGGACTAAAGAAGCGGAGGAAGCTTTCCAACAACTCAAAAACCATCTGGCATCTCTTCCCAAACTTGTCGCACCGCGACCAGGGGAAGAACTAATCATGTACTTATCGGCAACCCATGGAGCAGTTAGCGCAGTACTATTGACAGATAGGAACTCCGTCCAGACACCCATATACTTTGTAAGCAAAGCCCTGAAGAAAACAGAGACTAACTACAGCGCTATGGAAAAGCTGGTCTTAGCTCTAGTATTCACAGCCAAAAGGCTACGCAGATACTTTCAAGCGCACCCAATAGCTGTAATCACTGATCAGCCAATCAAACAGGTTATATCTAAGCCTGACGCATCAGGACGCTTACAAAAGTGGAGTGTACTACTAAGTGAGTATAACATCTCATACAGACCGCGCACTGCAATCAAAGGACAAATCTTAGCCGATTTTATCATGGAGAAGCCAGACAGCGACAGCCCGACATCCACAACTAAAACAGATCTACAGGAACCCTGGATTCTGTTCACAGATGGGTCCTCATGTGTAGATGGATCAGGCGCAGGCCTTATTCTTACAAATCCAGAAGGTATGGAATTCACCTATGCGCTACGCTTTGAATTCACAGCCACAAACAATGAGGCAGAATACAAAGCCCTACTAGCCGGACTACGTATCGCAATCCAAATGGGTGTACGCAACCTAGAAGCAAACGTAGATTCGCGACTAGTCGCTAACCACGTGCTAGGTGAATACGAAGCCAAGGATGAACACATGATCCAATACCTGGAAAAGACAAAATCCTTGATCAAGAACTTTGATAGGTTCACAATAAAACAGGTGCCTAGAGGAGATAACAGGAAGGCGGACGCACTCAGCAAGATCGCATCCACAAGTTTCGCACACCTCTCAAAACAGGTATTGGTAGAAACCCTAAAAAATAAGTCAATCTTGGAAATGGAGATATCAACGGTGATAGAGGAACAAGATCCTACATGGATGACACCCATCATTGAATTTATTAGCAAGGGAACCCTACCCCAAGATCATAAAGACGCTCGAAGAATACGGCGCACAGCGCAACGATTTGAATTACGCGACAACATACTCTATCGACGGTCTTTCTTACAGCCATGGCTTAGATGTGTTGGACCCCTTCAAGCAGACTACGTACTCCGAGAAATTCACGCTGGATCATGTAGTATGCACTCAGGGCCGCGATCCATGGTGGCAAGCGCTCTAAGGTCAGGGTACTATTGGCCAACAATGCATCGCGACGCACGCGATCTGATAAGAAAATGCAGCAATTGCCAAGTACATAGGCCAATTCCGCGCCGACCACAACAAGAGCTAACACCAATTACCTCACCATGGCCATTTTACAAATGGGGTATTGACATCGCAGGACCCTTCCCTGTAGCAGCTGGAGGAGTAAAGTTCCTCATCGTAGCCATAGACTACTTTACGAAGTGGATCGAAGCAAAGGCGGTGGCGAACATCACGGGAAACCAAGTCAAACGCTTTGTCTGGGACAACATTGTCTGTCGCTTCGGACTACCGGGTGCGATCATATCAGACAACGGAAAACAATTATGTGATAACCCATTCAAAGATTGGTGCGCACAATTGAACATCACACAACACTTTGCTTCAGTCAAACACCCACAAACCAATGGCCTAGTTGAGCGCGCAAACCGCAGTCTAGGCGAAGGAATAAAGGCGCGCCTCGACAGACACAAAGGAAGGTGGGTAGATGAGCTCTCGCATGTCTTGTGGGCGCATCGCACAACAATCAAAACCAGTACTGGCGACACGCCATTTTCCCTAGTCTATGGAACAGAAGCCGTCATACCAGCTGAAATAGGAATGCCAACTATACGCACAGCAGAGGTCAACGTCACAACAAACGACGAGGAACGGCGCATAGACTTAGACGTACTGGAAGAAAGACGCGAACGCGCAGCTATACGCGAAGCAAAGGCTAAGGCAAAAATGAAGAAGTATTATGATGCAAAGGTCAAACACACTTCATTTAGACCAGGAGACTTTGTCTACCGCGCCAACGACGCAAGCCACGCAGAAGACACAGGCAAGCTCGGACCTAAATGGGAAGGACCTTACGAGGTCACAGACGCGCTCGGCAACGGCGCATACAGACTGCGCGATATGGAAGGTCAAGACCTAGCGCGCACCTGGAACATCTGCAATCTTAAAAAATGTTACTTCTAGGCTACGGCCCTTACACAGACACCCTCGCATCCTACGTGATGCCCAATAAGTGTTTGTTTTTTCTTTCCTAGGAATTGTATTTTCTATTTTTTCAAAAACTTGCAAGTATCAATAAAATGTTATGGTTTCTAGCTAACTCCATAGCGTATTTTACTTTATTGCATATATGTCAATATTGTTTATCTTATATTTTTGCCTACATGGCGTGCATGCACCACTTAAAGACCCACGACGGCATAAAGGATGAGTTAACCTACTAATTCACTCGTTGAGTAAGAGGGTTGCAAACCCATCAACATTTGATCACGTATCCTTACTAAGCGCCTTACTCTTGAGACGTTGAGGTAAGTTTTGCGTTCGCACCCCACGACGGATGCGCACATACTAAGTACACTGTACAAGCTTAGAAACATAACGAGCCAAAACATTTGGTCAAATAATAAAACTTCGCAAACAATGCAAGTATAATTTTTAAAGTTACGCACTTAACGCGCCAAGACACTTGGTCAAAACTTCGCAAACAATGCAAGTATAATTTTTAAAGTTACGCACTTAACGCGCCAAGACACTTGGTCAAACCTTCGCAAACGATGCAAGTATAAATTTTAAAGTCACGCACTTAAAAACACTTGGTTAAATAAGTTGGCAAACAATGCAGGTATACTTTAAGTCACGAACTTAAACAAAAAATTATCTTATTCATAAGTTATTTACAAAAATTACAAGGCAAAGACATAATATACAAAAAGCCTATATGCTATGGCGATGCTCAGGACTCTCCTCCGGAGCGGCGGAACTCCCCGCTTCCTGCAGCCTCCTCAAAGTCAAAGCATCCTGCATAGATACGGTCGGAACGCTTACAGGCACACCATCTGACCTGGGGATGTGTGCAGCGCCAATGCCACACATCACTGCCTTACCCTTAATACCCTTCTTCACAGCAACCCTCTGCTCATGTCGCTCCAGCACCTCTTTCAAGGGAATCTCCCTCTCAAGAGCAAAGGGTTTGAGGATGTCGCGAGGCCGCGCGAACACAGGAACTTGAAGCTGCGAAACATCAGGTTTCAGATAGTAATCTGATTCCCCTTCTCCATTCTCCCCAAGATGGCGCTGCAATGTCAACCACGCCATCAGTACATCTATGGGGTCATCTTGATCGCGCTCCAGCCTCCCAATGTGAGGCAGCTCAAGAACTTTCAACCCCGCCATTGCCTGCAGCAACTCATCATAAGCAGTAGGGCTGTACCCAGGGACTTCCGCCAAGTCCTTCTTCAGCAACTTGGCCTCGTGGAGATCCTCCATAGCCTGTGATCTACCATGCGCCATCGCGCAATGCACCATCTTCCCAAAGGCGTCCACCACCTCTTGGGACTCTAGCGTGCCCATGGCTGCCAGGCGCAGCCCATGGCTAATCAACCACCTACATTCACAAAGACAATTTGTGTCAGTAAAAAAGCATGGCGATAAAGTTATTTTAAAGGAGAATAAAATAAAAAGAATACCTGCGCTCAGCAATGGTCGACATCAAATGAGGATATAATTCCTCGTCGTACTCAATGCTAAGGCGACGCAGCTTGTCCTCCTGCGCCTGGATGATCTTCACCATCTCCTCCCTAAACTTGGTGAGGCTAGCGTAGTGCTCCACCTTCTTCTCCTCCAAGAAGCGCACGACAAAAGTCAAGTCCGACTTATAATGGTGCAGCTCTCCACGCGCCTTCACCACTTCAGCCATGGCGGACAGCTTCTCGTGGGTGATCTTCTCAGCATGCACCCGCGAGGCCTCCAACTCCACCTGCGCATCAGCCAACTGCGCACGAAGCTTCGCCAACTCCTCATCCTTCTGGGCAAGAGCACTGCTCTCCCCAACATACTTCTCTTTTAACTGAGCCATCAGCTCAGCTTGGCGCGCCGCAGTCGCAGCCAGCTCATCAATCAGCTGCTGCGCCTCTCCACCATCAGCAACCTTGGCTTTCCCCTCCCTGTTTTTATTCTGTGGAGAGGAAACCTCATCAACGAAGACTCCATCATTCTTCGCAGCATCATCCCTACGCAACAAGAAACAGTTAGTAAATATTACAACAAGTAATATAATAAAAAAAAAGAGAGAGAGATGATAAAGACGCAAACACTTACAGAAATGGAGAAGCCTCATCAACCTTCAACCACGCACCAGAAGTAGATGTCTCTTCTGCATTAGATTCCGCGTCCCCAATGACGTGTCGACGCCTCTTCCTAGTGCCACTGCATCCAGCCTCTCCCTTGCGCTTAACATTCTGCCCAACTTCCTCTTTCAGCACCTCCTCAGGATTAAGGATCTTTATGCTGTCAGACGACCCCGATTGCGCCTCCTTGTGCGCCACCTCTACAGTGGGCGTCACCTCCAAAGTGGGCGCCACCTCCGCATCGGGCGCCACGCTCTGAACAGGCGTCACTTGGAGCGGTGGCGTGTTCTCTGGGACCGCCTCTGGCAGGACGGTCAAATGACCCTCCGTCGCCTCCAGTAGGGGCTGCTCCCTCAGAGGGCGCACCCTTATAGTTACCAGCTTCGGCTTGTCCAGCTTAACCACAGCAAACAGATCCATCTCTGTGTACATCAATAAAGCAAGAAAGAAAAAAGGGATTAGTTATTAAAAGCGCACATACACAAAAAAAACTTACAAAGCTTGAAGTAGAAGGGATGAGCACCCACCCCAGCCGTCCTCACTCAGGAAAGTAGGCACCTCATCCGCAGCGCCAAAATAAGCGCGACTCAACCCCATATGCACCAAAAACTCCTCCGGATAGGGGTTAATGGCCAGTCGGTTGGCATCCAGAATCTGCGCGTCAGCCAGCCTGTAGGAACCGGGTGCGGGGCGCCCATCCCTTGGTAATGTATCCTGAGTATAAAACTCATGGGGAAAGGGAAAGACTACATCGTCAACCCAGAAAAAGTACTCCCTCCAATTTTTCAGGGCGTCTACTTTCTCAGTATAACACTGAAGCGCCCCCTGGCGCTTCGCAAAAGAAACCCAACCATTTGACCACGTCGTGTGGTAAAAGGAGCGGAACAAGGCCACGGTTGGTTCTATCGCAAGTAAACGGCAGTTTACTTCAAAATTCGACACCTTAGCCGCACCTATACAGTGCAGCTGAGAGATGTGAAGGCGATAATGATTGAGCAAATCGCTCAGGAAAATAGATATGGGTACGCGGTAATTCGCGTACTCAAAGAATTTCGTGTATAGCCCTATTTTCCCTTCGGGGAAATCAGCTATACACGCGTCCACATCTGGAGCCTCTGGATGGACATCCAAAGGCACGAAAAAGTCAGACGAAAATTGAGTAACATCCTCAATAGACATCGCAGAGCGAAAGTCTTCTAACTGAGCAACCATCTTCATCAAAATACTAAGTGAGACGCACAAAAATTACCTACGAAAATGAGTATTTTCTTTACAAAAACGCTTTCAAGAAAAGTGAAGGATAGTGAGTGTGTGTTTTACTGTGTGATCGTAAAAAATGAGGCGGTGACTCTTATATAGGGAGTGAAAAAAACCCTAGTTTACCTCCACGTGGAATCCACTCATAAAACGTATGGCTGGAACTGAACCGGTACATGCACTTTTTCCCGATTCACGAGGGCCACGTGGACACTACCCCCATTTTTCGAGGTATCCGTTTGAAATACCTAGGACTAGGTGCATTGCACTTAAAAATGGGCGGTAATATTCACTTGTTCTCCCGCCACGCTTACCGCTGATAAAATTAGTCTAGTATCCGCGGCTACGAGCCACGCACACTAGACTGGGGGGGACATGATGACGTATAGTCTATATTTGGGCCACGAATCCAAATAATATATACTACTAGCGCCTAAGTCCACCACAAGTGGGCTGCCATGACAATGGTTTGGGCCGCAGTATCATTAGCTTGGGCCCACGAGGCCCAAAGCCCAACTAAACCCACCGGGTACACGATAAGGATTATCTATTCATGGAATAGATATCCTTTCCTTGGATAAGCACCACGAGTGCGAAGAGTAAGGAGCAAGAAACCCACGCGGTTTCAGCCCCTATAAAAGGAATGATATATTCTCATTCAAAGGTACGATATACAAACCCTAACTCTCTACGAGAACCCTAAAATCGATTACTTACTCTCACGCCGGAGTCTAATCGGGGGAGACAATCCCTCGATAAGCCTAACGGTGTTGTTTATTTTCTTAGTGCGCAGGTAACAAGTACTAAGAAGCGAATTGGTACGAGAGCAAGAGCCAATAACCAGGAACGCCCAACTTTTGTATCAACATAATGAAAAGATAATTAAGCATGTATTATATATCATCAATTAAGTGTATGGAAATTCAACCTTAAGTAATTCGAATGCATGATACAATTATTCATGTAGAACATTTGGACCATCACACACTTAAACTCCAACATAGTTCTATATAATGTTCTAATCAACTAAAATCAAAGTCAAAGGTTAACTGGGATGGCAAGTAGAGGTAGATTCTTTTGTAAAGTAAACCCAAACTTATCAGTCATGTCCATATCTTGTGGTCTAACTCCCCCTTCGATCTTCCAGTCAAAATTGTGAATCAAAGACCCCAACATCAAATGCAACATTCTATGAGCAAGAGGCAACCCGGGACACATCCTTCTTCCGGTTCCAAATGGAATGTACTCAAATTCTTGACCTTTGTAGTCGATTTTAACATCTAGAAACCTTTCTGGCTCGAACATTTGTGGGTTTGGCCATACATTTGAGTCTTGGCCCATGGCCCACATGTTACACAAGACTTGTGCATCTTTTGGGATCATGTAGCCTCGGACCTTGACATCTGATATGGCTCTATGAGGGACTAGAAACGTAACAGGGGGATGCAAACGAAGAGTTTCTTTAACGACGGCTTGTAAATAAGGTAATCTAGAGATGTTTGATTCGTCTATAGGTCCATCTTGATTTTCCATTAGTTCCTTAAGCTCGGATTGGGCTTTTGACATTTTTTCAGGGTTGCGGATTAGCTCAGCCATTGCCCATTCAAGTGTGCTTGATGTTGTATCAGTTCCGGCTATAAATAGATCCTGCACAATAGATTTTGTCATGAATATACGAAACAGTTATGTAAATCCAAAATCTCAATAGATTTTTCACAAAAATAGACCATTGGTCTAGCAATATCCAGATGTATTGTATAAAAAAAAGATACTACAATACATCTGGATATAGTATCTTACAAAGAGCAATACTCGCATGTCATCAAGACTAATTGATGGTATCTCGCTTTCGCACATGTCCAATAGCAAATCCGTAAGATCATTGGTTGACGAAGGTGCATCAGATGACCGTGTAGCTCTTGTTTCTAATCGAATATTGATATGTTTCTCAAATATCTCCATCAGCTTTCCACTAATAAGATTTGCTCGCTTCAGCAACCCGTGTGGATCCAGAGGACGCAGTACGGGAAAGAAATCGGCTAGATTAGGTGTTCCACCAACTTCCATTAATGCACCTACGAGATCTTTAAACTGCTCTGCTGAAATCGAATCATATTGAGCTAAATCAATGGAGAAGATGAAGTTCGAGAGAACGTTAAGAGTTGTTATAGCTGCAGTTTGACCAATGTTTACTGCTTTTTGAATCGCACTGCAGTCTTGGATATAAGTAAAAAGCTCTTGAACCTTTTTCTTACGTAAAGCCTGGCTAGCATCAAGTTGGCGTACAGAAAATAACTGTTCTTTCGATATTCTTCTTAGACTTCGCCATTTATCCCCAACCGGCAACCAAGCCATAGAGTTTTTTTCAAGGTTGTGCGTGTAACTGTAAGCAACATACGGGATAGATCTACTAGAGGTAGACATATCGTGTTTTGAAAAGAGCTCTTGCACCATTTCACGGGATGAAACAACAATTGTGGTGGTGCTACCGAGCTTAAGTGACATTAACGGTCCATAAGTTTTGGAAAGAGCAGCAAGCGAGTGGTGTGGTTTGTTTCCAAGTTTAAAGATGCTTCCAATGATCGGAACTGGGTATGGGCCAGGCGGTAGTCGGGCGGAACTGCCCGATTTTCGGTTGCCCCATTGGGTAGTAAAAATGTATAAGAAAGAAACAATGGAGAGTAAGATGTAAAGCATTGTTGAGTCCATTTATTTTCCTACTAAATTTTATGTCGATAAACTTATATTTATATTGGTACTACAGAAAAGTGATAGATGCTGAGAACGTGAGGCTATGATAAAATGATAAATGTACAAGTGAAACTGTTGCTAAAGCACATGCCATGTATTTTACAAGGTAAAAACAAAATGATATATACAAAATGAGAATTGCTACATCCACAAACAATTTACAAAAATAAATCCACACAAAGAAGGTGTCAACATGTGATTGGTTTGATGAAAGAGAATAGGAAGAAAGTGTATCAAAATACACCAATCACATGTTGCCACCTCATTGTGTGAATTTGTTTTTGTAAATTGTATGCGGATGTAGCAATCCTCAAACAAAATTAAGTGATCAAGAACTTGAGTTTTATGTTTTCTAATTTACAAACTAGTTCGACTCAAGATTATGCGAATTAAACTTTACTTTCAGATACAAATTTGTGTTTACTTACAATACAAAATAATGCATTGGCTTTCTTACAATATTAGATTATTTATTTATTTTTTATTTTTTATTTTCCTTTTTGCTTGAAACTCAACTTTTATATCTACCTACAATGTTTAAACATTGAATTACACAAATAATAATAATAATAATAATAATAATAATAATAATAATAATAATAATAATAATAATAATAATAATAATAATACACCCTCAAGTAAACATAACACATTAATATTCTCATTTATAGCATGAAACTCAACTTTTAAGTATTACTAACAGGGTACATGCACAATGTGACAATGACTACATTTGTAACTAAATTTTCCAGTGAACATATATGGTTTTTGGTGTATGTGTATTTGTGGCCATAACTTTACGAATGAAGGTAATTTAAGTTAGATTAACTTTAAACAATAGTAAGGCAAACAATTTCATATCTAAATAAACGTAAGGTCGGAAAACAAATAGATGTACATATATTGTTATGCGCAAGCATATGACTCGAGAAAAGTGACAATGACAAAAAAAATTATTTTAATTAAGTGAAAGATATTGGGATGTTATTCGTACCAACAAAGTGATGCTAATAAACCTTCCAAACATTTATTTATTTATTTATTTATTATTATTTTTTTAATAAAACTGCAGACCAGAAAGTAACAAATATAAAACATAAAGGTTGACAAGTTAAAAGTAAGGTTGCAAAGATCACTAGGCACTAGTGGAGCGGTCAGGTATCTCCTAACGATTAATCGATTATGCGAGAATTAATCGAGGATTAATCAGATTTGATTTTTTATTCTCTCTCATAATTTTTCATCAATTAATTTTTTAAATTAACCAATTATATCTTTAGGTCTAGGTTTTAGTTTTATGTATACAATTCATTTTCTTTTTATAAATTTTGTTATTATAAATATTCCTAACTCTAAAAGTATTATTTTATAAAGTAAAAATAAGTTCCTAGCAAGCATTGAAAGCGCACAAAAAGATCTTTGTTATGTGCCAGTACCTTTTGCATTTTATTTTTTATAACGTAGTCAATATGCAATATTTTATTTTTGATAACGTAGTCAATATGCAACTTTATCAACAAACAATTACTTGTTTTTTTGTGATCTCATAAAAGATTATAAAAATATGACAACAAACTTGATTTGAATTCAATCGTGGAAAGAAGTTGTCCCTTCGAATCCTCCTCTTTTTTCTTTGAAAAAATCAAAATCGCCGCGTTATTTAATATACAAATTATAGTCTCAAATTTCTTAAATACACAAATTTCTTTTTGAAGCTAACCCATATTTCAAATTACGACTGTGTTTGCCAAGCAATTTTGAATTTTCATAAGACTGGATGGCATGGGTGTGACTTCTCACTAAGTGAGGAGGTAGTCACGCGCCACCCCTATTCCAGTGGGCACGAGTCATGCGCGTGGGAGGCCAAAAAAAAGAAGAAAAGATGAGTGGCTGATACCTTGGATTGCGTCCTTGCAACAGGTTTTACCTCTTAAGGGATATTGAGAAGCTTGCAACTCTCACCAGGCAGTGTACCTGATCGTTGTAGTATAGTATAGTGACAAGTACCAGATGATTGATTGTTCAACTCAGGAATGGTGTCACTAGGATTAGAAAGCCTACTAAATTAAGTCTAGAGGTGAGTGATGATTCTTTTTGTATTTTTTTATATTTTATGAAAGCAAGTAAAATCTCGAGTTTTGAAGGAGTGGGCAGAATTAGTTGCTAGCCAACTAACCCAATTAACTAAAGATGCAATCAAAATAAAAGAAATGGAAATAAAACTAATATACTAAAGTGGTGGAAACAATAATGAGAAAAGTTGTGTTTACTTAGATTTCATTACTCCCTAGATATCTTTTACCGGTTGATTAGCTTGTTACAATTGCATGGATGACGGATTATATTCCTTAATACTAGTCGTAGGGTCGTGTACAATATTCCCTAACTCTATAAGATCCTACTTCACTTCTATGTAGAGCCGATTAAAAGCTCCTAACATGGGATCATTAGAATTCACTTATGCATTAAATACAACCAAAAATCGTAATACACCTCCGATCATGTTTCTTAAGACGTTCAAGCAAGTTACTAATGGAAGTCTGCCAGTTTTCTTAAGCCTAACATCGAATACAATCATCCGTAACAATTATAGACAAACAATCAACCAATAATCAACATCTAGGTTTCACTACATCTAAGCAAACACAATAAACGCCTAGCCTAACATGTTAAAAGAAAGATAAACATAAGATAGAATCAAACAATACATAGACATATTGAATGATTATTGGAGAACTTATCTTTATTAAAACATGAAAGAAAGAAAGGTTTGAAACCCCTTCAATATGCAGGAAATTCAACCTAGGGTTTGTGTGTGATATTCCACAACTTGTTTCACCCTTTGTTCCACACTTTACAATGAAAAATTAGAAAAATATATATAGACTAAGCATCCTGACGGCATCATGTGTTGGCTTCTAACGCTGTCAACTCACCGCCAAGTTGAAATTCATATTGCCTAGATCCAGTCTTGACGCCTTCATGTGCAAATTAACTCTGGGCCGTCACTTGTATTTGGACCCTGACGGCCTTGGTGACGTCGTCAGGCCATTAACAAAGAAAATGTTCTGGGTCGTCACGTTATAAGTTCCACATCCACCTCTTTTGTCACTCTTGACGCCGTTATGTATTAAGGCTTGAAGTCGTCAGGTACTGTTCCCAGCAAGGAATTTGAGACTTTGCCGTTTTCTTCATTTTTATGCTCCAAAAACGTTCAAAACGATTCCTTTTCCATATTTCTCCTCAAATGTACCTAAAATGACAAAATGAACGATTTAGGATAATAATTGATCAAATAATCACGAATTTAGGCTTAAATGACCCCTTAAAAGCGGTACACTTTTCGCCTCATCAGTGGCTCACTTTAAGTGTGTTTGATAAATTATGAGCATTTTTTTTTTTTTTTTTTTTTTTTTTTTTGGTTTGTTTTGTTAGTGTGTAGGGGTATTTAATTGAGTATATTTATATAAAATAGGTATTTTTATGAAAGTTGAGGGGGAGGTGACAAAAACAGTTGAAAAGTGAGAAAGAGAGTGAGGAAAAGTGAGAGAAGAAATAAACTGTGATGGCGCTGATGTGTAGTATAATGACTATGGCCTTTAGCGTAAAACCACAATTAGCCCATGAGAGCTAGAAAAAGGAGATTAAGTGTTACAAAATATAAAAATGCAAAATTAATAATCTTAGGCCCCGTTTGGTTCGCGGAATATTTTTGATGGAATTGGAATCTATCTATGAAATTGGAATGTGAAGGAATTGTAATGTTAAAGAATTGAAATGTTAAGGATTGGAATCTCAAAGAATTGGAATTTGCAAAACTAACGCGTGTTTGATTTGAAGAAAATAAAATGACAAAAAACAAATTATATTAAAATATTTTATATTAAAATTGATAAGTAAATAATAATAATAATAACAATAATAATATTATTATTATTATTATTATTATTATTATTATTATTATTATTATTATAACATCAGTTTATTACCAAACTAAAAACTTACCTATTTGACATTCACTTTATTATTATTATTATTATTATAATTATTATTTAATAATTATAATAATAATAAATATAATTATAATAATAATATAAAAGTAATAATATTATTATTATTAAAAAAATATTATAATAATATCAAAATTATTATTATTATTATTATTATTATTATTATTATTAAAATAATATTATAATAATATTAAAAAATAATATTAAAATAATAATGTTATTATTAAAATAATATTATAATAATATTAAAAAATAATATTATAATAATATTAAAAAATAATATTATAATAATATTAAAAAATAATATTATAATAATATTAAAAAATAATATTATAAAATAATAATAATATTATTATTAAAAAATTATTATTATTAATATTATTATTAAAATAATATTATAATAATATTAAAAAAATAATAATATTAATATTAAAATTAAAATTATTATTATTATTGTTATTTAATAATTATAATAATATTAATATTAAAAAATTTTAATAATAATAATAATAATAATAATAATAATAATAATAACCGATAAACATACTGAATTCTATAGAATTATAAGCATTCCTCACACTTTGCTATGGAATGTTGAATTCCACAGAAATAGGATTTTGAAGGATTTCATTCTATTCTATTTGCCAACCAAACACGTTAAGGAATGGAATTCAGATTCTGAATTCCTTGAATCTGCCAACCAAACATGCTATGGAATGGAATCAGATTCCAATTCCATCGAAATCCTGAAGATTCCACGAACCAAACGGGTCCTTAATATGTGATAAAGTTCTAATCCATCATACTCCACTTGGTATAAACCAACACTGGTTGTCAAAATGAAAGAAAATAAGGATTTTTTTTGTGTCGACATGGTTTATTAGAAAACAAACACACCAAAACATTCAAATCTTGAAAACAACTAATGGCTCTTAAGTCTTATACATTCTAACCTTACACCTAAGCACACTAGCTTTTTCTCTCCTTTTACTTCTCCTCACTTCCTATCACTTTTATGGACATGGTCAACTTAACTTCACCATTCATTAAAATTCCCTCTTTATAAAAATATGCCCCATTAAATAAACCACCCACACCCACAAACAAAATAAAAAATAATAAAACAAATGGGTTGGGTCCACATCACCGAGCAAAACTCGGTGAGCAGGTCACCACAAGTTGTCTAGATTTGTGTGATTCACTTAGTGACTTCGGAGATTGGCATGGTAAACTAAATGACTTTGCCAGTCACTTTTTGGCGTCTCACACCCCAAAACCGCACAAAAACACGGTTATATCCTAGCATGGGAAGTGTACACCTGCTTTGTTATTGACCTCATTTAAAGAAAATAGCAGTTCATATGGCATGTATACGATTTATATTAATTTTTTATAAGTAAATCTTTTATTTCAAAATTCCAAACAAAACTCAAACACATTTAAAAACTTTACATTTCCCATCAAAAAATTTGAAGAAGTGGCGAAAATAAGCCCAACGACCATTGACCACATCAAACAACAAAAATCAAGGTTTTCAAGATCGGGATCCTACCCAGGATCGTTTTCGTCTTTGCAAGATCGTGATCATAAGATCGGATCAAGATCTTAAGATCCTACTATAATATCATTTTCTTAATAGTTTTTGTAATATTATACAAATTTACAAATTATTATAATCATAAACACAAAATTATATGAATGTTCCATTGAAATGTTGTCCTAAATTATGATTATAAAATTTCTAATAAGATTAACATGTTGTTTTATAAATTCTACAAAAAATAATCTAGAAATTTGCAGTTTTTTAGTTTGTTATCCAAGAAAAGTAGGATCGGATCGAATTAGATCTTAAGATCCTATGGTCAAGATCGGGATCCTATAAGATCTTAAGCTGTCAAAGATCCTATGTAAGATCCGGATCATTTTTGCTTTGCAGTATCGTAAAATCGTAAGATCCTAAGATCAGGATCGGGATCCTGACAACCATGACAAAAATCTTAAAACATAACAATAAAAAGTGAATTGGCTCAAGATATAACATGGCTGCAACGCAATACTGGATGTTGTAAAGTGTAGGAGATCTTTACACTTCACCATCCTTCAATTTTTGCCAAGCTAATTAACAAAATAAGTATCATCACTGCCATAACCAAAAAAACAATATTTAACCAATTCAAATATGCAAGATCCAAACATAACACATTGAAGATCAGCCGTTCTACAAACACGAGGTCCAAACATATCGAAACATCCTCATATTCAAATACAACCAGAAACCACCAAACGTCATTACATTCTGGACCGCCGAAACCCAAAATATGACTACCAAAACATCACTGGCCAGTATTAATCTCATATAACACAAAATTCTATAAAAACAGAAATACCTCGAGACAAAAGGAGGTCAAACACCGCCATGGCTACACACACCGGTTGCATGTATTCACAGGCCATCCAGGTTGCCCCACCAAGAACAGTCCGAACTAGGGTGTAATCGAGTCAAGCCAAACTTGAGCTTGACAGGGCTTGAGCTTGGATTGAAATATATAAGGTATGCTTGAGTTTGGCTTGATAGCTTGACAAGCTTTAATCATGCAGGCTTGAGCTCGGCTCATGTAAGGCTTGAGCTCAGCTAGAAAAGCTTGATCATTCATATATAAACATTAAATTTGATAGTCAAACTCATCAATAAATTCAAGAAAATACGCGATAAACTCAAAAGGAAAAAACCTTTACAAAACATTTGGAAAAATTAGGGTTTAAATGGACCTCCTACAAAAATTTAATTATTATACCAATATTCACGTTAATTTTAAGTCGTTTATATAAATATGTATACTAAAAATAAATAGGTTCTTGAAAGCTCAAAAAGCTCGAGCTATTAAAGGCTCGAGCTCGGCTCGTTATGTGTTTCGAGCTTGTTTATTGGGCTTGGGCTCGGGCTTGAGCTCGATAAAAGTTTGACTCGATCGAGTCAAGCTCAATCTCGAGCTTGAGTTGCTTAATAAAAGCTTGGTTTTTTTGCAAACATCACCGTTAGTCTACAAAAACAGAAAACATCTTCAAAAAGGTTAAAAACAAAAGACCCCGGGAATATACGATATTACAAACAACATCATTAGCTCTATACATTCTTAGATCTTAAAAGGTCTATATTCAACAGGTCGAGAGCCAAAGACAACCACCAACCAACAACACCCAACTACGCCACAGGTACACACAACAAACTATATCAATATATCAATAGACAACTAAAACCACACACAAAACACAACCATATAACCTAAGGTCTACTGATATACAGATAACATGGTGGTCTCATCGTGGGTGGTCTTGGTGATGGAAGTCGATACTATGTAGTAGGTGCTTAATATGATGGTGTTTGTGTGCAGTGGCGAATCAAGGATTTTTAATCGCGTGTAGCAAAATAATAATAATAATAATAATAATAATAATAATAATAATAATAATAATAATAATAATAATCAACAGGTTGCCATACTTCACCAAAACTAGTGTTTAAACTGAAAAATTAGTATTCGAGTTACTTAAAGTTAAAAGTTAAAACCAATGATAGATTGCACAATTTGAATATCACAATGCAAGTTCATATACGAAAATAAATTTTGGATGTCTTGAAATTAAACAATCATTTTCATGTAACCTCATATAGCGGCATGGAGACTTTGTTTACATTTTTTTTTTTTTTTTTTTTTTTTTTTTTTGTGTATTGTAACAGAATAATAAGAGACCGTCTACTTCAAACTTGGCATACTTTAGTTTTATGAATATTGCTAAATGTAACCTTAAGTGCTATGTTTAAAATATTCATTAATTGCTTTTACCTTCAATAGTAATTGTCCACTATTTGCATTTAACTCAATGTGTACCATCAATTATGAGTATTTTATTTCTTAAATGTAGCCCTTAAGGCTATGTTTAGCAAACCTTGTTTTATATGTTAACTTTTTCTTACAAACTCAAAAGAGAGAATTTTATACACAGCTACACACACTATTCATTTCTAATATATTTAGTTGCCCACCCAGTTAGCCCAACTAGCCCAATCACTTAAATACTTAATTTTCACCTCAACATTTAGTCACCATATATGGTTTGCCCGAAATGCTTTATTTTATGTCAATCCTATGTATTCTAATTCTATTTAATATTTTCTTAATCACTGGAAAGGCAAGAAGGCCAGTAGATCAACACTTTCAGGAGCAGCAAAGCTAAAAAATGTGATTTTTTTTTTATTAAAAGTTTACAGCTCGCCGAAAATTTTCATGTGTGGTACGTGCCACACATAGCCAAGCACTGGATCCGCCCCTGGTGCTTGTGTATGGTGTTAGTCTATTAGAGAGAGATAGTGAGAGATGCAGCTGGACTATTTGCTCTTATGTGTGTTTTGTGTGAGATGCAAAAGAGTGTACCGTGAGTGTTTTTATAGGAGCGCGTGCATATGAATTTTTATATACATAGGTTGGGGTGTCTAAATTTTTAGTTACAGTATGTTAAATGGTTCATATTTGATCATTAATATGACGGTTACAACTTTTGAGATTATAATACATTCATTGTTACAAGTTTTGAATTCATGCTATAGAAGAAGGTACGTTGCCTTAAAAAGTTAAGACTTCCTTTTATAGGAAGTCTTAAATACTTTATAAAGTAGAATATACTAGCTAACATCGCCCATGAGATGCACTGGTCAACATTTCGAAAACATATTAGTCATATTCACAATATTTATTAAGCAGGTGTTTGAGATTGCTTATTGAAAATTGATTATTCGTTTTGAAAATGAATAATCAGATAGTCAGTTGTTGCAAAATGTGGTTATGAAAAACAGTGTTTGGATTTGATTATGCAATAGGTAAATTAACAACTTTTTTCTATTTTTAATTTTCTTTTTGATCTTATATACAATAATATAGTTTGGCTGGACTTTGGATGAAATGCATGACAAGATGAAATGCCTAAGTAAGAAGACATAAAAATCAACACTTCTATGAGGCACGGTTAAATATTAATGTGTGGTTACATACGGACCATGTCAAATTGGTAACACAGTGTTATCTTTGGTAAATCATAGTCGCCCATCTATCCTTGTGGCGAGATGCAACCATTTTTTAGCCTCATTGTTGTTGTTGTTTCTTGTAGCCTCATTGTTGTTGTTTCTTTATATAATGACATGTAATAACAAAGTATTTTTTCATTTGTTTCATTATCAGATACGAACAAAAAATAATACAACAATACCCATCCAACTTTCAAATTTTGTTTCATTATCATATACGAACTTTAAAATATCATATATCAGATACTAACTTTAAAAAAATTGTTTCATTAGCAACATACTTTCGCATTTGTTCAAATATCAGATACGAACTTTAAAAAAAATTTAGTTTCATTTGAACAAATGGGAAAGTACGTTGCTAATAAAACAATTTTTTTTAAGTTCGTATTTGATATCTGATATTTTAAAGTTCGTATATGATAATGAAACAAAATTTGAAAGTTAGATGGGTATTGTTGTATTATTTTGGGTTCGTATTTGATAATGACACAAATGAAAAAGTACGTTGCTAATACATGCCATTAACCCTAAATAAGATGATATTAATCATTTTTTGGTTGTGATTTTGATTTTCATTCTTGTTTCATACATTTACTTATTAACTTAATAGAACTATCTACGCTAACTCATGTTCTTTATGGATGTAAAAGGTTACCAGAAATTATGGATTATTGATTTTGTGGTCTTCATTTAATTTCTGATTGTTAGTTAAAAGTCTTGAATGCAAGTCAAGTTGTGATGAATTCAATTGGAGATGTTAAAGAATGGTTTTTGATGAGGCAAAAAATGAACCACTTTTAGGGGGTCATTTAAGCCCGGAATTGAATTTATTTGATCAAATATTGCCTTAAATCGTTCCTTTTGTGATTTTAGGTACTTTGGGAGTGAAATCTGGAAAAGGAAGCAATTCGGACGTTTTTGGAGCATAAAAGTGAAGAAAACGCCAAAGACTTAATTTTTCATGCTGGAAATAGTGTGTGACGGCGTCAAGAGGAACAAGTTGACGGCGTCAAGAGTAAAGATCATGACGACCCAGTACAGAAATGAAGGCGTCACAAAGAAGAGTGTCAAGAGTTAAATGTGTGATGGCCTGAAAAAATGGAATACATGACGGCATCAGATGTAGATCAAGGCAGTCCGAGGATTATTTTGGCGGCGAGATGACGGCGTCACAAGGTTGTTCTTTACGCCGTCAGCCTCTATTATCTATATATAGTTTTCTAATTTTCATTCATTAAAAAGGAACAAGTTTGGAGAAACCCTAAGGCCGAACCATATACGTATTTTACATCTTTTTTAAGGGTTTTCAACCCTTGAACCCTTACGTGTGTTATTGAGATAAATATTCTTTTAATTCAATCAATATGTCTATGTGTTGGTTGTCTATATCTTGTGCTTGTCTTGATTCCACCATGCTAGGCTAGATTTATCTTGTGCTTGCTTAGATCTAATGAAACCTAGATGTTGATTATGTGTTGATTACTTGTTTATGGTTGTATTGGATGAATGATTTCAATGTTAGGCTTAAGAAAACTGGCAGATCTTCAAATGGTAACATGCTTGAACGTCTTAGGAAACATGAACCGATGTGTACTAGGTTTTATTGGTTGTATTTAATGCATGAGTAAATTCTAATGATCCCATGTTAGGAGCTTCTTAGCCGGCTCGACATAGGAGTGAAGTAGGCACTCATAGGATTGGGGAGTTAAGTACGCCACCCCATGAATGGTATTAAGGAATAAAATCCGTCATCCACGAAACTATAACAAGTAATTAACGTGTAAAAGATATCTAGGGAGTAGTGAAATCTAAGTAAACACATTTCTCCACTTATTGCTCACAACCTTAGTTTAATTTAGTTTTATTTGCATTTTTAGTATTTTATTTTGATTGCATTTTTAGTATTGGGTTAGTTGACTAGCAACTAATTCTGCCCATATCCTTCAAACCCGAGATTTTAATTTGCTTTCTAAAAAATATAAAAACATAAAAAGAATCATCCCTCATCTCTAGAACTAGTAATTAGGTTTTCTAATCCTAGCGACACTATTCCTAGATGAACGTTCAATCCCCCGGTACTTGTCATTATACTATACTACATCGATCAGGTACACTGCCTGGTGGGGGTTGTAAGCTTCTCGAGATCTCTCGAGAGGTAAAGCCTGGTGCAATCCCTACGCATCAAGTTTTTGGCGCCGCAGCCCGGGGAATAGTTATTGTCTAGGTTAGAATATCTTTTTATTAGGTCTACTTGCTAGATTCCTTTCTAGTAAGATTCTATTTTTATTTATAGGTCTTCTTTAGTCTATCTTTTCTTTGTGTCTTTGTTTGTAAAAACCTTTCCATTGACTATTCCGTTAGCCATTATGGAGAACGCGAATCCACCATACTACCAACCACGTAATTCACCCACTCCAAATGACATCTTGATGTTTAAACAACATGAGGATGAACCTATCTATGATGCATGGGCTCGTTTTAAATATTTACTCCGAAAAGTCCCTTATCATAATTTCGATCTGTGGTCCCAAATTGAAATATTTTACCATCGTGTCGACCACTATACCAAAATGGACATTGACCATGCCGCAGATGGGGACCTTTGGGGATTAAGTGCTGAAGAAGCATGGGAAACCATAGAGAATTGTGCCAAACTTGCCAAAAAAATGGACAACCCAACAAACGTTGTTACGGATCAATTGATAGCAAGTTTAAGGGAACAAGCAAGAAGATTGTTTGGGGATAAAACTATAGATGAGATAACTGGGCATACGGAGTGGTTTGATTTCACCACAATACAAGATGAACACATAGGTGACCTTGATGTGATGGAGGATGTAGCCGAACATGATCACATTGATCAAAAAGACCTAGGTTTTATGATCGATGATGATGAATCTCAAGAAACACATGATGAATCTTTTGGGCAATTTGTATATAGCACTCAGAATATTGAGGATGATCCTTATGATTCAGATATAGAAGTTGAGATGCCTAGAGAAGCATGTGAGATACTTGGAAAAATGTTATGGTTAGATTATAATAAAACACATGTTGAGGATATAGGTGATCTTGACACTAGGAATGATGAAGTAGAAAATCTAAGCCCACCAAATACCCCACAAGTCCTACCATCATTTGAGGCACACACACCGCCCGTGACTTACCAGGAAGAAGTAGAAGAGACTATAGGAGCCCCAATAGAGGTAGAGCCCTTGGACCAAACACAACTAGATGAAATAGGTTTGAATACTTGTAATCACAACCTTTCTCTTAGTTCTAGGGAAGTTCCTAGTTTTGATGAACCGGAGCCTCAACCAAAACCGTTACCTAATCTTTCATCCTTGGATGAAAATTTAGGAATTGAAATAGGTTTTGATCCACCCATCAAACCATATAGTCCGGGTAGTCTTAGGATAAAGGTAGTGGACTCTAAGCCTTGTAGAGAGGAAGCCCATATAGGAGTGGAAAATGACCTTACATGCTTACATCACCCATTTATGATTGATCACAAGAAACATTATGGGTTTAAACCGGGTTTATAAGGTCAAGATGGATCCCTAACTAGTAATCTCTTGAAGTTGATTGAAAATGATCCCTTTCTAGGAGAAAATCTTAATCCACCCATTAACCTGATTGAATTAGGTAAGGTTATGATGATAGGAGTACACCCCTTTGAGCATATAATTCATCAACCACTCTTTCCTCACGAGGCATATTTCCACCCTAAGGGTGTGTATCGCTACTTCCACCCGCACTTAATCATAAGTGCAGGGAAAACCTCCCCTATTTCCGTTAAATAAGGGTAGAGTCAGGCTCGTGACTCGAACAAAACAAGCGCTTATTGGGAGGCAACCCAAGCTTTATTTATTTATTTGTTTGTTTGTTTGTTTATTTGCTTTTATTTATTTCCGTATGCATGTTTTATTTTTGTTGCTTGTGGCTCATGTTTCAAAGTAAATTGTGAAAATGCTTTATTTTGTTTTTAACTTCGTCTTAATTGCATATAAAGGTATTTTGCAAAAGATAAGTGTAAGGGAGATCCAAATTTGTTTATAAGAACAAAATTGAGCATGAACCACAACAATATTAAATGGACATGTGTATTAGTACTTGTTAGAGTCAAATGCTTGTATCGAGTCATAATGATGTTTTGCAGGATTTTCCAGGAAGTAGGACCAAGTTTTTCCAGAAATTTTCCGGAAACTTAACACAAGAATTTCTGCAGGTCACTTCTGACGGCGTCATGAGCTTGCTCTTGACGGCGTCACGTGTAAAAATCTGGAAATTTTACCAGTTTTGTTTTTCTAACGGAGTTTTAAAGTTTTTGTTGAATTATTAAGTTTTATAATCTCCAGGAAATCTGCAAACTTCATTCCACAAGCATTATATCTTACTTTGTTTTCTAGGATTTAGTAACTTATGTAGATTGCCGCCGATTTTATGCGAGGTTGTCTTGTCTGTTTTCTCAGGAATTACAGGTTATGTATGACAAGAAGATGATTTATTTTTCTGGAAGTGAAGCTTTGATTGTTCATTTTCTTGGAGGAAGATCTAACCTGGCCACCTTATTATCCATACCGAGCGAATCAGGGGAGTATTTGATTTTATTCTTTTTACTTTTTCACTTTTACATTCTTTACTTGAACATTGGGGACAATGTTCATCTTAAGTGTAAGGGGAGGGTAAAATGATGATACCTTACAGATACACTTTCGCTTGAGTTTGTTTGTTTAATAGTAGATGTGTAATAAAACTTTGAGAAATACTTGTTAGTGCAATTTTAGCGCCAAATTTAAATTTTTTTACAACATTTAGGAGTGAAACTTTAGCCATAGCAAGTGTCTCATGGATAGGAGATTGTATGACTAGCACATAACCGTACTTTCAGAAAAATTTTCCACCCAAATATGTGAGGTTCGCCTTTAGATTTGATAGGAAAAGCATTTACTATTAGTGCTTATGAGTGTACCGGTAGCATTTAGATTCTAGAACTTGTGTTAGTGATGCATCCCGAGACCGCTAGTGAGACTACCTTCGTGTAGTAGGATTTACTACATGATAAGAGGCATTAGGATCACCCTTGTGTTAAACCCGTATTATAATTACTTGACCATTTAAGTCATATTACTTGGCTAGTTAAGTCAACTAATTTTTCCCACACTCTTAGCGTTGTACTCATTTTTAGTACACGAAACCCACCCCTCCGAGCCTATCTTTTCGTTTCTAACTTTAAGCATTTTACTTAAAGGAAGAATTTGTTACACCCCACTTAAATGTACACCCAAATCGCCTTTGCCTTCCGTGTATGCACTCATCTTTAGTGCATTATTGTTAGTTGTTAAACCCTAAGTTAATTATCTAATTGATTACATGGTTGCTAAGTCGAGTCATATCCTTGTACATATTGTTTTGGGGCGATTGGGACTCATGGGTAAAGTACTTATTTTATGGAGTAATGGGGAAGAACATCATTTATTACCCCCGTATGTACGTTAATCTTAAAAGTACTCCAAGTGTTTTGATTTTCTTAATTCGAGTCATTAGATTAGTTTATTGTAAAGTATGTAAAAATTCAAGTGTAAGGGGAATTTTCATTCCCTATGATGTATTATTTTGGATGGTAGGGTAAGAGTGTATGCAAAAAAAAAAAAAAAAAAAAAAATAGAAAAAGAAAAGAGAAAAAACATACGGACTACCATCCCGTTTCATTTTATGTTCATTTTATGTTTTTGTTATTTTTCATTTATTAGCTTAAGTCGAGTTTAGTCTTGGCTTAACAACGCCACATTGTACATGTAATTGACAAAGATTGTTAACTCGCCACCAGTAAAGACTGCCTATATCCAACAAAACCGTGTATTTCATATCCCTACACCTAACGTTACAACCCTTTGAAAGACCTCTTTGATAGTTTATCCTAGGTGCTTACGCCATGTGGTGGAGGTTTGATCCTTTCCCAAGCCTATGGTAATCTATTTTGCTATGACAGGTAGTGAGAGATATCTTCCGTTTCCATATTGTAATTTATACTTTATTGCACCCGAGAGATGTGAGTATCTAAACACTATTTGTGAGGTGCTAGTATATGACCTCCGTGCTTGTCTTTGGCCTTTAGTGGAACGATTATTTGTTGTAATTACTTTTATATTAGTGTTAAATTACCCTTAACTTGTATTTTGACTAGAATAAAAGCGCATTTGCTTGAGAACAAGCAAATCTCAAGTGTAAGGGTATATGATGAGGCGAAAAATGAACCACTTTTAGGGGGTCATTTAAGCCCGAAATTGAATTTATTTGATCAAATATTGCCCTAAATCATTCCTTTTGTGATTTTAGGTACTTTGGGAGTGAAATCTGGAAAAGGAAGCAATTCGGACGTTTTTGGAGCATAAAAGTGAAGAAAACGCCAAAGACTTAATTTTCCATGCTTGGAATAGTGTGTGACGGCGTCAAGAGGAACAAGTTGACGGCGTCAAGAGTAAAGATCATGACGACCCAGTACAGAAATGAAGGCGTCACAAAGAAGAGCGTCAAGAGTTAAATGTGTGACGGCCTGGAAAAATGGAATACATGACGGCGTCAGATGTAGATCATGGCAGTCCGAGGATTATTTTGGCGGCGAGATGACGGCGTCACAAGGTTGTTCTTGACGCCGTCAGCCTCTATTATCTATATATAGTTTTCTAATTTTCATTCATTAAAAAGGAACAAGTTTGGAGAAACCCTAAGGCCGAACCATATACGTATTTTACAGTTTTTTCAAGGGTTTTCAGCCCTTGAACCCTTACATGTGTTATTGAGATAAGTATTCTTTTAATTCAATCAATATGTCTATGTGTTGGTTGTCTATATCTTGTGCTTGTCTTGATTCCACCATGCTAGGCTAGATTTATCTTGTGTTTGCTTAGATCTAATGAAACCTAGATGTTGATTATGTGTTGATTACTTGTTTATGGTTGTATTGGATGAATGATTTCAATGTTAGGCTTAAGAAAACTGGCAGATCTCCAAATAGTAACATGCTTGAACATCTTAGGAAACATGAACCGATGTGTACTAGGTTTTATTGGTTGTATTTAATGCATGAGTAAATTCTAATGATCCCATGTTAGGAGCTTCTTAGCCGGCTCGACATAGGAGTGAAGTAGGCACTCATAGGATTGGGGAGTTAAGTACGCCACCCCATGAATGATATTAAGGAATACAATCCGTCATCCACGCAACTATAACAAGTAATTAACGTGTAAAAGATATCTAGGGAGTAGTGAAATCTAAGTAAACACATTTCTCCACTTATTGCTCACAACCTTAGTTTAATTTAGTTTTATTTGAATTTTTAGTATTTTATTTTGATTGCATTTTTAGTATTAGGTTAGTTGACTAGCAACTAATTCTGGCCATATCCTTCAAACCCGAGATTTTAATTTGTTTTCTGATGAGTGTCTAAATACTCATCATTTTATACTAATCTGAGCTGCCAAAATATCCAAAAATACTCAAATATGCATCATAATACTTAAAATATCTTAGAAGTGTGTTTTATATGTTTCAAATGCAAAATATGCAAAAAAAGATGAAAAACGTACAAAGTTTGCATAATTGGCAGTTTCAGTCCCTCAAGTTTCAAAAAATTGTCAAAACTAGTCCCTGGTTATTCTATAAACATGAAAATGTCACCAAAGGTCCTTTTTAATCATAAAGTTACATATTTAGTCCTTTGGTGCAAAGTTTCACAAAATTACAAGTTTAGTTCCTATACTTTGGAAATTTACATAAATGGTCCCTGGGATGTTTAAAACTTTGAGAAAATCAATTTTGGTCCTTGTGCTACTAATCTTTTGCAGGAATGGTCCTTTGGTGAAAAGTTTGGTAAAATTACATGTTTGGTCCCTGAAGTTTGAGAGTTTTGCATAAAAGGTCACGGGAAGTTTAAAAATGGAAATTATGCATTTATGGTCCTTGGGGTATTCAAGAATGGCATGAATGGTAATTTTGATAAACTTGGAAAATTGCTAAAACCCCACCCTCAACTTTCAGCAAATTACAGTTTTGGTCCTTGTGTTTTCCAAGTTACAACTACAAACGGACCCTTTATATAAATAAACCAAACAAACAAACCCACCCACTATCCTAATCCAATCCACCAAGCCCACCCTTCCTTCCTAGGACCAAACTACAACCGGCCCACACCCTTAAAAATATAAACCCCGATCAAAAGGTCAACCCCCGCCTTTCCCACCTCCACCGTTCATCCCCTTCACCCACACCTGTAAACCCAATACCACCATGGTATTCCACCCCAACTTGGCTCCATCCTTTCACACCTTGTCCCCCTCCACCTCCACAAACCTCCAAAACCCCTAAAAACCTCTCCACGCAACACAGTACCCCAAACTGACAGTTTGACCCTTTGGCGCCAAGTTACAATTTTAAACGGCTTGGATTGTTTAGACCTTATCAACGGCTAAGGATTGGTGGGAAATGCCTCTGTGGGTCCCACAAACTCAGAAAATATCTATAAAGCAAAAGAGATGCAGAAGAGATGAATTATTAGATTAAAATTAGTGTAGAGTAGTGTCGAATAGTGTAATTTAATCTTCCTAGTGTAATTTTAAGCTTTTGAATAATCAATTATGTTGTATCAGTGCACTTTACATCTTTTTAAATAATCAATTTCATATTGCAGTTTGATTCTCAGTTTTTTGTATTTCTTAAAAATCTTAAAAATCTCACAAAACTTGTATGTTGTTATTTGTTGGTATTATTGAATTCTAAAACTCACTTAAGCTCTGACAAAGCTTATATAAGCTTTTAGAAGCATTAAATTTCAGTTTAAGTTAAAAAGGCAAAAATAAGAAAAATATCAAATAAATAAGAAAAAAATAAAAAATAGTGTTTTAAGGAAGAACAAGAAGCTGGAGCTTGATGGAAATTGGATGGTTACTGGTTTAGAACCTTTTGGGAGGTTATAGGTTGGTTATTTGTCCTTGGTTCCATTCTCAGTTTGAAGTTTATATGTAAGCAATTCTAAATTTTTATCTTAATTAAGTTCTTATTGTTCCTTTGTTGTAATTTGGTTCCAAATAGTTTAATTATCATATATTTAATCTGTTTAAGTAATAAAATTAGTAGTTGTAGTTTTATAAGCCTAGGTTGTAGTGTAAAGCTAGTTTCAAGGGGTGTTTGGTTTTAGACTGTCTGCTACACTCTTGTTGTTTCTATTGTTAAACATTGATTAGAACATGATTCATTAGGTAATATTAGACAAGTTAGAACATAAAATTAGTAATCGTAGTATAAAAAAGTCAAAAAGTTAGTTAATCAACCCTCACAGTTAACTGTGAGGGATTTGTGATCCACAAATCTCCATTTTACCTTATTAGTTGTAGCTTAAGCTAAAAATAGGTTCTCCATAGCTTATCATAACTTATTTAACTTATAGGAAGCAGTAGAAATTCACCAAAGTCAACTTAGGGGTTTAAACTCAAAAAGTCAAATTGCTCATCTCAGTTTTTTCCCAAAACTCCCAGATTTGTTTAGAATTTAGGAGTAGGTGTGAGGACTTGAAATTTGTTCCTACTTGTTGTCTACCACCTCTACTTTAGTGTTCCATTGTTATTTCATTTTTAGTAATTTTCTAGTGGGCCCCAGCTTGCCCCAAAGACACTTGCAGGGAACACCCTTGCCCTGCACCAGCAGAACTCAGTCCATCACCACCACTTTGGTGGTGATTTGTGACAACCTCAGTGGGCCCCACTTGTCATACTTGGTACCATTGAACCCCCTCCTACCAGACTCTTAGGGTTGACCAATAGTTTGACCTGAATCACTGTGGACCCCACCTGACTTAGATCCTTAAATCTGTCCTAGTTTCTGAGTTCAGGCAAGTAATCATATTGCTTTTTGTTGCTTATCAGCTTATTTCAAGGGCTTATTTGATCAAATCATACTCAAACTTGTTCAAGAAACTCATTGGAACTAGCTTTTACCATTGTGGGTCCTACACCAGCTCATTTGAGCTTATTAGCTTATTTGGTCAACCAAGGTCAACTGTGGAGGTAATAAGCCCCCACAATGCTTATTATTAAGATATAAAATAGTTGTTTTTATTAAATTTGTCTATTTTTAGGTATAATATAGTTTTGTAAAAGAAAAATCCAGAAAAGACAATATAAAAATAAGTGATAGTTTCTATTTAATATAATTTAATTTTAATTTTCATTTTTAGATTTTTATTAAGTAAGTTGTGTTTTTATATTTTTATTAATTTCCTTTTAGGTTAAAGTAATTTTGATAATTTTCTCAGATTTTTATTTTGTAATTTAGTATTTATTAGAATTAAAATTAGTTTTACTAATAATTAATCAATAATTAAGTTATAAATAGCATAATTAATTTTTATAAGGTAATACCTAGTTTTTATATTTTTCCTAGCTTTTAAATGTTATAAAATAGTTTTATAATTTTTTTCATAATTTTCTAAAGTCATTTTAGTATTATTAATAATTTAAATAGTTTAATTAAGATAATTAGTTTCTAATTAATAAAAAATCCATAAAAAGACAAAAATATTTATTTTTAATTTTTATACTTTCTTCAAGTTCATTTTAAGTTAAAGAAATTATTTTTATAAATTTTTAGTTTAAATTGTAGTGTTTATCATTTTTAGTTTAAATTAAATTAGTTTTAATTAAATAGTTAAATAGTTTTTAATTAAATAATTAATAATAAATAATAAAATAATCTAAAAAATAGTTTTCTTTTTAATTTAATTTTATTTTAAGTTTAAATTTATAGAATTTTCATTTTTAACCCCTGTAGTTTATTTTTCTTAAAACTCACCTTTTTCTCAGTACGCAGTCGCGTCTGATTTTTAATTTAGTTTACGTTTATACGTTTTAGATATCTAGGTTTCACGTAACAGTTCCAATAGCTTATTTAAGCTATTTTATTTTATAAAACCCTAGTGTAATCACTCACACACACTTTTATACCTTTCCTGTTCACATTCACTCGATCACAGATTCGTTTTTAATAAAACATCGCACACCTCGTTGGGACATTACGACCCGAGGAAACACTGTATTCCACGGAAGCATTTGCCTTAGCTGTTTGACTATTATAGTTGACCATTCACAAGTGGTTGACCAATAATTATCTGACCGTTTGAGGCGAGTCAAAATTTGGCGCCGCTGCCGGGGAGGTTGTGCGCTTATTCTAAACGATTTTGCGTATTAGTGAACCTGAATACACATCCTTTGTATATTTACCATCCTTTTCCATATTTTCATCAAAAACAAAAAATCCAAAAATATTTTCTTTCTTATTTTTATAATATATTTATCTAAAACCACAAAAATATCCATCTTTTCCCTCTTACCCTTTTTTGATTCTTTAGCCCTTTACCCTCTATCCATTTAATTCTAACTTCTATATTCTTATGGCATCTATCGACCCCGAATTCTTATTCGCGCTTGAAAAACTTCAAGCCTTGTCCGAGATTTCTAGAATTCGTGTTGATCATGATGATCCATCTATTCTTATTCCCTCTCCGGTGAGGGAAATGGAACGAGTAACCAAGGTGACAAAGGACCCGGTACTTTCCTCTGTCAATGAAAGTGCTAAATACGTCCAACCTACGGTTGTCCAAGAATCTAAGCTCACAATTGATCCTAACCTTTCACGGTTCACGGTTAAAAGTTTGTCAAGCAAACGTACAGAGCTTAGGGCAGTTACTGAAAAGAACGATTTACCTGATCTTCACGTTTATCAAAAACAAAAAACCAGAGACCATAAGGGAAGTGGTGGAAATTCCTAGCTCTTAGAGCACACTACTTGTCCCACCTCCAGATTTTGTTCTTTGTGTCGGTTGTGGTGAGCCGCTTTTCGGTTTTCCATGTTGTTGGTGTACATGTGAACAATGTGGTAATGATATTCAAGATGGGAGTTGTTTGTTTTGTGGATCGAGTAATTCATTTGCTTATGATCCTAATCAAAACTCATTCAACGACTCCTCAAATTTTTCCAACTACCCATCACATTCATACGAGCAAGAATCATATTATCCAAATCTCAATGATGCTTCGTATCAAAATACACCAAGCCAGACTCAACAGTTTTACTGTTGTGAGTACTGTAGAGGTCCACACTTTAGCTCTGATTGTCAAACAAGGAATCCATTTCCTTGTAACAATTATGACTATCCGTTTCAAGACCCACCTCCACAGTGCCAAATAATTCAAGCAACTCCTCATATCCAGCAAGACCCGTATATAGAGGTTCTTGAGAAACTTAAAGATCTTAAGGAGGAGTTGGCTAATATTTCGTTTCACAATGCACCAAGTTTTTCTTGTGTACATTGTGGGGGTCCTCATGATAATTTCCTATGTCAACCGTATTATAAACCTGAACATTGTTCTAGTTCTAATACATCCGGTTTTGACACATTCACACCCCCACAGTTTCCACTCATTCCAAATTCTCGTGATAAATCTATCGCGGAATTACGTGCAGAAAAACGAGATGTTAGAAACAGAGAAAGCATGGAGGAATTAATAGTCAAAGAGCATGCAGCTAAAATACGTGCCGCATTTTGCAATGCTGCTCTTCTTGATGACGATGATGACAGTGATGATGATAACGTTGTTATTATTCAAAAAGATTCATCAAGTTCAACTGTTGCAATTCCTTCCATGATTATCACACCCGAGGTTCCCACTCACTCTCTGAGCATGGGGGATGAGCATCTTGACACTATTCCTACAAAGGAATCGGACGAATTCATAAAGTCTAGTGTTGAGAACCTTGTCTCAATCCCAAGTGAGTCACAGGGAATTCTTGATCATGTGTGTAATATCCCTACCCCCTGATAATCCAAATGATCAAATTGAGAATGTCTCTAATTCTAGTGATGATTGTAAATCTTATGGAGACATTGAGTATGTTGAGGCATCACTGCCTCATCCTGATGTTGATCCTCTTCTTGAGGATTTCACAGAGGAACTCACTCACATCATTCCACTTCTATCTGGAAGTAATGATGATCTCTTTGACTTTGAAGTCGATATGGGAGAAACTGAAAATCTTTTAAACTCTAATCCCATCATCGAGCTTAGTACTTCACATGCTGATGAAAATTCTTTATCTTCTTGAGACATCAGTCATGTGAAAGAATTACCTTCTGAGCTAGTTAGCTTAGAAGAAGAGAATGATAATCACTTTGTTCCTGAAGCAGTCAAGACTACTCTCACCAATCCTCGATATGAATTCGAATCCGAATTCACTTTAATTTATGATAATCCACTCTTTGATATTCAGAATGAGGATTGTGATGAGTTCACAATGGAACATGAGTTCACGGATTTACATCTTGTGAATGATTCTCTTTACGAGGAGTTCTCCTTTGAACTCACTCATATCATATCTCCACCGGAGTATGATAACTTTTATTTTGATCTAGACATACCCATAATATGTCTTGATCAAACGAGCTTAAAAGAGGAGATTCATAAAAAAATGAATTCTCCTATTGAAGATGAGGAGTTAGTCATGATTTTCATCATGATTTTCTTTCTTTTCTTCATATATCCTGTGGCTTCTCCTGTTCTTCACTCTTTCGGGAATGAGGACATTATCTTTGACCCCGGCATTCTCATTTATAAATTATGAGCCGGGTACTTATCTCATCGGTGTGGAACTTTCACGTGCTTCAAATGTTTATCCAAATATCTTGAATGAAAGTCCGATGCAGATTGTCTCTTCCACATCATGCTTCCTCATGGACAATTTAATTCGAGGTCGAGTCAAGCTAGCGACTCGGTAATCAAAAACAGTAGCATGTACTTAGGGTTTTCACCCTAAGTGTGGGGGAAATACTAACCCACATGTTGTATATATGTATATATCCTCTAAAAAAAATGTGTGTACATAAACTTAAAATAAAGGCTATGGAATATTTTCTTTCTTACGTTCTAAGTGTTGGTTTAACACCCGGTACTTTGAATATTAAGGACAATATTCAGTTCTAAGTGTGGGGGGAGATTCGTTATTCTAACGAATTTAAACACATGTTCCATCAAGAACCCCCATTTTAGCCAAAATTTTAAAATTTTTTCTCACTTAGAACGCAATAAATGGTTATCAGTCCGCCATGTCTAACCCACATAAGGATTGGCTAATCCAGGAGCAAACGGTTCTTGGTAAAGATAACTCAAATCCTTTTATGGCTTGCAATTTGCCCAAAATTGTATGGTACCTCAACTCGCCATATCCTAAAAAGCGAATGAGTTGGCTAGCCCGCAAGATTATGGCTTGTGGTAAAGGCAGTGGAAAAACCATAATTGGTAATCAGCTCACCAAGATGTTGACTATTCCATCAAGAGTTGGCTAGTCCAGAAGCAAACGACTTTTGGTAAACACAAATCAAATCCGTTGACAGCTGGTGGTTTGCTCAAAATCACACGGTTATCAGGTGTGCCACAGTTCTTACATCTGGCTACTCCAGAAGTGATGGCTTTTGGTAAAGAGTTTTTCAAATACATTAAGTTTTTCTCAAAAGATTGCTAGGAACTAGCAATAGTTTAGTGTGGGGGATTGATGAGTGTCTAAATACTCATCATTTTATACTAATCTGAGCTGCCAAAACATCCAAAAACACTCAAATATGCATCATAATACTTAAAATATCTTAGAAGTGTGTTTTATATGTTTCAAATGCAAAATATGCAAAAAAAGATGAAAAACGTACAAAGTTTGCATAATTGGCAGTTTCAGTCCCTCAAGTTTCAAAAAATTGTCAAAACTAGTCCCTGGTTATTCTATAAACATGAAAATGTCACCAAAGGTCCTTTTTAATCATAAAGTTACATATTTAGTCCTTTGGTGCAAAGTTTCACAAAATTACAAGTTTAGTCCCTATACTTTGGAAATTTACATAAATGGTCCCTGGGATGTTTAAAACTTTGAGAAAATCAATTTTGGTCCTTGTGCTACTAATCTTTTGCAGGAATGGTCCTTTGGTGAAAAGTTTGGTAAAATTACATGTTTGGTCCCTGAAGTTTGAGAGTTTTGCATAAAAGGTCCCGGGAAGTTTAAAAATGGAAATTATGCATTTATGGTCCTTGGGGTATTCAAGAATGGCATGAATGGTACTTTTGATAAACTTGGAAAATTGCTAAAACCCCACCCTCAACTTTCAGCAAATTACAGTTTTGGTCCTTGTGTTTTCCAAGTTACAACTACAAACGGACCCTTTATATAAATAAACCAAACAAACAAACCCACCAACTATCCTAATCCAATCCACCAAGCCCACCCTTCCTTCCTAGGCCCAAACTACAACCGGCCCACACCCTTAAAAATATAAACCCTGGCCAAAAGGTCAACCCCCGCCTTTCCCACCTCCGCTGTTCATCCCCTTCACCCACACCTGTAAACCCAATACCACCATGGTATTCCACCCCAACTTGGCTCCATCCTTTCACACCTTGTTCCCCTCCACCTCCACAAACCTCCAAAACCCCTAAAAACCTCTCCACGCAACACAGTACCCCAAACTGACAGTTTGACCCTTTTGCGCCAAGTTACAATTTTAAACGGCTTGGATTGTTTAGACCTTATAAACGGCTAAGGATTGGTGGGAAATGCCTCTGTGGGTCCTACAAACTCAGAAAATATCTATAAAGCAAAAGAGATGCAGAAGAGATGAATTATTAGATTAAAATTAGTGTAGAGTAGTGTCGAATAGTGTAATTTAACCTTCCTAGTGTAATTTTAAGCTTTTGAATAATCAATTATGTTGTATCAGTGCACTTTACATCTTTTTCAATAATCAATTTCATATTGCAGTTTGATTCTCAGTTTTTTGTATTTCTTAAAATCTTAAAATTCTCACAAAACTTGTATGTTGTTATTTGTTGGTATTATTGAATTCTAAAACTCACTTAAGCTCTGACAAAGCTTATATAAGCTTTTAGAAGCATTAAATTTCAGTTTAAGTTAAAAAGGCAAAAATAAGAAAAATATCAAATAAATAAGAAAAAAATAAAAAATAGTGTTTTAAGGAAGAACAAGAAGCTAGAGCTTGATGGAAATTGGATGGTTGCTGGTTTAGAACCTTTTGGGAGGTTATAGGTTGGTTATTTGTCCTTGGTTCCATTCTCAGTTTGAAGTTTATATGTAAGCAATTCTAAATTTTTATCTTAATTAAGTTCTTATTGTTCCTTTGTTGTAATTTGGTTCCAAATAGTTTAATTATCATATATTTAATCTGTTTAAGTAATAAAATCAGTAGTTGTAGTTTTATAAGCCTTGGTTGTAGTGTAAAGCTAGTTTCAAGGGGTGTTTGGTTTTAGACTGTCTGCTACACTCTTGTTGTTTCTATTGTTAAACACTAATTGGAACATGATTCATTAGGTAATATTAGACAAGTTAGAACATACAATTAGTAATCGTGGTATAAAAAAGTCAAAAAGTTAGTTAATCAACCCTCACAGTTAACTGTGAGGGATTTGTGATCCACAAATCTCCATTTTACCTTATTAGTTGTAGCTTAAGCTAAAAATAGGTTATCCATAGCTTATCATAACTTATTTAACTTATAGGAAGCAGTAGAAATTCACCAAAGTCAACTTAGGGGTTTAAACTCAAAAAGTCAAATTGCTTATCTCAGTTTTTTCCCAAAACTCCCAGATTTGTTTAGAATTTAGGAGTAGGTGTGAGGACTTGAAATTTGTTCCTACTTGTTGTCTACCACCTCTACTTAAGTGTTCCATTGTTATTTCATTTTTAGTAATTTTCTAGTGGGCCCCAGCTTGCCTCAAAGACACTTGCAGGGAACACCCTTGCCCTGCACCAGCAGAACTCAGTCCATCATCACCACTTTGGTGGTGATTTGTGACAACCTCAGTGGGCCCCACTTGTCATACTTGGTACCATTGAACCCCCTCCTACCAGACTCTTAGGGTTGACCAATAGTTTGACCTGAATCACTGTGGACCCCACCTGACTTAGATCCTTAAATCTGTCCCAGTTTCTGAGTTCAGGCAAGTAATCAAATTGCTTTTTGTTGCTTATCAGCTTATTTCAAGGGCTTATTTGATCAAATCATACTCAAACTTGTTCAAGCAACTCATTGGAACTAGCTTTTACCATTGTGGGTCCCACACCAGCTCATTTGAGCTTATTAGCTTATTTGGTCAACCAAGGTCAACTGTGGAGGTAATAAGCCCCCACAGTGCTTATTATTAAGATATAAAATAGTTGTTTTTATTAAAGTTGTCTATTTTTAGGTATAATATAGTTTTGTAAAAGAAAAATCCAGAAAAGACAATATAAAAATAAGTGATAGTTTCTATTTAATATAATTTGATTTTAATTTTCATTTTTAGATTTTTATTAAGTAAGTTGTGTTTTTATATTTTTATTAATTTCCTTTTAGGTTAAATTAATTTTGATAATTTTCTCAGATTTTTATTTTGTAATTTAGTATTTATTAGAATTAAAATTAGTTTTACTAATAATTAATCATTAAGATAATTATTTTCTAATTAATAAAAAATCCATAAAAAGACAAAAATATTTATTTTTAATTTTTATACTTTCTTCAAGTTCATTTTAAGTTTTAGAAATTATTTTTATAAATTTTTAGTTTAAATTGTAGTGTTTATCATTTTTAGTTTAAATTAAATTAGTTTTAATTAAATAGTTAAATAGTTTTTAATTAAATAATTAATAATAAATAATAAAATAATCTAAAAAGTAGTTTTCTCTTTAATTTAATTTTATTTTAAGTTTAAATTTATAGAATTTTCATTTTTAACCCCTGTAGTTTATTTTTCTTAAAACTCACCTTTTTCTCAGTACGCAGTCGCGTCTGATTTTTAATTTAGTTTACGTTTATACGTTTTAGATATCTAGGTTTCACGTAACAGTTCCAATAGCTTATTTAAGCTATTTTATTTTATAAAACCCTAGTGTAATCACTCACACACACTTTTATACCTTTCCTGTTCACATTCACTCGATCACAAATTCGTTTTTAATAAAACATCGCACACCTTGTTGTGACATTACGACCCGGGGAAACACTGTATTCCACGAAAGCATTTGCCTTAGCTGTTTGACTATTATAGTTGACCATTCACAAGTGGTTGACCAATAATTATCTGACCGTTTGAGGCGAGTCACTTTCTAAAAAATATAAAAACATAAAAAGAATCATCCCTCATCTCTAGAACTAGTAATTAGGTTTTCTAATCCTAGCGACACTATTCCTAGCTGAACGATCAATCCCCCGGTACTTGTCATTATACTATACTACATCGATCAGGTACACTGCCTGGTGGGGGTTGTAAGCTTCTCGAGATCCCTCGAGAGGTAAAGCCTGGTGCAATCCCTACGCATCAGTTTTCTTATACAACTAGATTGAAGTACAAAAGCACAAAACTATCAAAAGAGTTGGCTGAAAATAACGCACTACTATTAAAGATGACATGTTTTTTAAATAATCATACAAGGGGTACACAAGAGGTCAAGAGCATATTAACATATCTCGGCCTAACTAAATATACAACCAACTAAAATTATATAAATGTTTACTTGTAAGGATATACTCCGTTAACGGTTGGGATCTACTAGTATAAGTTCACTTGTAATTATCCCTTTAGTAGTGAGTCAAACGTGACCAGTTTCTTCAAATATTTTGTGCTTGCTTGCTTAATAGCATCTAGCTCTCTACAAACATGACCATCCATAACGTAAACCACAAGTATGCATGAAAAAATGACTTAACAGAGTAGAGAAGTAGAACATACAAAATGTAGCACAAAAGTCATACCAAAATCCAATGAAAACTAAAATTTCTACAGACATGTTTAGCACCAATACTTAGTGAAGACATATTGTCAATTAGGTCGATAATAAAGACTAGCACAAAGATCTCATCCTTGGCATTTCATCAAACAGTTGCAACGCGTTCCGTGAAACAGTTCTTATCACACTAATGTTCTAACTCTTTTTTTTATGGTAAACTAGGAATGACACTAAAGCATTTAATCAAAACACTTGGTGCGTGATTCACAAATTCTTGTCAATAAACTCATAGGGTCATTGACTTTTTTTCTTTTTTTTTAATGTTTAATTGAATATATACCTGCGAGAATAGAATTGAAATTTCTTTTCTCACTAAAATGTAAACACAGATGTTAAGATTTGATGAAAAGTTGTAATTTCTTTTTGAGTAAATATCATAATTCGTCCCTGTGGTTTGTCGGGTCTATCACAATTCGTCCACGTAGTTTATTTTCATCGGGTTTGGTCCCCGTGGTTTTTAACCCATACGGGTTTGGTCCCTTGACCAACTTATCCGTCAGTTGACCGTTAAAATACTTGTTTGATGAAGTAAAATGACAAAAACACCCTTATTATTATTATTATTATTATTATTATTATTATTATTATTATTATTATTATTATTATTATTATTATTATTATTATTATTATTATTATTATTATTATTATTATACAAACACAGATTTACATAGATAAACTACCCTTTTCATCAAGATTTGCAAACATATATACACAAACATAGATTTACAAAGATTTTTCAAACATAGATTTATATAGATTTTCCAAACAGAGATTTACACAGATTTTTCAAACATAAACCAACCACATTTATAAAAAATATCAAAACCATATCAACACAAATATAAATACAAGAAAATTCCACCACCATTAAACACATAAAAGATCAAAACCCACAACCATCATAATCAAAACATTATCTTCTTCAAACCCTCACGTTCATAACCAAAACCCACCACCAATCCCCCTCCATACTGCCACCTCCATAAAACCCTCACCTCTATCTACTACCACCATCAGAGAACCCTTGACGCCGCCACCAACCCCTCCCTTCTCCCTACTGCCACCACTAAAAAACCCTCGCCACCATCACCGCCAGATCTGGTGTTCAATGGTTGGGTCTGGTTTTCAAATCATTTAGCTCAAACACCAACACAACCCTCACCACCATCATCATCTCTTTATTCAACATCAACACATGCACATCTTTTTCCAATCTTAATTCAACCATGTTCTATTAACAAATCAAAACCCATAAACATTCAACAAAGAAAATCATAGAGCAAATATCCGGTTGATTTGTGGGTTTCCAGATTTGGTTTGGATGGTGGTAACAGTGGCGTGGTGGTGGTCAGTGATGACAAATCAGGTGGTGGTGGGTAGCGGGGCTGAATGGTGATGGTCATGGTGATAATGGACTTGGTGGTCGAACGGTGGTAAGGGGATATGGTTGACTGAATCATAGAGGGGAGTGAGTAGTTGTGAAGTGGGAAAAATAATGGTCGTGGTAATGGCGAATCAAAACCCACAAATTTGATGGTTTTGTTGTTGAGAGGTGATTGTGGTTGGTGGATGACGGTGGTTATGTGTCCCGACGACGGTGGTGGGTGTGGTTATTTTGTGGCGGCTATGGTGGATTTGGTGGGTGTGGGTGATAGATGAAGAAGATAAGAGGAAGAAGATATAGGGTTTGTTTGGTTTTGGGTGTAAAAATGAAAAAAAAAATGATGAAGAGATTATATAACTATATATATGTAGTATGTGGATCAAATGACAAAAATACTGATGAGGCAAAAAATGAACCGTTTTTAGGGGGTCATTTAAGCCAGAATTGGAATTTATTTGATCAAATATTGCCCTAAATCGTTCCTTTTGTGATTTTAGGTACTTTGGGAGTGAATTCTGGAAAAGGAAGCATTTTGGACATTTTTGGAGCATAAAAGTGAAGAAAACGGCAAAGACTTAATTTTCCATGCTGGGAACAGTACCTGACGGCGTCAAGAAGGAAAATTTGACGGCGTCAAGAGCAAAATGCATGACGACCCAGAGAAAACGTGACGACGTCAGAAGTAGGGCGTCAAGAGTTATTTTGGTAACGGCCTGAAGATGGATTACACATGACGGCGTCAGCTCCAGATCTAGGCAGTCCGAGAACTTTATTGGTGGCGAGATGATGGCGTCAGAAATTTACTCTTGACGCCGTCACCTCACAAAATCTATATATACTTTTCTATTTTTCATTCATTAGAGAGGGACTTGTGTGGAGAATACTAGGGTCGAACCTAATAAACCCTAGGTCGTTTGTAACAGTATTTTCAAGGGTTTTCACCCCTTGAAACCTTTCATGTTCAATTAAGATAAGTCTCCTTTCAATTCATTCAATATGTCTATGTGTTGTTTGAATATATCTTATGCTTGTCTTGATTATAACATGCTAGGCTAGATCTTTTGTGTGTTTGCTTGGATGTATTGAAACTTAGATGTTGATTATAGGTTGATTTCTTGTTTATAGTTGTAATGGATGAATGATTTCAATGTTAGGCTTAAGAAAACTGGCAGATCTCCATTGTGTAACTTGGTTGAACATCTTAAGAAACATGAACCGATGTGTACTAGGTTTTTATGGTTGTATTTAATGCCTGAGCGAATTCTAGTGATCCCATGTTAGGAGCTTCTTAGCCGGCTCGACATAGGAGTGAAGTAGGAGCTTATAGAATTGGGGAAGTAAGTACGCCACCCCATGAACGGTATTAAAGAATACAATCCGTCATCCACGCAACTATAACAAGTAATTAACCTGTAAAAGATATCTAGGGAGTAGTGAAATCTAAGTAAACACCATTTTCCCACATATTGCTCACACCCTTAGTTTAATTTAGTTTATTTTCATTTTTATTATTTTATTTTGATTGCATCTTAGTTATTGGGTTAGTTGACTAGCAACTAATTCCGCACACTCTTCCAAAACCCGAGATTTTACTTGCTTTCATAAAACATAAAAAATACAAAAAGAATCATCCCTCACCTCTAGACCTAGTTTTTAGGTTTTCTAATCTTAGCGACACTATTCCTGAGTTGAACGATCAATCCCCCTGTACTTGTCACTATACTATACTTCAACGATCAGGCACACTGCCTGGTGGGGGTTGTAAGCTTCTCGAGATCCCTCGAGAGGTAAATCCTGGTGCAATTCCCACGCATCAAGTTTTTGGCAACGCAGCCCGGGGAATAGTTATTGTCTAGGTTAGGATTTCTTTTTATTAGGTCTACTTGCTAGATTCCTTTCTAGTAAGATTTTATTTTTATTTTTTAGGTTTTCTTTAGTCTATCTCATTTCTTCGTGTTTTTGTTCGTAACTCTTTACCATCCAACATCATGGAAGGTGGTAACATCTTTGAACCTATCAACCCACCACAACAATACCACCCACAAAACCCACCACTAGCTAACGAACCTCTTAGGCCCCGAACCCTAGGAGAGTATTCCCGACCTAGCCACCAAGGCTATCGAAACACTATTGAGCTCACCGGAGCCAATGTGTCCCCCTTGCGATCCGACACCATTCGGTTGGTGCAAAGGGGATGTGCATTCCGTGGACTTCGTTCCGAAGATCCAAATCAACACCTAAAGGACTTCCTTAAAATCGTAGATTCTATAGACCTTGATGTTACAACTAGAGAGTCAACCCGATTACGCCTATTCCAATTCTCTCTATGTGATCAAGCTAGTCAATGGCTTAAACATTTACCCGCGGGATCCATCACCTCGTGGGATGATCTCACCACTCGTTTCCTTGCTCAAATTTTCCCACCGGGGAGAACTACCAAGCTTAGAAATGATATCTTGATGTTCCAACAACGTCAAGGTGAAACTCTCTATGAAGCATGGACTCGTTTCAAGGACTTACTCCAAAAAGTCCCTTATCATGGCATAGATCTTTGGCTCCAAGTCCAAATCTTCTATGACCATATCGATCTCTCCACAAGGCGAACCATTGACCAATCGGCCGGTTGCCAGCTACGTGATCTTAGTGCGGAAGAATCATGGGAACTCATAGAAGATCTTGCTCTCTATGACAACAAAAGTTGGAATGATCCCCGTGGTTTGAACAAAACGCTCAAGGCAATATCTTTGCCTTCGAACAATTCTAGCACTCCCGACCATAGGATCATGGAACTTGAGGACCAAGTCAAGTTTCTCATGAAATCTTACGAAGCTCCTAAGCCTACAAGCCAAGTGAACAAAATCACTTCTTCATGTGAATTATGTAGTGGTCCCCATGACACTCGTGATTGTGTGGAACTCCCTGGAACAACTTTTGCGGACTACGCATCTTCGCGTACCGACAAAGTGGGAGATAAGTGGTACACTTTCAAGCCCGAGCCAAACCCTTACGGTGATTCCTACAACCCCTCTTGGAAAAATCACCCAAACCTTAGGTGGAAACAAAACCAAAACAATTCTTCCAATCCGCCTAATCGTTACCAACCAAACGGTCCACCTTCCAACCGTACTTTCAACAACAATCCTTCTAACAACTATGGTAGTACCAACAATCTTGAAGGATTGATGTCCAAGTTTATGGCATCTCGAGAAGCTCGCATAGCTAAGTTTGAAACTGAATTCAACCAACAACAAACGGAGATGACCAGTAAGATTGACAACTTGTTGAAAGCCCTCAACAACCAAGCGTTAACTACACCTAGGAAGGACACTAGGGATGCCATTAGAGGAATCCAAACTAAGGACCCCTCATCATTAAAACACGTCCACTTTGTCAATGTTGTCACCATTAAGCCAATAGATAAGGATATAGAAGAAAGTGACAAGGATGAAGTTGGAGTAGAAACCGAGACTAGGGATGAAATTAAGGAAGTTGAGGTTGATAAGGGAGAGAAGCTAGAGGAAGTAGAAAACATAAAAGAATACTTTGATAAGTTGCCCACCAAGGAAGAACGGGAATATCACAAAGATTTATTCGATGATGCCGAGACACCATATATCCTTGGTTCACCCCTTATTAAAATAGGTGATCCCTCTAACATCAACATACCATGTAACATTGGGCATATGCATGTGTGGAAAGCTTATATCGATCCTAGGTCTCCTATAAACATCATGACTAGGACTTATTATAATTGGGTAATGAAGAAACAACTTGGTTATAGAATGATGCCCAATAAGAATCTGATAAGCAATTTTGTAGGAAGAGTGAAAGGATTGCACGTGATTGTTGGAAACTTCACTTAGGAAACCGACTTTGTGATAGTGGAGGATACTCGTCCGGTGATAGATGATTGCCTAAGTCAAGTAGTTTTCGAAAAACCATTCGTTGAGATCTCTAAGATGAGTTACAATCCGACTCTAGGGATAGTTAGATTCAAGGAAGAGAATGATGAGATTGCTTACCAAATGCCCTATAAGATTGAACAATACCGCCTCTTAGCAAACACAGAAAAGGAACACAAACAAGCTGTTTACTATAGGAATGATGAGGATAGACGTAGAGGAGTTGAATATGTTATGAATAAGATACTTGGTTTCTACAAAGAATGCTTGCAATTAGGTCCGGAATACAAAACCAATATAGGAAATGACCTAGAGAGTAAAACCAACGATGAGGTCACGTAGGAACTCATGACCTTGAGTCTAGCTACAAGACTCGTAAATAAAGAAAAGCGCTTCTTGGGAGGCAACCCATGCTTTGTGTGATTTTTAACTGTTTGATTGTTGTTTGTTTCCATATGCATGCTTTATTTTTATTGTTGGTAGATCATGTTTCAAACTAAAATGGTGAAAATACTTTATTTTGTTGTTTGGCCTAGTCTTAAGTTCATCCAAAGGTATTTCTCAAAAGATAAGTGTAAGGGGAAACCCCAAATATGTTTTTAAGAAACAAACTCGATCATGATTCTCCACAATATTAAATAAACATGTATATTCGTATTTGTTAGAGTCAAATGCTTGTATCGAGTCATAATAATGTTTTGCAGGATTTTCCAGGAAGTAGGACCAAGTTTTTCCAGAAATTTTCAGGAAACTTAACATAAGAATTTCTACAGGTCACTTCTGACGGCGTCAGGAAGAAATTCCTGACGGCGTCACGTGTAAAATTCTGGAAATTTTACCAGTTTTGTTTTTCTAATGGAGTCTTAAAGTTTTTGCTAATTATTTAGTTTTATAATCTCCAGGAAATCTGCAAAACATCATTCCACAAGCATTATATCCCTTTAATTCCTAGAAAGCAATTTAAGATATATATGTTATTTTTTCTAAGATTTGTTAGCATATATAGATTGCCGTTGATTTGACGCGAGGTTGCCTTGTTTATTTTCTCAGGTTTAACAGGTTATGTTTGACAAGAAGATGATTTATATTCTGGAAGGGAAGCTTTGATTGTTCATTTTCTTGGAGGAAGATCTAACCTTATTACCTTATTATCCATACCGAGCGAATCAGGGGAGTATTTGATTTCATTCTTTTTATTTATTTCACTTTTACATTCTTTACTTGAACATTGGGGACAATGTTCATCCTAAGTGTAAGGGGAGGGTAAAATGATGATACCTCATAGGAAACACTTTCGCTTGAGTTTGTTTGTTTGATGGTAGATGTGTAATAAAACTATGAGAAATACTTGTTAGTGTAATTTTAGCACCAAATTTAAAATTTTTTACAACATTTAGGAGTGAAACTTTAGCCATAGCAAGCGTCTCATGGATATGAGGTTGTATGACTAGCACAAAACCGTACCACTTAAAAAAAATTTCCACCCAAATATGTGAGGTTCGCCTTTAGATTTGATAGGAAAAGCATTCATTATTAGTGGTTATGTGTGTACCGGTAGCATTTAGATTCTAGAACTTGCGTTAGTGATGCATCCCGAGACCGCTAGTGAGACTACATTCGTGTAGTAGGATTTCCTACATGATAAGAGGCATTAGGATCACCCTTGTGTTAAATCCGTATCATAATTACTTGACCATTTAAGTCATATTACTTGGCTAGTTAAGTCAATTAATTTTTCCCACACCTTAGCGTTGTACTCATTTTTAGTACACGAAACCCCTAGTACACCCCTCTGAGCCTATCTTTTCGTTTCTAACTTTAAGCATCTTACTTAAAGGAAGAATTTGTTACACCTCACTTAAATGTACAACCAAATCGCCTTACCCTTCCGTGTATGCACTCATCTTTAGTGCATTATTGTTATTTGTTTAAACCCTTAGTTAATTATCTAATTGATTACATGGTTACTAAGTTGAGTCGTATCATTGTACATATTGTTTTGGGACGATTGGGACTCATGGGTAAAGTACTTATTTTATGGAGTAATGGGGAAGAACATAATATTATTACCCCCATATGTGCGTTTATCTTAAAAGTACTCCAAGTGCTTTGATTTTCTTAATTCGAGTCATTAGATTAGTTTATTGTAAAGTATGTAAAAATTCAAGTGTAAGGGGAATGTACATTCCCTATGATGTATTATTTTGGATGGTAGGGTAAGAGTGTATGCAAAAAAATAAATAAATAAATAAAAAATAAAAAAAAAAACGAAAAAATTAAGAAAAAGAAAAAAAATAGAAAAAGAAAAGAGAAAAAACATACGGACTACCATCCCGTTTCATTCTATGTTTATTTTATGTTTTTGTTATTTTCATTTATTAGCTTAAGTCGAGTCTAGTCTTGGCTTAGCAACGCCATATTATACATGTAATTAACCAAGATTATTAACTCGCCACCAGTAAAGACTGCATATATCCAACAAAACCGTGTATTCCATATCCATACACCTAACATTACAACCCTTTAAAAGACCTCTTTGATAGTTTATCCTAGGTGATTATGCCATGTGGTGGAGGTTTGATCCTTTCCCAAGCCTATGGTAATCTATTTTGCTATGACAGGTAGTGAGAGATGTTTTCCATTTCCATATTGTGATATATACTTTATTACACCCGAGAGATGTGAGTATCTAAACACTATTTGTGAGGTGCTAGTGTATGACCTCCGTGCTTGTCTTTGGTCTTTAGTGGAACGATTATTTGTTGTAATTACTTTTATGTTAGTGTTAAATGACCCCTAACTTGTCTTTTGATTAGAACAAAAGCGCATTTGCTTGAGGACAAGCAAATCTCAAGTGTAAGGGTATATGATGAGGCAAAAAATGAACCGTTTTTAGGGGGTCATTTAAGCCAGAATTGGAATTTATTTGATCAAATATTGCCCTAAATCGTTCCTTTTGTGATTTTAGGTACTTTGGGAATGAATTCTGGAAAAGGAAGCATTTTGGACGTTTTAGGAGCATAAAAGTGAAGAAAACGGCAAAGACTTAATTTTCCATGCTGGGAACAGTACATGACGGTGTCAAGAAGGAAAATTTGACGGCGTCAAGAGCAAAATGCATGACGACCCAGAGAAAACGTGACGGCGTCAGAAGTAGGGCTTCAAGAGTTATTTTGGTGACTGCCTGAAGATGGATTACACATGACGGCATCAGCTCCAGATCTAGGTAGTCCGAGAACTTTATTAGCGGCGAGATGACGGCGTCAGAAATTTACTCTTGACGCCGTCACCTCACAAAATATATATATACTTTTCTATTTTTCATTCATTAGAGAGGGACTTGTGTGGAGAATACTAGGGTCGAACCTAATAAACCCTAGGTCGTTTGTAACAGTATTTTCAAGGGTTTTCACCCCTTGAAACATTTCATGTTCAATTAAGATAAGTCTCCTTTCAATTCATTCAATATGTCTATGTGTTGTTTGAATATATCTTATGCTTGTCTTGATTATAACATGCTAAGCTAGATCTTTTGTGTGTTTGCTTGGATGTAATGAAACTTAGATGTTGATTATAGGTTGATTTCTTGTTTATAGTTGTAATGGATGAATGATTTCAATGTTAGGCTTAAGAAAACTGGCAGATCTCCATTGTGTAACTTGCTTGAACGTCTTAAGAAACATGAACCGATGTGTACTAGGTTTTTATGGTTGTATTTAATGCATGAGCGAATTCTAGTGATCCCATGTTAGGAGCTTCTTAGCCTGCTCGACATAGGAGTGAAGTAGGAGCTTATAGAATTGGGGAAGTAAGTACGCCACCCCATGAATGGTATTAAGGAATACAATCCGTCATCCACGCAACTATAACAAGTAATTAAACTGTAAAAGATATCTAGGGAGTAGTGAAATCTAAGTAAACACCATTTTCCCACATATTGCTCACACCCTTAGTTTAATTTAGTTGATTTTCATTTTTATTATTTTATTTTGATTGCATCTTAGTTATTGGGTTAGTTGACTAGCAACTAATTCCGCCCACTCTTCCAAAACCCGAGATTTTACTTGCTTTCATAAAACATAAAAAATACAAAAAGAATCATCCCTCACCTCTAGACCTAGTTTTTAGGCTTTCTAATCCTAGCGACACTATTCCTGAGTTGAACGATCAATCTCCCGGTACTTGTCACTATACTATACTACAACGATCAGGCACACTGCCTGGTGGGGGTTGTAAGCTTCTCGAGATCCCTCGAGAGGTAAAGCCTGGTGCAATTCCCACGCATCAAATACCCTTCAGCATAATAGTCAAACTAACTGAAATTTGGTCAAGGGACCAAACCCGTATGGGTTGAAAACCATGGGGACCAAACCAGATGAAAATAAAGTATAGAGACAAATTGTGATTGACCCAGCAAACCACAGGGATGAATTATGATATTTACTCAAATATATAATAACGAGATGGGCGTCGATCCGTCGCGTTGCGGCGGGGTATCATTTCCCACATTATGGTGGGGCTTTTTGGTCTTTAATTAAGTGAGGAGAGAATTTCGAAGAACCCTTGCAAGATGACATCTTTGCATTAGTCAAGGTTGAAGTTTCATGGAAATGCCTCTGCTACGCTTTGCCATCCTCACACGTCACAAAGACTATTGACACGTCACGGGCAACAAACTATTTACTACCCCGACCCCTTCAATTTAAGCAAGCCACTGGAAAAAGGAAATCACAATCCCGATCGATCAGTTTATACGACAAAATATAATCAAAACACTTTGGTATACCTATCCAAGGTATAACTCATACAGTACTAAAACAATTATACTTGCAACATTAACAAATGATTCCAAAACATTTAATTCAATAGCTATGAACAGAGGAGCTAGTAAGAAATAAAGACAAAATAACAGCAAAGGATATCAATAAAATTGACAATTAAGAGATATAACCTTCTGAGTTTGTTACATAATGTTACAAAATTGCCCCATATCATGTGGCTAAAGAATTTGCACGGTTGTAAATTTGCTCGTACGTTCCACATACTCTTCATTAACACCATTATCCTTGTAAATCAGAGTCCAACTTCCTGTTTGATATCCCTCTTTGGTCTTTTAAGCAGTTACATCACTTTTCGTCGTCACCAATCTCTAAAAACGGATCGTTAAGAAGCCCAACTGGCACTAAAGATAAGCATATACTGCAGTAATATGTTAACATTTAAAGTAAGTTCTTTGCTTTCAATTTTACATTTTCCAATTTACTGTTTATCTAATAGGAGCGCTATATTTTGGTGTCATATGAGTATATGACACAATTCACGGTCAGATAATTTCTAGAAAACCAAAACCCGTAAATTAGTGGCATGTTGCTCTAACCTCTGTTGTAAAAATTGGTTTAGGCGGCCGATTAATCCCCGCATAATCGCTGATCGCTCACTAAGCGCCTTGATTTATCATAATCGGCCTATTTAATCGTTTTGATCAAAGATCGCTTAAAAATCGGTCAACAACCCGATTAATCGGATAAAATTGATCTAATCGGATAAAATTTCTTAAAATTCGGTCAACAAAATCGCTTAAAAATCGGTCCACAAACCGATTAATCGGACAAAATCAGTCAAAGATCGCATAAAAATAGTCAACAAATCGAGTGATATCTATGTTTGACTTTAAACTTTGAAGAATTATTTATTTTGTTTATATTTGAACACTTGAAATATTTGAATTTTGATGCATTATGCTTATTGCATACATATAATATAATATAATATAATATAATATAATATCTAAAATTATAATTTTGTGCATAAAAATTCCAATCCGATTAATCCCCGATTAATCTCCGCCTAACCGATTAATCGCTAGGCCCTACCCGACCGCTTCACTAGCGCCTAGCGATTTTTACAACCTTGGCTCTAACCGTATATATATGCAGCAGATATCAGATAATTGAAGCTTGCTGCTACTATGCAGCTATATGCAACGAAAAAAAAATAGAAAGTTTATAGCTGAACTTTGATATATTATTCTGTAATAGACTAATGGTGTGATAGCTGAATTTTTATATTATCTAGTGCGTTGATGAGATGAAAAGTGTACTGCTTTTAGGGGGTTATTTAAGCCCTAAGTCGAGGTTATTTGATCAAATATTGCCTCAAATCGTTCCTTTTGTCATTTTAGGTAATTTTGAGAAGAAATCTGGAAAAGGAAGCATTTTGGACATTTTTTGGAGCAAAAAGTGAAGGAAATGGCAAAGTCTCCAAATCAAACTGGAAATAGTACCTGACGGCATCACGTATTGCATGTGACGGCGTCACGTTATGGCAAAGAGGTGGATAAAAAGTATAACGAGACGCGCCAGAACGTTTTTGGGAGATAACACATGACGGCGTCACCAAGGCCGTTAAGAGCAAATTACATGTGACGGCCAAGAATGAATTAACACATGATGGCGTCAGATCTGGATCTAGGCAATATGAGAAGAATATTGGCGGCGAGTTGACGACGTCAGAATCATAACGTGACGCCGTCAGACCACAAAATCTATATATAGTTTTCTAATTTTCATGTATTAGGAGGAGAATTTTAAAGAGACTTTTGGGAGAACTTGTGGAGAAACCCTAGGTCGAATTTTACAGGGTTTTTTTTTTACCCTATTATCATCCATGTTTCAATAAAGATAAGTCTTCAAATAATCATTCAATATGTCTATGTGTTGTTTGATTCTATCTTATGCTTGTCTTTACTTTAACATGCTAGGCTAGGTTTGTTTGTGTTTGCTTAGATGTAATTAAACCTAGCTATTAATTATTGGTTGGTTGTTTGTTATTAATTGTAATGGATGAATGATATCGATGTTAGGCTTAAGAAAACTGGCAGACTTCCAATTGGTAACATGCTTGAATGTCTTAAGAAACATGAATCGGATGTGTACTACGATTAATTGATTATATTTAAGGCATGAGTAACTACTAAGGAGGCCATGTTAGAAGCTAGTTTTCGGCTCGACATAGGAAGAGGTAGAAGCTTATAGAGTTAGGGAAGATCGTACACGGCCCTACGAATGGTATTAAGGAATATAACCCGTCATCCAAGCAATTGTAACAAAATAATCAACTAGTAAAAGATAGCTAGGGAGTAGTGAAATCTAAGTAAAAACGTTTCTCTTATTACTATTTTTTTTTCTCCAAATTTACTTTCTTGTTATTTTATTTTCATTGCATTAGTAGATATTTGGGTTAGTTGACTACCAACTAATTCTGCCCACTTTTCTAATATCCGAAATTTTTACTTGCTTTCTAAAAAATTATAAAAATTCAAAAAGAATCACGACTATTTCCCGAGAGAACGATCAATCCCCCGGTAGTTACCACTACACTATACTACAACGCTCAGGTACATTGCCTGGTGGGGATTGCAAGTGTAACACCCCCAATTTACCTGACTTACAGCGGAATGGAATACCTGGGGGTGTCTGTCATAGCATCACAGTTACAGTTACATTGAACGACCTAAAGTGTCGTTTGGAAAATACTTCGTTTGATCATTGAAATAATTCAGAGTTTACAATATGAGGTCCCCAAAAGGTGTTGCTAGTTCATGAAAAATAAGTCATACTAGATCAAGCGTTTACATAAGTGCATGAAATAAGAGTGAGACGCGTCGACTCCGCGACTCCATGAAGGTCCAAATGCATGTCACATGAGCTACCTTAATAACCTGAAATACATTGCTAAAACGTCAACACGAATGTTGGTGAATTCCATAGGTTTATAAAATATAATGTTTTTCGGCCACCACAAGTATAAGTGCATGACAAAAGTCACGTAAAATTGTACAATAGACCTTAAGATCATGACCCCGAAGCTATGACTGATGAAATTATATGCCTCTCCCGAATGTTTTACCAGAACACTCCCAAAATGTCAAAATGAAATGCATCCGCTTACTGTTGGTAATAACTACCATGGATGGAGGCGTCACCCTCGATAGATCTATCCACTCACTCTCGCTTAATCGGCAAATTAACGGTCCATGATAATAAATAGGGGACTTTAACAGGTTGGTAAGACAACTTAAGCAATGTACATATGTTTTGGTACTTGGGCTCGTACTAAAATAATTGATGCAATGTATTCCCCCGTGATATTTGAAATCAAAATGTTGAATTGAAAACGGGGCTATGAAAACTCACCTAATATGATGGTACCATGAACATGTAATGAGCTGAAAAACAAGGCGCGCACACTAGCCGCAACCTAATATGAATGATGAACGATCTACTTTAGATCATGAAATGATGTTATGAATGTCCATGCACATGTTTCCTATACCACTCTACTCTTTGGAAAAATACTTGTTGTTATCAAAAATATACATTTTCCAAGACTTAGGAAAATATGGCTACTAGAAAAATAAAACTAGTTGAAATGTATATATATATATATATATATATATATATATATATATATATATATATATATATATATATATATATATATATATATATATATATATATAGTATGTATCAATGTTAGTGTTGAAATCCTCGGTTTGAAATCCTTGAAATAACGCCTTGTAGTGATAAAAATATACTTGTAATCACTAATACTTCATTAGTTATGAATTTGGGTACTTGGTATTATTTCTAGAAATCTAGAGTTACTACGTAGTTTTAGCGTTATTATTTCCAAAAGCTGTCAAACTAATATGAGTTTTGCCGATATTGAAACGTGAATATCTTTGTCGTTATAAGTCCGTTTTACTTGTTCTTTATATCCACGGTTACATCTTAGCATGTAGTAATATATTTTGGAAAGCTTGGCTCCTCCGGGTTACGTCTAAAGCCTCTTTTTGTCCGACGAAAAACGTCCAACAGCATGTATTTTCAGAAAATATAGTTTTCGTCAATAAACTTGCAAAAATCATAACTTCTTCGTTATAAACTCTTTTTAATCCGTTCTTTCGCCTACGGATTCATTTTTGAAAGTATTTTCTAAAATTTTTGCCAAAGTTTACTTTATGTTTACTGATTTTTCTGGATTTACCAAAATGGGACAGAATGTATATATACTTGTTACAAATCCATTTTTCATGTTCAAAACTAGTTTCTACTTCAACCAAATCTCTTGCAAACACCACAAAGCTATACTAATCCTACCATACACCTTCTTAGGGTGCCATGGGTTCCTAATCACTAGTAATCATGTTAATTTTACAAAGGAACACCTAAATCAAAATCTAGGGTTTGTATGTTCAAAAAGTTAACAAAAATAATGTGGTATAGCTAACTTGTACATGAAATTAAGCATGAAAACCATAAGATACAAGTGTTAATTAGATGAAAACATGAAAATAAATTTGATAACTCACTTTGAAATAATGGGTGATTAGATGATGATAAACCTTGTGTTACTTGTGTTTTTGTTGTAAGATTCTTGATTAGAATGACGAAAGGAACAACTTTGTAGCTTTAAACTTTGAAAAATCATCACTTGATCATGGAGATTGAGTTTGGTCGTGGGTTTTGGGGAGGAAGATGAAGAAATGAGCTTTCGATTCTTAAATTTAACAAGTGTTATGTTTTTGAGGTTTTTCTAGCTTTTTAGGATAAGTTATATTGTATAATATGTGTACATAATTGCTTAAGGTTAAAAATGAAAGCCATGTGGTCTAGGGATGGTCTTATGGCCGGTTTTCAATGTGCCAAAGAGTAGCAAAGTCGGTTTTGATCACTTAGGAAATGTAGTGTAATATTAGTTGTAGTTTAGTGTAAGTATTAGTTATAATCGGGTACCGGGTTTGCTAGAAATAAATGTTAACAAAGTTACTCGGGATAAAATAAAGTTGTAAAAATGTTAAAAATATGTTGGGTACAAGTACTGAGTGTTCGGGTGATTATTGTTTAGTTTTCACGAAAACCGTCGTAATATTTATAAACTTACGTTATAAATAAAATAAATTTCCAAAATACTGGGTAAATGAATATTATAACTTTTATGATGATATAATGGATATAAAAATATGTCGGGACCATTGTGGGAATATTTAGATATATTCTTCGTGTTTATAAACAGGGTGTTAACATTTATTTATAAATAATTATAAGGAAAACGTTAAATGTATCAAATATATAAATTTGAAAATCCCAAGAGTGGTATAGCATGAAAATGCTGTTATGATGATATGCAGACTATCTCTAGTCCGTATGCAGTGTCCTTACTGATAATGAAATGAATTCGCACCTAAACCAATACGGTTACGCGAATTTAAATACCCGTAAACTAAATTTACGATGAAATGAATAATGCACGTGAATGATGAAATTTCTTCCGGAATGAATAGTGATCAATGAATAGTAAAATTTCTGAGTGCTTCTCTGAATGTCAAACTGACACCAAAAATGATGAATAGTAAACTGATGAATAGTGTTTTGATGAATAGTGTTTTCCAAAGTTTGGGAAATGACCTGAAATGGTGAGTTGTGATAGTCTTCCCCTCTAAAAGGAACTTTGTCCCGAAGTTCAGTTTATGTTGGTCTCTGAGGACGTATTGGTGAAAAGGTGATGATATTCGAGAATTTCAGCAAACTCTAACGATAGGAATTCGACTCTGCTTCAACTGTTCGACCTCACTGTCCATGATTTCTGTTGGTTCTCTTACAAGGTCTGAGTTTGTCCTTGGGTTGGATTCCTTTCCAAATGGGATTATGAGTGACTAATCTGAAAAGATGATAATACATGATTGTGTAATCCTGTTGTTCTCTATCAAGGCTCAAGTCTGACGGCCACTAGGGCTACTCTATCTGAAATATTACATGGTCCAGTGTATATCGGGTTTAATTTTCCAGGTTTTCTGAATGATATCATGCCTTTCCTAGGCTGAACTTTCTGCATAACTCTGCCTACCAACTTGAAGTTTTAATGGTTTACAACTTATTGAACTTGTAACTGATTCTTGACTTGTAAGAAATTTCTGGTTATTTCATGAATGCCTACTGGACTAGTGAGTTGAGCTTTTTCCGAGTTTGGCCCATCAATAGATGGTCTGCGCTTCTTAATGTTTTAAATGTGATACTGGTAATATATACTGCTGAATTCTGCCAGAACTCAAGTTTGTATGCGAGTTGGTCGATTCTAAAATGAATCTTAAATGGTCCAATATGCTAAAGGTTCAACCTCTCTTGTTATCCAATTTGTATCATGCCAATCCAAGGCAATGCTTTTAACTTAGTTTGTTCTCCCACTTGAATCTGGATGGTTTGTTGTTCAGGATACTCAATCCAAATGATGTGTGTTATGTACCAACCTAATTTCTGCCAGTTTCTCGCTGTTGGTGTGATAACTATTGTTGTAGATGAATTTGATTTATGTTAAATGATTAGTCCAACCATTTCTAGGGTCAATCACTCATGCTCTGAGCATACTTTCCTATGTTTGAATTGTTCTCTCGCTTTGACCATTGGTCTGAGGATGATAGGTGATGTTCACATCTAAATGGGTTTCTGAAGGAGATTCTAAAATGATTACCTGAAGTCCAAGGTGAATCGATTTCCTTAACAGGAATAACTGAAATGGGTACAATAAACCTTTGTGACTAATTCCACAACGTTCGGTCATTCGAACTTGGCGCTATCTGAAAGGGATAGAATATAGGTAACAATTTGATTCCTTGTTTTTCGTTCCAACGGATGATAAGACATATATCCTTCTTTGTCTATTGGGTTTGGTCTCCACTACTGAAGTTCGTGATTAATTTGTGATGTCCTTCCTAATTCCTTCATCACATATTCCAAATATTCTTTATTGTCAAGTCACAAATCCTAAATGCATAAGCGATGTTGTAGGGAAATTGGTTCTGGAAATTTGTCTCGCGATTATGAGTTTTGGTTGAAATCCTTTTTCTGAATAAATGAATTAAAAAAAATGGAGCAGATGATTTACTGAGTAATATTTTTCTTGATGATTCAAAATCCCGTAGTTATGAAATAGGAAACTGTTTTCAAACATGTTGTGATTAAGACTGTTTTCCAAAGTTTGATGTCTATATATTTCTCATTGTACGATGGTTTTGCTAAATATTGACCAAAAAGGATCGTACTTGTTCAAAATAAGAATTTCAGAAATCATTTTTCCACAAGGTATGTGATTTATGTAAACGCATCAACTTTATTTAAAAGTGAAAACACTAACAAAGATAAAATGGTAGAATAGAAAATGTTCGCTTACATGCATAGATGTCTAACATTTAGTTCCTGAGGTTGGATAATGCCTATTGGTGGTTATCAGGCATAACTACAAACATAGGTATTTAGACTAACTTAAGTCCTGAAATAGTTTATCGTTGTAATTGGCAAGACGAAGGTATCACTTGATGTTGTGTCGATGAATGTCTATTCTGTTTTCCCATGTAGATGAGGAGATATGTTCTGGTTTGCTCCCTTGCTTGGTATGAAGGTGAGGTTATCTGAAATTTCTAGAGACATAATGCCTTAGAGGAATCTACATCGATATTCTTATTTCAAACAATTGTCCTTTGTGAAAACTTACTGTAGGAAAGTTTATGTATGGATGAGGCCATGTTTAAATGAAATGCTCTACAGTCTCAATTAGAAGCTTGGTTTATTTCTATTGTGTTGTCCTGCGGATATTTATATTGAGTTCAATCCTATAGCTCAGTCTAGCTAGTACTTTTAAACGATAGAATTTGACAACTAAGTCAGAGATGGTAATTCGGATGGTCTCGCGGTATCTTAGAATTTGTTGTTGAGTTATGAATTCTCTCACTATATACCTCTAGTTCTGTTTAGTAGTTCTGTAATCCTTTCATTGCTTTTCTTGTATCGAGGAATCCTACTTGTAATTGATATGGAAAGTCTCTCTTAGGGAAGTCAATGGGGAAATCCAACTTAATGGCTAATTGGGTGACAGGTGGGGTAAGTATCCAAGGATAGTTCGGCAAAAAGGGATGTTTATGGAAGAGTTCCTTTGTTTACAAAACTTTTAAATGAAGATTGTTATTAACAATCCTTTGAAAAGGTAATTATTTCCTTCATGGCATAATCCTTCCTGAATTTTACATAGGTGATTAGGCTATGTACAATTGAGGACTAATGATGCGATGTTAGATTTTGTCAAAACATCATAACTTTTCTCAAAAGTTTTAGATGGTGTTCAATGCATTGTTATTAAAATGGTATCCTGATGTTTTCTTTCAAGTAACATGAAAATTGCCTCGCGTAATAATAGTAAATACTTGGTGTAATGACAGAAAAATCAATTTATAGGATGGTAATAAAATAGCTTACTTCAGAAATTTTTCTGTAAAACAATTTCCCCATATGATAGTAAAATAGCTTGAATGGTGTATTGGATACGTGGGTGAATCTTGTCGAATGGTAATAGTCTACTAATTCATCAAAAACAAAATCAGCCTAATCCCTGATAAGACAATGCTAAAATGTTGCAAAACGATTGAAGTGTGAGCAATTGGGATAGAAAATGGAGTAAACGAAGGTTATGATTATCACAGAGGTAACAAAGGATAGATACTACATTGGATAGAAAAGTGCTTAATACAACCAGGTTATGTCATCGTACCAACGGTAAGTACAAAAGGAAAGATACAACCCTAATGGGCTCGAACTACAGTTTATATATTGAAACAAAGTTCCTCCTGCTGAAACATTGTTGTTATCCTTGATGTTGCTAATATCCTGACGGTTCTCTTTCAACAGCTCACGCTATTCCTCGAGCTATTCAGTCTTGATTCCAAGTTCCTGATTTTCCTTGTTCCTTAGCTCCGGGCAGTCATTCTTGAAATGCCCTAAGTTTCCACATTTGAAGCAACTCCCTGGGGTCTTCTGATTTGTGAGTTTCCTATAGTCTTCAGTCCAATGACAACGCTTCTTGCACACTCCACACGTTTTACTGCAATGACCTTGGTGATGTTGATTACACAGGTTGCAGTAAGGTAACTTTCCAATATACCTTCTCTTTGTGTACGGTTCTGCAGCAAAGGCTTCTTGTCCCTTGGGTGATTGTTGAGCAGCATTGCAACCAAGATTGTTGTTCCACTTCCTTTTATTGTCACTATTGTTTCCTGATGTCTTGGCGGGAACTATGAGTTCCTTTGCTTCGATCGCCATTTTGATAGCTTCAGACATGGTATCGGGTTCCCATGCGATGACCAACATACGAATTTCATTTGAGAGTCCCCCGATGTACCTTTCAAGTTTCTTGCTTTCCGATTCATCCATTGCAGAACCTAGTCATGTTAATTCATGAAAATGGGTAGTGTACTCGTCAACATCATTTCCTACCATGGTAAAATTTAGTGTTTCCTGTTCTATTGCTCGTAATTCACTTCCTACACCAAATTTTATACTCATCATCCTTCTTAGTTTCTCCCAAGAGTGTGAGTAAGCAGCATCAACTCCCACCATCTTAATATGTTTGGTCCACCATTCCTGGGCATGATCCTGAAAAGTGCATGTGGCGAACTTAACCTTGTCTTCCTTATGACAGTCGCCATATCGAAATATTGTTTCTATTTCTTCGAACCATTTGAGAAATTCCTTTGTGTCTCTAGTTCCGCTAAAGGAGGGAGGATTGCACCCCATAAATTCCACGTGAGTAAGTTCCTTAGTGAGGGCGGTGGCTATGTTCTTGGCAATGACTTGTCCAACAGCAGCTTGCGTCATGGTTGGAGTGGTTTGCTTAAATCTCTCTTCATCAAATCATAAGAGACCATGAGGATAGAGTTAATAAAAGTCATCATATTCACAACACATGAATATAATACATGAAAATTTCGGTCTACGTGAACCGATATCACAAATAGCACAACCATTCCTTACATAGTAGAGTCACACTTGATATTTTTGTTTGTACAACAATCAAAAGACAACAAGTTCTTTAGACTATGTCCCACACTTTCTGTGGCTAGGATAATAGTAAAAGCTAGTGAGGATATAAGTCTGGTCTAGGGACTTCCTGGTGTCCCTCTGTGTGAAATCAGGTTTGTGGCATCATGAGGTCGAGATAGTCCTGAAGTGGTGTCTGAAGTTGTGCATCTATCAAATCTTAGATAATGTAGGTTCTGAACCATTCCTGAAGAATCTGCGGATGTTCCTGTTGAGTCCGTGATATTGATATTATCTACTAGATGTTATCTAGTTCATGGCAAGTGGGAATGGAAAAGGAAAACGACAATGATGGTACTAGTGAATGGAATACTACCCTCTTTCGCGCTACCTCGCGACATCTAAGAGGTAAAACTAAAGTACGCACTGTGGGACGACCAATAGTGTAATAAGTAACTGATGATGGTGGTAGTACCTGAGTAGTGAGTGCTCTACTAGTGATGGAAAGAAACATACCATCTTCCTTGCAATAAGCATCCTAATAAGTCCATTAAGATTAAGTCTGAATACTCTACCAGCATTCTATGTATGGGCTGAATGATAGAAAAACCCTGTTCCTATGGCAAATCAATAGTGCTAATGGTGGTATAAGTGCAACTGGTGGTATAATGGTAGTGGAAGATGACAAGGCATCTTCAATGTCGGAATCCGATAAAAGGATGTCAGGGTGAGTATCTGAAGACATGTCACTTGTGAACCAGGTCAATAAAATGATATATATATATATATATATATATATATATATATATATATATATATATATACAAATATGAGTATAAATAACTCGCACAGGGTATGCATGAAACAACATGTATCATGATTATGCACTTATGATGAAATGATGAGATGCTATGCTGATGTGGTTATAGTCTAGGGTCCAAGATACATCCTAGTTCGCTATAACATTAGCTCTGATACCAATTTGTCACACCCCTAATTTACCTGACTTGCAGTGGAATGGAATACCTGGGGGTGTCTGTCATAGCATCACAGTTACAGTTACATTGAACGACCTAAAGTGTCGTTTGGAAAATACTTCATTTGATCATTGAAATAATTCAGAGTTTACAATATGAGGTCCCCAAAAGGTGTTGCTAGTTCATGAAAAACAAGTCATACTAGATCAAACGTTTACATAAGTGCATGAAATAAGCGTCGACTCCACGACTCCATGAAGGTCCAAATGCATGTTACATGAGCTACCTTAATAACCTGAAATACAATGCTAAAACGTCAACACGAATGTTGGTGAATTCCATAGGTTTATAAAATGTAATGTTGTACGGCCACCACAAGTATAAGTGCATGACAAAAGTCACGTAAAATTGTACAATAGACCTTAAGCTCATGACCCCGAAGCTATGACTGATGAAATTATATGCCCCTCCCGAATGTTTTACCAGAACACTCCCAAAATGTCAAAATGAAATGCATCCGATTACTATTGGTAATAACTACCACGGATGGAGGCGTCACCCTCGATAGATCTATCCATTCACTCTCGCTTAATCGGCAAATTAACGGTCCATGATAATAAATAGGGGACTTTAACAGGTTGGTAAGGCAACTTAAGCAATGTACATATGTTTTGGTACTTGGGCTCGTACTAAAATAATTGATGCAATGTATTCCCCCGTGGGATTTGAAATCAAAATGTTGAATTGAAAACGGGACTATGAAAACTCACCTGATATGATGGTACCATGAACATGTAATGAGCTGAAAAACAAGGCGCGCACACTAGCCGGAACCTAATACGAATGATGAACGATCTACTTTAGATTATGAAATGATGTTATGAATGTCCATGCACATGTTTCCTATACCACTCTACTCTTTGGAAAAATATTTGTTGTTATAAAAAATATACATTTTCCAAGACTTAGGAAAATATGGCTACTAGAAAAATAAAACTAGTTGAAATGTATATATATATATATATATATATATATATATATATATATATATATATAGTATGTATCAATGTTAGTGTTGAAATCCTCGGTTTGAAATCCTTGAAATAACGCCTTGTAGTGATAAAAATATACTTGTAATCACTAATACTTCAGTAGTTATGAATTTGGGTACTTGGTATTATTTCTAGAAATCTAGAGTTACTACGTAGTTTTAGCGTTATTATTTCCAAAAGCTGTCAAACTAATATGAGTTTTGCCGATATTGAAACGTGAATATCTTTGTCGTTATAAGTCCGTTTTACTTGTTCTTTATATCCACGGTTACATCTTAGCATGTAGTAATATATTTTGGAAAGCTTGGCTCCTCCGGGTTACGTCTAAAGCCTCTTTTTTTCTGACGAAAAACGTCCAACAGCATGTATTTTCAGAAAATATAGTTTTCGTCAATAAACTTGCAAAAATCATAACTTCTTCGTTATAAACTCTTTTTAATCCGTTCTTTCGCCTACGGATTCGTTTTTGAAAGTATTTTCTAAAAATTTTGCCAAAGTTTACTTTATGTTTACTGATTTTTCTGGATTTACCAAAATGGGACAGAATGTATATATACTTGTTACAAATCCATTTTTCATGTTCAAAACTAGTTTCTACTTCAACCAAATCTCTTGCAAACACTACAAAGCTATACTAATCCTACCATACACCTTCTTAGGGTGCCATGGGTTCCTAATCACTAGTAATCATGTTAATTTTACAAAGGAACACCTAAATCAAAATCTAGGGTTTGTATGTTCAAAAAGTTAACAAAAATAATGTGGTATAGCTAACTTGTACATGAAATTAAGCATGAAAACCATAAGATACAAGTGTTAATTAGATGAAAACATGAAAATAAATTTGATAACTCACTTTGAAATAATGGGTGATTAGATGATGAGAAAACTTGTGTTACTTGTGTTTTTGTTGTAAGATTCTTGATTAGAATGACGAAAGGAACAACTTTGTAGCTTTAAACTTTGAAAAATCATCACTTGATCATGGAGATTGAGTTTGGTCGTGGGTTTTGGGGAGGAAGATGAAGAAATGAGCTTTTGATTCTTAAATTTAACAAGTGCTATGTTTTTGAGGTTTTTCTAGCTTTTTAGGATAAGTTATATTGTATAATATGTGTACATAATTGCTTAAGGTTAAAAATGAAAGCCATGTGGTCTAGGGATGGTCTTATGGCCGGTTTTCAATGTGCCAAAGAGTAGCAAAGTCGGTTTTGATCACTTAGGAAATGTAGTGTAATATTAGTTGTAGTTTAGTGTAAGTATTAGTTATAATCGGGTACCGGGTTTGCTAAAAATAAATGTTAACAAAGTTACTCGGGATAAAATAAAGTTGTAAAAATGTTAAAAATATGTTGGGTACAAGTACTGAGTGTTCGGGTGATTATTGTTTAGTTTTCACGAAAACCGTCGTAATATTTATAAACTTACGTTATAAATAAAATAAAAATTTCCAAAATACTGGGTAAATGAATATTATAACTTTTATGATGATATAATGGATATAAAAATATGTCGGGACCATTGTGGGAATATTTAGATATATTCGTCGTGTTTATAAACCGGGTGTTAATGTTTATTTATAAATAATTATAAGGAAAACGTTAAATGTATCAAATATATAAATTTGAAAACCCAAGAGTGGTATAGCATGAAAATGCTGTTATGATGATATGCAGACTATCTCTAGTCCGTATGCAGTGTCCTTACTGATAATGAAATGAATTCGCACCTAAACCAATACGGTTACGCGAATTTAAATACCCGTAAACTAAATTTATGATGAAATGAATAATGCACGTGAATGATGAAATTTCTTCCGGAATGAATAGTGTTCAATGAATAGTAAAATTTCTGAGTGCTTCTCTGAATGTCAAACTGACACAAAAAATGATGAATAGTAAACTGATGAATAGTGTTTTGATGAATAGTGTTTTCCCAAAGTTTGGGAAATGACCTGAAATGGTGAGTTGTGACAGCAAGCTTCTCAAGATCCACTGAGAAGTAAAACCTTTTGCGTAGGCGCAATCCCACGCATCATGCGTCGTTTCAAAGACTTATTCCAAAAAGTCCTTCATCATGGCATAGATCTTTGGCTCCAAGTCCAAATTTTTTATGACCATATCAATCTCTCCACGAGGCAAACCATTGACCAAGCGGCCGGTGGCAAGCAACGTGATCGAAGTGTGGAAGAATTATGGGAACTCATAGAAGATCTTGCTCTCTATGACAACGAAAGTTGGAATGATTCCCGTGATTTAAACAAAACGGCCAAGGCAATATCTTTGCCTTCGAACAATTCAAGCACTCCCGGCCGTAGGATCATGGAACTTGAAGACCAAGTCAAATTTCTCATAAAATCCTATGAAGCTCCTAAACCTTCAAGGCAAGTGAACAAAATCACTTTTTCATGCGAATTATGTAGTGGTCCTCACAACACTCGTGATTGCATGGAACTCCCCGAAAAAGCTTTTGCGGATTACACATCCTCGCGTACCGATGGAGCGGGAGACAAGTGGTACACTTTCAAACCCGAGCCAAACCCTTATGGTGATTCATTCAACCCCTCTTGGAAAAATCACCCAAACTTTAGGTGGAAACAAAGCCAAAACGCACTGTTAGTGCAAATATTACGATATTTAATCTATACAGTCTCGTTTGTTTTGATTGATGACAAACGTATAACTTGATACATAACGTAAAATGTACAAGTTACTTGTAATCATACTTTGTCTCAACCAACATTCAACACCTCTCAAAGTCTCGAGTCATCGTATGCTACAACACAGGTTCGTACATGTTTGTTATGTAGCATTATGATCAAACCCTTGACCAACCATTTAGAATGACTAAAATATTTTTAGGGTCTTTAAGTATTTTAAGTGTCAAAGTGCACTTTAGGTGTCAAATAGAATAAGTTCCACTTTAGGTGTTAAAGTAATATTAGTAAGTTTTACAAATGATAAAAATGTGATGACATTAGGAATCAAACATTTTTAGTAACTCATTAACTTACTATAACAACATTACTTAGGTAATATATACATTTTACAAGTTTACTTGCATATATATTTCTTAATCTTAAAATAGAAAAATATATATATACATCACATCATGTGCATTTATGGAAATGTTGAGCGTTTGACTTTCCATAAGACCTCTTACACATTTTTGGAAGTATTCTATTTTGATTCAATGTGTGTTTAACTAACTTGATGTGACCTTGGTTGGTTTGGATACTTTATTGCAAGACACTTCTATCAATCCTAGCGGAACATTCGAGTTACACGGGCAGAACCCATTCTAGGGTTCCGCCGGATCCGCCAGGCTGCTATTTGGTTTTGCTATAAATATCAAACCACTTGCTAGTTTTTCTCATGATGACTTTGAAAATACTTTCTCTCCATCATAAAACACATATCTAGATCAGTAGCAAACAATGTAGAAACACACATGAGTCACCCTTTCAATAATGATCATAATGCTTCTAACATTCATCTTTGTTGTAAGCACATCATACTTCATGATCCACCAAGAAGGTTACAAGATCTTGAAGTCATCTTTCATTAAATCATTCCAACATATGAAGATTCAAGGGCACTTGACATCCTCAATGATTGAAGACTTCTTATTCAAGAAGTTCATGTAGATTAGTCATTCATATCCATTAGACTTTTATGTCTTGGATCATCATTGTATCATCACAATATAGATTAGATGGTTTATGTGTTTGCGCCATAAAACACAAGGTTTTTATGTTGGGCCACAAAACATAGCGGGAGTGGTTGTACCCTTGGTAAAGAACTCGACATCTAGCTTAGTGTCAGAAATATTGTATAAGCGACGATAGGAGTGGTTGTACCTTGTAAAAGAACTCGGTATCTAGCTTTGTACCGGATAAAGTGTAAGCGACGATTGTAAGGTTTTCTCCGCCGAGAAGGGAGGTTTTTGATCTAGTGAAGTAACTCTCGAGTTGGGTACTCGAGGAGTGGAGTAGGGCGGAGAGGAGATCCGTGATCGAACCACTATAAATCCTCGTGTTCGATTTGCACTTTCCTTTTACTTATTGCTTTACTTTAATGTTTGCATTATGTTATTGTTTGTGTTGTGACTTGTTGATTATGCTTGTATGATAACATGTCTTAAGTTTATGCTAGCCATAAACTAAACTTAACATCTTTCATATTAGAACAAGCTAAGAATGGATATTTGATACAGCAAGTTTAAAGAGTTTTAAACGGTAACGTATTAACCCAACCCCCCCCCCCCCCCCCTCTACATTTTCACAATTGGTATCAGAGCTTCGTAGTTCTTATTTTCAAAACAAATGGTTTTTAAAATAGAGCACGATCCATGTATCAAATTATCATTGAAGCGGAATATAATATGAAAAATGTTTCGGTAAGTATACTTAGAAATTTTGCGGTTAAATATTACTTTGTATACAAGCTTGAAGGTGTCCTTGAAAAATAAAAGAAAACATTTTTTAAAAATTTGTAAGTGTCAAATTATGTGGTTAGAGCTAATGTACGTAAAATACGGTTTTAAAAGGAGTGTTTGGGTTAACTATAAATTTAGTTGAAAAATCACCTCCATAAATATTTAGATAAGTCACATAAGAAGTAATGATGTTAAAATAGGTGTATTATATGTTTACTAACAAATCTAGTAAGTCCTACATATTATCGCTATGTGAAATACATGTTTTTAGTGTTTTGTGAAAATTTGTTACAGTAGACCCCGCGGAACCCTCAGAAGGGTTCCTTGCACTTTGGACGAGGGTTCCTTGGCTGCACAGTCAAATTTTTTTGTAAACTTCAAAAACTCATAACTAATTAACCGTAAGTCCGTAGGAGTTGCGCCACCTATCAATTTGAAGGGAATTGTGTCTACTTTCTTTTAAAATTGATGTTATGACCTAAATCTAATCTGAAGTCAAAATATTAAACCAAATACTTCCATGTGTTCAAAATATCAAGTTTTGTTTTGACGTAGAAACTCAAACTTTTGAGTTAGGCAATATAAGTTTGTATCCTTTGAACATTGACATTATTTTCTTTGAAACTAAAGAATTTTGTGATATTCATATATGCAAAGGAAACTAATCAAGCTTGGCATACATCGTCATATTTAAACGCAGAGTGACGAAAAGTATATTTCTTTTTATGTTATGCTAAATGACTACTTGTTTTAGTTGTATGCATATATGGTATTTGCTTATTGAAAGTTGTGATTGCATTTGTTTATTTGTGATTCATGAGTGTCTATCTTGTGATGATATTCATTTGCTTGTTTGTCGTATTCATGTTTATACACAATAGGATATTTGCTAGATTGTATGTACTAAGTTGAAAATTTGTGTTTGTATTGCTTATTGATTTAGATATTCTTCCTTGCATATGTTATGTGATTATTTTGCATAATTCACTTAGGAATGAGGATTAAGTAATACTAATTAAATATCTTGGAATATGGTCACGCGTCTAAATGAGTCACTACATTTTTAAACATGTAGTATTCTAGTAAAATTGTGTTTGGTATACATGCTTCTACAATGATGTTTAATGAATGTGTTGTGCTATAAGATAGAAACTCATCTTAGATTGATCATGCAAACTAACCGTATCAATTTTCCATGTTTGGCTTAATTTCTATTTATGGTAAGCTCATAATCCTCGGCTTAATCTATATGCTAACATGTGTTAGAATATGTGTTTTAGGTTTTAATCTATCACATCTAATTAGGTGCATATGTTCCAAGTATTATTAGGATACTTGAACGAGTTTCGGGAGTCAATAAATGTCCATTGCTAAGGAGTGTTTGGCACTACTTGAAATTTGAACTATTTGGTAGTTAAACAATGTGTTTCATGGATATATGTACTTCTAGGATCTCTTGTTATCTTTGTACATTGTCTTGTACTAACGGATATGCAGGTAGACAACATTTGGGATGTTGTCAAACTTTCAAGTTTATGGATATTTCACTAAGTATAGTGAAATTCGCAAGCCCCCGGTCTAAGTCTATCGGTAAGAGTGTTTCTACATCCATTTCTTGCATTTCCTAATCAGATATGGTATTAAATTTTATTTTTAGGAGTTTTCGAAAAATTTGAAAATCGTCTCGATAGTCAAAATAGTGGAGTGCTACTTTTTTCAGACCTGGCGGAACTGGCGGATCCAAATTTTGGGTTACGCTAGTGTGGTTTCTGGGTACTCAAGAATTTGGCCCAACGGACCAGGCGGAACCAAAAACTGGGTTCCACCTGTGTATTGTGAGGGTTCCGCCAGTCCTGCAGACTCCTTTTTAAATTTTCATTTAAATCCCTCACTCAAGATCACTCACTTTCATCACTAGGATTCTTCTCACTAATGTTCACTCATATTAGGATTAGGACATTTCACCTGCACCTTTAAGATAATCATCTATAATAATACTTTCAAACTTCACAAGAATAATCCAAGATACCTTTCTCCTTAGAGGAAGGAATCCGGAAACTTGTTCCTTGCAATCCTCGAACCATTGAGTATTTGTGATCACTACATACGCTCACTGCATTCTTTTGTCCTTTACTCGTTCATTAGCTTGATTTGTAAATTGACAACTTCCTAACCAATCCGGACTCGTTATTTGCAAAGATTACATACAATATCGAAATCACAAGTCCAACTTATGACTATAGATATTGTCTTGTATCTACATATGTTACCTCACTTGGTTAACATGAAAATAATGTGTCATCCTTCAAGACGATAAGGATTTACATCGAGTCATAAGTTACTTTTAAAGTTATAGATGTATTATCGAGTCTTGCTATCCTTTTATGCTATCCAATCTCAACTAAGTAGGATTGACAACTTAAGTATTTCATTCGAAATATTCAAGTAAACTTGACTTACTACCGTAGTCATTAAATGTCATATCCGAAAATCAACACCCAAGTATTTTAACAATGTTTGTTAAACACTCATAACAACTAGAACACTTATTATAGTACTCTCCCAATCAATAGGAACAAAAACAAATGTCAATAGGTTTTCATCCTTAAACATTTAGCACTTAAGTTCACTTGTTCTTTCACCATCATCTCATCACATTCACCTTGTGATATATCTCAGCCCATAAGCCTCACAAACATGAGCAAAACTTCAAGCATCTTCCTCATAACCTTTCATCACTCAAACCTCAAACAACCAATGTGAAATGAGAAACCAAGTTATCCTTTGTCCTATCAATATCGAGTCATCCACCATTTCCATGCCCTCAAAGAAACCAAGAGTCAATATCATCTTCACCAATAACTCCACCTAGTCATCTTCACAAGAAGATTCCACAATGTAACCAAACAAGTGTGTCATCCCCACTACAATTAAACCCATTAAGATTAAACCACCATTCATGATACATAAACCTATGTTCACCCTTGTGTCGCTCTTTAAAACAAAGGGCAATTGTCATATCCATACACTCATTAACATATTTTTCTATGTCGTCAAAAGTTAAGTGAATTTCATTATGAAATGCGTCTTTTCCACTTTCTAGCAAGTGAAGAGCAAAAAGAAGATATACAAGCTTCAAGTGTTGTCAAGCAATCACCACCTCATTACACATATCCACTCTCGGTCGTCAACCATACTTTACCACCTATAGGATTAGAACCTTCACCATCAAATGAGCATGAAGCACACATTCAATTACACTAGGTTTAAGTAGTATCACTTTCATAAGTTATCAAAGTATTAGCAATACTTTTAACTTCTGCATATGTCTCATTAAACCTCAAATCAACATCTGCAAGTTCTAGGATCTAGAGCCTCCTCATCATCTCGTCATTCTTGTTTTCATAAGCATGGTGACTTTATTCCACGTGATAACCCTACTTATTGAAAGACACCATATGTGTCTATTTCCTTTCAAGCGTTCATTATAACCAAATCTTGCTCATAACCCAATTCAAACCCTATGCCTGTTCTACTCATCTCTATAGCACACATAAGATCTATTGAATTTTGTAATTTCACTTAGATTCCTGTTCCAAAGAGCTTTCTTGAGAACATTCTTAACATATTCCATTATCACACACAAACACATCTCTTGGTCTTTGATGATCAAATCACTCTCATAACACATACTCAAACTCAACATAAAAGATGTCTCTCTTTAGATCATTCAACCATAGATTCCAAACACAAAGATTAAAATCTTTTTGCATTATACATACATGTCGATTACATGTTATTTGTTTGATATGATTGGACATCTTAACATAACCATGATAACTATTTTATTGATTTATGTGTAAATCTTGGTTATATCTTTATGATGCCTGCATGCTTATATGTTTCGTGTTACTATATATCAACATGATTTATATAATATTTTCATTCTTTATTTATATGATGTTTTGCATGATTAACATGTTACTTGTTAACTCATGATATGTCATTTTGGTACATGATGCTTTTATATGATATTCATATATTTGAAAGCTTGCGTATGTTGTTGTCATTTATTAGATCCATGCTTAGGATGATCTATATAATACTTGCTCCAAAATATTATCGTTTAAACATGGGTTGCATAAATTTTTCGTCTTGTCTCTTTCGTAACTTTGTCACACTATTTGTTCACTTCGTGTGCACTTATTATTTGTAGAAGTACTCTTGGTATGATAAACATTTAGAAGTCGTTTTATCATACAAATTTATCACATAGATTGTTATATGCTTAAGTGTCTAAGCTTAACAACAAAACAATTTCATAATAAAGTGTTTTAAATAATGTCATGCTATTGCTTAGTATAATTATTTGTCTTGTTGCTATGTGGTAACTTTATATCTAGTAGTCGAATGCGTTGTTTGTATTAGATAATGTCTTTAGATTTTTATCTTTTTGACATCTTTTGTCACTAACAAATGTGTTTTAGTGGATTGAGAACCAATCATTTGCCATCTCACTTCATTCTAGCTTTTATATGCTCATCTCACATAAGTATAATCCCTTTATTGCTACGTGGATTAGTAATATGTTTTATGGAACCCCTACACTTGCATATAGTTTTATAGCTAATAGGATTGAGTCTTAGAGATTTGAAATTTGTGTTTGGATATCTTTCAATCAACCTCTTTCTAATTCGCATTAGTGCTTCCGCTTTCCAAAATCACCTCGATAACAATACTCTAATCCTTTCCACCTCCTTTGAGAAAACCACATGCCTCGTCATACGATCATCTTGCATTGATAGAGAAGAGCTACATGACTTTAATGATAAAGTTCTTTGTATTCTAACCAACATCCGCAAAAACATTACCAAGCTCATCGTTTTCATTAACCTACAACCTCCTAAACACTTCATCATCATTCTTTATACAATGCACTAGACAATATGTTGGATGTCCACCTATTGAGGAGGAGAGAAATTCATTCACATATTTGTATTTTGTCAAATTGTATTTAAAGAACATCTACTCATGTTTCTTACACCCTAAAATACCAACACATAGGTACACTCCATTTAGTTAAAGTCGGTTCACAAAACCACAAGTGCTTCAAGCCTTTGACCTTTTCTCTTTTTTTAATATTTCAAGCCTCTTTCACCCCCAATATCTCATCAAGTGAAAAACACATCATGTGTTTGACAAAGTTATTCACTTCCACAACCAAAAATTAAACCAAATGGAGTCTAGGATTCTTCTCTCAAAACTAGGACTTCAAAACCTCATTTTCAAGAACACCATCATAGGATCTCATCCTCTTCTTCCTCGACACATATCATGCACGTCATTGTCAGCGCAAATGATGTATTAATCAAAGCCATCATTCCCAACGCTTTCTCAACACGTTGGTCTAACCAACACTCTCGCATCATATGCTATCATTCTCATCCTCATATAGGTATTTAGCATTTTTTTTTACTCTTTTCATATGGAATTCTCGTTCCTAGGTGCTTATTGTCCTCACTTCCTTTCAATTCCATTCAAGCATGTATTATGGTAAGATACATCATCTTTGGTAGATGATAAAGTCATATTCGTTGTTTATCCCTCGAGTTGTGAATTTTAAGATTGCATGAGTCGATATGTTCTATCTTTATCTTTCGTTAGAACATTTGCTAAACACACGAGCTTCTAATTCTTTAAATAGTTGTCTACTCATCACCACCATTAGCACCATCCTCTTTAAGCATTTCAACCTCATGTCTTCCTTCTAGGCTTTGCTTAGTAGGTTCCTATTATATTATATTTACTTTTTTCTTATGATTGCATTTCTTTTTAGAAGCATACAGCTCATGAGATTTTTTTGGTTTCATGGTTCTCTACTTTGAGTCGCCTATATCATTTATATATTTTCATCTTACTTTTCTTTGAGATGAAATATATTGCACTAACTCTTTCATTGTAGGTTCACCATTATATACCCTCGATCGTATATAGCATAATCATCTAAGGATGATGTTTGCATCGAATATTTTCCTTCTTTCATTATAGGTGCTTCTTGACGTAGGAGGAATATCCATCAAGCACTCATATTGCATCTTCTATACACGTTGTTGTAGAGGACATGCTTGTCTAAAGACAAAACTTCCACTATATTAACTTTAGTTTTGTAGGTTCATATTGACGCCCTAAAACAAGGGGAGCTTCCGTCAAGCATAGGAAAATTATTGTCTTATACTAACCTTTATTTTGTAGGATTCTTCATCCTTGCATCATATACGTTGGTACCCTAGCAACGGGGAGTATTGATCAAGGGGGAGTCGATCATACACTAACCTTTGTTTCTTTTGTAGCTTTCTTATCCTTGCATCATATACGTTGGTACCCTAGCAACGGGGAGTATTGATCAAGGGGGAGCTAATCATGCACTAACTTTTGTTTTTGTAGCTTTCTTATTTCTTCTGTCATATACGTTGGGACCCTAGCAATGGGGAGTATTGATCAAGGGGGAGCTACAATCTAGGGGAAGCATGCACGCATTTATCTTTATTCTCATTCTTCGACACACTTTTGTGTTTCGTCAAAAAGAAGGAGATAAGTCAACATAGTCCAACATGCATTTTATTCATCATGCATTTTTTGTATAATTTTTATATTGCACAACACTAACTTTGATGTAGGTCAAGAAACTTAATTTGATCCATGGATCCGCTAACAACCTAAGGGATGCAACAACCTTAGGAAATTGGAGTTGAAGAATTAACTTCACTAGGGATGATGCAAGCTCGCCATTTCGGGGAGAAATTAAGTTAACTCCAAGGACACACCCTTTTTTGTTTCAACAAAAGGGGGAGAAGAGTGTAAACGGAGAAGGAAATGTAGAAGGTGTTGCGGATAAAAGTAAGTTATACGGACACAAGTAACTTTTTACATTTTGCGTTCTATCACGTTTAAATATTTTGTCATCATCAAAAAGGGGGAGATTGTTAGTGCAAATATTACGATATTTAATCTATACAGTCTCGTTTGTTTTGATTGATGACAAACGTATAACTTGATACATAACGTAAAATGTACAAGTTACTTGTAATCATACTTTGTCTCAACAAACATTCAACACTCTCAACGTCTTGAGTCATCGTATGCTACAACACAGGTTCGTACATGTTTGTTATGTAGCATTATGATCAAACCCCTTGACCAACCATTTAGTATGACTAAAATACTTTTAGGGTCTTTAAGTATTTTAAGTGTCAAAGTGCACTTTAGGTGTCAAATAGAATAAGTGCCACTTTAGGGGTTAAAGTAATATTAGTAAGTTTTACAAATGATAAAAATGTGATGACATTAGGAATCCAACATTTTTAGTAACTCATTAACTTACTATAACAACATTACTTAGGTAATATATACATTTTACAAGTTTACTTTCATATATATTTCTTAATCTTAAAATAGAAATATATATATATACATCACATCATGTGCATTTATGGAAAGGTTGAGTGTTTGATTTTCCATAAGACTTCTTACACATTTTTTGAAGCATTCCATTTTGATTCAATGTGTGTTTGACTAACTTGATGTGACCTTGGTTGGTTTGGATACTTTATTAAAAGACACTTGATGCGTGAGAATTGCACCAGGCTTTACCTCTCGAGGGATCTCAAGAAGCTTACAACCTCCACCAGGCAGTGTACCTGATCGTTGTAGTATAGTATAGTGACAAGTACCGGGGGATTGATCGTTCAACTCAGGAATAGTGTCGTTAGGATTGAAATTAATCTAACTAGGTCTAAAGGTGAAGGATGATTCTTTTTGTATTTTTATATTTTATGAAAAGCAAGTAAAAATCTCGGGTTTTGGAAGGAGGGGCAGAATTAGTTGTTAATCAACTAACCCAAAAGCTACTAATCAAACTAATGTGCAAGAAAAATAAGCTAAGGTTCTGCAAGATAAGTGAAGCATGTCTACCTATGATATGTTACTCCTTGCTAGCTATCCAATTCTACCTATTGAATTGTCACACCTTGTTTTAATTGACGGGTTGTATTCCTTAATATCATTCGTGGGGTGGCGTACGTACTTCCCCAACTATATAAGCTCCTACTTCACTCCTATGTAGAGCCTGGAAGAAGCTCCTAACATGGGATCATTAGAATTCGCTCATGCATTAAATACAACCATAATAACCTAGTACGCATTGGTTCATGTTTCTTAAGACGTTGAAGCATGTTACCCTATGGAAGTCTGTCAGTTTTCTTAAGCCTAACATTGAATACAATCAACCAAACAAGAGACAATAGGAATCAAGAATTATAAACTAAACCAATTAGATCTATCGAAGTGTCACGCCCTAATTGATGAAGATAGACACAAACATCAACAAGGAATCAATAAGATCTAATCAATTATATACAAGTTTCACACAATCATAAGTAGACACAAGGTGAATTAGCCAAGCATAATTAATAAAGAACAAGCAACAATAAGGATAATTGAAGACATTAATTAAGATAGAATCATCAAACTATTACAAGATGTTTATGGAGTGATTAAAACCCTCTAAGTTGCTGGAAAAACACCCACCTAAACCCAGGAATTGACCTTAGGGTTTAGGGCTTACAAAAAGTGAAGTTATAATGTTATATTTATAGGCAAGTTTTCTGTCGGCAAGGCTTGACAGCGTCAACCCGTAAAGAGTGACGGCGTCATGACCATTTTTTCTTCACCAAATTGTAGATTTCTTTGTCCTCTTCGCGTAGGCTTTTGAATCACCTAAATCCGAGTTCTTATGCAAAAGTTATGACCAAAACAATATCAGCTACTTCGCGCGCAAGTTTTGACAAGTTAACACGTGACGGCCTACGTGACGCCTTCAGGAAATTTTCTAGGCCATCACTCTTTAATTTTACACGTGACGGCCTTGGGTGACACCGTCATCTCCAATGCACAAAACTTTCTAGACCGTCACGGACTTTATCCACTTCCACCTCTTGTATTACTCTTGACGCCGTCATGTACTGTTCCCAGCAAGGAAAATTAAGACTTTGCCATTTTCTTCATTTTTATGCTCCAAAAACGTCCAAAATGCTTCCTTTTCCAGAATTCACTCCAAAAGGACCTAAAATCACAAAATGAACGATTTAGGGCAATATTTGATCAAATAAATTCAATTCCTGGCTTAAATGACCCCCTAAAAATGGCTCATTTTTCGCCTCATCAACACTTATGTCAGTCCTGGCGGAACCTTCGGGTTACACAGGCGAAACCCATTCTAGGGTTTCGCCGAATCCGCCAGGTTGCTGTTTGGTTTTGCTATAAATATCAAACCACTTGCTAGTTTTTCTCTTGATGACTTTGAACATACTTTCTCTCCATCATAAAACACATATCTAGATCAGTAGCAAACAATGTAGAAACACACATGAGTCACCCTTTCAATAATGATTATAATGCTTCTAACATTCATCTTTTTTGTAAGCACATCATACTTCATGATCCACCAAGAAGGTTACAAGATCTTGAAGTCATCATTCATTAAAGCATTCCACCATATGAAGATTCAAGGGCACTTAACATCCTCAATGATTAAAGACTTCTTATTCAAGAAGTTCATGTAGATTAGTCATTCATATCCATTAGACTTTTATGTCTTGGATCATCATTATATCATCACAATATAGATTAGATGGTTTATGTGTTTGTGCCATAAAACACAAGGTTTTTATGTTGGGCCACAAAACATAGCGGGAGTGGTTGTACCCTTGGTTAAGAACTCGACATCTAGCTTAGTGTCAGAAATATTGTATAAGCGACGATAGGAGTGGTTGTACCTTGTAAAAGAACTCGGTATCTAGCTTTGTACTGGATAAAGTGTAAGCGACGATTGTAAGGTTTTCTCCGCCGAGAAGGGAGGTTGTTGATCTAGTGAAGTAACTCTCGAGTTGGGTACTCGAGGAGTGGAGTAGGGAGGAGAGGAGATCTGTGACCGAACCACTATAAATCCTCGTGTTCGGTTTGCACTTTCCTTTTACTTATTGCTTTACTTTAATGTTTGCATTATGTGATTTTTTGTGTTATGACTTGTTGATTATGCTTGTATGATAACATGTCTTAAGTTTATGCTAGCCATAAACTAAACTTAACATCTTTCATATTAGAACAAGCTAAGAATGGATATTTGATACAACAAGTTTAGAGAGTTTTAAACGGTAACGTATTCACCCCCCCCCCCCCCTCTACGTTTTCACACGCACCCCAAAATAATTCTTCCACTCCACCTAATTGCTACTAATCAAACGGTCCACCCCCTAACCGTACTTTCAACAACAATCCTTCCAACAACTATGGTAGTACCAATAATTTTGAAGGGTTGATGTCTAGCTTTATGGCATCTTAAGAAGCTCGTTTAGTAAAGTTTGAAGCCGATTTCAAACAAAAACAAAGTGAGATGACAAATAATATTGACACATTGTTGAAACTTCTCAATGACCGAGAAATGGGAGCACTCCCTAGCAACACGGTCAAGAACCCGAAACTAAATGTTAACGCCATATCATCAGTTTCGTCTCCTAATTCTTGTCCACAATACTATTCGGTCAATGCCTTGAGCACGTGTTTCAAGCAGACCCAAATTTTACAAAAGGACCAATTGAATAAAACATCCAACATTAAACCGGTCAATAGCATAATTGAAACACCTCCTACACAAGACCTTGGCGATGAATTTAAGGAACTTCACCTTGAGCGCCACGTCATTGATGTCTTAGCCCATGCCCCCTACTACAATGCCCTCTTAGAAAAATATGAAGAAAGACTTAAGTTGGGTAAAAATGGGACCGCTTTCGTTCAAAACAAACTACCTAAGAAACTAGATGATCCGGGTATATTTGTATTACCTTGTAGGATAGGTAACTCTGAAGCTTTCGACACACTAGCCGATCTAGGATCAAGTTTCAACTTGATTCCTTTGTCCCTTTTCACCACACTTAAGCTAGGAAAGTTAGAGGAGACGGAAGTAATAATTGGTCTAGCGGATGGAAGTGTTGCCCACCCGGTAGGAATGATCAAAGATATAGTAGTTCACGTAGGATGATTAACTATCTTAGCGGATTTTCATATCCTTGATGTAACACCCCCATTTTTCACTGATCACAGCGGATAAAGTGTTTGGGGTATTACTTCATAGAATCACAGATACAGTAATAGAAAACGACTCGAAAAGAGACGTTTTGGAAATTTAGTTATCATTCATAATTATCAGAGTTTTATTTATAACAGATATACTTTTATTTTTGATGAGGTCCCAAAAATCTAAGAGTTAGGTTGGTTGTGTTTGAATGATAACCATGAAAAGTCCTCCGAGTTCAGTACCTCCTTCTTCCATGGATCTATAGAAGTAATATACCTAGAATACATGCTTAAAAAGTCAACAGTAGGTGTTGAGTGAGAATCATAGGTTTAGGGGTTAGTGAATACAAGTTCCTTGGGTTCAGTTGTTACACCTATCTGGGAAAATGCAAGTTTTGTGATAATTGTGATGCATGCACAATTATCTGGAGTTTAGTAGGTTGCACTAAGCTCATGAATCACACTTTAACGATCCGGATCATGTGGGCTGCAGACCCAACATGAGGGGATGGAAGGATAACTTTCCAAAGTTATACCTTGAGTGGATTCAAATATAGTAGTTATTGGTACCACCTAGTGGGGTGTCAATACCAACGGGAGTTGTTAAACTCCAATAGATCTATCAACTATATTCGCGTTCGCTTGGGTAAAACGTCCCAAATGATTAGATTCATGAATTTTGTTTATGTAGTGGTGGCTGCTAGTTTACTCGTGCAAACAACCAAAGAAAAAGACTTGTATTCGGTTTTAAGTAAAGCATTTAGCATGTATCCCCCTCACATGGTTTATAAAGCATTTAGAGTGAAAGCATTTTAAAAAGTATGAGGTTATGAAAACTCACACGGTATTTTAAAAGATATGAGGCTAAGAAAACTCACCTGGGTGTAGAGTAATTTAAGTGATGCAAATAGTGGCTCGGGAACTAGACCGCCTTACTCACGTATCCTAGTGTGTTGTTGGTTTTGTATGTATGTCAAGCTTTAGTTATCATGTTTATGTTTCTTAAGTTATTGTTTTTAGGTTCGTTAATGTTTTATATATAACATAACACCGTTCAGGCCATTGTAATTCAGAAGTATATGACTCCTCACATGAAGCTCCCTACTATTGTATTATGTTATCAACATAATACCGTTCGGGCCATCATAATTCAGAAGTTAATACTCCTCACACAAAGCTCCCTATTATTGAGTTATGTTGTTATTAGGGTTTAGTTATAATCATATCACTGTTCGGGCCATCATATCTCAGAAGTATATGCAATAATCGTTCGAGGAGTCAGGGCACTTTAATTTGTAAACCCAACAAACTCGTCAAAATGAAATATCCACATAGTACTCCTCACATGAAGCTCCCTAGTATTGTGTTATGCTTCTAACTTTATTTAGGTTTTATACTTATATGATATTTTCACTTTTTACCCTTATAGTTTATATATTTACGTTTTCTACCCTAAATTTATATTACTTATACTAATAACTATCTATACTTGACACAACTAGTCCCTAGATTTCTATATTTTATGTAATTAACCTAAGGCTCCTAAGTTTTCTATATTTACCATTTTAGACCTTTGACTTTATAATATTTATATTTTTAGTCCTTTTTAGTTTATACTTATATTATTATCTATCCTAAGGTTTTAATATTATGAAAAACTAGTCCTTACTACTTATAACTTCTAGGAAATGTCAAAAACAGTCCCTAGACTTTATAATTTCAGGAATTTACAATATATACCCTTATGCGTGTAAAGTTTTGCAAAACTAGTCCTAATATGCATGTAACTTATATTTTATCTAGTAACTAAGTTTTCTAGCCTATGTTTTACTTATTTAGCTTATTTAGGTTATGTATAACTAGTGTATGACCTAAAGTAATGACTTATAGCATGCATGCAAGTATATGACTCAATCTAGGGTTTTAAAACTTAAACTAGCAAATAAAAGGGTTCAAGGCTCATGCAAGGGTTCCTAGGGCATCTAAGGCATTATAAATCTATCCTAAGACTATACTAAAGCTAAATTAACTAAATGTAAGACTTAATTGGCTAGGGGGGGGGGGGTTTACGTGGGTGAAAACTAGGGTTAGGGTTTTCTAGGGCTCGTACGACTTCAAACCACAACACAACATGACCAAGGCCTAGCTACTCGTTCCTTGTGGCTTCTAATGACTTAGTACTACATAAATGTGAGGTAGAGAGGAGAGGTAAAGGTTTGAACAAGAAATGAGGGGAGGGGAGGGTATTTATAGGCTCGATAAGGCGGTTTTGGGTGAAAAGGGCTGTTTAGGTGTCGTGCATGGGGAGGGATGAGCAAGCATGGCTAGGAGGGGTAGTGGCAAGTCTAGTGGTGATGAGGAGCAGCTACATGGTAGCTAGGGGGCTGTCATAGGCCGGTTGTGGTGTAGAATGAGCCGTAGAGGCGGTTTAGGGAAATGGTGGACAAGTAGCTTACAAAGAGGTGATCCACCACCTTTCTTGGTAGCTTGGAGGTGCTTGTAAGCTGCTTGGTGGGTTAAGTATGGTTTAGTTTGAGTAGGGGTGGATTAGGGGTGGTTTAGTGGAGGTTTAGTGTGGATTAGTGGTGGATTAGTGATGGATTAGTCAAGTAGGTGATGCACCTACTTGTGTATGTGCTTAGAGGTGTTAAGGTGTGTGCTTTGGTATGACTAAGGTGTTATGGTGTTAGGTTGAGGTGTTTGAGGTGCTTATGTTTAGGTTTTACTTGTTTTAGTTAAGTTTAGACTTAGTTTCTACTTATTAAGTGTTTAAGGTTTTACCTAAGGTTTAGTGCCTAAGTTAAGTTCCTAAGTGTGTCTAGTGACTAATCCTAAAACCTAAAGGGTTTATTCTAAGTGAGGGTAACTTATGGGAAAGGTTTGGGAAGGTTTGACCTAGTTTTGTAACCTAAATGACCTAAGTGTGTTTAGTGAGAGACTAGGGTTTATCCTATGGTTTAGTGCCTAGACTAGTGTCCTATGGGTGTCTAATAACTATTCCTAAGTTCTAAAAGGCTTATACTAAGTGGTAGTGACCTATGGGGAAGTTTTGGGATGGTTTAGACCTAATTCTAGTTATCTATGACCTAGTTATGGTTTAGGGCTTATGGGTTTGTATCTAAGTTCTAAAGGGTTTATTCTATAGCCTAATAGTCCTAATATATCCTAATATTCCTAAGGAAACTCATACTTAAGCCTTGGACACATTCATACTAGTTAAACTAAGCATATAGGTTCAGATAAGCACATAACCCTACTTAAGTTTTAGTTTAGGGTTTATTAGGGTTTTGTGTTATGTTTAGTGTTTTAGATTGGTGAATTACTTATTATGGTGTTGTTATGATTTTATGCTTGACATACCTGGGGTTTATAGGATGTGAGTGTTGAGTTATTTGGCTTGTGTAGATACGTGAGCAGGTCTAGTGAGTCATGCAAGTAATAATATATATAAAAAGCAAAAAAATTTACCTGTGAAATACCTACTGTAGGTATTTGTAACGGGAATGATAGTAATGGGTGTTTGTGGGTTGTTATACTTGATATGCTTAGTGACACTACATGCTCATTGTTAGTAGGAAGATGATTTTTAGCGACCGCTAGTGCCATGATTGATTGTAAGGAATCTAAGATAGCGGTAAGAGAAGGTGAAACTTGGTCGGTCTACGATATTAAGAAGCATAGCTACAATAATGAGAATGAACCAACACCCCATTGGGTAGACATGAATAGAAGACCATATAGATATGGACCTTGGATCAATGGATACTTCATAGGACCTCAACGCCCGTTTTATTTAGAGGAGGAGTTTATAAACCGAACACATTCGGTGGAGCAACTCATAGCTAGGGATGAGGAACTAAACCCCTTTGAGGACCCCATAGTCTTTAGGAAAATGATTGAATTCCTAGGAGTGATGCCTATCAACTTAGGGATGAACAAATGGAAAAGGGAAGGTGATAAATGTAAATGGAATTGGGACAAGACCTAAGGAAGGTGACGGATCATGGCATATGAAGATGATTCTATATGATCCGGATGGAGAAAAGTTTGAGAAGTCATATTGAACTAAGAAAACCGATAGGAAACTACAAGAAAAGTTCGACCCTAAGGATGTCCACCAAGAGGAACTCACTCATATGGGATAGCCCGTGACCTTGAGTCTAGCTACAAGACTCGTTAATAAAGAAAAGCGCTTATTGGGAGGCAACCCAAGCTTTGTTTGTTTGTTTGATGTTATTTGTTTCCGTATGCATGTTTTATTTTTATTGTTTGTGGCTCATGTTTCAAAGTAAATTGTGAAAATGCATTATTTTATCTTTAACTTCATCTTGATTACATATAAAGGTATTTCGCAAAAGATAAGTGTAAGGGAAATCTAAATTTCTTTCTAATAACGAGATTGAACATGAATCACAACGATATTAAGCGAATGTGCATATTAGTATTTGTTTGAGTCAAATGCTTGTATCGAGTATAATGATGTTTTGCAGGATTTCCAGGAATTAAGGCGTGAGTTTTTCCAGAAATTTTCCAGAAACTTAACATAGAATTTCTGCAAGTCACTTCTGACGGCGTCAGGGTTATAACCTGACAGCGTCAAGTGTAAAATTTGGGAAATTTTGCGAGTTTTGTTTTTCTGCCGGAGTCGTATAGTTTTTGTTAAATCTTTAGTTTTATAAACTCTAGGAAATCTGCAAACATTTATTCCACAAGCATTATATCTTAATTTGTTTTCTAGAATTTTAGTATATATAGAGTTTGCCACCGATTTTATGCGAGGTTTGCCATGATTGTTTTCTCAGGTTTAACAGGTTATATTAGACAAGAAGATGATTTATATTTCTGAAAGGAAGCTTTCAACGTTCATTTTCTTGGAGGAGGATCTAACTATGTTATCGCATTATCCACACCGAACGAATCAGGGGAGTATTTGTTTCATTCTTTTACCTTCATTACTTTTACATCCTTTTTATGGAATTGGGGACAATGTTCAGCCTAAGTGTAAGGGGAGGCTAAATGATGATATCTTAGAGAATGCAATTGCACTTGAGTTTGTTTGTTCAATAGTAGGTGTGTAATAAAAGTAAGAGAAACACTTGTTAGGGCAATTTTAGCGTCAAATTTAAAATTTTTTTACAACATTTATAAGCGTCTCATGGATAGGAGTTGTATGACTAGCACAAAAACCGTACCACTCAAAATTTTCCACCCCAAATATGTGAGGTTCGCCCCTAGATTTGTTAGGAAAAGATGCTTATGAGTGTACCGGTAGTACTTAGATTCTAGAACTTGCATTAGTGATGCATCCCGAGACCGCTAGTGAGACTACATTCATGTAGTAGGATTTACTACATGATAAGAGGCATTAGGATAACCCTTGTGTTTAAAACCGTATCATAATTACTTGACTATTAAAGACTATTAATTTTTCCCACACCTTTGTGATGTACTCATATTTAGTACACGATACCCCTAGTACAACCCTCAGAGCCTATCTTTTTCGTTTCTAACTTTAAGCATTTTACTTAAAGGAAGAATTTGTTTACAATCCACCCCAAATGTACACCCAAATCACCTTAGCATTCCTTGTATGTACTCATCTTTAGTGCATTATTGTTACATGTTTAAACCCTTAGTTAATTGTCTAATTGATTGCATGGTTGCTAAGTCGAGTCATATCTTGTACATATTGTTTGGGGACGATTGGGACTTGTAACACCCCCATTTTTCACTGATCACAGCGGATTAAGTGTTTGGGGTATTACTTCATAGAATCATAGTTACAGTAATAGAAAACGACTCGAAAAGAGAAGTTTTAGAAATTTAGTTATCATTCAGTATTATCAGAGTTTTAATTGTAAAAGATATATTTTTATTTTTGATGAGGTCCCAAAAATCTAGGTGTTAGGTTATGTTTTAATGATAACCATGTTGAAAAGTCCTCCGAGTTCAGTGCCTCCTTCTGCCATAAATCCATAGAAGTGATATACCTAGAATACATGCTTAAAAAGTCAACACTAGGTATTGAGTAAGAGTCATAGGTTTAAGGGTTAGTGAATACAAGTTCCTTGGGTTAAGTTGTTACACCCATCTGGGAAAATGTAAGGTGTGTGATAATTTTGATGGATGCACAATCATCATGAATGGGTATTGATGCGTGGGAATTGCACCAGGCTTTACCTCTCGAGATATCTCGAGAAGCTTACAACCCATACCAGGCAGTGTACCTGATCGTTGTAGTATAGTATAGTGACAAGTACCAGGGGATTGATTGTTCAACTCAGTAATAGTGTCGCTAGGATTAGAAAGCCTAAAAATTAAGTCTAGGGGCGAGGGATGATTCTTTTTGTATTTTTATATTTTAAAAAAAGCGATTAAAATCTCGGGTTTTGTGAAGAGTGGGCGGAATTAGTTGCTAATCAACTAACCCAATAACTAAAGATGCAATCAAAATAAAATAACAGAAATGTAAATAAAGCTAATTAAACTAATGGTGTGAACAATAAATGGGAAAATTGTGTTTACTTAGATTTCATTACTCCCTAGATATCTTTTACAGGTTGATAGTTTGTTACAATTGCGTGGATGACAGGTTATATTCCTTAATACCATTCGTGGGGTGGCGTACGTACTTCCCCAACTCTATAAGCTCCTACTTCACTCCTATGTCGAGCCTGCAAGAAGCTCCTAACATGGGATCATTAGAATTCGCTCATGCATTAAATACAACCATAAAAACCTAGTACACATTGGTTCATGTTTCTTAAGACGTTCAAGCATGTAACCCTATGGAAGTCTGCCAGTTTTCTTAAGCCTAACATCGAAATCATTCATCCGTAACAACTATAAACAAGCAATCAACCCATAATCAACATCTAGGTTTCACTACATCTAAGCAAACACACAATAAATCTAGCCTAGCATGTTAAAATCAAGACAAGCGTAAGATATATTCAAACAACACATAGACATATTGAATGAATTGAAAGGATACTTATCTTAATTGAACATGAAAGGTTTCAAACGGTAAAAACCCTTGAAAGTACAGTAAAAATCATGCTAGGGTTTCTCCAAGTTATCCTCCTAATTGTTCTCCTTTAATAAATGAAAATTACAAAACTATATATAGATTTTCCATCGTGACGACGTCAAGAAGAAATATCTGACGCCGTCAACTCGCCGCCCATAGTAATATCGGATTGCCTAGATCTAGATCTGACGCCGTCAAGTGCAAATTTTCTCTGGGCCATCACATGTAATGGGACCATGACGGCCTATGGTGACGCCGTCATGCCCCTAGTGTAAAAACTCTTTGGATCGTCACGGACTCTATCCACTTCACCTCTTGTTTTACTCTTGACGCCGTCATGTAGAACTTTGTGACGCCGTTAGGTACTGTTCCTAACAAGGAAAATTAAGACTTTGCCATTTTCTTTACTTTTATGCTCCAAAAACGTCCAAAATGCTTCTTTTTCGAGAATTCACTCAAAAAGTACCTAAAATCACAAAAGGAACGATTTAGGGCAATATTTGATCAAATAAATTCAATTCCGGACTTAAATGACCCCCTAAAAACGGATCATTTTTCACCTCATCATATACCCTTACACTTGAGATTTGCTTGTCCTCAAACAAATGCGCTTTTATTCTAGTCAAAATACAAGTTAGGGATCATTTAACACTAATATAAAAGTAAATACAACAAACAATCGTTCCACTAAAGACCAAAGACAAGCACGGAGGTCATACACTAGCACCTCACAAATAGTGTTTAGATACTCACCTCTCTCGGGTGTAATAAAGTATATATCACAATATGGAAATGGAAAACATCTCTCACTACCTGTCATAACAAAATAGATTACCATAGGCTTGGGAAATGATCAAACCTCCACCACATGGCGTAAGCACCTAGGATAACTATCAAAGAGGTCTTTTTAAAGGGTTATAACGTTAGGTGTAGGGATATGGAAAACACGGCCTTGTTGGATAAAGGCAATCTTTACTGGCGGCGAGTTAATCATCATGGTTAATTACATGTAAAATATGGCGTTGCTAAGCCAAGACTAGACTCGACTTAAGCTAATAAATCAAAAATAACAAAAACATAAAACAAACATAGAATGAAACGGGATGGTAGTCCGTGTGTTTTTTCTCTTTTTCTTCTTCTTTTTTTTTCTATATATATTTTTCTTTTCTTTTTTTTTTCTTTTCTTTTTTTTTTTTTTTTTTTGATTTTTCGGATTTCTTTTCTCTTTTTTATTTTTTATTTATTTTTTATTTATTTTTTTGCACACACTTTTACCCTACCATTCAAAATAATACATCATAGGGAATGAACATTCCCCTTACACTTGAATTTTTACGTATGTTACAATAAACTAATCTAATGACTCGAATCAAGATAATCAAAACACTTGGAGTACTTTTAAGATTAACGCACATATGGGGGTAATAAATGATGTTCTTCCCCATTACTCCATAACACAAGTATTTTACCCATGAGTCCCAATCGTCCCAAAATAATATGTACAAGGATATGACTCGACTTAGCAACCATGTAATCAATTAGATAATTAACTAAGGGTTTAAACAAATAACAATAATGCACTAAAGATGAGTGCATACACGGAAGGCTAAGGCGATTTGGGTGTACATTTAAGTGGGTTGTAACAAATTCTTCCTTTAAGTAAGATGCTTAAAGTTAGAAACGAAAAGATAGGCTCGGAGGGGTGTACTAGGGGTTTCGTGTACTAAAAATGAGTACATCGCTAAGGTGTGAGAAAAATTAATTGACTTTACTAGCCAAGTAATATGACTTAAATGGTCAAGTAATTATGATACGGGTTTAACACAAGGGTGATCTTAATGCCTCTTATCATGTAGTAAATCTTACTACACGAATGTAGTGTAACACCCCAAACCGTATAAGGGTTTAAAGTGTAACATTATGGTGTCTTTTCAGAACATAAAGCGCAAGCGGAAGACTTAGCTCAATAAATTACAAATGTTGAGACTAAAAGGACTAATAAAACAAATACAATCAAAATCAACTTCTAAAATAAATGAAGTAATCAAACATAAATCTGAAATAAAATCCATGAATACTAAGGTAGGGTTGGTCCACTAAAAGCTCCTACTCTCATCACTCAATCCCAGCCTCCAACTTGATACCTGCAGCAGGGAAAAGAAAATGCGGCTGAGCTAACGCTCAGTGAACAGATATAAAAATATGAAAGAGAACTGAACAGAAACGAATAAATAACAATCCAATGTGAACCTGCTGAGAGTAAAGGTCATAAAGAATGTGAAGGTTCATATGAAAATGGTAATCAAAGAATAGTCCAGAAATGGTAAAAGGGGTAGTAACAGAATTTAGATCAAGTACCAAAACAATCAATCAAACATTTCATTTCATAATTCATTATACCGTCAATTCCTTTATTGTACAGGGAGGGGAGACCTCTCAAGTACCAGAAGTGAAATGGAGTGCATGGCACGCACTACCAATCACTAAGTCAATCAATATCCAATCATTCATTTAGCCTAGGATGCATCCATACGCTCCCTGCAAAACAGAATACATATGCAAGTACGAGACTATACATACATATACAGAATGGCCATATGCACCATAATCATTATAACAGAAGGGAACGCCGTGGATCAATCACACCTCCACAGAAAGTATCATGCCATTGGTGCCTCAATGACATGGCCATGGTACCTCCATGACTAGATAATTCTTTGGGTAATGGGTCAATTCAAATGGTTCAAAACAAATGGATCTTAATAATGGGATCATATGAGATGAATCATAACAAAAGAATCATATTAATGGTTCAAATCAAAGGGTTCATATCATAACAACGGATCAAAGTCAAGGAATACGAATCATAAGAAACTTTTACTGATAAGAGGTAGAATATATGTACCGATACAAAACAAACAATAACAATAGTACATAGAATCAGAACCCTTACAGAGAAAAGGGTAGAATATACGTACCTTAACGCAATTGAACGGAAACAAACGAATCAATAGACGTTACGTTTTCTTCAACAAATCTCTAGGCTAAACAAGAAATGATTCGAAATGGAAAACGAACACAACGTAACACCACTTCGAACACTACACCAGAATTATACGGGGCACGATCGTACCCAAAACCAAGACATAACCGAACAATCCAAAATTGCTTATGTTTGTGTGACTAAAGTAGTAAAAGGAATCTGTTGCATGAATGTGCGTATGTTTGTTACGTTCGAATGTAGGAAACAAGACAGGAGATTTCGATTTATAACTAGCCAAAAAGAGCGTACATAATAACTTTAATGTAGTCAATGGGCTTTAAAAGTCATTCAAGATAGGGGAGTTTCGGTTATATTTTTTTTACACAATGGGCCAATCAAGGTTTTTGAATATAGTTAAATGGAGATACTGATTGGTGTTAAACATGTTCGGTTATGATATTTAAAACAGATTTCAATGAGCCAATTCATAGTTATTATGAGTTTAAATTTGGGTGAAAATAAGTTTTAAATAGGGTGTTCAGTTGAAGGTTACAAATTGGCAAATTTTATGGAGCTTTTAACTACCGAAATAAATGGGGTTTAGTTTGGAAAATAAAAATTCAATTTTATACGTAATTTTCGGTTTTCGAATTTTAGGGTTTTACAACTCTTCCCCTCTAAAAATAAAATTTCGTCCGCGAAATTGAAAAGAACCGAATAGAAACATACCAGATCACGAGAGAAATTGAAAACGATTCAAACGAACGGAAGGTTAGTCTCTCACGACTCGATTCAGAAGTTTCAGAACATTTCAGATTCTTCAATAATGACCGATCATTTAAAACTGAATCCAACAAATACGGAACACATATGTAATAGATAACAGATCATAATCATGAATGTGAACAGATATGATGATAAAAATTCTGACTTCAATTTATTAGCAGGTTCAAATCAGAAATTCTAGAAATATAACAAAAATGTATCAGGACGCAAAAGAAAAACATATCTAAAAATGAACCGATCACCTATCACCAACTCACTTCCTCATAGGACAATCACCAATCTTATGCTCCATCGAACCGCATGCAAAACATGCTCCAGAGCTTTTGTGGCAAGACTTCCCTGGATGCCACTTCCCACATATTTCACATGTAGTAGTCGACTCAGAATCGTGGAACCTCTGATATCGTACCTTCGAAGCATTATTCTGGGTAGGTGCTACAGCGGATCGGATGCGGTCCCCATCACGGTTTCTTTTGTTCTCCCTGCTCCTCTCACGTAGAAGTTCGATATTACGGCCCGCGTTCGCAACCTGAGTTACGTCTGTAAACTCTGTGTTCACAATCCCATCCAGAATCCATTCTTTCAGCCCCCATTTGAAATGTGAAGCCTGCTCCTCCTGAGTTCCAGCCTTTGCCCCCAGAATCCTGCTAACCTCATGAACCGCTTCATAAATTCGTTGGTGGTTTCCCTGTCTTCCTGACGGATCGTATGGTACTCCCGCTCAAACTTTTGTTGTTCAGCTAGAGGAAAGTACTGAGTATAGAAGACAGCACGAAAATCTATCCAAGTCATGGTGGCTATGAACGCATCACCTTTGGCTTGCTTATAGGCCTTCCACCAGTTCAGTGCATCACCCTCCAGCTTTTAGCTCGCTAAACGAGTCTTAAACTCATCTCCGCAGTCCAACACCTCGAAGATCTTTTCTATGTGTGCGATCTAATTTTCCGCATCAACAGGAGTGTTGGCGGAGCTAAAAGATCTTGGCTTCTGTTTCCTAAACTTTTCCAACCACCCAGAGATAGTGATTGGAGTTCCCCCACCACCAGAACTAGAGGCCTCCTGATGGAATTCCTCGAAGAGTCAAGCTCGGAGTTCAGGCATTAGGGCTTCAACAGCCTGAGCAACAGCTGCATTGAAAGCGGCGATCTCTTCTGGTGTTTGATTGACCGACATCTAAAAGGTCAATAAACGAATTAATGAAAACGAAATCTGAGTTAATATTGAATATGGTAGGAAGAACAGTTAAAGCAGAAGGAAGCGTCAAAGCAGAAGGAAGCCTAATGTCTACCCAATCCTCACAGGTCATAGCCTAAGCTCTACAGGTCAAACCTTATCTCTGATACCATAATTGTAACACCCCAAACCGTATAAGGGTTTAAAGTGTAACATTATGGTGTCTTTTCAGAACATAAAGCGCAAGCGGAAGACTTAGCTCAATAAATTACAAATGTTGAGACTAAAAGGACTAATAAAACAAATACAATCAAAATCAACTTCTAAAAGAAATGAAGTAATCAAACATAAATCTGAAATAAAATCCATGAATACTAAGGTAGGGTTGGTCCACTAAAAGCTCCTACTCTCATCACTCAATCCCAGCCTCCAACTTGATACTTGCCGCAGGGAAAAGAAAATGCAGCTGAGCTAACGCTCAGTGAACAGATATAAAAATATGAAAGAGAACTGAACAGAAACGAATAAATAACAATCCAATGTGAACCTGCTGAGAGTAAAGGTCATAAAGAATGTGAAGGTTCATATGAAAATGGTAATCAAAGAATAGTCCAGAAATGGTAAAAGGGGTAGTAACAGAATTTAGATCAAGTACCAAAACAATCAATCAAACATTTCATTTCATAATTCATTATACCGTCAATTACTTTATTGTACAGGGAGGGGAGACCTCTCAAGTACCAGAAGTGAAATGGAGTGCATGGCACGCACTACCAATCACTAAGTCAATCAATATCCAGTCATTCATTTAGGCTAGGATGCATCCATACGCTCCCTGCAAAACAGAATACATATGCAAGTACGAGACTATACATACATATACAGAATGGCCATATGCACCATAATCATTATAACAGAAGGGAACGCCGTGGATCAATCACACCTCCACAGAAAGTGTCATGCCATTGGTGCCTCAATGACATGGCCATGGTACCTCCATGACTAGATAATTCTTTGGGTAATGGGTCAATTCAAATGGTTCAAAACAAATGGATCTTAATAATGGGATCATATGAGATGAATCATAACAAAAGAATCATATTAATGGTTCAAATCAAAGGGTTCATATCATAACAACGGATCAAAGTCAAGGAATACGAATCATAAGAAACTTTTACTGATAAGAGGTAGAATATATGTACCGATACAAAACAAACAATAACAATAGCACATAGAATCAGAACCCTTACAGAGAAAAGGGTAGAATATCCGTACCTTAACGCAATTGAACGGAAACAAACGAATCAATAGACGTTACGTTTTCTTCAACAAATCTCTAGGCTAAACAAGAAATGATTCGAAATGGAAAACGAACACAACGTAACACCACTTCGAACACTACACCAGAATTATACGGGGCACGATCGTACCCAAAACCAAGACGTAACCGAACAACCCAAAATTGCTTATGTTTGTGTGACTAAAGTAGTAAAAGGAATCTGTTGCATGAATGTGCGTATGTTTGTTACGTTCGAATGTAGGAAACAAGACAGGAGATTTCGATTTATAACTAGCCAAAAAGAGCGTACATAATAACTTTAATGTAGTCAATGGGCTTTAAAAGTCATTCAAGATAGGGGAGTTTCGGTTATATTTTTTTTACACAATGGGCCAATCAAGGTTTTTGAATATAGTTAAATGGAGATACTGATTGGTGTTAAACATGTTCGGTTATGATATTTAAAACAGATTTCAATGAGCCAATTCATAGTTATTATGAGTTTAAATTTGGGTGAAAAAAAGTTTTAAATAGGGTGTTCAGTTGAAGGTTACAAATTGGCAAATTTTATGGAGCTTTTAACTACCGAAATAAATGGGGTTTAGTTTGGAAAATAAAAATTCAATTTTATACGTAATTTTCGGTTTTCGAATTTTAGGGTTTTACATGTAGATAGTGCGGTAACAAGGTTAGATCTTCCTCCAAGAAAATGAACAATCAAAGCTTCCCTTCCAGAAATATAAATCATCTTCTTGTCATACATAACCTGTTAAACCTGAAAAAACAAACAAGGCAACCTTGCGTAAAATCGGCGGCAATCTATATATACTAACAAGTCCTAGAAAACAATGTAAGATATAATGCTTGTGGAATGAATGTTTGCAGATTTCCTGGAGTTTATAAAACTAAAGATTTAACAAAAACTTTAAGACTCCGTTATAAAAACAAAACAAGCAAAATTTCCATAATTTTACACATGACACCGTCAGGAATTAATTCTTGACGCCGTCAGAAGTGATCTGCAGAAATCTTTACGTTAAGTTTCCGGAAAATTTCTGGAAAAACTTATGTCCTACTTCCTGGAAAATCCTGCAAAACATCATTATGACTCGATACAAGCATTTTAGAAATACCTTTGGATGAAGTTAAGACAAAGTCAAACGACAAAATAAAGTATTTTCACCATTTTATTTCTGAAACATGATCTACCAACAATAAAAATAAAGCATGCATACGAAAACAAATAACAATCAAACAAATAAAAATCACACAAAGCATGGGTTGCCTCCCAAGAAGCGCTTTTCTTTATTTACGAGTCTTGTAGCTAGACTCAAGGTCATGGGCTACCGTGTGTCGCTTATGCTTACATAACCAAGGGTGACCAATCTAATAGTCGCCTCATCTTTCTTATAATCATCACCTAACTCTAAACATCCACGATAATACCTTTTATTTTTTTCATGAGGATATTTAAGCCCTTTTCTTTTATCATTCTCACTTAGCATTTCTAGGGGCGGATACCTACTACACTTCTCCATGGAAAAATCCTTGAACCTAGGGTGTGCACGGGGCATTTGGTAAACAAAATCTTCATCCCCATCCGAGAATGTAATTAACCCTTCCATAAGTTTTTCATCAAGGTTGGTCAACCTTTTGAAGGGTTTCCCAAACACAACTTGGGTTAACTTACTATCGATAAATTCTCCTAGATTCTCCATAACCATGAACTCAACAAGATAAAAAAAAGCTTCCTACAAACACATGCAATGACATTGCCCTAGCAATAATATTATCTCATTTGTATTCTAACTCATCTACCATGATTTTATTATATTCACTACGCGATATTATGTTCATCGGGAGAGATGAGTTAAGGTAGGCATCAAAGCTCCTAAATCCAATCTTACAAGGAAATTGCATATTGAATGAGCTATCACTCTCAATCCTTGTTCTAGGGTCGACATACCTAAGAGGGTCCACTTCATCTTCCATCCTATCCTCATTAATCACATCACCATCGTCTAGATCCTCATCGAAATCTGAATACTAAAAAGGACTAGCCCTATGGTCATCATCATGGTCAGACTCCTCCATTTCAGAATTATTGTCAAAGTGATGGTTAGGCGAGAGGTTAGGTAGGTTCTCATTTTCAATTAAAGGGATTGGGGCGGGCATTTGGAAAATCCTACAACGAAAAACACGAATAAAAGGAATCAACCGATCAATGCTATTGTTATCCATCGAGATAGTTTACGAACAAAGGAAACAAAGAAATAAGATAGACTAAAGAAAACCCAAAAATAAAATAAAAATTTACTAGAACGGAATCTAGCAAGTAGACCTAATAAAAAGAAATCCTAACCTAGACAATAACTATTCCCCGGGCCACGGCGCCAAAAACTTGATGTGTGGGAATTGCACTAGGCTTTAGCTCTCGAGGGATCTCGAGAAGCTTACAACCCCCCACCAGGCAGTGTACCTGATCGTTGTAGTATAGTATAGTGACAAGTAGCGGGGGATTGATCGTTCAACTCAGGAATAGTGTCGCTAGGATTAGAAAGCCTAAAAATTAAGTCTAGGTGTGAGGGATGATTCTTTTTGTATTTTTATATTTTTATAAAAGTGATTAAAATCTCGGATTTTTGGAAGAGTGGGCGGAATTAGTTGCTAATCAACTAACCCAATAACTAAAGATGCAATCAAAATAAAATAACAAAAATGTAAATAAAGCTAATTAAACTAATGGTGTGAATAATAAATGGGAAAATTGTGTTTACTTAGATTTCATTACTCCCTAGATATCTTTTACAGGTTGATAGTTTGTTACAATTGCGTAGATGACGGGTTATATTCCTTAATACCATTCGTGGGGTGGCGTACGTACTTCCCCAACTCTATAAGCTCCTACTTCACTCCTATGTCGAGCCTGCAAGAAGCTCCTAACATGGAATCATTAGAATTCACTCACGCATTAAATAAAACCATAAAAACCTAGTACGCATTGGTTCATGTTTCTTAAGACGTTCAAGCATGTTACCCTATGGAAGTTTGCCAGTTTTCTTAAGCCTAACATCGAAATCATTCATCCGTAACAACTATAAACAAGCAATCAACCCATAATCAACATCTAGGTTTCACTACATCTAAGCAAGCACACAAGAAATCTAGCCTAGCATGTTAAAATCAAGACAAGCGTAAGATATATTCAAACAACACATAGACCTATTGAATGAATTGAAAGGATACTTATCTTAATTGAACATGAAAGGTTTCAAAGGGTAAAAACCCTTGAAAGTACAGTAAAAATCGTGCTAGGGTTTCTCTAAGTTATCCTCCTAATTGTTCTCCTTTAATGAATGAAAATTACAAAAATATATATAGATTTTCCATCGTGACGGCGTCAAGAAGAAATATCGGACGCCATCAACTCGCCATCCATAGTAATATTGGATTGCCTAGATCCAGATCTGACGCCGTCAAGTGCAAATTTTCCCTGGGCCGTCACATGTAATGGGACCATGACGGCCTATGGTGACGCCGTCATGCCCCTAGTGTAAAAACTCTTTGGATCGTCACGGAATCTATCCACTTCACCTCTTGTTTTACTCTTGACGTCGTCATGTAGAACTTTGTAACGCCGTCAGGTACTGTTCCTAGCAAGGAAAATTATGACTTTGCCGTTTTCTTCACTTTTATGCTCCAAAAACGTCCAAAATGCTTCCTTTTCCAGAATTCACTCCAAAAGTACCTAAAATCACAAAAGGAACGATTTAGGGCAATATTTGATCAAATAAATTCAATTCCGGGCTTAAATGACCCCCTAAAAATGGATCATTTTTTGCCTCATCAGGTATGTTGCACTAAGCTCATGAACCACAAGTTAACAATCCGGGTCATGGGGGCTGCAGACCCAACCATGAGGGTATAGGAAGGATAACTTGCCAAAGTTAAACCTTTAGTTGGTTCAAATATAGTACTTATTAGTACCACCCAGAGAGGTGTTAATACCAACAGGAGTTGTCAGACTCCAATAGATCTATCAACTATATTCGCGTTCGCGTGGGTAAAATATCCCAAATGATTAGATTCATGAATTTTGGTTATGTAGTGGTGGCAGTTAGTTTACTCGTGCAACAACTAAAGAAAAAGACTTGTATTCGGTTTTAAGTAAAGCAAGTAGCATGTATCCCCCTCACAGGGTTTTTAAAGCATTAGAGTGAAAGCATTTTAAAAGAGTATGAGGCTATGAACTCACCTGGGTTTAGGGTAATCTAAGTGATGCAAATAGTGACTCAGGAACTAGACTGCCTTACTTACGTATCCTAGTGTATTGTAGGTTTGGATGTATGTCAAACTTTAGTCATCTTGTTTAAGTTTCTTAAGTTATTGTTCTTAGGTGTGTTAATGTTTTAGATATAATATAACACCGTTCGGGCCATCACAATCCAGAAGTATATGACTCCTCACATGAAGTTCTATATTATTGTATTATGTTATCAACATAATACCGTTCGGGCCATCATAATTCAGAAGTTAATACTCCTCACATGAACCTCCCTACTATTGAGCTATATTGTTATTAAGTTAAGTTATAATTATAACACCATTCGGGCCATCATATCTCAGAAGTATATGCAATAATTGTTCGAGGAGTCAGGGCACTTTAATTCGTAAACCCAACAAACTCGTCAAAACGAAATATCCACATAGTACTCCTCGCATGAAGCTCCCTACTATTGCATTATGCTTCTAACTTTATTTAGGTTTTATACTTATATGATATTTTCACTTTATACCTTTATAGTTTATATATTTACATTTTCTACCCTAAACTTATAATACTTATATTATTTATACTTATAACCATCTATACTTGACACAACTAGTCCCTAGACTTCTATAGTTTTAAATGACATATTTAACCCTTTAACTTATAACTCTTCTATATTTACCATTTAGACCTTAAACTTTATAATATTTGCATAACTAGTCTTTTTTAGTTTGTAACTTATTTTATTATCTATCCTAGGGTTATTAATAATTTGCAAAACTAGTCTTTACACTTATAACTTCTAGAAAATGTCAAAAACAGTCCCTAGACTTTATAATTTCAGGAATTTACGATATATACCCTTATGTATGTAAAGTTTTGCAAAACTAGTCCTAAATGCATGTAACTTATATTTTTATGTAACAACTAAGTTTTCTAGCTTATGTTTAACTAATATTAGCCTATCTAAGTTATCTAATTTAGATTATAGGTCATGTAAAGGGTGTATAGCGTGCAAACATGTATTAAACTCATTTTAGGGTTTTAAAATGTAAACTAGTAAATGAAATGGTTCAAGGCTCATGCAAGGGTTCCTAAGGGATCTAAGGCATCCTAATACTATCCTAAGACTATACTAAAGCTAATGAAACTAAAATTAAATCTTACCTAGGTCGTAAGGGGTGTATCGTGGGTTTTAGGGTTTTTTATGGCAAAATGGGACTCGACAAGCATGCAAGACCTATACCACTCGACTTCTAAGTTTCCTAGAGCTCTTGTACTACTACCAAGACCAGAAATATTGAGGTGATGAAGTGAGGAGAGGTTTGGTTTGGAAATGGAGGGTGTGGGGGTATTTATAGGCTCGTTAAGAGTAGCGAGCAAGAAATGGGGTGATGTGGTGTCGAGCAGGGGGAGGGGTGAGTAAGCAAAGCAAGAGGGTAGTGTGTTGAGGCAATATGGTGATGAGGACGAGCTACAAGTAGCTTAGAGGCGGTTATGGAGTCAGTTTAGGGTTTGTTTGGTGGAGATAGAACCGCGGGTGAAAGGAGGTGACAAGGTGGTGATGCACCACCTTGCTTGCTAGCTTAGAGGTGCTTGTAAGCAGCTTGGGAGGTTTAGTGGTGTTTTAGGGTGATTAGGGGTGGATTAGTGGTGGTTTAGTGGTGGATTAGTGGTAATTAGTGGTGATTAGTGGTGGTTTAGTTAAGTAGGTAACAAGTAGGTGATGGAGGTGTGTGGTAGGCTGCTTGGTAGTGACAAGATGGTGTGTAAGCTGCTAGGGAGTGGTGGTAGGGTGCTTGCTTGCTTATGTTTAGGTTTTACTAGTTTAAGTTTAAGTTTAGACCTAGTTTTACTTAGTGAGAGTTTAAGGTTTTTCCTAAGGTTTAGAGCCTAGGTTAGGTTCCTAAGAGTGTTTAGTGACTAATCCTAAGTCCTAAAGGATTTATACTAAGTGATGGTAAGTTATTGGAAAGATTTGGGAAGGTTTGACCTAGTTTTGTGACCTAAATGACCAATTTGTGTTTAGTGGGAGATTAGGGTTTATCCTTGGGTTTTGTGCCTACATTAGTGTCCTATGAGTGTTTAATAACTAATCCTAAGTCCTAAGAGGCTTATACTAAGTGGTGGTAACCTATGGTGAAGTATTGGGATAGTCTAGACCTAATTCTAGGAAGTTATGACTTAGTTATAGTTTTGTGCTTAAGAGTAGAAATCTCGTCCCGAGATTTAGATAAAGAGTAAGTCGAGAAAGATAAGAGGAAGAAGAGAGTTATAGGGAAGGATTGTTCTGATACCAAAGAAGAATGGTATAAAAAGAAAGGAAAGTGTGTACAAGCGGAATAGGAAATGCTTGTACAGTTGCTAGATACTTAGGCTTATTCATTTATACCTCATTACTTACAAATAAAGGCGTCCCAATATTTGTAAACAAGAGCGTATAAATTCATAACCCATTTGATTTATAACTTTCTCATTAAAATGAAGGAGCGACCTAATTCATTTCAGTAGGATAATCATTATAAATCATCCTTAAGTAGTATCGGCGGAAGATGAAGAGAGTTTACCACACTTAAGGAAATGTGGTACGGGAATATTTTAGAAACAAGTTCCAACCATGATGAAGACTAGTTCTAGTCATGGTGAAGACAAGTTCTAACTACGGTAGAGGCAAATTCTAGTCACGATAGAGATAAGTTCTAGTCATGATAGAGACAAGTTCTAGTCATGATAGAGACAAGTTCTACTCATTATAGAGACAAGTTCTATAGTCTTCCTGTTCAGCAACTTGCCACATGGTAAATACCTATGTTATGACTAGAATGTCGGGCGTTGAAGATCTCTTTTTGCAATTCTTGCAAAGTGAGATTTAATATCATGATCGAACATAATGAGGATTACAGTTCGATGTAGATATTCTTACAAGTTCAAACTAATAGAATCTTGCGATATGACGAGAAATACAAGTTCTACTTTTAGAACGTTGTAGGGTGAGGTAGAGAGAGAATATAGGGAGAGGAAAATAGAGTGTAAAATGGCGGAGGGGTAAAAAGGAAGGAAATGGAATCAGGGATTTTAGTAGGAAAGAGTAAGGAAGATGAAAGAAGGAAAGGGAAGAAACAGGAGGGTATGAAAGAATGAAAGTTAATGGAAGGATGGAAGGGTAGGTTTAGGTGAAGTGGAAAAGTATAGGGGAAGAGTAGGGAAAATGCAAGAGTAGGATTTTAATAGGGGAGTGGGGGTAAAGGCGAGAAAATGGGATTTTGAATGGAAAAATAGGAAAAAGGCGGGAGAAAGAGATTTAAACGGTAGAAGGAGAGAAAATGGAAGGATAAGATTAAACGGAAGAGTAAGAGTATATGATACCTAAAAGATAGTATCCTAATGGAGTTTTAGATTAACTAGATGCCTTTCCAAAGTTTGTTTTCCCCCTAAGGTTCTTCTAGTCTTTCATAACTAATCCAAATTTCTAAAGGTGAGGTGTTTGGTTCATTTGAAGTAGAGGGTTCTAAAGATGTAAAACCCTAACTTTCGTAATCCGAATTTAAGATATTTTTAAAATTTCTAAATAACGAAACAAATAATCTAAACGCGAATATAATTTAAACAAATTAACCGTAAACCCATAAAAGTATAACGAAATGTCATTTTAGAAATATTTGAATATTCTAGAACTCCAAAATAATGTTGTGACCTAAATAAAATGCAAGGAAATTAATTACGGAGGACATGTGTTTTGGACCGTTTTTCTTTTGTTTCGCAACCTTAATCCAACCTTAACCCAACATAGCCCAAAATATTTAGCCCATGAGATCACTAAGCCATGACTAAGCCCATTCAAACCCCTCCTCATATTATATGGCCGGTTGTAAAAAATTTCCACAACAACACAAAACACGTTTTCTACTTAAAACCCTAAACCTAGTTTATCTTCTCCACAACAAAGTGTCGGCTTCTATATATTTTTTTTCCTTCCTGGTCTTCTCTACTGTTTGAACAACAACCAAGGGTGCAAGAGCAAAGTTGAGTGGTTATCTCATTGTGGGTATATTATTTGTACGTGAAAGAGGCTCAAGGAGTGGGTGTCGAATTATTTTGGTCTTTTCTTTCTTGCGAATTGTGTTTCTGTCGAGTACTAGGTACCTTTCTTTCCTCATTCTTTTGATTTCATGGTTTTCAATCACGTCTAATATCATTTTGTGTACAAAGCATGGATCGAATGGGTGTTAATATATGTTATACGTTTGAAACAAAATCAAATTTTATCTACATGAAATAATAACTCGCCAAATACATGTTTATATCGATCTATACATATTTGATTTGGAACTTTTGGACTTAAGGCCTTGCGCATAAAATGAAACGAGACCTAGATGTGACTTGTTGATTAGTCGAACCACATTAAACCAAAAAAAGGGGGGTCTCGATTTGGTTTTTGTTACAAGTTTGATTTAGTCTCTCGTAAAAGTAAGCTAATGGTCGAATGGAATTTTGGGATAAAAAGGGAACCCACAACCTGTGTAATATTAGTAAAATAAACATGAGTTAAATATGGATATGGGACGAGTCGAGTTCGGCTTAAAACAATATTAAATGTGTGTATTATCTTATATAATAAACTTTCTTTAAAAAAAACAAATAAAATAAACATTTTCCGTCACATGAATTGCAAAGGAGTGTAAATGTATATATGAGCTGGCCATAACAAAATTGGATGGGGTTTTCAATAGTTAACAGACCTATGTGTGAGCATGGCTAAAGAAAAGGATTAGGTGTATTTGAGTTTAGTATAACGAAGTCGGTTATTAAACCATGGGTCGTCGCGGCTTAAATATTAATACCATGGGTACGTTAATAAATTATATAACATTATAACAACGGGTCTAAAATTATTATCTTAAAATAAATTTATAAAATGAATGCTAAAATAATTGTATTTGACCTTTTAATATTAAATTTTGATAATTTGCATAATTAACCCTAAACTATTATAATTGTCATTCTAACCCTTGAATATTATTAATTGTGTATTATAATCTTAAAATATTAAATTAATGTTTCGGGAATGTTACTAAATTTAGAAATTTACCTAAAATAGAAGTTAAAAAAAATGGAAAGCATACGATAATGAGTAATCTAATTCAATATGAACGTTAAGTAATACTTGGTATGTAATTCGTATAGGTTTTGTGAAGCGGGAGTAATCTGTTTCGTATTCATTCGTGTGACTTTCTCTTTGATTTGCATCCGGTTAAGGTACAGATATTCTGACCTATCTACAGGTTTCTCATGCACTCTTGTCTTTCCTATTCCTTTGATATCTTGAACCTTGTTATGTTCCCTTGATTATTGAACCTTGTTATTTTCCTTTGATTATTGAACCTTGTTATATTTCCCTTGATTATTGAACCCTGCTATGTTCCCTTGATTATTGAACCTTGCTATGATCCTTTTCAAACTGAACCTTGCTTGAAACTTATACTATGACTCTCGAACCTTGAAATAACCTTGTCATGATACACTTGATATAATAAACTTGATATGATAATATTGACTTGAACCTTGATTTGAACCCTATGTTAAAATCACTCAATTCGATCTTTGACTTATACCTTGTCTTGAAAACCTATACTATGATACTTGATTTAAACCTTGACTTGAACGTGATATAACCCCTGATATTTTGAAAGTGCTTTTAATATTATAACCGGATGTGAAAAGTTTTAGAAATTATATTATGAAAATGTTTTGAGGAAAAACTATTTTAAAATAAGGGTTATGAACATTATGTAACACCACTTTTATATGAAGTTTCACTAATTTTATGAATATTTATTTTAAGGACTATCTTATTGAAAACCTTTATTTCATGAGAACCATTATTAAAAGATTTTTTTTAAATGAACATTTGACATAAACATTTGAATTGAACCCTTGCCATAAACATTTATTTGGAATCAAATATGAACCTCTACTTGAACTTATGACATGAACCTTTACACTAAACTCTACGTACTCTCTCACTATCGAACCTTTACCTTGAACATTAAACATGGAATCCACGTGAACCTTCTCAGTATGAACCTTTGTATAAACCTTTCCATCTTGAACCTTTTTTACTATGGGCCTTGATAATAAACCTTTTGATTTGAATCTTGATTTGAACTTTGACTAGAACCTTGACTTGAACCTTGATATGACACACTTGATATGATACACTTGATATGGGACTTAACTTGAACTACTTGATATGAACCTTGAATTTGGACACTTGATACTTGACTTGACCTTTGACCCACAGTTTGAGACTACGAGCCACCACTTGTATACTAGGCATGGGGGTTCATTACTTGACTTGTTACGGAGATGAAGATATTTGTCATTGATGCACCGATGGCATAACTCTAGGGTAGGAAAGTGATGACCTATCCCGTCCTATTACTTGACTTGTTACGGAGATGAAGATATTTGGCCGTTTGGGGCGTATGGATGCATCCTAGATTTGTTTACTTGTTTCAATGGATATATCATGATATTACTTGCTATATATATACTTGCTACTTGGTGACTGATGGTGTGTGCGATACACGTCTTTCACATCTTGGGAGCTAGCTACTCCAACCCTTGGAGGTATCCCCTCATATTATACTTGGTATCCCGAGGTCTCCCCTCCGGATGCATGGTTACTTGATTACTTGACTTGACTTGATACTTGACTTGACTTGGGCTGGTGGTGGATAACTGACCTGACCAGTATACCTTTATACCTTACACCTTTACAACTTTAATACATGTTCTTCTTACGTCGGTTGTACTTCCTTTATGCTTTACTTTATCCTTCCCTTGTCTTATTTATATCATTCTATATTGCTTGTTACTTTCATATCTGTTCACTGGGCTCTCGTAGCTCAGCCGCATTTCTTTTCCTGCGGCAGGTTTTAGTAGGAAGCTGGGTTATGAGTGGAGAGTGCATTGGACTTAGAAGACTTTACCTTGATAGCTTTTGGATTAGTAGAAGCTTTTGTACATTCCAAACTTACTCACTTGTACTACTTTCTTTTGTACTTGTTCTTTAGTCTCCCTTGTAACCATGATACTCATTTGTATTACTTGAGATGTATGCTTGTGCTTGCTTTGATATGTCACCATAATGTGGCACTTCTACCCTTATCGGGTTGGGGTGTTACAAAAGAGGGTGTAGGTTTAGAGGTTTTCTTTCCTAAGGGTTTACTAGGTGTATCCTTATTCTTAGGTGTATGTTGATATAAATAAATGACTAAAAACGTTATTCATATCTTTCGATATCTCTATGTTTTGATAATCACAAAACGAAAACTCATCAAACCAAAGATCATGACATAAACAAGTATTGAGTAGTAAATACTCATCTTTACCATCTAATCACTTAAGGTATGAATAAACAAAGTATCTAAATGCATTATAAGATCAAAGGAACACTTTTGTTAATCACTAGATATTTATAAAATGTCACAAAACATTTTATATCTTTTATAAAACATTTTTGGCACTAAAAGAATATGTTTAATTCATTACAAATTTATGAATTCAAATTTTCAACCAAAAATGGCAAATCTAATCCAGAAAAATTTCCCTCACAAAAGGACAAGAAAAAGGGCGGCCTCCTTAATTATACTAGGCGGCCCCCTTAATCATTAAGGGGACCGCCCCCTAATTAAGGAGACCGGCACGCTCCAGAACAGTATTTTCTGGCCCTATAAATACAGGATCATTCCACATATTTTTCTCACCTTTTTGCACTAAAAACTTTCTAATCTAAACATCCATTTCCATCCTCTAAAAATCCTTTGATCATATATACATTAATCTTTGTTTCAAAGTGTTTCAAGCCTCAACACTCAAGTGCAAAGAGAAGAATACTTCTATTAGATTATCATCTTGCTATCTAAGTTGCTTGTAACACCCCAACCCGACATGGGTCCGGAGCGCTACAGTATGGTCATATATCAAAGCATACAAAGCATACAACGCAAGCGGAAGACTTAAAACAAAAGGTTACAAGGGAAAAATCTAAAAGTATAGAAGAAATACTAAAACTATAAAAGAAAGGAAAATACAAACTAAACAAAGTCTAATCTAATCTAAGTACAAACTAGTCCAGATGTAATGGGCTTCTAGTCCATGGGGTAGTCCACTAAAGCTTCTATACTCTCTTTTCACCCAACCCCAGCTTCCAACCTATAACCTGCCGCAGGAAAGGAAATGCGGCTGAGCTTAAAAAGCCCAGTGAACAGATATATAACAAAGCAAATGAATGAATGAAATGTATATAAGTATAAGAAACAAGACATCATAAGCTTTTGCTGAACGGAATATCATCTGTCAAATGCATAAGAGATCAACGAATATCATAAGTCAAATGAAATGAAGCATCATAGATATATCAAGCATAAACAAATCATAAGAGAATCAAGAGCACGTATCAACAAAGGCGCGTCTAACGAGATACTCGAATAGACACAAGAAACATAGGAAAGCCACGAGCCGACCTAACGAGATACTCGAATAGGTCTCAAATCACATAACCACATATCCGTCAATTCATAGGGTGTACATAGAGTAGCTAACTCCAATGTACCAGAAGTGAAACGGGTACAAGGCACGTACAGCCAGTCACTGTCTTCTCAGAACAAAACAGAACCTAGGATGTATCCATACACTCCCTGAATCAAACAAAATACACATGCCAGCTCATGACTGGACACATATATAACTAATTGGCCATAGTGCACATATATCAAACAGAAGGGAATGCCAGGGATCAATCACACCTCCCCAGAAAGTGTCATGCCAGTGGTGCCATCACTGACACGCCCATGGTACCTCCATGAGTAGAATAAAAATTCGGGCATAAGAACAAAATCATATCATAATCAAACAAAGCATATCCATAACAAACGAATCATATCATAATCAAACAGAATCTCAACCAGGAGATTGTAATCAGGTAATCAACAAAATGGATAGCAGCGAACATATCAAAGGGATCATAGCAAAGGCTTATATCAATGAATCATATCATAGCAACCGAATCAAAGTTAAGGATCGAAAAGTGATGAGATCGGAACCCTTACTGAGAATGGGTAGAATATCTGTACCTTAAACCACCAACGAAATCATATCGTAACATAAGCATAGGAAGTCACTCCTTCTTCAGCGAATCTACACGAATTAATGATTGGCTTATTATTAATAACCTATTTCAAATTAGATTACTCGTTTTAGTAACTTTCTATATTAAGTAAGTTTCCCGAATTAATAACTTTCCATATTTGATAAGTTCCCGAAATTGTAATTTAATACTTTAAGGTTATAAACAATTAATAACATTTAAGACCAAAATGACCGATATAGTAGCTTAGGATTTAAAACGTCAATATTATAAGTTTAGGGTATAAAATGTAAATTATCAAAATTAAATATTAAAAGTCAAATAAATTATTTTAAACTTTATTTTAATAAATTAATATCAAGATAATAATTTTGGACCCCGTCATTATAATTTTATGTAATTTGCTAACGTATTCACGATCTTAATATGTATGCCGCGACGACCCAAGATTTTTATTATTTCAAAAACAAATAAGTCCTTGGCATGTTCTTGTTAAAAATATGCCGAGACAACCACTTCTTTTATTGTTTAAATAAGCCGCGCCACACACCTTTTTTTTATATATATTCATCTCAAAATTAAGCAAGACTATCATTTGTCATACAAAACCAAGTCGTGACCCACAATCAGATAGTAAAACCATTAGATCTTTTTATTTTATTAAAACCAAATTTAACATTCTCTTATAATGTATAACCATGCATGCATATCCTTATTTTATTAGCTCGTTAAATAGACTAGGTAATATATGTTTAGGTCCAATAGGAGATAGGTCAAAGTCATTTAATAACAGATGTGAAAAACAAAACGTACGAAGTCGATTAGATCAGATTGTCAAATCGTTATGTGAGTTTACATGTGACGTCTCTTTATTATTTCATGTGAGCTTTTTTAAGATTTTATGCGGTCATTTGTATTGTCGGTATAGAAGCCAAAATGTTATCAAAACAGAAGCAGCAAATCGAACAAGAGAGAAATGGTTTTTACGTACCCTCGAAGCATGTCACACGAACAAGAATAAAGGAAACAAGAGCCGCCACGATCGAAAACTACATCACATACCAGCCGAACAGAGACCAACACCCCTCGAATAGAAAACCACAGTCCACGTACGGACTGTTCCTGACCAGCAATCCAACGCTTCTAATCCTTCATGAAACCCGCGTTCGAACCTTCTAATGTCGAACCAACAGCACACTACGATCAGACCTTCACAACAGGTCAAGAGCGACCTCCTTGTACCCTCCTGGATCGATCAGCAATGGAGAAGAAGAAGCAGGCGGCCATCGTTGTGTTTTGATAGGTTTTTATGATCTGCTCTTTTGTGTCATGTATGTATATCGATTTAACCAAGGAAGAAAAAGGGGTGGCGGCCGGATTATATTTTGCTTAGGGTTTTCTTTAGGGTTTGAAAATGGGATGTCGTATGATGTGTGTGTTGAACAAAAATTATGGGAGATCCTGGTTTATAAAAAAAAAAAAAAAAAAAAAAAAAAAAACGTGTGGGGTGTCTCAAAAAAAAGAAGGTTGCCGAAAATAAAGGAGCAAATCAAGGAGACTAATTCAATCACGAATGCAGACATGCTACAAGTTCAATTCATATGTGACAACCAATTAATTTGGCTAAATCAACATTACAAGGGTTATAATCATCAAAAGTTTGGGTATTTTAGATGTTCAAAAATTCTGGGTTTTACATTGCTTGTTTATCTCTTCTTGTAAATCCTTCATATTTTGGTGAATAAGGTGTATGTATTAGTTAGCTAGATTTAGTTATAAAATCTAGAATTGTTGTAAGTGTGAAGTGGAACTTGAAGTGAAGAAGTAGTGTTGGATAGTAGTGGTAATAGGAGATAGTAGCAATAGTGACTAGTAGTGAAGATATTGAAGCTTCCAAGTGGAGAAGACTAGAAGACATTAGTGGCTTGAAGTTGTGAAGACATTAGTGGCTTGAAGTTGTGAAGGCGTTAGTGCCTTAAAGTTGTGAAGTTGCAAGACATTGAAGTTGTGAAGTATTTGTGAAGGCGTGAAGATATTTGTGGTGTGAAGAAGTATAGAAGAAGTGAAAAGGTATGAAGAAGGTGTGGTGTGATATTTGTTGTGAGATTGGTTCTAGCTACGATTAGAACTCGACATTTTGCTTTGTGTCATAAATTGGTGTAATCTTTTGGCGTGTACGGTTTTCTCCGCCATAAGGGACGTTATTGACTTAGTGAAGAAAACTCTCGAGTTCGGTGCTCGGGGCGTGGAGTAGGGCAAGGAAGGTGTCCTTGTAGCCGAACCACTATAAATCCTTTGTCTCTCGGTTTGAACTTTCCATCTCTCACTTTTTGCTTGCTTACTTATTAGCTTTTCGTACATTGTTATAATTGTGTGTTGTGCATATATTGATTTCACATAAAGATCAAACTAGGTTTCATTTACAACATTAATTGTACATTAGTAAAATATAAGTATATATAATTATTAAAACACATATACATATATAAATACAAACTTATATTTAAGTGAGATATATGAAATTATAATTTCTATTCAACACTTTAAATAAGTAGTGTCTATGATATATATGTGAATTAATTTGTATCTATACTTTTGCTTCAAAGGTTTTTACAATTAGCATCAATTCTTTAAAAGCAAACTTTTATTAAACGAAAAAGACGCAAAACTATTCAACCCCCCTTCTAGTTTTCCACAGTGTAGTTTCGGGTTTTCTCTTTTGTTTTAAGTTGTCTATTGCTACCATTATTACTATTATTATGAGTATTACTATCCCTAGGAATTTGAAACCAATTAAAGTAGTATCCATAGTATCTCTTAAGTGAAATTTCCTAATGTATATTCTAAGAGATGTTAAATCCTAAGGTGTAATCTAAAATCCTCAAATATATATGTGGGTATCCTAAGAGACTAGGTAGGGCAATTTTTATCCTAAAACTACTTATTCCTATATGGTAGAAGCTTGCTAGGTGTCTATCCTAAACTAGGGTTTAATGGTTTGTGGTAGAGGTTTCACTATTTAATCCTATGTTTTTTCTAATATTTCTAGGTTCTAATCCTAAGGAATTTTTAAGCTAAGTCCTATCTTATAGGGATGTCTTCCTAAAATTTTCTATTAGGGAAGGGATTTTGGTTTCTAACCTATAAAACCTTAAATATTCCTAATCCTAATGTTCTAATTCCTCAAGGGTTTCTTAAATAGCCTATCTTAGTGACCTAAGGTATTCTATGTTTTCTAGGGATATCCTAATGTTATTTCTAACCTCAAGTATGGGAATCCTAAATATGGTTTTTACTAAGGGGATGGGATAGACTAACTTGGAAAAATCATAGTAATCTAAGGAAATGAAATGGAAAAAGGATAGGAATATGCTTGTATATGAATTATCATATCTTTGCATATGGGATAGTTAGGAGTAGAATCTCTAACTAGGAAGGAAATAGCTTAGGAAAGCTAAGGAAGTAGTGAGGGTTTAGAGATCAGAGGAGAAAGAATTCAGATCTCTATGGTGTAGAATAAGTATTCTCACCATTGATAAGGGAAGTGTTTGGGAGTGATTGGGTTTTAGGGAAAGAGGAAGTATGAGGGGAGTTTAAAACAGTTTAGAGATTCTATGTATCTAAGACATCGGGGTAGTTTTCCTAAATTCCTAAGGGTAAGGGTTAAGGGTAGGTTATAACAAGTACCTAACTTGTCATGTTCTATGGTTTATACCTAATTTTCCTAAAGGGTTACTATTGGGTTATGGTGACCTAAGGTAGTATGGGAGAGGTATTTTCCTAAGGGGTTTATCTAATTTTATCCTAATTGAGGGGTACTAGGTAGTTTTTAAAACCTAACTTATTTTATTGATTTTTTATTTTACATATCCTATAAGCACTAACTATTCTAGGGTATATAAGGCATATTACCTAGGGGTTTCTAAGGTTTTCCTAATTTCCTAATTCCAAGAGTTTGTGTTTTCTAGGTTTGATTGATAATTTTCCTCGTCATTGTCTGTTATCTTTTCTAAAGTGCAAATCCTAAAGCGGGCAAAAGCTATTTTATGGTGGTGTTTCATTTGGTTTTTCTGTATTTTAGTTACTTTAAAACGGTTTTCTTGTAAAGTGTTTCTTAAACTACTATAGTCAGGTTGATTATCTAAGTTATTACTATTATGACATTTTTCTATCTTCTCAAGAAGGTCAAGGAAAATCTCATCTAAGTTATTTAAAATTTCCTCTAATTGATTTTCCTCATTTTCTAAAGTTGTCTTAGAGGGCTTTTCTCCAAATTCATCTTTCCAAGATGAAATGAGAGGGTTTACTAAGTAAGGGGTAGGTCCTAAGGTATAAGGTTTCCTAAAGTCATATCTAGGGGTATAGGTATGGATAGGGTTTTTAGGTATATATGGTTCTCTCGGGAGAAAGAAACCATGAGGTTCTAATCTAGATGTGGGGAAAGGTGGGTGTATAACAGGGTTTAGGGGAGGTAGGGGTGATGTCTTGGCATAGAAATCTCTTATGTGTTTTAAATAAGGGTTATCTAAGGAAGGGGTAAATCCTAAGGGTGAAGGTATATCTAAACTATTCCTAAAGTATTCTAAGTTATTGGGGATATAGGGTTTAGGGGAATAATCTAGTACATTCGGAGAGGAAAGATCATTCTCCGGATGTAAGCTAGATGAGACGGGGGTAGGGTAGTTGGGAGTAGACATAACTATATATGATAGTAAAAATACAGTAAATCATTTAGCAATTAAGCAAGAAATTATTATACTAACCTTAGCATGTATAGTTATGGAGGATGGCAGAGGTACTGAGGACTTTTCTCGGGTTTAGGAAAAATAGTTGTAGTTTAGGTTTTGACCTTGTTCTCTACGACTGAAGCTTTGATGCCAATTTGTAACACCCCTATTTTTCACTGATCGTAGTGGATTAAGTGTTTGGGGTATTACTTCATAGAATCATAGTTACAGTAATAGAAAACGACAAGAAAAGAGACATTTTAGAAATTTAGTTATTATTCATTATTATCACAGTTTTAATTGTAAAACATATATTTTTATTTTTGATGAGGTCCCAAAAATCTAGGTGTTAGGTTATGTTTTAATGATAACCATGTTGAAAAGTCCTCCGAGTTCAGTGCCTCCTTATGCCATAACTCCATAGAAGTGATATACCTAGAATACATGCTTAAAAAGTCAATACTAGGTATTGAGTGAAAGTCATAGGTTTAAGGGTTAGTGAATACAAGTTCCTTGGGTTCAGTTGTTACACCAATCTGGGAAAATGTAAGGTGTGTGATAATTTTGATGCATGCACAATTATCATGAGTGGGTATGTTGCACAAAGCTCATGAACCACACGTTAACAATCCGGGACATGGGGGTTGCAGACCCAACCATGAGGGGATGAAAAGGATAACTTGCCAATGTTAAACCTTCAGTGGGTTCAAATATAGTACTTATTGGTACCACCCAGAGAGGTGTTAATACCAACGGGAGTTGTCAGACTCCAATAGATCTATCAACTATATTCACGTTCGCGTGGGTAAAATATCCCAAATGATTAGATTCATGAATTTTGGTTATGTAGTGGTGGCAGTTAGTTTACTAGTGCAACAACTAAAGAAAAAGACTTGTATTCGGTTTTAAGTAAAGCACGTAGCATGTATCCCCCTCACAGGGTTTTTAAAGCATTTAGAGTGAAAGCATTTTAAAAGAGTATGAGGCTATGAACTCACCTGGGCTTAGGGTAATCTAAGTGATGCAAATAGTGACTCGGGAACTAGACTGCCTTACTTACGTATCCTAGTGTGTTGTAGGTTTGGATGTATGTCAAGCTTTAGTCATCTTGTTTAAGTTTCTTAAGTTATTGTTCTTAGGTGTGTTAATGTTTTAGATATAATATAACACCGTTCGGGCCATCACAATCCAGAAGTATATGACTCCTCACATGAAGCTCCCTACTATTGTATTATGTTATCAACATAATACCATTCGGGCCATCATAATTCAGAAGTTAATACTCCTCACATGAACCTCCCTACTATTGAGCTATATTGTTATTAAGTTAAGTTATAATCATAACACCGTTCGGGACATCATATCTCAGAAGTATATGCAATAATCGTTCGAGGAGTCAGGGCACATTAATTCGTAAACCCAACAAACTCGTCAAAACGAAATATCCACATAGTACTCCTCGCATGAAACTCCCTACTATTGCATTATGCTTCTAACTTTATTTAGGTTTTATACTTATATGATATTTTCACTTTATACCTTTATAGTTTATATATTTACATTTTCTACCCTAAACTTATAATACTTATATTATTTATACTTATAACTATCTATACTTGACACAACTATCTAGACTTCTATAGTTTTAGAAAATGACAAATTTAACCCTTTAACTTATAAGTTTTCTATATTTACCATTTAGACCTTTAACTTTATAATATTTGCATAACTAGTCCTTTTTAGTTTATAACTTATTTTAATAACTATCCTAGGGTTTTAACACTTTGCAAAACTAGTCCTTACACTTATAACTTCTAGAAAATGTCAAAAACAGTCCCTAGACTTCATAATTTCAGGAATTTACAATATATACCCTTATGCATGTAAAGTTTTGAAAAACAAGTCCTAAATGCATGTAACTTATATTTTTATGTAACAACTAAGTTTTTATGTAACAATTAAGGGTGTATAGCATGAAAACATGTATTAAACTCATTTTAGGGTTTTAAAATGTAAACTGGTAAATGAAATGGTTCAAGGATCATGCAAGGGTTCCTAAGGGATCTAAGGCATATTAATACTATCCTAAGAATATACTAAAGCTAAAAAATCTAAAATGAAAGCTTACCTAGGTCGTAAGGGGTGTAACGTGGGTTTTAGGGTTTTCTATGGCAAAATGGGACTCGACAAGCATGCAAGACCTATACCACTCGACTTCTAAGTTTCTAGAGCTCTTGTACTACTACCAAGACCAGAAATATTTAGGTGATGAAGTGAGGAGAGGTGTGGTTTGGAAATGGAGGGTGTGGGGGTATTTATAGGCTCGTTAAGCGTAGCGAGCAAGAAATGGGGTGGTGTGGTGTCAAGGAGGGGGAGGGTGAGTAATCAAAGCTAGAGGGTAATGTGGTGAGGCTATATGGTGATGAGGACGAGCTACAAGTAGCTTAGAGGCGGTTATGGAGTTGGTTTAAGGTTTATATGGTGGAGATGGAACCGCGGGTAAAAGGAGGTGACAAGGTGGTGATGCACCACCTTGCTTGCTAGCTTAGAGGTGCTTATAAGATGCTTGGGAGGTTTAGAGGTGGTTTAGGGTGATTAGGCGTGGATTAGTGGTGGTTTAGTGGTGGATTAGTGGTGATTAGTGGTGATTAGTGGTGGTTTAGTTAAGTAGGTGACAAGTAGGTGATGGAGGTGTGTGGTAGGGTGCTTGGTAGTGACAAGATGGTGTGTAAGCTGCTAGGGAGTGGTGGTAGGGTGCTTGCTTGCTTAGGTTTAGGTTTTACTAGTTTAAGTTTAAGTTTAGACCTAGTTTTTACTTAGTGAGAGTTTAAGGTTTATCCTAAGGTTTAGTGCCTAGTTTAGGTTCCTAAGAGTGCTTAGTGACTAATACTAAGTCCTAAAGGGTTTATACTAAGTGATGGTAACTTATGGGAAAGATTGGGGAAGGTTTGACCTAGTTTTGTGACCTAAATGACCTATTTGTGTTTAGTGGGAGATTAGGGTTTATCCTAGGGTTTTTTGCCTAGATTAGTGTCCTATGAGTGTTTAATAACTAGTCCTAAGAGGCTTATACTAAGTGGTGGTAACCTATGGTGAAGTTTTAGAATAATCTAGACCTAATTCTAGGAAGTTATGACTTAGTTATGGTTTTGTGCTTAAGAGACTTGTACCTAAGTTCTAAAGAGTTGTACTAATTCCTAATGGTTCTAAGGTATCCAAATATTCCTAAGATAACTCATACTTAAGCCTTGGACACTTTCATATTAGTTAAGTTAAGCATGTAGGTTCAAATAAGCACATAGACCTAATTAGGGTTTAGTTAAGGTTTATTAGGGTTTTGTGGTATATTTAGTGTGTTAGATTGGTAAATTACTGATGAGACGAAAAATGAACCATTTTTAGGGGGTCATTTAAGCCCGGAATTGAACTTATTTGATCAAATATTGCCTTAAATCGTTCCTTTTGTGATTTTAGGTACTTTGGGAGTGAAATCTGGAAAAGGAAGCAACTCAGACGTTTTTAGAGCATAAAAGTGAAGAAAACGCCAAAGACTTAATTTTCCAAGCTGGGAACAGTGTGTGACGACGTCAAGAGGAAGGATTTGACGGCGTCAAGAGTAAAGATCATGACGGCCCAGTACAGAAATGAAGGCGTCACAAAGAAGAGCGTCAAGAGTTAAATGCGTGACGGCCTGGAAAAATGGAATACATGACGGCGTCAGATGTAGATCAAGGCAGTTCGAGGATTATTTTGGTGGCGAGATGACGGCGTCACAAGGTTGTTCTTGACGCCGTCAGCCTCAATTATCTATATATAGTTTTCTAATTTTCATTCATTAAGAGAGGAACAAATTTGGAGAAACCCTAAGGCCGAACCATATACGTATTTTACAGCTTTTTCAAGGGTTTTCAGCCCTTGAACCCTTACATGTGTTATTAAGATAAGTATTCTTTTAATTCAATCAATATGTTTATGTGTTGGTTGTCTATATCTTGTGCTTGTCTTGATTCCACCATGCTAGGCTAGATTTATCTTGTGTTTGCATAAATCTAATGAAACCTACATGTTGATTATTTGTTGATTACTTGTTTATGGTTGTAATGGATGAATGATTTCAATGTCAGGCTTAAGAAAACAGGCAGATCTCCAATTGGTAACATGCTTGAACGTCTTAGGAAACATGAACCGATGTGTACTAGGTATTATTGGTTGTATTTAATGCATGAGTTAATTTTAATGATCCCATGTTAGGAGCTTCTTAGCCGGCTCGACATAGGAGTGAAGTAGGCACTCATAGGATTGGGGAGTTAAGTACGCCATCCCATGAATGGTATTAAGGAATACAATCCGTCATCCACGCAACTATAAAAAGTAATTAACGTGTAAAAGATATCTAGGGCGTAGTGAAATCTAAGTAAACACATTTCTCCACTCTTAGCTCACAACCTTAGTTTAATTTAGTTTTATTTTCATTTTTAGTATTTATTTTGATTGCATCTTTAGTATTGGGTTAGTTGACTAGCAACTAATTCCGCCCATATCCTTCAAAACCCGAGATTTTAATTTGCTTTCTAAAAAATAAAAAAATACAAAAAGAATCATCCCTCATCTCTAGAACTAGTAATTAGGTTTTCTAATCCTAGCGACACTATTTCTAGCTGAATGATCAATCCCCCGGTACTTGTCATTATACTATACTACATCGATCAGGTACACTGCCTGGTGGGGGTTGTAAGCTTCTCGAGATCCCTCGAGAGGTAAAGCCTGGTGCAAACCCCACGCATCAAGTTTTTGGCGCCGCAGCCCGGGGAATAGTTATTGTCTAGGTTAGAATCTCTTTTTATTAGGTCTACTTGCTAGATTCCTTTCTAGTAAGATTTTATTTTTATTTTTAGGTTTTCTTTAGTCTATCTTATTTCTTTGTGTTTTTGTTCGTAACTTTTCACCACCCGACATCATGGATGATGGGAACATCTTTGAACCCGTCATCCCACCACAACAAAACCCTCAACTAGAACCTCTTAGGCCCCGAAACTTAGGTGAATATTCCCGACCTAGCCACCAAGGCTATCGAAACACCATTGAGCTCACCGGAGCCAATGTGACCCCCTTGTGATCCGACACCATCCGGTTGGTGCAAAGCGGATGTGCATTCCATGGACTTCGTTCCGAAGATCCAAATCAACATCTTAAGGACTTCCTTAAAATCGTAGATTCCATAGACCTAGATGTTGCAACTAGAGAGACAACCCGATTACGCCTATTCCAATTCTCTCTACGGGATCAAGCCAGTCAATGGCTTGAGTGTTTACCCGCGGGATCTATCACCACATGGGATGATCTCACCACTCGTTTCCTTGCTCAATTTTTCCCACCGGGGAGAACTACTAAGCTTAGGAATGACATCTTGATGTTCCAACAACGTCAAAATGAATCTCTTTATGAAGCATGGACTCGTTTCAAGGACTTACTCCAAAAAGTCCCTCATCATGGCATAGACCTTTGGCTCAAAGTCCAAATCTTTTATGACCATATTGATCTCTCCACGAGGCGAGCCATTGACCAATCGGCCGGTGGTAAGCTACGTGATCTAAGTGCGGAACAATAATGGGAACCCATAGAAGATCTTGCTCTCTATGACAACGAAAGTTGGAATGATCCCCGTGATTTAAACAAAACGGTCAAGGCAATATCCTTGCCTTCGAACAACTCTAGCATTCCCGACCGTAGGATCATGGAACTTGAGGACCAAGTCAAGTTTCTCATGAAATCCTACAAAGCTCCTAAGCCTTCAAGCCAAGCGAACAAAATCACTTCTTCATGCGAATTATGTAGTGGTCCCCATGACACTCGTGATTGTGTGGAACTCCCCGGAGCAGCTTTTGCGAACTACACATCCTCGCGTACCGATGAAGCGGGATATAAGTGGTACACTTTTAAACCCGAGCCAAACCCTTACGGTGATTCCTACAACCCCTCTTGGAAAAATCACCCAAACCTTAGGTGGAAACAAAATCAACCCACTTCTTCCAATCCTCCTAATCGTTACCAACCAAACGTTCCACCCTCCAACCGTACTTTCAATAACAATCCTTCTAACAACTATGGTAGTACCAACAATCTTGAAGGGTTGATGTCTAAATTCATGGCATCTCAAGAAGCTCGCATATCTAAGTTTGAAGCCGATTTCAAATAAAAGCAAAGTGAGATGACCACCAAAATTAGCGCATTGTTGAAAGTTCTCAATGACCGAGAAATGGGAGCACTCCCAAGCGACACGGTCAAGAATCCGAAACTAAACGTTAATTCCATATCATCAGTTTCGTCACCCATTTCGTGTCCACAATACTACTCGGTTAAATCGACGAGCACGTGTTTCAAACAATACCAAATTCTTCAAAAGGACCAATCAAGTAAAACACCCGAGATAAAACTGGTCAAAAGTATAGTTGAAACACCTCCAACGCAAGACCTTGACGATGAATTCAAGGAACTTCACCTTGAACGCCCCGTTATTGATGTCTTAGCCCGTGCTCCCTACTATAGTGCCCTCCTAGAAAAGTATGAGAAGTTTAAACTAGGTAAAGATGGGACCGCCTTCGTTCAAAACATGTTGCCTAAAAAGCTTGATGATCCAGGCATATTTGTTTTGCCTTGTAAAATAGGAAGATCCGAAGTTTTCGACACACTTGCTGATTTAGGGTCAAGCCTCAACTTGATTCCCTTATCCCTATTCACCACTCTTAAGCTAGGAAAGTTAGAGGAAACGGAGGTATTGATAGTTCTAGCGGATGGGAGTATTGCCCACCCGGTTGAAATGATTAAGGATGTAGTTGTTCACGTAGGAAAGTTAACTATCTTAGCGGATTTTCACGTCCTAGACATGGTTAGTGACACTACATGCCCATTATTGGTAGGAAGAGGATTTTTAGCAACCGCTAGCGCCATGATAGATTGTAAGGAGTCTAAGATAGCGGTAGGTGAAGGTGATACTTGGTCGGTGTACGATGTTAAGAAGCATAGTTATGATTGTGATGATGAACCGACACCACATTGGGTAGAGATGAATAGGAGACCATCTAGATATGGACCTTGGATAGAAAGGAACTTTATAGGACCTCAACGCCCATTCTATCTAGAAAAGGATTTCATTGAAAAGACACATTCGGTGGAACAACTCATAGCTAGAGATGAAGAGCTAGATCCTTTTGAGGACCCCTTAGTCTTTAGGAAGATGATTGAGTTCTTGAGTGTAATGCCTATTAATATAGAGATGAATAAGTGGAAAAGAGAGGGAGACAAGTGTAAATGGAGGTGGGACAAGCCACCTAAAGAAGGTGACGGATCATGGCATATGAGGATGACTTTGTATGATCCGGATGGAGAAAAGTTTGAAAGGTCATACCGTACTAAGAAAACCGATAGGAAGTTGAAACCTAAGTTTGATCCCAAAGATGTCCTCAATGAGGAACTCACCCGTATCACGTAGTAACCCATGGCCTTGAGTCTAGCTACAAGACTCGTAAATAAAGAAAAGCGCTTCTTGGGAGGCAACCCATGCCTTGTGTGATTTTTATTTTGTTCGTTTGTTATTTGCTTCCGTATGCATGCTTTATTTTTATTGTTGGTAGATCATGTTTCTAAACTAAAAAGTGGAAATATTTTACTTTGTTGTTTTGGCCTAGTCTTAACTTCACCTAAAGGTATTTTTGCAAAAGATAAGTGTAAGGGGAAACCCCAAATATGTTTTTAAGAACAAACCGATCATGATTCTCCACAATATTAAGTGAACATGTATATTTGTATTTGTTAGAGTCAAATGCTTGTATTGAGTCATAATGAAGTTTTGCATGATTTTCCAGGAAGTAGGACCAAGTTTTTCCAGAAATTTTCCAGAAACTTAGCATAAGAATTTTTGCAGGTCAATTCTGACGGCGTCATGAGCTTGCTCTTGACGGCGTCACGTGTAAAAATCTAGAAATTTTACCAGTTTTATTTTTCTAACGGAGTTTTAAAGTTTTTGCTAAATTATAAAGTTTTATAATCTCCAGGAAATCTGCAAACTTCATTCCACAAGCATTATATCTTACTTTGTTTTCTAGGATTTAGTAACTTATGTAGATTGCCGCCGATTTTATGCAAGGTTGCTTTGTCTGTTTTCTCAGGATTTACAGGTTATGTATGACAAGAAGATGATTTATATTCTGGAAGGGAAGCTTTGATTGTTCATTTTCTTGGAGGAAGATTTAACCTGGCCACCTTATTATCCATACCGAGCGGATCAGGGGAGTATTTGATTTCATTTGTTTTACTTATTTCACTTTTACATTCTTTACTTGAACATTGGGGACAATGTTCATCTTAAGTGTAAGGGGAGGGTAAAATGATGATACCTTACAGATACACTTTCGCTTGAGTTTGTTTGTTTGATAGTAGATGTGTAATAAAACTATGAGAAATATTTGTTAGTGCAGTTTAAGCGCCAAATTTAAAATTTTTTACAACATTTAGGAGTGAAACTTTAGCCATAGCAAGCGTCTCGTGGATAGGAGATTGTATGACTAGCACATAACCGTACTTTCAGAAAAATTTTCCACCCAAATATGTGAGGTTCGCCTTTAGATTTGATAGGAAAAGCATTTACTATTAGTGCTTATGAGTGTACCGGTAGCATTTAGATTCTAGAACTTGCGTTAGTGATGCATACCGAGACCGCTAGTGAGACTACATTCGTGTAGTAGGATTTACTACATGATAAGAGGCATTAGGATCACCCTTGTGTTAAACCCGTATCATAATTACTTGACCATTTAAGTCATATTACTTGGCTAGTTAAGTCAACTAATTTTTCCCACACCCTTAGCGTTGTACTCATTTTTAGTACACGAAACCCCTAGTACACCCCTCCGAGCCTATCTTTTCGTTTCTAACTTTAAGCATTTTACTTAAAGGAAGAATTTGTTACACCTCACTTAAATGTACACCTAAATCGCCTTAGCCTTCCGTGTATGCACTCATCTTTAGTGCATTATTGTTATTTGTTAAACCCTAAGTTAACTATCTAATTGATTACATGGTTGCTAAATTGAGTCATATCCTTGTACATATTGTTTTGGGACGATTGGGACTCATGGGTAAAGTACTTCTTTTATGGAGTAATGGGGAAGAACATCTTATTATTACCCCCATATGTGCGTTAATCTTAAAAGTACTCCAAGTGTTTTGATTTTCTTAATTCGAGTCACTAGATTAATTTATTGTAAAGTATGTAAAAAGTCAAGTGTAAGGGGAATTTACATTCCCTATGATGTATTATTTTGTATGGTAGGGTAAGAGTGTATGCAAAAAAAAAAAAAAAAAAAAAAAAAAAAAAAAAAAAAAAAAAACTACCATCCCTTTTTATTCTATGTTTATTTTATGTTTTTGTTATTTTTCATTTATTAGCTTAAGTCGAGTCTAGTCTTGGCTTAGCAACGCCATACTGTACATGTAATTGACCAAGATTGTTAATTCGCCACCAGTAAAGACTGCCTATATCCAACAAAACCGTGTATTTCATATCCATACCCCTAACGTTACAACCCTTTAAAAGACCTCTTTGATAGTTTATCCTAGGTACTTACGCCATGTGGTGGAGGTTTGATCCTTTCCCAAGCCTATGGTAATCCATTTTGCTATGACAGGTAGTAAGAGATATCTTCCGTTTCCATATTGTAATTTATACTTTATTACACCCGAGAGATGTGAGTATCTAAACACTATTTGTGAGGTGCTAGTATATGACCTCCGTGCTTGTCTTTGGTCTTTAGTGGAACGATTATTTGTTGCAATTACTTTTATATTAGTGTTAACTGACCCCTAACTTTTATTTTGACTAGAATAAAAGCGCATTTGCTTGAGGACAAACAAATCTCAAGTGTAAGGGTATATGATGAGGCGAAAAATGAACCGTTTTTAGGGGGTCATTTAAGCCCGGAATTGAATTTATTTGATCAAATATTGCATTAAATCGTTCCTTTTGTGATTTTAGGTACTTTGGGAGTGAAATCTGGAAAAGGAAGCAATTCGGACGTTTTTGGAGCATAAAAGTGAAGAAAACGCCAAAGACTTAATTTTCCAAGCTGGAAACAGTGTGTGACGGCGTCAAGAGTAAAGATCATGACGGCTCAGTACAGAAATGAAGGCGTCACAAAGAAGAGCGTCAAGAGTTAAATGCGTGACGGCCTGGAAAAATGGAATACATGACGGCGTCAGATGTAGATCAAGGCAGTCCGAGGATTATTTTGGCGGCGAGATGACGGCGTCACAAGGTTGTTCTTGACGCCGTCAGCCTCAATAATCTATATATAGTTTTCTAATTTTCATTCATTAAGAGAGGAACAAGTTTGGAGAAACCCTAAGGCCGAACCATATACGTATTTTACAGCTTTTTCAAGGGTTTTCAGCCCTTGAACCCTTACATGTGTTATTAAGATAAGTATTCTTTTAATTCAATCAGTATGTCTATGTGTTGGTTGTTTATATCTTGTGCTTGTCTTGATTCCACCATGCTAGGCTAGATTTATCTTGTGTTTGCTTAGATCTAATGAAACCTAGATGTTGATTATGTGTTGATTACTTGTTTATGGTTGTAATGGATGAATGATTTCAATGTTAGGCTTAAGAAAACTGGCAGATCTCCAATTGGTAACATGCTTGAACGTCTTAGGAAACATGAACCGATGTGTACTAGGTTTTATTGGTTGTATTTAATGCATGAGTAAATTCTAATGATCCCATGTTAGGAGCTTCTTAGCCGGCTCGACATAGGAGTGAAGCAGGCACTCATAGGATTGGGGAGTTAAGTACGCCACCCCATGAATGGTATTAAGGAATACAATCCGTCATCCACGCAACTATAACAAGTAATTAACGTGTAAAAGATATCTAGGGAGTAGTGAAATCTAAGTAAACACATTTCTCCACTTATTGCTCACAACCTTAGTTTAATTTAGTTTTATTTTCATTTTTAGTGTTTTATTTTGATTGCATCTTTAGTATTGGGTTAGTTGACTAGCAACTAATTCCGCCCATATCCTTCAAAACCCGAGATTTTAATTTGCTTTCTAAAAAATATAAAAATACAAAAAGAATCATCCCTCATCTCTAGAACTAGTAATTAGGTTTTCTAATCCTAGCGACACTATTCCTAGCTGACGATCAATCCCCCGGTACTTGTCATTATACTATACTACATCGATCAGGTACCCTGCCTGGTGGGGGTTGTAAGCTTCTCGAGATCCCTCGAGAGGTAAAGCCTGGTGCAAACCCCACGCATCAATTACTTATTATGGTGTTATGGTGATCTTATGCTTGACATACCAAGGGTTTATAGGACGTGAGTGTTGAGTTATTTGGCTTGTGTAGATATGTGAGCAGGTCTTGTGAGTCATGCAAGTAATAAATGCATATAAAAAGCAAAAATTTACCTGTGAAATACCTGCAATAGGTATTTGTAATAGGAATGTTACTAATTGATGAGGCGAAAAATGAACCACTTTTAGGGGGTCATTTAAGCCCGGAATTGAATTTATTTGATCAAATATTGCCTTAAATCATTCCTTTTGTGATTTTAGGTACTTTGGGAGTGAAATCTGGAAAAGGAAGCAATTCGGACGTTTTTGGAGCATAAAAGTGAAGAAAACGCCAAAGACTTAATTTTCCATGCTGGGAACAGTATGTGACGGCATCAAGAAGATATTCCTGACGGCGTCAAGAGTAAAGTCCATGACGACCCAGTACAAACATGAAGGCGTCACAAGTAGAGAGTCAAGAGTTAAATGCGTGACGGCCTGCAAAAGAGGACTACATGACGGCGTCAGATGTAGATCAAGGCAGTCCGAGGATTTATTTGGCGGCGAGATGACGGCGTCACCCATTTGTTCTTGACGCCGTCAGCCTCTAAAATCTATATATAGTTTTCTAATTTTCATTCATAAAAGAGAAACAAGTTTGGAGAAACCCTAAGGCCGAACCATATACATATTTTACAGCTTTTTCAAGGGTTTTCAGCCCTTGAACCCTTACATGTGTAATTAAGATAAGTATTCTTTTAATTCAATCAATATGTCTATGTGTTGGTTGTCTATATCTTGTGCTTGTCTTGATTCCACCATGTTAGGCTAGATCTATCTTGTGTTTGCTTAGATCTAATGAAACCTATATGTTAATTATGTGTTGATTACTTGTTTATGGTTGTATCGGATGAATGATTTCAATGTTAGGCTTAAGAAAACTGGCAGATCTCCAATTGGTAACATGCTTGAACGTCTTAGGAAACATGAAATGATGTGTACTACGTTTTATTGGTTGTATTTAATGCATGAGTAAATTCTAATGATCCCATGTTAGGAGCTTCTTAGCCGGCTCGACATAGGAGTGAAGTAGGCACTCATAGGATTGGGGAGTTAAGTACGCCACCCCATGAATGGTATTAAGGAATACAATCCGTCATCCACGCAACTATAACAAGTAATTAACGTGTAAAAGATATCTAGGGAGTAGTGAAATCTAAGTAAACATATTTCTCCACTTATTGCTCACAAATTTAGTTTAATATAGTTTAATTTCATTTTTAGTATTTTATTTTGTTTGCATCTTAGTATTGGGTTAGTTGACTAGCAACTAATTCCGCCCAAATCCTTCAAACCCGAGATTTTTATTTGCTTTCTTAAAAATATAAAAAATACAAAAAGAATCATCCATCATCTCTAGACTTAATCTTTAGGTTTTCTAATCCTAGCGACACTATTCCTAGCTGAACGATCAATCCCCCGGTACTTGTCATTATACTATACTACATCGATCAGGTACACTGCCTGGTGGGGGTTGTAAGCTTCTCAAGATCCCTTGAGAGGTAAAGCCTGGTGCAAACCCCACGCATCAAGTTTTTGGCTCCGCAGCCCGGGGAATAGTTATTGTCTAGGTTAGAATCTCTTTTTATTAGGTCTACTTGCTAGATTCCGTTCTAGTAAGATTTTATTTTTATTTTTAGGTTCTCTTTAGTCTATCTTATTTCTTTCTGTGTTTGTTCCTAACTTTTCACCACCCGACATCATGGACGATGGGAACATCTTTGAACCCGTCATCCCACCACAACAAAACCCACCACTAGAACCTCTTAGGCCCCGAACCTTAGGAGAGTATTCCCGACCTAGCCACCAATGCTACCGAAACACCATTGAGTTCACCGGAGCCAATGTGACCCCCTTGCGATCCGACACCATCCGGTTGGTGCAAAGCGGATGTGCATTCCATGGACTTCATTCCGAAGATCCAAACCAACATCTTAAGGACTTCTTTAAAATCGTAGATTCCATAGACCTAGATGTTGCAACTAGAGAGACAACCCGATTACGCCCATTCCAATTCTCTCTACGTGATCAAGCTAGTCAATGGCTTGAGCGTTTACCCGCGGGATCCATCACCACATGGGATGATCTCACCACTTGTTTCCTTGCTCAATTTTTCCCACCGGGGAGAACTACTAAGCTTAGAAATGACATCTTGATGTTCCAACAACGTCAAAATGAATCTCTTTATGAAGCATGGACTCGTTTCAAGGACTTACTCCAAAAAGTCCCTTATCATGGCATAGATCTTTGGCTCCAAGTCCAAATCTTTTATGACCATATCGATCTCTCCACGAGGCGAGCCATTGACCAATCGGCCGGTGGTAAGCTACGTGATCTAAATGCGGAACAATCATGGGAACTAATAGAAGATCTTGCTCTCTATGACAACGAAAGTTGGAATGATCCCCGTGATTTGAACAAAACGGTCAAGGCAATATCTTTGCCTTCGAACAACTCATGCACTCCCGACCGTAGGATCATGGAACTTGAGGACCAATTCAAGTTTCTCATGAAATCTTACGAAGCTCCTAAGCCTTCATGACAAGTGAACAAAGTCACTTCTTCATGCGAATTATGTAGTGGTCCCCATGACACTCGTGATTGTGTGGAACTCCCCGGAACAGCTTTTGCGGACTACGCATCCTCGCGTACCGACGGAGCGGGAGATAATTGGTACACTTTCAAACCCGAGCCAAACCCTTACGGTGATTCATACAACCCTTTCTTGGAAAAATCACCCAAACCTTAGGTGGAAACAAAATCAAGCCAATTCTTCCAAACCGCCTAATCGTTACCAACCAAACGGTCCACCCTCCAACCGTACTTTCAACAACAATCCTTCTAACAACCATGGTAGTACCAATAATCTTGAAGGGTTGATGTCTAAGTTCATGGCATCTCAAGAAGCTGGCATATCTAAGTTTGAACCGATTTCAAACAAAAGCAAAGCGAGATGACCACCAAAATTGACGCATTGTTGAAAGTTCTCAATGACCGAGAAATGGGAGCACTCCCAAGCGACGCGGTCAAGAATCTGAAACTAAACGTTAATTCCATATCATCAGTTTCGTCACCCACTTCGTGTCCACAATACTACTCGGTTAAATCAACGAGCACGTGTTTCAAACAAAACCAAATTCTTCAAAAGGACCAATCAAACAAAACACCCGATATAAAACCGGTCAAAAGTATAGTTGAAACACCTCCTACGCAAGACCTTGATGATGAATTCAAGGAACTTCACCTTGAACGCCCCGTCATTGATGTCTTAGCCCGTGCTCCTTACTATAGTGCCCTCCTAGAAGAATATGAGAAGTTTAAACTAGGTAAAAATGGGACCGCCTTCGTTCAAAAAAAGTTGCCTAAAAAGCTTGATGACCCGGGTATATTTGTTTTGACTTGTAAGATAGGAAGATCCGAAGCTTTCGACACACTAGCCGATTTAAGGTCATGCCTCAACTTGATTCCCCTATCCCTATTCACCACTCTTAAGCTAGGAAAGTTAGAAGAAACAGAGGTATTGATAGGTCTAGCGGATGGAAGTATTGACCACCCGGTTGGAATGATTAAGGATGTAGTCGTTCACGTAGGAAAGTTAACTATCTTAGCGGATTTTCACGTCCTAGACATGGTTAGTGACACTACATGCCCATTGTTGGTAGGAAGAGGATTTTTAGCAACCGCTAGTGCCATGATAGATTGCAAGGAGTCTAAGATAGCGGTAGGTGAGGGCGACACTTGGTCGGTATACGATGTTAAGAAGCATAGTTATGATTGTGATGATGAACCGACACCACATTGGGTAGAGATTAATAGGAGACCATCTAGATATGGACCATGGATAGAAAGGAACTTTATAGGACCTCAACGCCCATTCTATCTAGAAAAGGATTTCATATAAAAGACACATTCGGTGGAACAACTCATAGCTAGAGATGAAGAGCTAGATCCTTTTGAGGACCCCTTAGTCTTTATGAAGATGATTGAATTCTTGAGTGTAATGCCTATTAATATAGAGATGAATAAGTGGAAAAGAGAGGTAGACAAGTGTAAATGGAGGTGGGACAAGCCACCTAAAGAAGGTGACGGATCATGGCATATGAAGATGACTTTGTATGATCCGGATTGAGAAAAATTTGAAAGGTCATACCGTACTAAGAAAACCGATAGGAAGTTGAAACCTAAGTTTGATCCCAAAGATGTCCTCAATGAGGAACTCACCTGTGTCACGTAGTAACCCATGACCTTGAGTCTAGCTACAAGACTCATAAATAAAGAAAATCGCTTCTTGGGAGGCAACCCATGATTTTGTTTGATTTTTATTTTGTTTGTTTGTTATTTGCTTCCGTATGCATGCTTTATTTTTGTTGTTGGTAGATCATGTTTCTAAACTAAAAAGTGGAAATACTTTACTTTGTTGTTTTGGCCTAGTCTTAACTTCACCTAAAAGGTATTTTTGCAAAAGATAAGTGTAAGGGGAAACCCCAAATATGTTTTTAAGAAACAAACCGATCATGATTCTCCACAATGTTAAGTGAACATGTATATTCGTAATTGTTAGAGTCAAATGCTTGTATTGAGTCATAATGAAGTTTTGCAGGATTTTCCAGGAAGTAGAACCAAGTTTTTCCAGAAATTTTTCGGAAACTTAACATAAGAATTTCTGCAGGTCACTTTTGACGGCGTCATGAGCTTGCTCTTGACGGCGTCACGGGTAAAAATCTGGAAATTTTACCGGTTTTGTTTTTCTAACGGAGTCTTAAAGTTTTTGTTGAATTATTAAGTTTTATAATCTCCAGGAAATCTGCAAACTTCATTCCACAAGCATTATATCTTACTTTGCTTTCTAGGATTTAGTAACTTATGTAGATTGCCGCCGATTTTATGCGAGGTTGCCTTGTCTGTTTTCTCAGGATTTACAGGTTATGTATGACAAGAAGATGATTATTTTTCTGGAAGGGAAGCTTTGATTGTTCATTTTCTTGGAGGAAGATTTAACCTGGCCACCTTATTATCCATACCGAGCGAATCAGGGGATTATTTGATTTCATTCTTTTTACTTATTTCACTTTTACATTCTTTACTTGAACATTGGGGACAATGTTCATCTTAAGTGTAAGGGGAGGGTAAAATGATGATACCTTACAGATACACTTTTGCTTGAGTTTGTTTGTTTGATGGTAGATGTGTAGTAAAACTATGAGAAATACTTGTTAGTGCAATTTTAGCGCCAAATTTAAAAATTTTTACAACATTTAGGAGTGAAACTTTAGCCATAGCAAGCGTCTCATGGATAGGAGTTGTATGACTAGCACAAAACCGTACTATTCAGAAAAGTTTTCCACCCAAATATGTGAGGTTCGCCTTTAGATTTGATAGGAAAAGCATTTACTTTTAGTGCTTATTAGTGTATCGGTAGCATTTAGATTCTAGAACTTGCGTTAGTGATGCATCCCGAGACCGCTAGTGAGACTACATTCGTGTAGTAGGATTTACTACATGATAAGAGGCATTAGGATCACCCTTGTTTTAAACCCGTATTATAATTACTTGACCATTTAAGTCATATTACTTGGCTAGTTAAGTCAACTAATTTTTCCCACACCCTTAGCGTTGTACTCATTTTTAGTACATGAAACCCCTAGTACACCCCTCCGAGCCTATCTTTTCATTTCTAACTTTAAGCATCTTACTTAAAGGAAGAATTTGTTACACCCCAATTAAATGTACAACCAAATTGCCTTAGCCTTCCGTGTATGCACTCATCTTTAGTGCATTATTGTTATTTGTTAAACCCTAAGTTAACTATCTAATTGATTACATGGTTGCTAAGTCGAGTCATATCCTTGTACATGTTGTGTTGGGACGATTGGGACTCATGGATAAAGTACTTATGTTATGAAGTAATGGGGAAGACATAATATTATTACCCCCATATGTGCGTTAATCTTAAAAGTACTCCAAGTATTTTGATTTTCTTAATTCGAGTCATTAGATTAGTTTATTGTAAAGTATGTAAAAATTCAAGTGTAAGGGGAATTTACATTCCCTATGATGTATTATTTTGGATGGTAGGGTAAGAGTGTATGCACAAAAAAAAATAAAATAAAATAAAAAAAAAAAAAAAAAAAAAAAAAAAAAAAAAGTCGAAAAAAAAAATAGAAAAAAGAAAAAAGAGAAAAAACATACGGACTACCATCCCTTTTTATTCTATGTTCATTTTATGTTTTTGTTATTTTTCATTTATTAGCTTAAGTCGAGTCTAGTCTTGGCTTAGCAACGCCATATTGTACATGTAATTAACTAAGATTGTTAACTCGCCACCAGTAAAGACTGCCTATATCCAACAAAACCGTGTATTTCATATCCCTACACCTAACGTTACAACCCTTTAAAAGACCTCTTTGATAGTTTATCCTAGGTGCTTACGCCATGTGGTGGAGGTTTGATCCGTTCCCAAGCCTATGGTAATCTATTTTGCTATGACAGGTAGTGAGAGATATTTTCCATTTCCATATTGTAATTTCTACTTTATTATACCCGAGAGATGTGAGTATCTAAACACTATTTGTGAGGTGCTAGTATATGACCTCCGTGCTTGTCTTTGGTCTTTAGTGGAACGATTATTTGTTGTAATTACTTTTATATTAGTGTTAAATGACCCCTAACTTGTATTTTGATTAGAATAAAAGCGCATTTGCTTGAGGACAAGCAAATCTCAAGTGTAAGGGTATATGATGAGGCAAAAAATGAACAACTTTTAAGGGGTCATTTAAGCCCGGAATTGAATTTATTTGATCAAATATTGCCCTAAATCGTTCCTTTTGTGATTTTAGGTACTTTGGGAGTGAAATATGGAAAAGGAAGCAATTCGGACGTTTTTGGAGCATAAAAGTGAAGAAAACGCCAAAGACTTAATTTTTCATGCTGGGAACAGTATGTGACGGCGTCAAGAAGACATTCCTGACGGCGTTAAGAGTAAAGTCCATGACGACCCAGTACAAACATGAAGGCATCACAAGTAGAGAGTCAAGAGTTAAATGCGTGACGGCCTACAAAAGAGGACTACATGACGGCGTCAGATGTAGATCAAGGCAGTCCGAGGATTTATTTGGCGGCGAGATGACGGCGTCACCCATTTGTTCTTGACGCCGTCAGCCTCTAAAATCTATATACAGTTTTCTAATTTTCATTCATAAAAGAGAAACAAGTTTGTAGAAACCCTAAGGCCGAACCATATACGTATTTTACAGCTTTTTCAAGGGTTCTCAGCCCTTGAACCCTTACATGTGTAATTGAGATAAGTATTCTTTTAATTCAATCAATATGTCTATGTGTTGGTTGTCTATATCTTGTGCTTGTCTTGATTCCACCATGTTAGGCTAGATCTATCTTGTGTTTGCTTATATCTAATGAAACCTAGATATTAATTATGTGTTGATTACTTGTTTATGGTTGTATTGGATGAATGATTTCAATGTTAGGCTTAAGAAAACTGGCAGATCTCCAATTGGTAACATGCTTGAACGTCTTAGGAAACATGAACCGATGTGTACTAGGTTTTATTGGTTGTATTTAATGCATGAGTAAATTCTAATGATCCCATGTTAGGAGCTTCTTAGCCGGCTCGACATAGGAGTGAAATAGGCACTCATAGGATTGGGGAGTTAAGTACGCCACCCCATAAATGGTATTAAGGAATACAATCCGTCATCCACGCAACTATAACAAGTAATTAACGTGTAAAAGATATCTAGGGAGTAGCGAAATCTAAGTAAACACATTTCTTCACTTATTGCTCACAACTTTAGTTTAATATAGTTTAATTTCATTTTTAGTATTTTATTTTGATTGCATCTTAGTATTGGGTTAGTTGACTAGCAACTAATTCCGCCCAAATCCTTCAAACCCGAGATTTTAATTTGCTTTCTTAAAAATATAAAAAATACAAAAAGAATTATCCATCATCTCTAGACTTAATCTTTAGGTTTTCTAATCCTAGCGACACTATTCCTAGCAGAACAATCAATCCCCCGGTACTTGTCATTATACTATACTACATCGATCAGGTACGCTGCCTGGTGGGGGTTGTAAGCTTCTCGAGATCCCTTGAGAGGTAAAGCCTGGTGCAAACCCCACGCATCAGTAATGAAGTTTTGTGGGTTGTTACAGGACTCATAGGTAAAGCCTGGTACAAACCCATATGTGCGTTAATATCTAAAAAGTATTACAAGTGTTTTGATTATCTTAATTTGAGCCATTAGAATAGTTGATTGTAAAGTATGTAAAAATTCAAGTGTAAGGGGAATGTAAAACCCATATGATGTATTATTTTGGATGGTAGGGCAAGAGTGTGTGAAAAAAAATCGAAAAATCAAGAAAAAGATAAAAAATAGAAAAAGAAAAAGATAAAAAAACGTACGGACTACTATCTTGTTTCCTTTTATGTTTATTTTACGTTTTTGTTAGTTTATGATTAGCTTAAGTCGAGTCGAGTCTTGGCTTAGCAATGCCACATTGTACATGTAATTGACCAAGATGATTAACTTGCCACCAGTAAAGATCGCCTTTATCCAACAAAACCGTGTTTATCATATCCCTACACCTCACGTTATAACCCTTTAAAAGACCTCTTTGATAGTTTATCATAGGTGGTTACGCCAAGTGGTGGAGGTTTGATCCTTTCCCAAGCCTATGGTAATCTATGTGCTATGACAGGTAGTGAGAGATATTTTCCATTTTCATATTGTGATATATACTTTTATTACACCCGAGAGATGTGAGTAACTAAACACTATTTGTGTGGTGCTAGTGTATAATTTCCGTGCTTGTTTTGGTTGAAGTGGAACGATTATTTGTTGTAATTACTTTTATATTAGTGTTAAATGACCCCTAGCTCGAGTTTTGATTAGAATAAAAGCGCATTTGCTTGAGGACAAGAAAATCTCAAGTGTAAGGGTATTTGATGAGACAAAAAGTGTACGATTTTTAAGGGTCATTTAAACCCTAAGTCGAGATTATTTGATCAAATATTGTCTCAAATCGTTCTTTTTGTCATTTTAGGTACTTTGGAGAAAAAGTCTGGAAAATGAAGCATTTTGGACGTTTTTTGAGCGAAAAGTGAAGGAAACGGCAAAGTCTCCAAATCAAGCTGGAAATACAACCTGACGGCGTCACGTTATGGCAAAGAGGTGGATAAAAAGTATAACGAGACGCGCCAGAACGTTTTTGGGAGATAACACATGACGGCGTCACCAAGGCCGTCAAGAGCAAATTACATGTGACGGCCAAGAATGAATTAACACATGACGGTGTCAGATCTAGATCTAGGCAATACAAGAAGAATATTGGCGGCGAGTTGATGGCGTCAGAATCATAACGTGACGCCGTCAGACCATAAGATCTATATATAGTTTTCTAATTTTCATGTATTAGGAGGAGAATTTTAGAGAGGCTTTTGGGAGAACTTGTGGAGAAACTGATGTTGTCGTTTTAAGTATAGTGTTTGTTTTACCGAAGAAATGCTTAGGAAAGTATTTCCCCGGGTCGTGTCCCAGCGAAGGTGTGAATGAATTTTCAATTCCCGAATCGTGAAACGTGTCGTGAAAGTGATAAAAAGTGATTTTGATGAGATTATACTAGGGGTGATCATCGGTCGGAAACCGGACCGGACCGGCCAAGACCGGACCGGACCGAAGACCGAGAACCGGAAAACCATAGACCGAGACCGGACCGAATATGGTCGGTCCGGTCTCGGTCCGGTCTCGGTCCGGTCGGTCTTCGGTCGGTCCGGTCCAATTAGGCAAGTTTTTTCGGGTTTTTGGTCGGTCCGGACCGGACCGGACCGGACCGACCGGACCGAGACCGAATTTGGCAAAAAGCTTAGACCGAGGACCGGACCGAATGTGGTCGGTCCGGTCCGGTCGGTCTCGGTCCGGTCGGTTTTGTCGGTCGGTCCGGTCCGGCCGGTCCGTTTGCTCAGCCCTAGATTATACTAATGAAATAGTAAATGAAGTACAAATAATCACTTAAACACGTAATTCAAGTAAGGAAACTAGAAACGTAACGAAAAATCGAAAACGTAAGCTAAAACGTAAAATAAACATTAACGTACGAAATAAAACGCGACTTTTAAGTTCACGACTCCTACGGACTTGAGAATAATTTTGAAATGTTAAAAATGATAAAAGAAAATTTTAAGAAAAAGAAAAATACTTTTTTTGACTTTTAAATTATTTTTTTATGAATTAAAAACTACTTTAACTAATTAAAAATTAAAAGAAAATGTAAATAAGGTGAGAAAAATGAAAATTAAATTTTGAAAATTATAAAATAACTAAAAAGTAATTTTAAAACTTAAAACTAATTTTTTTGGCATTTTGTGTAATTTTTAGAAATTAAAAACTATTAAATCTAATTAAAAATTCAAAATAAATTCAAAATTAATGAGAAAAATGCAAAATAAATTTCTAAAATTCTAAAATAAATGAAAATAAATTTCTAAAATATTTTTTTGATTTTTCAGATTTTTGATTTTTTTTGGATTTTTTAGTAATTAAAATGTATTAAAAATTGATTTAAAATGAAAATAAAATAAGAAAAATAGTAAATCTATTCAAAAAAATTTGAAAAAAACACAGAAAATCGAAAATATTATTTTGAAACTAGGAAAAATATAAAAATTGAAAAATAAGCACTGGAACAGCTGATTAGCTTAAAACTGCTTATTAAGAAGTGCTTATTAATAAGCAAACTTGACCAAAAGTGACCCAAACTTTGACTAACTGATTTTTGGACTCAAATATGCTTAATGGAACAGAACTCAGACCAAATGAATCTCAGAAATACAGATTATGACCAAATCAGTTGATATAAGCTTTTAAGAATAAGCAATAAGCAAAACAGAATAAGCTAAGGTGAAAAACCAGAGAAATAAGCAACTAAAGGCACAAAGTAACTCAAATGAGCAACAAATCTCAGATATTAAACTAGGAAACACAGTTGCAGCCCTCAAATTGAGATCAGACCTTAGATTCAACCCGCTAAACTGATAAGCCAAATTATCGGGGTACAAAATTATCGGGGCAAACAATCAATTGTCCAACTGAGATCACAGATTACCCAAAAGATATTACTACAAGACCTATTTCCTATCCAAACTAAATACCAAATTTTTTAACACAACCTGTAGTGCAGGGCACTTTTGGCTCAAACAGGCAACTTCAATAAGACTTTCGAATAAGCAAATCAGATCCAAACCTCAAATTTCTTTTTAAAATTGCTACACTGACTGACAAACCTTAGAAAATAGCAAGCCAAATGTATTTTTAATCAAAATTGCTCCTCAGGAAGACTCACAAAGTTTTCATCAAAAACTGAAGTGTATAAGTTTTGACTATTTGATAAAACAGTGACTTTGACTATAATGAATTTAGATTACTAAAATCTTACTGTAAATGCAAGGTTAACCTAATTAATGAGTAAATTAAGCTATAACTACAAATTATGCAACTAAGTTGAGATTATGGGATCTAAATTACTATCTGTCATGCAAGTAATAGGCTAATTTGACTTTATATAAAATTTTCACTAGTCTCTAAGCTAAACTTAATCTATATCAACCTATGTAATAAACCTAAACTAAGAACACCCTCTTAAATGATAGTTATACCAGCAAAACAACTATATCCAAACACCCCTGAATACACTAGATTTCACTGCAACTATAATCAAACCTCAACCTAGGTACTGCTTATGATTCAAAAACATCTAACAATAAATGAAACACATATTTCAGTCATCAAATCTCAACAGTAACTAAGGTCCAAATAGTATACCAGATGAATGAAACAGTATCAACTCAATGTCACCACAGATCCAACAGAAAGCACTTCAAATTTAAAGAGAACTATTACTATGATGAAATAGACCATTACAACTTATGCAATTAACTTAAAATAAACAGAAACTAATCTACTAAATCAAATCTAAATACTAATCAGGCTAATGATGCAATAAGGAATTTAAACGAAATACTTACAAACTCAATACCCCCTCAGCCAAACAGAGGGGGTTTCACTATGCTTGCCTGTCTTTTGACAGGCCAAGTGGCACCTCTTGGATGCCTAATCTCCAAATAAGCTTCAGCTTATTGCAAATAAGCTTACACAGTTTACCAATATTGACTTCTTTTGAAAATTAAGACAATGACTGATTTAAGGTAAAAGTAGCTATAAACAAGCTTATGTTTAATCAAAATAAACTATTTGAAACTGGATTTGAGTAAATTAAAGCTGTTTTATTTTTATGTTATTTTTTTTTCTATTTAAGTTGAAACAGATAAAATTAAACTAACAAAAGCTGATTGAAACTAAATAAACAATTATAATAAACCAAACTAGAATTGAAATTAAAGACAATAAGCTGAAAATAAAATCTATATTATATTAATACTGAAAATTGAAGTACAAAGCTTGAAATGAAAATTACAATTGAAGCTGAAAGTAAATGCTGAAATTTAAATGACAAGAAATTTAAAAGTGGTCAAAATTCTTCTAAGAGCATGAAAAATTGGACAGGTTACATGAGTGAGGAGAGGGGATTATATAGCCTGAGCAGGGGTGAGTCTTTGGATCCTTCTAGCATATCTAGGTCATCAATCCTCCACTCATGTGCTCCTTTTGAGTCCCTGATAGCCGTTAATCATCTCATATCAATCATTAATTAATTAACACCCTTGTATCATGTGCCCCTGATGTGATGTATCCTCCGTGTCTTGCCTGATTGGACCACGTGTCCCAGACATTCCCTAACCACTCCTGACACCTTCTAGAAACTCAATTATGAGGTAATTATTGTTAAGTTGGGTTAATTTTATGGGACGGTGATTTTAGGGTTCTTGGAACAGTGAAATCTGGGTTGTGGTAAGAATTAGGGGGCGGGAAATGTTGTGTGGGTTTTTTTTTTTATTAGTTGTGTTTGTTTGATCGGGTTTAGATAGGGTTGACCGGGTAAAGGTAGGGATGTGGATCGGGTATAAAAGGGTGTGGGCTGGGTAAGTATAATAAGGGTGGTGGGCTTATGTTAGGTTGGGCTTGGGGTGTAAGAATAAAGGTTGTTTATTGGATCCGGTTATATGTTAAGCTTTAGGAGTGGTATATTTAGACAAGGACCAATGTTGTATAAATCTGAAAATCCAAGGATCCAAACTGTAAATTATTCAAACTTTCTTCCAAGGGTATTTCTTGTCACTTTCTGAATCATGGAGGGTCCCTTATGTCTTTTCTTCAAATCTTTCTTCAAGGGATCATTTTTGCCAAATTCTGAAAGATGAGGGACCAATGTTGTAAATTTCTTCAAACTTTCACCAAGGACTATTCTTGAAACTTTATGAAACTCCAAGGTTGATTTTGTCTTTTTGAGCTTTGACTTTTACCATTTGACTTCCCCGGCTTCGGCTTTTTACACTTTTCATTCTCGTGCTCGTTTTTGTCGGTTTTGGCATCGTTTTTGATCATTTTTCTCATATCCATACCTGCTCATACACAAATACAAAAACATACGTTCTCTTAGCATTTTTGGTTAGTATTTGGCATTTTTGGTCTGAATTAAGGCCTAAAAAGGATGTGTGATTAATCACTCATCAAAATCCCCCAGACTAAAGTATTGTTGTGCCCTCACGCAATGTCATCACCTCACGCTTAAGAGATAAATAATTTCAAAACCTCTCTTTACTGACGTTGTAAAGTAGCAATGATGTTCAAAAGAGATATAGTAAAATCATTTATTCTCAAAAACGCTCCATTTTCCGGTTTTCATGAATAACAACTACAAGTACTATTTTCGTACTTTTTCATTTATATATGTGACGGTTTGCTTTGACTTTCATTATCAATTCTTATCTGTTGATAATTTTCAGGGTCAACGAGTAGAAACACTTCTCACAGAGAAGAGACCGTATGGATAAAAATCGTCATCCTTGATTTTTCACAAGCTCCCAAACTAAGTGTAAAATCGAGATCATTGTTTATCCACAAGTTAGGTGCTAACACTACCCACAAAAGTTACTTGTGTAATTACCTCTTGTTACCAGGTCCTAAGTTTTGTATCTTAAGATTTTAATTTGTGAGAAATGAATTGCTTCATATTTTCTTGTTTTGATAGTTATTAGTCCGATAAGAGCACAAAATTTGAACGCTAAGTAGTTTCCAAACTTTCCCTCGAAAATCCCTGTATACAGAAATCGGGTCCACATGAAGGTCTCTGATTTAACACGATTTGTGGAGGCCCCCCTTTTTATTTACGACCGAGACGTACCATGTTTGATACCCGAAACGGAAGCTTTTTATTAGGGGAACCCCCGGAGTCGAAGCTTGGCATTTTTGCATAATCATAAGCACTTTAATAATACTTTGGTCCTTAGTCCTTTATTTCTTTTACAATCAACGGTTTATGAGCCGCCAAGATGTAAGAGCTTTATTATGACTTTGGATTTCTATCCGCTGCTTTTTTATAGCTTTGGATTCCTCTGCCTTTTTATTTGGCTTTGGACTATTATTATTGATATTCATAATCATATGCCAAACCCCGAGTCCTACGGCCTTTACTAAGATCACAACATCGGCTGCGAACCGGCAAGATGCAATAGTCTATTTCACCGTAACACTGGCAGTACCCCTATGTGTACCAAACCCCCATATGCAGAGATTTTGTTGGGAACGAGAAAAAACTAAGTATTGCCCAAACCGTATACCCTTAATTAATCCTAGAGATCTATTATTATTGGTGTGCAAGCTTGTGGGAACAAGGAGGCCACAAGCACCTTTCGTGGGTTCTAAAGAGATCCAACTACTCCATGTTTAGCACGAAACTTCTAAATAAACTCTATCATTCCTCGATCTCCACAAATTTAAAAACCCAAGTAATGAGATCCGCGGATGCTTAGCCATAATCTTTTGATTATTTTGGTTAAGGGAGACGAGCTAGGGCTCAACACGCCCGGTCAAGTCAAAACATTTATTTCTACTCTCGCCGGTAGGAAAGTCAAAACAAGGTGTCAAATCTTATTATTCATATCATATATTTTTTCATTTTTTCACCTCTCTTTTTTTTTTTTTTTTTTTAAATATAAAGCGGTGACAAAAATTTAAAATTTTTGGTGGAAAACGGAGTTGCGTAAGTTAACAGCTCAGACGATGGTACAGGTCAAATCGAATCGAAGATTCACCCCCCCCCCCCCAGACTAAAGTGAAACATTGTCCTCAATGTTTAAAGGGTAAAGGTAATCCTACGTAAAATCTAAGGCCGTTTATTAAGTATGCCAAGAGATAAACGTTAGTCGATAAGATTTTGGATATGGTGAATTTCCGATAGAGCAGCGAAGGATGAGACTCGAGTGGAGAGAACGACAAACCATGAGCACGAGAGTCCTCAAACTTCGGGGAAATTCCTGAACATTCATAAACAACCACGAAAACACGAGTTTGGAAAGGGTCGCCCCCCTCACGTCACGTTACGTAAAGAAAATAGAAAATAGAGAAAATGAAAATGGATAAGCATGGGGTGCCTCCCACGAAGGGCTTGTTTTTGATTACCGAGTCACATGAGCTTGACTCGATCCCCGAATTAATTCGTCCTTGGGGAGAGCAGATGAAACGGACAACCGGCATAAACGGGGTCAAAGACGGTATCCTCACTCCCGGTGGAGTGGAAAAGTGAAGAACTGATGGGATAAGTAAAGAATGGTTTAAACACCCGGATGAAAAAAGCGAATTCAAGTTCAGAATCACGGGTGGGTTGGGTGGGTAAAATATCAAGCACATGAACATCTTGTTCATAAATCTCGTCCACCACTCCAAAAATAACGTCATTCGTATCGTATTCACAATCTACATCGGGTGGTTTCGCCGGTGGACGAGAAGAAGGTAAATTGAAAATAATATTTCTTTGAACGTCATTCTCGTCATTCTCAATACCCGGTGGTATCGAGTCATCCGTAGCAAGAAATTGATCAACATCCTCTAAAAGAGGGTCACGTGTCGGATTATCGGAAATAAGCACAGAATCAATCTCAAAATCAAAACGCTCATAATCCGGAAGAGAGATATCAGCATGAATAGTGGGATTGCCACTACTCATCTCTTCAAATCGAAAAATTTCAAGCTCGGGTAAGAAATCACTATCCATATCGGGGATAGGAGAAAAAATCGGAGGATCATTCAATGCCTCAATTTTAGAAATGAGAAGATTAATATTCAATAATTTTTCACGAAGAGTTTCATCTTGAATTTCTGCATCATCTTCTTCATCATTATCATCGATATCTCCACAAGAATCTTCATCACTCGTAGTATACTCATTGTGAGAATCGGAATAACTTTCAACTTCATCAAAATCTTCATTGCTCATTGGAGGGAGATAAGTTGACGGTTCTTCATTCAAAAATTCTTCAAGGACACGAATATCTTCCTCTGGGTCAAAATTAGAGTCGTCAACCATCGTCGGAGTGGAATCATTAGCAAGACAAGCCTCGATCTCATCTAAAAAGACATCACTCCTCTCAACCGGTGTGAAAGAAGGATAAGAAGTATCAGAAACAATTTCAAAATCACCATTAGAAATTTCCCCGAACTCACTTGGGATTGGAACGAGGTTCTCAACACTAGACTTATTGAATTCGTCCGATTCCGTTGCCGGAATAGTGTTTAGATGCTCGTCCCCCATTTTTAGAGAGTCCTCGGGTTCTACGGGAGAAACAACAGACGTTTTGTAAGGATTAAGAACGAACGTAATTTTCTCATCATCGTCGTCGGAATCATAGTAAACAAAATTTTTGAAAGGATTAGACGCTCTCTCTTCAGCAAGTAATTCTGCAATAGACTTTTCACGAGGCTCGGGAGTATGAGTATAACGATTAGCCACCAACTCTTTTAACTTCTCGATCATGGATTTAATATCACAAATATTATTAGTAAAATCGGAAGTTTGTGGGGGTTGGTTAAAACATTGAGAATCGTAACATGAATTCGGCTTATAATAAAAATTTTCAAACGATCCCCCACAATTTTAAAAATTTGATGAACTTTGGAATGAATCACCATTGAAATACGGTACTTGCTCATAAAAGTTTTGAGAAGGAAGATTAAAATCATTTTGAGGATAATTATCAAAACTCGTATCACAAGCGTAAGACGTTTCAGCACTTGGGGCGTAACATGTACAATTCGTGTATCCACATTGATTACAAAAACATTGCCCACACGGTAATCCTTCGTCAGATGGATTTCCACAATTAAAGCAAGTGAACGGAGACGGTGGTGGTGTTGGATAATAATCGGGAATGTTTTGAAGGATTGCTTTTCGAACATACTCGGGAGTATTACAAAACAAACAAACTCCATCGTGAATATCATTACCACATTGTTCGCACGTACACCAAACACATGAACCTTCAAAGAACGGTTCTTCACATTTAAAACAAATCGGATCCATAAGAATTATCGTTTAGAGGGTTAAAGAAGAAGAATTAAATAGTAAGAGGATAAGAAGATTATTTTTGGTTTTTCGTATCATAAAAACAAATCAAAATGAAAGGAAAATCAAAATGGAAAAGGAAAATCTTTTTGTGTTTTTATTTTTAGAAAACAAAATTCAAAAACTTAAAACTTTTATTTTCTTTTGTTTTTGTTTTTTTTTTTTTTTTTCAAACGTTACGTTAATCGTAAACCGTTTCCTTCAAATCTACTCGCGACGGAACGGGAGAGAAGAATGGATCTCTCTTCAGCTTGCAATTTAATGTCAAAGCTTCCGTATTTTCCGCTTATTCGGTTGTAGAATTAAAGTAATCCGATTAGCAACTAATTTCACGCGTTGTTATATCGTTAAGCTTATTTGGTTTACAACGCTCTTCCTTTCGGTCGAGTCGAGGCTGTAATTTTATTATTTTTTTGGTATTTTTTTAAAACACTTTAGGAAAAGTGTTTTTGATTTTTCAATTTTTATAGTTTTTATAGAAAATATATACAAGGAATGGTTTCAAAACACAATTTCGAAAAACGAAAATGAAAAATTCACTTCAACCTTCCCCGGCAGCGGCGCCAAAATTGATATAGTCTTTTATTAGTATAGTGTTTGTTTTACCGAAGAAATGCTTAGGAAAGTATTTCCCCGGGTCGTGTCCCAGCGAAGGTGTGAATGAATTTTCAATTCCCGAATCGTGAAACGTGTCGTGAAAGTGATTTTGATGAGATTATACTAATGAAATAGTAAATGAAGCACAAATAATCACTTAAACACGTAATTCAAGTAAGGAAACTAGAAATGTAACAAAAAATCAAAAACGTAAGCTAAAACGTAAAATAAACATTAACGTACGAAATAAAACACGGCTTTTAAGTTACACGACTCCTACTGACTTGAGAATAATTTTGAAATGTTAAAAATCATAAAAGAAAATTTTAAGAAAAAGAAAAATATTATTTTTGACTTTTAAATTATTTTTTTATGAATTAAAAACTACTTTAACTAATTAAAAATTAAAAGAAAATGTAAATAAGGTGAGAAAAATGAAAATTAAATTTTGAAAATTATAAAATAACTAAAAAGTAATTTTAAAACTTAAAACTAATTTTTTTGGCTTTTTGTGTAATTTTTAGAAATTAAAAACTATTAAATCTAATTAAAAATTCAAAATAAATTCAAAATTAATGAGAAAAATGCAAAATAAATTTCTAAAATTCTAAAATAAATGAAAATAAATTTCTAAAATATTTTTTTGATTTTTCAGATTTTTGATTTTTTTTGGATTTTTTAGTAATTAAAATGTATTAAAAATTGATTTAAAATGAAAATAAAATAAGAAAAATAGTAAATCTATTCAGAAAAATTTGAAAAAAATACAGAAAATCGAAAATATTATTTTGAAACTAGGAAAAATATAAAAATTGAAAAATAAGCACTGGAACAGCTGATTAGCTTAAAACTGCTTATTAAGAAGTGCTTATTATTAAGCAAACTTGACCAAAAGTGACCCAAACTTTGACTAACTGATTTTTGGACTCAAATATGCTTAATGGAACAGAACTCAGACCAAATGAATCTCAGAAATACAGATTATGACCAAATCAGTTGATATAAGCTTTTAAGAATAAGCAATAAGCAAAACAGAATAAGCTAAGGTGAAAAACCAGAGAGATAAGCAACTAAAGGCACAAAGTAACTCAAATGAGCAACAAATCTCAGATATTAAACTAGGAAACACAGTTGCAGCCCTCAAATTGAGATCAGACCTTGATTCAACCCGCTAAACTAATAAGCCAAATAAGCAGGGCTAATAAGCTCAGGGGTACAAAATTATGGGGGCAAACAATCAATTGTACAACTGAGATCACAGATTACCCAAAAGATATTACTACAAGACCTATTTGCTATCCAAACTAAATACCAAATTTTTTAACACAACCTGTGGTGCAGGGAACTTTTGGCTCAAACAGGCAACTTCAATACGATTTTCTAATAAGCAAATCAGATCCAAACCTCAAATTTCTTTTTAAAATTGCTACACTGACTGACAAACCTTAGAAAATAGCAAGCCAAATGTATTTTTAATCAAAATTGCTCCTCAGGAAGACTCACAAAGTTTTCATCAAAAACTGAAGTGTATAAGTTTTAACTATTTGATAAAACAGTGACTTTGACTATAATGAATTTAGATTACTAAAATCTTACTGTAAATGCAAGGTTAACCTAATTAATGAGTAAATTAAGCTATAACTACAAATTATGCAACTAAGTTGAGATTATGGGATCTAAATTACTATCTGTCATGCAAGTAATAGGCTAATTTGACTTTATATAAAAATTTCACTAGTCTCTAAGCTAAACTTAATCTATATCAACCTATGTAATAAACCTAAACTAAGAACACCCTCTTAAATGATAGTTATACCAGCAAAACAACTATATCCAAACACCCCTGAATACACTAGATTTCACTGCAACTATAATCAAACCTCAACCTAGGTACTGCTTATGATTCAAAAACATCTAACAATAAATGAAACACAGATTTCAATCATCAAATCTCAACAGTAACTAAGGTCCAAATAGTATACCAGATGAATGAAACGGTATCAACTCAATGTCACCACAGATCCAACATAAAGCACTTCAAATATAAAGAGAACTATTACTATGATGAAATAGACCATTACAACTTATGCAATTAACTTAAAATAAACAGAAACTAATCTACTAAATCAAATCTAAATACTAATCAGGCTAATGATGCAATAAGGAATTTAAACGAAATACTTACAAACTCAATACCCCCTCAGCCAAACAGAGGGGGTTTCACTATGCTTGCCTGTCTTTTGACAGGCCAAGTAGCACCTCTTGGCTACCTAATCTCCAAATAAGCTTCAGCTTATTCCAAATAAGCTTACACAGTTAACCAATATTGACTTCTTTTGAAAATTAAGACAATGACTGATTTAAGGTAAAAGTAGCTATAAACAAGCTTATGTTTAATCAAAATAAACTATTTGAAACTGGATTTGAGTAAATTAAAGCTGTTTTATTTTTATGTTTTTTTTTTTTTTTTCTATTTAAGTTGAAACAGATAAAAATAAACTAACAAAAGCTGATTGAAACTAAATAAACAATTATAATAAACCAAACTAGAATTGAAATTAAAGACAATAAGCTGAAAATAAAATCTAAAGTATATTAATACTGAAAATTGAAGTACAAAGCTTGAAATGAAAATTACAATTGAAACTGAAAGTAAATGCTGAAATTTAAATGACAAGAAATTTAAAAGTGGTCAAAATTCTTCTAAGAGCATGAAAAATTGGACAGGTTACATGAGTGAGGAGAGGGGATTATATAGCCTGAGCAGGGGTGAGTCTTTGGATCCTTCTAGCATATCCAGGTCATCAATCCTCCACTCATGTGCTTCTTTTGAGTCCCTGATAGCCGTTGATCATCTCATATCAATCATTAATTAATTCACACCCTTGGATCATGTGCCCCTGATGTGATGTATCCTCCGTGTCTTGCCTGATTGGACCACGTGTCCCAGACATTCCCTGACCACTCCTGACACCTTCTAGAAACTCAATGATGAGGCAATTATTATTAAGTTGGGTTAATTTTATGGGACGGTGATTTTAGGGTTCTTGGAACAATGAAATCTGGGTTGTGGTAAGAATTAGGGGGCGGGAAATGTTGTGTGGGGTTTTTTTTTATTAGTTGTGTTTTTTTGACCGGGTTTAGATAGGGTTGACCGGGTAAAGGTAGGGATGTGGATCGGGTATAAAAGGGTGTGGGCTGGGTAAGTATAATAAGGGTGGTGGGCTTATGTTAGGTTGGGCTTGGGGTGTAAGAATAAAGGTTGTTTATTGGATCTGGTTATATGTTAAGCTTTAGGAGTGGTATATTTAGACAAGGACCAATGTTGTATAAATCTGAAAATCCAAGGATCTAAACTGTAAATTATTCAAACTTTCTTCCAAGGGTATTTCTTGTCACTTTCTGAATCATGGAGGGTCTCTTATGTCTTTTCTTCAAGGGACCATTTTTGCCAAATTCTGAAAGATGAGGGACCAATGTTGTAAATTTCTTCAAACTTTCACCAAGGACTATTCTTGAAACTTTATGAAACTCCAAGGTTGATTTTGTCTTTTTGAGCTTTGACTTTGACCATTTGACTTCCCCGACTTCGGCTTTTGACACTTTCCATTCTCGTGCTCGTTTTTGTCGGTTTTGGCATCGTTTTTGATCATTTTTCTCATATCCATACCTGCACATACACAAATACAAAACACATACGTTCTCTTGGCATTTTTGGTTAGTATTTGGTATTTTTGGTCTGAATTAAGGCCTAAAAAGGATGTGTGATTAATCACTCATCAGAAACCCTAGGTCGAATTTTACAGGGTTTTTTTTACCCTTTTATCATCCATGTTTCAATAAAGATAAGTCTTCCAATAATCATTCAATATGTCTATGTGTTGTTTGATTCTATCTTATGCTTGTCTTTACTTTAACATGCTAGGCTAGGTTTGTTTGTGTTTGCTTAGATGTAATTAAACCTAGCTATTAATTATTGGTTGGTTGTTTGTTATTAATTGTAATGGATGAATGATATCGATGTTAGGCTTAAGAAAACTGGCAGACTTCCGATTGGTAACATGCTTGAACGTCGTAAGAAGCATGAATCGGATGTGTACTATGATTAATTGGTTATATTTAAGGCATGAGTAACTACTAAGGAGGCCATATTAGGAGCTAGTTGTCGGCTCGACATAGGAAGAGGTGGAAGCTTATAGAGTTAGGGAAGACCGTATACGGCCCTACGAATGGTATTAAGGAATATAACCCATCATCCACGCAATTGTAACAAACTAATCAACTAGTAAAAGATAGCTAGGGAGTAGTGAAATCTAAGTAAACACGTTTCTCTTATTATTGTTTTTTTCTCCAAATTTACTTTCTTGTTATTTTATTTTCATTGCATTAGTAGATATTTGGGTTAGTTGACTAGCAACTAATTTCGCCCACTCTTCCAATACCCGAGATTTTTACTTGCTTTCTAAAAAATTATAAAAATACAAAAAGAATCATCTCTCACCTCTAGACCTCGTTTAATTAAAATTTAATCCTAATGACACTATTCCCCGAGAGAACGATTAATCCCCTGGTACTTGCCATTACACTATACTACATCGGTCAGGTACACTGCCTGGTGGGGATTGCAAGCTTTTCAAGATCCATTGAGAAGTAAAACCTTTTGCGTAGGCGCAATCCCACGCATCAGGCGTCAATGTTATCCAAATAATAGAGATGGCATTAGAAATTGACATGTAATATATTCAGTGGACATTAAAGTTTATATTAGTATTAGTAGAAGTTCACTAACCTAACTACATGAAAAACTTTGCTTTCACAGCAAGTTGACCTCCACCTATCACTAACAATGTGAAGTATCTGTTGACTTTGTGGTTTGCATTGACTGAAGACTATGAGAAAAACGCGAAACTAAAACCGCATTATATATCCAAGATTTAAAAAGCTTAACCAAACATAATTCATTATTTTTTGAAACATAGCAGACACAATCTGTAGCTGTGGGGGTGTTTGGGATAACTCATTGTTACTACTTATGTGCTCAATTATGGAAATACTCTTTTGATAGATAAGCGTAGAAAAGATGATGCACAATCTATATCTATCGGGACCTGTGGGATAACTCACTGTAACTACCTAGTTGGTCAATTCTGGGAATACTCTTTTGATGAGCAAGCGTAGAAAAAATGTATGGCACACTTGTAATTTCTAGAAATGTATCAAATTCTTTGATTAGTAAAAATTTGGACCAAATAGATGGCAAACCTGAGGTAGTATATCGCCTATTTTTTATCACAACAGGTTCGTTTGGCAAGACACATTCGAGATGATTTAACATCTCCTTAGTCTGAGCAATCATCCAAAGAGCTATCTAGCACATAGAACACAAATCCAATCAAATTCACGTTTATATGATACGTAGAAAAATGATGTAAACGTTAAACCAAATCAGCATAAAAACATGATATTATTACCTGTGTATGTGAATGTTACAAATATCATTTTTTTTGTTGAAAGGAAAATGTTACAATATCATAAAAGCCATCGTCTTTATTCCATGGAGATATAATGTTGGTGCCTGCATATTGCAACATCGTTGTTATAGTGGGTAGTTTCTTTTTAAGCAGAAAGTGGCCCTTTTTGTGTTTGTGTATCTTGCGAAATCGCACATATAAAGTTCTATAATACAGGACAGAGGAACACAGAAAAGATTGCGAGTTTGATGAGACAAACCTGTTACAGAAATATATGGTTGGATCAGCTATAACATCAAAGAGATGAGCCTTTCTTAAAGCCTTTCCTTAGCTGCAGCTGTGTCTTATCCCGTTTTTATTTTTAACGTGAGCCTTACTTAAAGTCTTTCTACAGCCAAGTGATCACCCAGCTATTTACAACAATAGCCTGTGTTTGTGCAATATCAAACAACCTGTAATTTAAAAAACAAAAGCTACAACTTTTATCCAAAAGTAACATACATTTTAAGTTTACCTTGACCTCGTACTTATGTTGTCGTAGCCCATCAATTTCATGAGCTTTAGCACAAAAAAGAAACCCTCAACCAAAAGAAAAAAGAAACATATTTTAATCAGTTGCGTGGCTAATAGATAATGTAAGAGAAAACATGTTATCATGTGACTTTACCTCATCCACAAAGTTTTGTAGGTGCCTGATGGGGTCATGAATTAGAAGAAACTAAATTTTCGCTATTGGAAGCTAAATATTTGGCATATGTCGTCTGATAATTTAAAAATATAAAAATCGTTACACATTTGACAGTTGTTAGTTTTATATTTTGCTGGCCCTACTTGATTATTCATCTTACCTGAGTTTGCGCATACCATTTCAGCTTCTAAACATTTTGAGGCCTAATTGAGACCAGAAGAAAACACAGATGTTGGGGCTTCATCATCTCTAAACAGCCCTCTAAATGAAGTAACATCACAACATGTATACTTCGACTGTTAAGCTTAATAGATAACATAACTGAAAACATATCTAATTAAGAAAACCGGCATTACTATATATATAATTTGTCATCATCAACGGTGTCGTTCATCATCGTAGGCTATTTGTTTTTTTATGGCCCATAAACCTAAAGTAGATGTCACAAGATCTCCGGCCCAATCCAAAATTTCGCCTCCTTATAGTATTATTGAACATGAATCCACCATAAACCGAAAACAATCTACGAAACCCAAACTCCTCTATTTTGATCAACCATAGTTGCAGTCTACGTTTAATATTCCGGCGAAAAAAAAAGAAAGAAAAAGAAAAAGAAAAAAAAATCAAAATCAAAACCCTCGGTCTTCTATTTTGACGATCTCACACGTGTCTGTGAGAAATATCTAGAAAGTCTGAGATTATCAAAGTATAAGAGGCGAAATTTTGGATTGGGTCGGAGATCTTGCAACATCTACTTTAGGCTTATGGGCCATAGAAAAAAACAAATAGTCCACGATGATGAACGACATCGTTTATGATAACAAATTATACACTAGTATATAGTAATTCCACTCTTTCACTAACTCATCTTTTATATAGTAATAAAACAAAATTCTTATTGGGAATTTTCTATTTCAAAAAAATGCATTCATACCTTATTTAGTAATAATTTTATTTAAAAAAATATTATTTTCTTATTAGGTAGCATTTTATATTTATCTATAACACAAGTAGAAGATAAATACAAAAAATATAGATAAAATGTAATTAATAATATGATTAAAATTTTTAAATATTTATCTTTAATAATAAAAAACTATAATTAAACATCATAAATTAAACAAACAATAATTAAATTGTTTATTTTTAAATAAATAAAAATATGTGATTTAAAAAAAACTTTAAAAACTCGCGCGTGCGGAAGAATTATAACTAGTATAAGTAAACAATAAAACCAGACAAGGAACCTTCTTTATCATAAATCCCTCATTTGAATAAAACACACTTTGTCCAATTCAAACCTTGAAAAAATTTCAAGATCCAATCTCTGTTTCAAATCTCACCCGGATCCAATGGCTCCGGCGATACATTTAACACTACTCACACTTTTAATCACCACCGTCACGGTCGCCGCGTATACTAATCACACTGTTGGAGATAAAGCAGGCTGGCTTTTTGATCCTAACACCAACAAATCATCCGCTGATTACACCAAGTGGGCTGCTAATAAAACTTTTGAGCTTGGAGATTACTTGAGTAAGTTTTAGTTTGTTTATTTTAATTTTTTGTTGATTAAAGATCAATACTTAAAGAGTTTGACTTTGTTTATGTCGAAGTTTTTTTTTTTTTTTTTTTTTTTTTTTTTTTTTTTTTTTTTATAATCACATGTTATGTATTTAACCTCGTATTGTGCTAAAACTTTTGAGTAAAGTGGATCAACACATTTTAACCTTAAGTTCAAAGAAACACATTTTAACCAAATATTACTATTTTCGGGTTTAAATTTGAAAAAAACTAAATTGACTATTTCATGAACTGATTTTATATAAGTTTTTGGATTATATTATTTTTGCGGCTTATGGATTACTGTATTTAAATTTGAGAGGTTACGTGTTGAAAAAAAGTGAAGTTATGAATAGATCTATAAGCTGCCAAAATAAGCTGAACCAAACATGTATATCTTATTCTACTTCAAAAAGTATAAGCAATATTGCTAAACACTTAATTTACTCGTGAATCCCATTAACATATTTTGTTGTTCCTAATTTTCTTCTTAAACCGCAGTATTCAACTCGAACACGAACCAAACTGTGGTATTAACCTACAACGAAACAACTTTCAAAAGCTGCAGCGTAGACAACTCATCAGACAGTGACACATTCTTCTACGGCAAAAGCAACGAGTTCAGCCAACCATTAACTGTTGAAGTACCATTAACTATCGAAGGACCCAACTATTTTTTCTCCAGTGCTAGTGACGGTATACAATGCCAAAACGGTATGGCGTTTGGGATCAAAGTGAGTCATGGCGTTGGACTGCCGGAGTATCTTAACCAGCCGCCACCGCCGCCGTACGTGGTTCCGCCGGAGAGTGGTGATGGTGAAGTGACGCCGCCTGGCGCAGGATTAGGTGGTGGTGCAGGTGCTAACGTGCGCTGGACGGTGGGTTGTGCGGTCACGTGTTTTGGAATATTTGCTTTATTTTTTTGAGTGTGAAATGTTTGTTTTGACTTTTAGTTTTGGGATGAGACAAATAGAAACGGAGTTCATTGATGGGGTTTGGTTACAGCTGTTTCTTAAAGTTTTGTACTTACGTCATGTGGTTTATATGATGAAATCATGAAAAAATGATACTCGTATATTATTTTTAAATTTTTGTTTAGAGCATGAGGTGGACAGGTTTGGCATCCTTGACGAGTCGACTAGCACCCTCGTCAAGTTGCGCCACTGCACCGGTGGGTGCCATTAGGGCTGATCAAACGACCAGACCGACAACATTCGATTCAGTCCTCGGTCTTGAGTTTTTGGATAATTCGGTCTTTCCAGACTACAAACCGATTATTTGGCCGTGTTAGACATGACCGGACCGACCACAATCGGCCCGGTCCTTGGTCTTGGCTTTTTGGCTAATTCGGTCATCTGTTTTGTCGGTCCGGTCTGGTCCTGGACCGATGCTCACCCTTAGATGCCATTGTCATGCCTGGCACTAAGTTTTTCGCTTACGCCAAATAGAGGTTTTGTGTTTTGTTTAATTGATTTTTGTGTAAATTTTGTGTTTTAATTAAAGCATAGTAGGACTGTGTTTGGCGAAGGCTTATAGGGGCTTGGGCTGTGAAATAAATCTCGTTTGTCATGGGCTTATGAAAAGGTTTATAAAATAAGTCGGCTAAAAACTTTAGCCTCATGTTAAAAACTTTAGACCGGGCTTGTGAAAAATAAATTACTTATTTACCCATAAAAATATCTAACATATACAAAAACTCATTTAATTATGTCATTTTTAGTAATTTTGCAATAATAAGCCTCAGCCACAGCCCACTTGCCAAACAAATTTGTAAAAATACAAATTTTATTTTCGGCTTATAATACAAGTCTCAACCTCAGCCTCAGCCTCAGCCCATTTCGCCTAACATACCCTTAAGTCTTAGAAGTGAGGTTTTAGCTTGAATTACTAGGGAGAGTGTTTTTTGGTTTGTTAGTGAAAGGAAAGTGAAAGTATAATTGTGAGGTGAGACTGAGCTGACAGCTTAGCTTAAGACACTGCACGTGATGCTCCCAATATGTCATTTTAAATGTATTATCAAAACAACTTAATATAGACTAAAGAGCGGTTTTTGAAAAGGACACCTTGGGTCCAAAAATAGATTGCAAGTTTGGTTACGGCTGTTTATTAAAAGTTGTATTGTGAAAATGAAGTTTGTTGAAATTACTAAAATTGAGGAGTTTTAATGTTTTATTGATTAAATTTGTTGAAATTATTAAGTTGTTGTTCGGGTGATAATTTCTTGCACGAAACCAAAAATGACTCCGAGAATAATCAAAGAACGATAAAAAAAACTTTAAATGGTTAATTTACGGTTGAGTAGGTTATGGGTCGTATTGAGTTCTACACTGTTAATACAAATATCGCCTAAAAACGTTATTTATATTTTATGATTTTTGCTAAGTTTTGTTAACGACAAAATGTAAACTTTAGTTTCTAAGTAAAACTTAATTTTAGTTTAAAGACTTACATAATTAGACATTTGTTACAATTTATATTTCATATGAAACACAACACTTTTTATTTCATAAAATAGAAATGTCACATCACATTTATGGTATGTTTGTCAATATACATTTAAAGAAAGATTGTGCGTTTGACTAACCACAAGTCTTCTTGCACAAGTTTGTGTTTGACTAGTATTTAGTTGATGTGACTTTTGTTGGTTTGAATGATTTATTGCAAAACCAACTGCAAGCCTGGCGGAACCCTGAGGGTACACGGGCGGAACCTATCTGAGGGTTCCGCCATATCCGCCAGACTTGCAGAAGGTATTGCTATAAATACCAAGCTATATGTTTGAATTTTTGCTTGATCACTCTACATTAGATTTTCACACACACACATACATTCATTCTTTCATCTAACCCTTTAACATTTCATCTCTATGTGAAGTTTCTTTTGTAGCAAAGAAGTTCACAAGTTCATATAAAGTTAAGTATTCAACACAACGTTGCAAGACTTGTTAGCTTAGCATCGTGTAGACTTTGTGTACTTTACACTTCATTTGATTGTGTATTTTCAGTAGTGATCGGTTAGTATTTTAGTCCTCAAAATACAAAGTGTGATGGGAGTTGTTGTACCCTTGTAAAAGAATTAACGGGAGTGGTTATACCTTTGTAAAAGAACTCGACATCTAGCTTAGTGTTGGTAAACGTGTATAAGCGACGTGTAAGATTTTCTCTGCCGGTGAAAGGAGCTTGTTGACTAGTGAAAGAAACTCTCAAGTTGGATACTCGGGGCATAGACGTAGGGTAAGAAAAAAGAGTCCTTGTAGCTGAACCACGATAAATACTCGTGTTGTGGTTTGATCGTTTCTTTCTTTATACTTGCATGTTATATATTGTGTTTGTGTTCATATCTTTGATTAAACGGAAAGTTTCAAAAGATAATCAAACAAGTTTAAAGTTTTTAAACGGTAAACTATTCAAACCCCTTCTAGTTTTCCACAATTGGCATCAAGAGCTACGTTACTCAAGCTTTTAAAATATATTGTGTTTTAAAACTTGAAACGATCCATGGATTTTGAAAATTACAAAGAAGGGCAATCTATGCAAAGACCACCACTTTTTGAAGCAAATGGTTTTATATATTGAAAAAAATGTTTTGAAACTTACGTGAAATCTAAAGATATAGATTTATGGTATATAATCATTGATGGTGATAATATAGCTACTAATAGTAAAGATGATGATCAAAAGAAATTAATTGCTAAAATAATGAAGCTAAAATGATGCTTTACAATGCTTTGCCTAAGAAAGAATATGAAAGAGTCTTTATGTGTAAAACCGCCAAAGATATTTGGCAATCTTTAATAGTCACTCATCAAGGAAACTCACAAGTTAAGGATAACAAAATTGATCTTCTTGTTCAACAATATGAACAATTTGTTATTCCCAAAGATGAGATAATTGATAGTGCATTTGCTAGGTTTAACACTATTATTACTTCACTTAAAGCACTTGATGAATCTTTTTGTAGCAAGAATTTTGTCAGGAAATTCCTCAGAGCACTCCATCCGAAATGGAGAGCAAAAGTGATGGAAATTGAAGAATCCAAGGATCTTTCAAGCATGTCACTTGACGAGCTAATTGGAAACCTCAAAGGTCATGAAATGGTAATGGAAAAAGATTCAGAAATAGTTAAAGGCAAGAAAGAAAAGGTTAAGTCCATTGGCTTGAAAGCTAGAGTCCAATCAAGTGATGATGAAGAATCTACTTCGGATAGTGATGATGAAGAATATGCTATGGCTGTTAGAGACTTCAAGAAGTTCTTTCGTAGACGAGGGAAGTTTTTAAGGCAACCTAAAGATGACAAGAAAATCTTCCGAAAAGATCGTGATGATAGGAAAGGAAAGGTTGAAAGGAAATGCTATAGGTGTGGAGACACAAGTCATCTCGTAGGAGAATGTCCAAAACCACCCAATAGCAAGTCTCAACAAGCCTTTGTGGGTGGTGCTTGGAGTGACTATGAAGGAGATGACGATGAGCCAAAGAATGATAATATTGCTCTCATTGCTCACGACTCAAATGGGGTACTCTCCGAATCATCTTATTCTTCTATTGATGATGACATCTTACAAAAAGAATATAACAAACTTTGTGAATTGAGCTTAAAAATCATAAACAAAAATAAGTTTTTGAAAACTAAAAAAGAGTTTTTAGAAAATGAAGTTTATGAGTTAAAAGAAAAAGCTAAGAGATTAGAAAAGAGTAAAGGTATTGACATATCGTGCAAATCATGTGAAGAGCTTAAACTCGAAGTTGAGAGACTTAAAATTACTCAAGATGATCTAATAAAACAAACCACAAAGTTTAAGAAGTACGATAAGAGCATTTCTTGTGCGGATGAAATTATGAAACTTCAAAAGTCACCATTTGATAAAACAGGACTAGGTTTCATGAAATTAGAAACTTCAAAGAGTCAAACTTAATGACAAAGTATGAAGTTTAGCTATAAGTAAATAATCACTTTAAGTGTTTAAATCTTGTTTAACTAAGGTTAACATTTCCTTTTAAACAAAACATTGTTTTTACTTCTTAAACTAAAATGAGTCTTGTCACAGCATATTTATTTCTAAATATAGTAAGGTCACATCACATTTAGGGCAAGTTTTGTCATTATGCATTTATGGAAAGAAATGTGTTTGACTAACTTTGTTGTTGCTTGCAAGCTTTGTAGTTGACTTGATTTAAGTGATGTGGCATTGTTTGGTTGCTAGGAGTTATGAGACAAGACCTTGTTTGGTTTGAAGAGTTATTGCAAAAACCTACTGCAGACCCGGCGGTACCCTGGGGGTACACGGGCGGAACCCATCTGAGGGTTCCGCCTGATCCGCCAAGCAAGCAGTATGGTGTGCTATAAATACCAAGCCATAACTTGATTTTTGGCTAACCCTTTTAGGACATATATTCACATATTCTCTTAACTAACTCAGTAACCTTTTGATTTGTGATTCTCTTATGTAGCAAGGGGCTTCAGAAGATCATTCAAGAAGTTACAAGCTTCAACTCTAAAGTTGCAAGTCTTGGTAGCTTGGTCATGTATAAGCTTTGATAGTTTATACTTCATGTGTGTCATGTATATAGATGCAAGTGGTTAGTATTTTAGGCCTCAAAATACATAGTGTGTCGGGAGTTGTTGTACCCTTGTAAAAGAACTAACGGGAGTGGTTGTACCCTTGGAAAAGAACTCGACATCTAGCTTTGTGTCGGTAAAAGTGTAAGCGACGTACGGGAGTGGTTGAACCCATGTAAAAGAACTCGACATCTAGCTTAGTGTCGGTAAAAGTGTAAGCGACGAATGGGAGTAGTTGTACCCTTGTAAAAGAACTCGACATCTAGCTTAGTGTCGGTAAAAGTGTAAGCGACGTTGTAAAGGTTTTCTCCGCCGGTGAAAGGAGCTTGTTGATTAGTGCTTATAACTCTCGAGTTGGAAACTCGGGGCGTGGATGTAGGGCAAGGAAAAAGAGTCCTTGTAGCCGAACCACGATAAACAATCGTGTTGTGGTTTGATCGTTTCTTTCTTTGTCTTTACTTATTACATGTTGTCTTTTAGTTATAATTGCTAACCACAAATGTAAAGCTTTTCAAAGAACTAAAACAAGCAAAGTTAGGATCATCACAAGTAAAGCTTTTCAAAGCATGAAACAAGTAAAGTTAGAATTGTTATTCACATGAAAAGCTTTTCAAATAATCAAACATATAAAGTTGTGTTTATATCTTTAAGCAAATGTCAAGTTTCTAAAAGAATATTTAAGCTAAATAAGAATCGAAATAGCGGTAAACTATTCAACCCCCCTTCTAGTTTTCCACACAAACGAAACAAGAAAAGAAAGCACAAGAAACTAACAAAACTGCTACAGGCCTACAGCAGCCCGCGGAACAGGCGCAACCCAAATTAGGGTTCCGCCAGGTCTGCTGCAGCAGTAACATCCTCCACATCGGATCGTTCAAAATTTGTTAAAGTCACATATAAAAATGGAACAAAACATGCATTTAAAACTGGAGTAGGACTTAGTAAAAATGAATATAGAACTAGAACTACTCAACCAAGACCTAAGACTCCAATTCCTAAACGCCCCTTTCCAAAGAGTAACTATAACACACGACCAAACTACCAACATGTTTGGAACCAAAACACTCCTGGACATTACCAAACTCCAAATTACATGTCATGGAACCCTTATGTTCTATTGTCATACTTGGATCAAGTTAATGGTATGCTTAACCAAAATGGACCCATGAGAAATTGGGGACCAAATGTTTGAGTGTTCTTCGTAAAATAGGTGTGCCTCAAAGTATGTTTGGAACCGGATGAATGGATTAAAGATAGTGGTTGTTCAAGGCACGTGACGGGTAACAAAAGCCTCTTCTCAACTTATCACAAATGTGATGGAGGTAATGTTACTTTTGGTAGTAAAGCTAAGAGCAAAATCATCGGAAAAAGTACAATCTCTCATGACTCCCTTTTTATAGATGATGTAGCTCATATTGATAACTTAGGTTTCAATCTCCTTAGTATTAGTCAACTTTTCCGTAATAAGTATAATGTCCTTTTTAGTGAAAATGGAAGTAAAATACTTAAAGACGGTATAACCATAGCCAAAGGTGTTCTTAAGAACAACGTATACGTCATGAAGATGGATCAAACATCTAGAGACAAACTTTGTCATACTTCGTTAGATGAATCTTCAACTTTATGGCATAGACGTTTAGGACAAGCTAACATGAGACTAATTCAAAACCTCTCCTCCAAAGACCTAGTTCGAAACCTACCTAAGTTGAAATATGACCAACACTTTTGTGATGCTTGCAAAGTCGGTAAACAAGTCCATAGTAGCCATAAGGCTAAAAACTTGGTTTCTACATCTAGGTGTCTAGAACTTTTGCTTATGAATTTATTTGGTCCATCCGCTATACAAAGTTATGGAGGTATATTCTATACTTTGGTCATAGTAGATGATTACTTAAGATATACTTGGACAAAATTTTTGAAAAGTAAAAATGAAGCTTTTGATAAATTTGAGATTCTAAGTAAGAAAATTCAAAATCAAGTAGGGTCTAGTATTGTGTCTATTAGAACAGATCACGGTCGTGAATTTGACAATGAATTATAATTTGGAAACTTTTGTGATAAAAATGGAATTACTCATAACTTTTTGGCTCCACGCACTCCTCAATCTAATGTTGTAGTAGAATGTAAAAACCGGACTTTTCAAGAGATTAGTAGAACAATGCTTAATGAACAAAACATTCCACAAAAGTTTTGGTGTAACGTCGTTGACACATCAACTTACATTTTAAATCGAGTCTTAATTAGACCATTTTTGAATAAAACTCCCTATGAACTATATAAAGGTAAAAAGCCTACAATAGGATACTTTAGAGTGTTTGGGAGTAAATGCTTTATTCTTAACACCAAGGATTATCTCACCAAATTTGACCCAAAGTCTTATGAATGTGTATTTCTTGGATATTCACAAAATAGTAAAGCCTACATTGTTTTGAACAAAGAAACCTTAAGAGTCGAGGAATCGTTGAACGTAACATTTGATGAAAGTCCACCTCCCTCTAAGACATCACCTTCGGTAGATGATGACTTAGTTGAAAGCCAAGCAATAGAAAGTCAAGAGATCTTAGTTAATGACAAGGAAGTTGAACTATTAAACAAAGAATTTGTCAATGTCAAAGAATCTAAAAGTCATCCATTAGATGGTGTCATAGGAAACATTAACGAAAGGACACTAAGATCAAAAGTTCAAAATGAAAGCAACTTCTTTTGTTTCGTGTCAACCATTGAATCGAAAAACATTAATGAAGCCATTAAAGATGAGTCTTGGGTAATAGCAATGCAAGAAGAGTTAAACCAATTTGTTAGGAATAATGTATGGACATTAGTTCCTCAACCAAAGAGTCAAACAATAATTGGAACAAAATGGGTCTTTCGTAATAAAATGGATGAAAATGGAATTGTGTCTAGAAACAAAGCTAGGCTAGTAGCACAAGGATATAATCAACAAGAAGGCATTGACTACGATGAAACTTTTGCTCCGGTTGATAGGCTAGAGTCAATTAGAATCTTACTTGCATATGCATGTGCACACAATTTTAAACTCTTTCAAATGGACGTCAAAAGTGCATTTCTAAATGGGGTCATTAATGAAGAAGTGTATGTTGCTCAACCACCGGGCTTCATCGATTTTGAAAAACCCAATCATGTTTACAAACTTAAATAGGCTCTTTACGGACTTAAGCAAGCTCCAAAAGCATGGTATGATCGACATAAAACCTTCCTAGTTGACCATAAGTATACCATGGGCTTAGTTGATAATACTCTCTTCACTAAGAAGAAAGATTCACATATTATCATAGTCCAAATATATGTTGATGACATTATATTCGGATCAACTTGTCAAGAATTATGCGTGGATTTCTCAAAAATCATGCATGACGAGTTTGAAATGAGTATGATGGGAGAACTCAACTTTTTCATAGGACTCCAAATTAAACAACTAGAAGATGGTATCTTCTTTAACCAATCTAAATATATTAAGGACATGCTTAAGAAATTTGGATTAGAATATTCGTAACCAATCAGAACGCCATGTCTACGGAAACAAAACTCACCAAGGATGAGGAAAGTGAATCCGTAGATAGCACTAAATATAGAGGTATGATTGGAAGTCTACTTTACCTAACGGCTAGTAGACCCGACATTATGTTTAGTGTTTGTCTATGTGCTCGTTTTCAAGAAGATCCTAAGACAACTCATCACGAAGCCGTTAAAAGGATTTTTAGATATATTAAGGGCACTACACATTTAGGATTATGGTATCCCAAAGGAACGAGAATAGACACCATAGTGTATGCCGACTCGGATCATGCCGGTGACTGTGTTTATAGAAAAAGCATAAGTGGTATTTGTACTTTTGTTGGACATTGTCTCACCTCATGGTTCTCTAAGAAGAAAACGGCTCTTGCTATCTCAACAACGGAAGCCGAGTACGTTTCGGCCGGAAAGGCATGTCAACAAGCTCTTTGGATGAAGCAAGCTCTTGTCGACTACGGAATTCAACTTAACGACATCACCATTCTTTGTGACAATGAATGAGCCATTGATCTTAGCAAAAATCTAGTTCAACATGCTCGTATTAAACATATTGAAATCCGTCATCATTTCCTTCGTGATAACGTTCAAAAAGGAAATATCTCAATTGAGAAAGTTTCTTCCGAAGACAACATAGCCGACATTCTCACAAAACCTCTTAATCGAGAACCTTTTAACCTTCTTAGGCTAGGCTTAGGACTCGTGGAACCTACATTGTAGTTCTAGACATTAGACAAAAATCACAAAAATCAAAACAAATCGATAACTCTTTTTCTCAGCAGGGTCGGCAGAACCCTCAACCACAACGGACGGAACCCAATTTTAGGTTCCGCCGTATCCGCCGACCTGCAGAACCTTTTTTTTAGTTTATATTAAACCAAACACCCATTATCTCATACCACCACTTCCAAACTGCTACTATTCACTTTATCATTCATCCACACCTACAAAAATTTGGTCATCCTTTCATTCACATTGCTCATCAATCATCATTGTAAGTATTCTAAACATGATTACACTCCTGATCTGAGTCTAGCAATTCTATTTTTGCACAAAAAAAAAACAAAAACTTGGGGTTATGTATTAACTTGTTAAACCCATGCATGAAATTTGGTGTTTAACAAAACAAATCATGTTCCCCATAGTTAGGAATTGCCTTCTTACTAATTGTAAACATATTTGCTAAAACACCCCATGTCAAATTTTTGCAAAAAATTTCTCACAAATAGGACAAATATTTTTTCGTCTCACATTGTGAATACAAAATCAAAACGTTATGTTTAAAACATCACTTGCATAATGTCTCTTGAATGCTAAAGGGAATACATAACCAATATATATTTTCGGGTACATTCAAACGAAGCTACATTGAACTAGGAGCGCTTGGGTTATCTTTTGTTTTATAACAAAACTTGCATTATAAAACATTTTTGAGCATCAAAATGATTCAAGATAACCGCACCTCCACATTGTTTTCATATAGGCACACACTAGAACATCCACATTACAATAGTCGTTTACTTAGACTAAAATGTGAAATATTGTTTTTCTAGGAATCATCATGCCTCCTCTAACCCACTACGACCACAAGGACACCATTAAGTACCTACCCAAACACCACAAAACCAAAGGTTTTACCGAAGCTCAAATCAACATCTTCAAAGCCTTAGAAAAACAGGATGTCCATGAGGGTAGAACCATTGACCCATCCTTCCTAGAAGGCACAAACCTCTACACGGAACTTGCCACAATCAACTTTGAGTGTCTCTTAGAAATCGACGAGCCTATTTGTCCTAGGTTCATCTTAGAGTTCTATGCATCCATCACTCTCTCTACGGATGAGTATGGTCGCATGTATATTAACTTTAGGGCTAGTAGTCATGAGTACTCCTTCACTCTCGAGGAATTTGCTCAAATCCTAGCTGTCCCAAACCGTGGTACTTGCATCTACTCCGACAAGCATTCCCTCTCAACTCTTGACACACTCACTGACCGAATCCATCCCTATGATACCCCTCTTGTGTCCAAGGATGAACTCCATGACCACCTATTCATTAGGACCACCAACACTAGGAGCACTAGAACCGAAAATGAGGTCAACAAGGACCCATATGGAATGGAACTCAATGAACTCAAGCCCCAATTCAAGAAATAGGAAGAACTCCTTAGAGCCAATGTCATTAGCACCATAGGAAACTGGGATCATATCAATCTTTGCCTTTGCTACATGCTCTACTCCTTGTCCGTTAGGCAACCCTTCAACCTTACCTACTACATGGCCAAGAGAATGGCCGACATTCCCGTGCAAGGCACAACGGCTATGCCGTATGGAATGCTCTTGACCCGTCTCTTTAAGTTCATCTCTCCAATTCCACCAACTCCTAGAGGTCTTCTCCTAGACTACTCTCTCATTCCACACACTTTTGTCCCACTAAGTGATAGGAGAGTCTATAAAGCCCAAGGAAAACATCCTCATCCTCCTACCTCCTCTTCATCTTCCTCAATGAGTGAAGATGAGACTTTGCCCAACTCTAGGCTCCTGCCTCTAGAATACCTTTCCCAACTTCTGGATATTCCAAACGAGTCGGCGGAGTTCAAGCAAACAAAGGGGATGTTCAAGAATCTTGGGAGATTCCTTGGAAAGCTCAAGAACAAGATTGATCGACAATGAGAGCGGGTGTGTAGGAGTGTTTGGCACAAGGTGCTATTTGAACAATTTGGTCATTTCAAACAATATGTGTTAACTATTTGTGTGTTGGTAGGATATGTGATACAATGTGGAACAAGTTTGAACTAACTATGATGCAGGATGACAACATTTGGCATGTTGTCAAATTTTCAAATTTATGAAAATTTCACCAAGTATAGTGAAATTCGCTAGCCCCCGGTCAAAGTCCAATGGTATGCGTGTTTACATGTCCAATTTTTGCATTTCCTAACCAGATATGAATTATATTTTTGTTTTTAGGAGTTTTTGAAAAATTTGAAAATCGTCTCGCGGGTCAAAAACGCGGACTGCCTACTTTTTCAGGCCTGGCGGATCTGGCGGCACCCTAGAATGGGTTCCGCCAGTGTATTTTCTGGGCAACCCAGAAATGGCCCAACGGATCAGACGGAACCCTCAAATGGGTTCCGCCTGTGTAGTCTGAGGGTTCCGCCAGTGTACCTGCAAAATGTTTTTTCAACATTTCAACTTCCACTCAACAACAAACCATCCTTTTTATATAGAAATCCATTCCCTACTATTTTCTAAGCACATTAGGGTCTTTCTCATCCTCTAGAACTCATAGAAACCTATTTCCCGCCAAATTTCAAACTTAGCCATAACAACCTCAAGGAACCCTCACCTATAAAGGAAGGAACCCTTCCAAAGGTTCCTTGCAATCCGTGGAACATATACCTTCAACCAATTTGCCAAAACCACTAAGCATTTAGTGCACATCTTTGTCTTCTTCCTTCACCATTTTTATTGGATTGACTTCCATGATTTGACAACCCTCATTAGTCTTCCAAATCATTAGGAACCTCCATTTTTGTATGGCTAAACATCAAATCCAAACACTCCTTCCCATACTTCTTCACCACTATAAATTAAACCATCTGAGAACACTCTCAAATCACACCATCACCATCACAATCTCTGATTCTAAACCTCTAATAAACCATTTTGACAATGACAAAGTCAACAATAACCTCTCAACCATCACGACCCGTTCGGAGAACCGCACGCATAAGTGTCAAACCACTTTGTTCAAACCACACAATCAACTTAATCTCTTCATCCTCGGATGAATTCTCCTTACCCATCAAAAATGAACATTTTATAAACCTTGCATCTCCAACTCCATCACCCAATGAACCTAATGAGCTCACCACTCCACCACCAACAAAATCACCCATTGATCCAACTCCACCAAGTGCTCCAACCCAACCATCCAAAACTTCATCACCATCACCATTACCTAAACTTGAACCAATGGAGTTATTTGGGTCTCCTCCAACATCACCACATCCTTTTGTTCAAGACCTCAACGATCTTCCACCAAAATCAGCAAATCCACCGCCTTTCACAAATGAAAAACCAAGGCCATTGCCTAACCAAAATGAACCTTTTAACCACAACCAACCACACAACAAGAGTACCATCAACCAAAACCATTTTTGTTTCACCCTCTCTACAATGACATCCATGGTCCTCTATATGGAGAACCAAACTTTGAAAATCATGATCACCCAACTCCACCACATTCCCAATCCCAAACCTTTGAGTCTTTCTTTCCTTCGTATGAGGAAATTCAAAGCATAGTTGAAAATCACCTCCATCAAGCAATGGAATTTCAAACCACCTTGCTTGACTCCATACCAAACCCATCCTCCAACCAAGAAACCAAAACCAACCCACCACCACCACCACCATCATCAAACGACCCATTTCCACCCACTCATCACCATGTTTGCTCACAATGTGAGCAAATGCTCAAACAAGGTGAAAGCATCAAGATGTTGCTTCACCAATTTCAAAATGAAACCCGTTTTGCTATACAACACATCATAGAGCGTTTGGATGCTCTTTCCCATCCAAACAACTCCTAGAGCATATTTGGAGGCCTTTTGCCCCATTTAGGATGTGTTTAATGTCTTCTACTTATAGAAGTAGGATTTTATTTTTCTTTTATTTCTTATTTATTTTTAATTTTATTTTTATTTTTAAAAGTAGGAGGATATCTTTCATTTCTTGTCTTTGACTTTTGCAAAGTAACATTTTACTTGAAATGACATCTTTTACTACTTTCTTACTTGCATTGTTGGTTGATCATATATGAGTTGTCATTGTGGTTGCATATTGTGTGATGACTACGAGCTTGATTATATGTTATTATCACCAACTAACCATTTTTTTGTAGCTTCAAAATCCATGTTTCCCAACTTGGCACTCCTTTTAGGGGGAGTATCGACCAAGGGGAGCATGTGCATAGTTCCGCTTCGCTACTCTACTTTTTGTTTCGACAAAAAGGGAGAGAAACATATATTAATCTTTAAACTTAAAATGATTTTCATCACTTAAGTAAAACAAGTTTAATATAACAATTTTTTTTAAGTCTTAAACACTAAAATTTTGTGAGTTACTTAAAAACAAAGTTTATGTTTTGTCATCAACAAAAAGGGGGAGATTGTTAATACAAATATCGCCTAAAAACGTTATTTATATTTTACGATCTTTGCTAAGTTTTGTTAACGACAAAATGTAAACTTTAGTTTCTAGGTAAAACTTAATTTTAGTTTAAAGACTTGCATAATTAGACATTTGCTACATTTTACATTTCACATAAAACACAACACTTTTTATTTCTTAAAATAGAAATGTCACATCACATTTATGGTAAGTTTGTCAATATACATTTAAGGAAAGATTCTGTGTTTGACTAACCATAAGTCTTCTTGCACAAGTTTGTGTTTGACTAGTATTTAGTTGATGTGACTTTGGTTAGTTTGAATGATTTATTGCAAAACCAACTGCAAGCCTGGCGGAACCCTGGGGGTACACGGGCGGAACCCATCTGAGGGTTTTGCCGTATCTGCCAGATCTGCAGAAGGTATTGCTATAAATACCAAGCCATATGTTTGAATCTTTGCTTGATCACTCTACATTAGATTTTCACACACACATACATTCATTCTTTCATCTAACCCTTTAATATTTCATCTCTATGTGAAGTTTCTTTTGTAGCAAAGAAGTTCACAAGTTCATATAAAGTTACAAGTATTCAACACAACGTTGCAAGACTTGTTAGCTTAGCATCGTGTAGACTTTGTGTAGATTGTGAAAAACTCAAAGGGGGTTGAATAGTTTTACGTCTTTTTCGTTTTATAAAAGTTTGCTTCTAAAGAATAGACTCAAATTTCAAAAATCTTTGATACAAAAATATAAATACTATTTTATTCACACTTTTCGTATAAACACTACTTATATAGAATGTTGAGTAAAATTTATGATTTCATATATCACACACACACACACACACATATATATATATATATATATATATATATATATATATATATATATATATATATATATATATATATATATATATATATATATATATATATATATATATATGTGATTTAATATGAGTAAATCCTTTTGGTTTGTTTATATAAAATTAATGTTGTGAATGGAACCTAGTTTGATATTTATGTGAAATCAATATATGCACAACACAAGCAATTATAGCTATATACGAAATGCTAACAAGTAAGTAAACAAAGAGTGAGAGATGGAAAGATCAAACCGAGAGACAAAGGATTTATAGTGGTTCGGCTACAAGGACACCTTCCTGGCCCTACTCCACTCCCCGAGCACCGAACTCGAGAGTTTTCTTCACTAAGTCAATCACCTCCCTTATGGCGGAGAAAACCGTACACACCTTAGCTTACACCAATTTAACGTGATGCGTGGGAATTGCACCAGGCTTTACCTCTCAAGGGATCTCGAGAAGTTTACAACCCCCACCAGGCAGTGTACCTGATCATTGCAGTATAGTATAGTGACAATTACCGGATAGGATTAAAAAACCTAAAAACTAGGTCTAGAGGTGAGGGATGATTCTTTTTGTATTTTTATATTTTATAAAAGCAAGTAAAAATCTCGGTTTATAGAGGAGTGGGCGGAATTAGTTGCTAGTCAACTAACCAAATAACTAAGATGCAATCAAAATAAAATAACAGAAATGAAAATAAACTAAATTAAGATAGTGGTGTAAGCAATATATGGGAGAATTGTGTTTACTTAGATTTCACTACTCCCTAGATATCTTTTACAGGTTAATTACTTGTTATAGTTGCGTGGATGACGGATTGTATTCCTTAATACCATTCATGGGTGGCGTACTTACTTCCCCAATCCTATAAGCTCCTACTTCACTCCTATGTCGATCTGGCTAAGAAGATCCTAACATGGGATCACTAGAATTCGCTCATGCATTAAATACAACCATAAAAACTTAGTAAACATCGGTTCATGTTTCTTAAGACGTTCAAGCAAGTTACACAATGGAGATCTGCCAGTTTTCTTAAGCCTAACATTGAAATCATTCATCCATTACAACTATAAACAAGCAATCAACCTATAATCAACATCTAGGTTTTATTACATCTAAGCAAACACACAAAAGATCTAGCCTAGCATGTTATAATCAAGCCAAGCATAAGATATATTCAAACAACACATAGACATATTGAATGAATTGGAAGAAAACTTATCTTAATTGAACATGAAGGGTTTCAAGGGGTGAAAACCCTTGAAAATACTGTTACAAACGACCTAGGGTTTATTAGGTTCGGCCCTAGAATTCTCCACACAAGTTCCTCTCTTAATGAATGGAAAATAGAAAAGTATATATAGATTTTGTGAGGTGACGGCGTCAAGAGGAAAAATCTGACGCCGTCATCTCGCCGCCAATAAAGTTCTCGGACTGCCTAGATCTCGGACTGCCTACTTCTAACGCCGTCATGTTTTCTCTGGGTCGTCATCCATTTTGCTCTTAACGCCGTCAAAAAATTCTTCTTGACGCCGTCATCTACTGTTCCCAGCAAAAAAAATTAATTCTTTGCCGTTTTCTTCACTTTTATGCTCCAGAAACGTCCAAAATGCTTCCTTTTCCAGAATTCACTCCCAAAGTACTTAAAATCACAAAAGGAACAATTTAGGGCAATATTTGATCAAATAAATTCCAATTCCGGCTTAAATGACCCCCTAAAAACGGTTCATTTTTCGCCTCATCATATACCCTTACACTTGAGATTTGCTTGTCATCAAGCAAATGCGCTTTTATTCTAGTCAAAATACAAGTTAAGGGTCATTTAACACTAATATAAAAGTAATTACAAGAAATAATCATTCCACTAAAGACCAAAGACAAGCACGGAGGTCATATACTAGCACCTCACAAATAGTGTTTAGATACTCACATCTCTCGGGTGTAATAAAGTAATATCACAATATGGAAATGGAAAACATCTCTCACTACCTGTCATAGCAAAATAGATTACCATAGGCTTGGGAAAGGATCAAACCTCCACCACATGGCGTAAGCACCTAGGATAAACTATCAAAGAGATCTTTTTAAAGGGTTGTAACGTTAGGTGTAGGGATATGGAATACACGGTTTTGTTAGATATAGGCAATCTTTACTGGTGGCGAGTTAATAATCTTGGTTAATTACATGTACAACATGGCATTGCTAAGCCAAAACTAGACTTGACTTAAGCTAATAAATGAAAAATAACAAAAACATAAAATAAACATAGAATGAAACGGGATGGTAGTCCGTATGTTTTTTCTCTTTTCTTTTTCTATATTTTTTTTCTTTTTCTTTATTTTTTCGATTTTATTTTTATTTTTTTTCGCATACATTCTTACTCTACCATCCAAAATAATAAATCATAGGGAATAAACATTCCCCTTACACTTGAATTTTTACATACTTTACAATAAACTAATCTAATGACTCGAATCAAGAAAATCAAAACACTTGGAGTAGATTAACACACATATGGGGGTAATAAATGATGTTCTTCCCCATTACTCCATAATATAAGTACTTTACCCATGAGTCCCAATCGTCCCAAAACAATATGTACAACTGTACAAGGATATGACTCGACTTAGAAACCATGTAATCAATTAGATAATTAACTAATGGTTTAAACAAATAACAATAATGCACTAACGATGAGTGCATACACGGAAGGCTAAGGCGATTTGGTTGTACATTTAAGTGGGATGTAACAAATTGTTCCTTTAAGTAAGATGCTTAAAGTTAGAAACGAAAAGATAGGCTCGGAGGGGTGTACTAGGGGTTTCGTGTACTAAAAATGAGTACAACGCTAAGGGTGTGGGAAAAATTAATTGACTTAACTAACCAAGTAATATGACTTAAATGGTCAAGTAAATGCTACGGGTTTAACACAAGGGTGATCTTAATGCCTCTTATCATGTAGTAAATCCTACCACACGAATGTAGTCTCACTAGCGATCTCGGGATGCATCACTAACGCAAGTTCTAGAATCTAAATGCTACCGGTACACTCATAAGCACTAATAATGAATGCTTTTCCTATCAAATCTAAAGGCGAACCTCACATATTTGGGTGGAAAATTTTTCTGAATGATACGGTTTTGTGCTAGTCATACGACTCCTATCCATGAGACGCTTGCTAAGGCTAAAGTTTCACTCCTAAATGTTGTAAAAAAATTTTAAATTTGGCGCTAAAATTACACTAACAAGTATTTCACATAGTTTTACCCTCCCCTTACACTTAGGATGAACATTGTCCCCAATGTTCAATTAAAGAATGTAAAAGTGAAATAGGTAAAAGAATGAAATCAAATACTCCCCTGATTCGCTCAGTATGGATAGTGTGGTAACAAGGTTAGATCTTCCTCCAAGAAAATGAACAATCAAAGCTTCCCTTCCAGAAAAATAAATCATCTTCTTGTCATACATAACCTGTTAAACCTGAGAAAACAAACAAGGCAACCTCGCGTAAAATCGGCGGCAATCTATATATGCTAACAAATCCTAGAAAACAAAGTAAGATATAATGCTTGTGAAATGATGTTTGCAGATTCCCTGGAGATTATAAAACTAAAGAATTAACAAAAACTTCAAGACTCCGTTAGAAAAACAAAACTGGTAAAATTTCCAGAATTTAACACGTGACGCCGTCAGGAATTTCTTCCTGACACCGTCAGAAGTGACCTGCAGAAATTCTTATGTTAAGTTTATGGAAAATTTCTGGAAAAACTTTGTCCTACTTCCTGGAAAATCCTGCAAAACATCATTATGACTCGATACAAGCATTTGACTCTAACAAATACGAATATACATGTTCATTTAATATTGTGGAGAATCATGATCGAGTTTGTTTCTTAAGAACATATTTGGGGTTTCCCCTTACACTTATTTTTTGCAAAATACCTTGGATGAAGTTAAGACTAAGCCAAACAACAAAATAAAGTATTTTCACCATTTTAGTTTGAGACATGATCTACCAACAATAAAAATAAAGCATGCATACGGAAACAAATAACAATCGAACAAAATAAAAATCACACAAAACATGGGTTGCCTCCCAAGAAGCGCTTTTCTTTATTTACGAGTCTTGTAGCTAGACTCAAGGTCATGGGTTATTACGTGACCTCATCGTTGGTTTCACTCTCTAGGTTATCTCCTATACCAGTTTTGCATTCCGGACCTAGTTGCAAGCATTCTTTGTAGAAACCAAGCATCCTATTCATCACATACTCTACTCCTCTACGTCTATCCTCATCATTCCTATAGTAAGCAGCTTGTTTGTGTTCCTTTTCTATGTTTGACAGAAGGCGGTACTGCTCAATCTTATAGGGCATTTGGTAGGCAATCTCATCATTCTCTTCCTTGAACCTAACTATCCCTAGAGTCGGATCCTAACTCATCTTAGTGGCCTCAACGAATGGTTTTCCGAACACTACTTGACTTAGGTAAGCATCTATTACCGGACGAGTATACTCTACTATCATAAAATCGATCTCATAAGTGAAATTTCTGACAATCACATGCAATCCTTTCACTCTACCTATAAAATTACTTATCAAATTCTTACTGGGCATCATCCTATAACCAAGTTGTTTCTTCATTTCCCAATTATAATAAGTCCTAGTCATGATGTTTATAGGAGACCTAGGATCGATATACGCTTTCCATACATGCATATGCCCAATGTTGCATGGTATGTTGATGTTAGAGGGGTCTCCCATTTTGATAAGGGGTGAACCAAGGATATATGGTGTCTCGGGATCATTGAATAAATCTTTATGATATTCTCGTTCTTCCTTGGTGGGCAACTTATCAAAGTACTCTTCTATATTTTCTACTACCTCTAACTTCTCTCCCTTATCAACCTCAACTTCCTTAATTTCATCCCTAGTCTCGGTGTCTACTCCAACTTCATCCTTGTCACTTTCTTCTATCTCCTTATCTATTGGCTTAATGGTGACAACATTGACAAAGTGGACATGTTTGGATGACGAGGGGTCCTTAGTTTGGATTCCGCTATTGGCATCCCTAGTGTTCTTCCTAGGTGTAGTTAACGCTTGGTTGTTGAGGGCTTTCAACAAGTTGTCAATCTTATTGGTCATCTCCGTTTGTTGTTGGTTGAATTCGGTTTCAAACCTAGCTATGTGAGCTTCTTGAGATGCCATAAACTTGGACATCAATCCTTCAAGATTGTTGGTAATACCATAGTTATTAGAAGGATTGTTGTTGAAAGTACGGTTGGAGGGTGGACCGTTTGGTTGGTAACGATTAGGCGGATTGGAAGAATTGTTTTGGTTTTGCTTCCACCTAAGGTTTGGGTGATTTTTCCAAGAAGGGTTGTAGGAATCACCGTAAGGGTTTGGATCGGGTTTAAAAGTGTACCACTTATCTCCCGCTTCGTCGGTACGCGAGGATGCGTAGTCCGCAAAAGCTGTTCCAGGGAGTTCCACACAATCACGAGTGTCATGGGGACCACTACATAATTCGCATGAAGAAGTGATTTTATTCACTTGGCTTGAAGGCTTGGGAGCTTCGTAAGATTTCATGAGAAACTTGACTTGGTCCTCAAGTTCCATGATCCTACGGTCAGGAGTGCTAGAATTGTTCGAAGGCAAAGATATTGCCTTGACCGTTTTGTTCAAATCACGGGGATCATTCCAACTTTCGTTGTCATAGAGAGCAAGATCTTCTATGAGTTCCCATGATTCTTCCGCACTTAGATCACGTAGCTTGCCACCGGCTGATTGATCAATGGTTCGCCTTGTGGAGAGATCGATACGGTCATAGAAGATTTGGACTTGGAGCCAAAGATCTATGCCATGATGAGGGACTTTTTGGAGTAAGTCCTTGAAACGAGTCCATGCTTCATATAGAGTTTAACCTTGACATTGTTGGAACATCAAGATATCATTTCTAAGCTTGGTAGTTCTCCCCGGTGGGAAAAATTGAGCAAGGAAACGAGTGGTGAGATCATCCCATGAGGTGATAGATCCCGCGGGTAAACGTTCAATCCATTGACTAGCTTGATCACGTAGAGAGAATTGGAATAGGCGTAATCGGGTTGACTCTCTAGTTGTAACATCAAGGTCTATAGAATCTATGATTTTAAGGAAGTCCTTGAGATGTTGATTTGGATCTTCGGAACGATGTCCATGGAATGCGCATCCTCTTTACACCAACCGGATGGTGTCGGATCACAAGGGAGACACATTGGCTCCATGGGTGAGCTCAATGGTGTTTCGATAGCCTTGGTGGCTAGGTCGGGAGTACTCTCCTAGGGTTCGGGGCATGAAAGGTTGGTTAGCTAGTGGTGGGTTTTGTGGGTGGTCTTGTTGTAGTGGGTTGATGGGTTCAAAGATGTTACCACCTTCCATGATGTCGGATGGTAAAGATTACGAATAAAGACACGAAGAAATAAGATAGACTAAAGAAAACCCAAAAATAAAAATAAAATCTTACTAGAAAGGAATCTAGCAAGTAGACCTAATAAAAAGAAATCCTAACCTAGACAATAACTATCCCCCGGGCTGCGGCGCCAAAAACTTGATGCGTGGGAATTGCACCAGGCTTTACTTCTCAAGGGATCCCGAGAAGCTTACAACCCCCACCAGACAGTGTACCTGATCGTTGTAGTATAGTATAGTGACAAGTACCGGGGGATTGATCGTTCAACTCAGGAATAGTGTCGCTAGGATTAGAAAACCTAAAAACTAGGTCTAGAGGTGTGGGATGATTCTTTTTGTATTTTTATATTTTATAAAAGCAAGTAAAAATCTCGGTTTATAGAGGAGTGGGCGGAATTAGTTGCTAGTCAACTAACCCAATAACTAAGATGCAATCAAAATAAAATGACAGAAATGAAAATAAACTAAATTAAGATAGTGGTGTGAGAAATATATGGGAGAATTGTGTTTACTTAGATTTCACTACTCCCTAGATATCTTTTACAGGTTAATTACTTGTTACAGTTGCGTGGATGACGGATTGTATTCCTTAATACCATTCATGGGGTGGCGTACTTACTTCCCCCATCCTATAAGCTCCTACTACACTCCTATGTCAAGCCGGCTAAGAAGCTCCTAACATGGGATCACTAGAATTCACTCATGCATTAAATATAACCATAAAAACTTAGTACACATCGGTTCATGTTTCTTAAGACGTTCAAGCAAGTTACACAATGGAGATCTGCCAGTTTTCTTAAGCCTAACATTGAAATCATTCATCCATTACAACTATAAACAAGCAATCAACCTATAATCAACATCTAGGTTTCATTACATCTAAGCAAACACACAAAAGATCTAGCCTAGCATGTTATAATCAAGACAAGCATAAGATATATTCCAACAACACATAGACATATTGAATGAATTGAAAGAAAACTTATCTTAATTGAACATGAAGGGTTTCAAGGGGTGAAAACCCTTGAAAATACTGTTACAAACGACCTAGGGTTTATTAGGTTCGGCCCTAGAATTCTCCACACAAGTTCCTCTCTTAATGAATGAAAAATAGAAAAGTATATATAGATTTTGTGAGGTGACGGCGTCAAGAGGAAAAATCTGACGCCGTCATCTCGCCGCCAATAAAGTTCTCGGACTGCCTAGATCTAGAACTGACGCCGTCATGTATGATTCTGCTCTGGGCCGTCACCAAAATTACTCTTGACGCCCTACTTCTGACGCCGTCACGTTTTCTATGGGTCGTCATCCATTTTGCTTTTGACGCCGTCATAAAATTCTTCTTGACGCCGTCATCTACTGTTCCCAGCAAGGAAAATTAAGTCTTTGCCGTTTTCTTCACTTTTATGCTCCAAAAACGTCCAAAATGCTTCCTTTTCCAGAATTCACTCCCAAAGTACGTAAAATCACAAAAGGAACGATTTAGGGCAATATTTGATCAAATAAATTCCAATTCCGGCTTAAATGACCCCCTAAAAACGGTTCATTTTTCGCCTCATCATAACGACACAAAGCTAAATGTCGAGTTCTAATCGTAGCTAGAACCAATCTCACAACTATAATCACAACACAACTCCTTCTACACTTTTTTACACCTTCAACACTTCTTTACATCACTTGTTTCTTCACACCTTCACAACTTCGATCTATCCACTACTTCAAGACTTATACTTCTTCACAACTTCTAGGCTTCTATGTCTTCAAAACTTTAAGGCTTTAACTTCTTTGTCTTCACTACTAATCTCTACTACAATATACTACCACTTCATATATCTCCTACCACTAATCCCATACACCTTTACTTCTTCACTTCTAGTACCACTTCACACCTTCAACAAATCTAGATCATATATCTAAATCTAGCTAACCAATGTATACAATTTATACACCAAAGAATGAATGATTAACAAGATGAAATGATCAAACAACTTAGATAGCAAGATGATACTAAGTTGTAATACTTCTAGTCTTGATAGATAGAAGTAGTCTTCTCTTTGCACTTGAGTATTGAGGCTTGAATCACTTTGAAACAAAGGTTAATGTTTATGTGATCAAAGGATTTTAGAGAATAGAAATGGAGGTTTGAATCAGAAAGTTTTTAGTGCAAAAAGGTGAGAAAAATATGTGGAATGATCCAGTATTTAAAGGGCCAGAAAACACTGTTCTGGAGCGTGCCGGTCCACTTAATTAAGGGGCGGTGCCCTTAATGATTAAGGGGGCCGCCTAGTATAATTAAGGGGGCCGCCCTCCTGAACGTTGAATTTTCTTGTCCTTTTGTGAGCAAGATTTTTCTGGATTAGATTTGCCATTTTTGGTTAAATATTTGAATTCATAAATTTGTAATGAATTAAACATATTCTTTTAATTCCAAAATTGTTTTATAAAAGATATAAAATGTTTTGTGACATTTTATAGAAATCTGGTGATTAATAAAAATGTTCCTTTGATCTTATAATGCATTAGATACTTTGTTTATTCATACCTTAAGTGATTAGATGGTGAAAGTGAGTATTTACTACTAAATACTTGTTTACGTCATGATCTTTGGTTTGATGGGTTTTCGTTTTGTGATTATCAAAACATAGAAGTATCGAAAGATATGAATAACGTTTTTAGTCAATTATTTATATCAACATAGTTTACACTTCATTTGATTGTGTATTTTCAGTAGTGATCAGTTAGTATTTTAGTCCTCAAAATACAAAGTGTGACGAGAGTTGATGAGTGTGTAAATACTCATCATTTCTGTTACATTTAAACTGCAAAAACATATGAAAAACACAGGAATGCCCTAAAATACATAAAATATCTCTGGATTGTGTTTTTATGCAAAGGATTGAAAACTGATGAAAAACAATACATTTCACATAATTTACAGTTTCAGTCCCTAAACTTTGAAAAATTGGCAAAACTAGTCCCTGGTAAATCAAAACATGAAAAATATCATCAAAGGTCCATAGGGATTCATAAGTTGTCAAGTATAGTCCTTTAAAGTTAAAAAATTGCAAAATGACAACTTTAGTCCCTCAAGTTTGAAAAATGTCAAAAATAGTCCCTAAGGTTTTGTAAATGGAAAAATATAAAAATAAACCTTGCACTATTATTAAATGGCAAAATTGGTCCTTATGATAACTATTGAGAAATTACAACATCAACCCTTCAACTTTCAGAAAATTACAAGTTTGGTCCCTGGAGTTTGAGGAATTGGCAGAATAGGTCCCTGGGTTTTTAAAATGGAAAAATCACATCTTTGGTCCTTGGGTAATTCATAAATAACAATATGGGTCCTTATAATTGCTTTGGGAAACTGGCAAAAATCAGCCCTCAACTTTCACTAAATTACAAATTTAGTCCTTGTGTAGCCATAAACCAACCGGACCCTTTGTTTTTATTATAACCCCAAAACCAATCCAATCCAAAAACTATACCCAGCCCACCCCTTTCTTTTCTTAGGCCCAAAACCAAACCAAGCCCAGTCCACCCCCTTTTTAATAAAACGGGGGTTTGACCCCGTTGACCCTTCTTCCCCAATACCACCACCACTGCTCACTCACCTCACCCCCAGCCTCCTTCTCCAATACCACCATGGTATTTTACCACCTCACCACACCACCTGTCCACTTCCACCTCACCTCCCAACATCATCATTCCACCCCAATATGCATTTAATGCATTCTCACCACTCAACACTCCATCCATGGCTAAAAGCCTGTTTCTTGACTTAAACCCACAACATGGCCACTAAAACCTTTCCAATCTTGTCCCCTCCACCTCCTAGTACCACCAAAATTCCTTAATTGTTCTTAAACTGCTCCAATTCCACGTGTGAAGATTTGGCGCCAAAACAGATTTAAACGGTTTGGATGAGTTTGACTCATCCAATGGTTGAATTGAGGAGTAGGAAAGTGTCAGAAGGCTGCAAGGAGTCCTAAAGGTCAATAAATATCAAGAATGAAGCTGTGTGGAAGAGTACCTAGTTTAATTTTATTAATGTAATGTCGACTTAGCTTGTTTTTGATTTTCCAGTGTAACTTAAGCTTTCAAAGTTAAATTTCAGTGCTCTAAGTGTATTGTAAAACTTTATTTGACAATAAATTCCAAGGTTGTGAATTAATTCAGTTTGTGCAAGTTTAAAATTAAAAATTCTCAATTTACTTAAGTGATATTCTTAGTTGATGTTATTGTGGACTTATACTGATACATATAAGCTCCTATAAAGCTTATAAAGGCTTTTAGAAACATAACAATTCAGTTTAGCAAAAAAATCTCACAAATGCTAATTGGTCAAAAAAAGTCAACTGTGAGTGATGAGATGAAATTCTGGTGAATGAGAGTTGATTTGGAAGCACAAGAAGCTTTGGATTATGGTTTAGATCCTCAGGGAGGAATTAGGTTCTTGGTTCTTGGTTTTTAGATTCCACAGTCACTCAATTGTAAGCCATATTATCCATTTTCAAGCTTTTCCATTCTACTTATTGTTGATTTTACTTGATTTTATTTAATCTGTGTTTATTTAGAGTTTTTATTGATAATACAATAATAAAAATATAATAGTTGTTCATTAGTTTTAATAGTTGTTTAATATTTCATATTTAAGTAATATGTAAGCTTGATTTTAATTTCTGAGTTGTAGTTGTTGTTGTTGGTATATTTGGACTTAAACAGATTTATAATAGCATAATAAAAGGTTTTGTGGTAATAAGTTGGTTGGAATCATTTGTTTTCTTTGAAAACCACCAAATCAGTTAATATAAAGGGGTGTTTGGTTCTGCGGATTTCACTGAGTCTCAGTGAAATTCTTGGGTTACTTCTGTTTGCTACATGCCTCATTAGGTACACATAGATCATAGAAGTCATAAATCTTTAGTTTACTTTGACAGAAAGTCAAAATCACTAAAATAACACCTCGCAGTTAACTGTGTGGTGTTTTGAGTGCTATAAACCCTCACTTAAGCTTTTTACCAGTAGATTAAGCCTAAATCAGCTTTACTTAAGCTTATTTTATCATCTATAATCAGCTAGGATCAATCAAACTTCACATAAGTCAACTTAGCTAAAAAATAGAAAAAGTCAAAAAGTGCTTGTGCAGAAAATCTCCAAATTGGCATGAATATTTGTGATTTTTGTGTTATGATCTAGGGTTTGAAACTTGTTGTGTGTGTAACCTACTAGCTTAACTTGAGTATCTTGCATCTATTTCATTTTTGTGATTTTTATTGTGCTAGTTACACAGCCTGGAACACACGTGCAGGGCAAGATGATGCCCTGCTACACAGACCATCACCACCATCACCACCACTTTGGTGGTTGATTGTGACCACCACAGTGGTCCCACAAGCTTCAATTTTGGTCCTTAAAACCCCCTCCTACCAGGGTTCAATATTTGACCCTTTGTCTGACCTGTACCCTTGTGGACCCCACTTAATTTGGCCTCTTAAATTTGTCCCAATCCTGTCTCAGATTCAAAATAAGCAAGTGCTTATTTTGGATTCCTAGCTTATTTGGCCAACTTATTTGAGTAAATTTTGCTTATTATCATCCACACAACTTAATTGTACCAGGTTTTACCCTTGTGGACCCCACATAAGTCCATTTGTGCCTAATTCCTTCTTTGGTCAAACTTGGTCAACTATTTGGTCTAATAAGCACTCACAGTGCTTATTCTGAGTTTCTAAATTATTTTCCTTTATAAAATTTTCTTATTTTAAGTATTTTGTTAGTTTTATAAAAGAAAAAACAGAAAAAGACAAACGTAATTATAGTGATAGCTTCTATTTAATAGAAATTATCTATTTAATTTTCTTTTTAGCTTATTTATAAGCACTTCTGTATTTTTATATTTTAATAAATCTCTTTTATATTAAAGTATTTTTATAAATTTTTCCAGAATTTTCCTTTGTCATTTAGTAATATTTAGAATTAATATTAGTTTAATTAATAATTAATTAATAAATAAGAATTAAATAGCATAATTATATTTTATAAAGTACCACCTAGTTTTTATAATTTTTCTAGCTTTTATATAAGGTAAAACATTTCTATAAATTTTTCTAGATTTTATACTGTTCATTTTCTATTTTTTTTTTAATATAATTAGTTTATTTGGCAATTAATTAATAAATAGAATAATAATTAGTAAATTAGTTTAAAAATACATAAAATAAACTTTTTATAATTTTTTAGGATTCCTGTGATGGTTAATTAGATTTATAAAAATTTTCTTAATTATCTAAGTCTTTTTAGTATTTTTGATAATTTAAAACAATATAATTAGTTAAATAGTAATTAAATAATAATTAGATAAATAGTGTGAAAAATATAATTTTGGTTTTAAAATAAGTTTTATAATATTTTAGACTTTTAGAAATTTTAATTTTATATTTCTAGACTTATTTTATAATTTTTTATTTATTAGTGAATTATTAAATAATTAAAAATAGTTATTAAATAATAATAATTAATTAAATAGTTATAAAAATAATTTTAATTTTCTAATAGGTTTAGGATTCCAAAAATATAATTTTCATATTTGTGGGAGTTTTATTTGACAGCATTCACGTTTAACTTTTGTACGATTACGTTTACTTAAATATAAATGTACATTTTATATCTTTTTACATTTTTTTAGGTTTTATTAACTTCTAAATAATTTAGTAATTATAAAATAAATATTTCAAGTTTATTTAATTTGCATTTAAGCCCCTAAGGCATGCAAATTACCACTATAGTTAAAATCGTTTTTGTTGTTTACGTTTAAATATTAAACGTATACGTTTTCCAGTCCCTTTTCATTTGTACTTATCTGATTTTACGTATTGGTTGATATAGCTTATCAAAGCTATTCACACTTATATTTCAGTAGTACAAATCACTTAAACCCTTTTCCTGTTCAATTCACCTGATCTCGAAGTCGTTTTATTTCAGATTTCACGCCTCGTTGGGATTTAACGATCCGGGGAAACACTAAACTCCACGGAGTATTGGTTTAGACTGTTTGACTTGTTGACCATTACTTGGTTAATATTATCTGACTGTTTGAGACAAATCTAAATTTGGCGCCGCTGCCGGGGAGGTGTGCTGCATATTACGACTTTTTGAAATATCTGTGAGTTTGAATTAATTCACCATTGTTATATATCATCTGTTTGTCTATATTTCTTTTCTATTTTTAAATTTCCCGTCACTCTAAGTATTCTTAGAGTCGTCTCTAGTGCATGCGCACTCGTTCTTCTAGGTTAATAAGCCTTTTCCGTGAGCTTGTCAGAATTCCTCGAAGACGTCGTAGACGTTCTGCCCCAACAGTTGTATCTGAGATACGTGCTGTTTCCCCAAACAAAGTTATCATGGCGGAAGACCGTCCGATGAATGAGCTTCTCCAAGCACCCATTGAGGGTTACATAGACGCTATTGTTGTCCCAGCCATTGTGGCTGAATACTTTGAGCTCAAAACCGGGTTACTAAATCTAGTAACCTCAAGCCAATTTTATGGTTTTGAGAGGGATGATCCTCATGCTCATATTCGATGGTTTAATAAAATTACCTGTACCATCAAATACAAGAACGTCCCTTCCGAAGCAGTCAAACTTCTTCTTTTCCCATTTTCTCTTGAGGGGGCAGCCCGGATTTGGCTGGAAAAACAACCTCCTCGTTCAATAACATCATGGGAAGATTTAGTTACCAAATTTGTAAACGAATTTTCTCCCCCGTCCAGAACGACAAGTCCTAAAAATGAAATCATCAAATTTACTCAAAGGTTTGATGAATCGTTTGGTGAAGCATGGGATCGTTTCAAAGAATTGCTTCGTCGATGTCTTCATCATGGTTTCACTGAATTAATGCAAATTGACACTTTTTATAAAGGTGTGAGTCAATCTGACCAAGATTCTCTCAATGCCTCCGCGGGAGGTAATTTTTTGAGTAAAACCACTAAAGAAGCTTTAGAAATCATTGAAAATAAGTCCAAGGTCCGCACTACACGCACAAAGCCATATAACTCCCAAGTGAGTATTGGTCCTTCTACTTCATCACCCGTGAGTACTTCTAGCACCGATGCTAAGATAGATAAACTCACGGACGCCATTCAAGCTTTGGTTCTCTCAAACCAGAAGAAAGTCACTTTCACACAAAACCCTTCACATGCTGAAGTAAAAAAGGTAGAAGTTTGTGTCACTTGTGGTGGCCCACATCCTTACTACAATTGTCCTGCCACCGATGGTGCTCCTTTTGAAGCCAATGCCTTAGCCGGTACTACAAATCAGGGAGGTAATCAATACCGTCCTCAAATGGAACCAAGTTACCGTGCTAACACACATATGGGACCACCTGGGTTTAACCAAAACCCAAATTTGCAAAACAGAAACCAGAACCAACCTCGAATGAACCAAGGTTATCAAAACCAAGGGAATTTCAATCATGGACAGAATCAAGGTTTCCATAATCAAGGAAACTTTAACAGAAACAATTTCAACCCCGGAAATCATTTTCTGGGAAATGGTAATCCAAATCAGGGAAATTTTCAACCACAACAAGGTTATAATCAAAATAACCGAGTCCAAAATTTCCCCAACCAAACACAAGCCATTCTTCCAGCTCCATAATCATCATCCGATGAATTGTTGAAGTAGTTCATGAAAACTCAAGAAGAGACAAACAGGTTGTTGGTCAGCCAGATTTCTAAAATCAAGAAATCTTTAAATGAACAACCCTCGGGCTCTAGAAAACTTCCGAGCAACGCGATCGCAAACCCGAGGGGCGATGCAAAGGCGATCACAACCAGGAGTGGAGTTTCATATGATGGACCCACTGTTCCCACTACCACTTCTTCTCCTTCTCCCAAGGTAGTGGAAAATAACGCCGAGGTAAATAAGGGCGAAGTACTTCCTACTCATAATGGGGGTACCCAAGACGTCCCACCTCATGTTGTCCCGAAACCCAAACCAAAACCTAGAGTTGTTTTTGAACCAAATGATATCCCAGTTGAAACATCTCTGTCCAAACCTTCTTCCTCCTCTATTCTTTACCCTTCACGCTTGAGTGAGCAAAAGCTCCGTGAAAAAGCTAGTCACCAAATGGATAAATTCTTTCAAATCTTCCAAGATTTGCATTTTGACATTAGCTTTGCGGATGCTATAATTCTGATGCCCAAATTTGCATCAACAATCAAACACTTGTTAAGCAACAAGGAGAAACTGTTTGAAATGGCAAAGACTCCCTTTAATGAGAACTGCTCAACAGTTCTTTTAAAGAAGCTTCCCGAGAAGCTGGGAGATCCTGGAAAATTTCTAATACCATGTGTATTTCCGGGAATGATTGATTGCTATGCCTTGGCCGATCTTGGTGCAAGTATCAACTTAATGCCATATTCAGTTTGGAAGAAACTTTCTCTTCCTGATCTTACTCCTACCTGCATGACTTTAGAGCTTGCAGACCGATCGATATCTCGTCCTCTCGGCATTGCCGAGGACGTGTTTGTGAAGGTAGGAGAGTTCCATCTCCCCGCTGACTTTGTAGTGGTTGATTTCGATGCTGATCAAAGGGTCCCTCTCATTGTTGGGAGGGGTTTCCTTAGAACGGGCCGTGCTCTTATCGATATATTTGAGCAAGAAATCACTCTGCGTGTGGGTAATGAAGCTGTTACATTTAACCTCGATCAAACCTCGAGGTACTCCTCCAATTATGATTCTGAAGCAGTTAATCAAATAGATATCATAGACATTGCTTCAGAGGAGTATTCTCAAGAGTTTCTTGGTTATTCTCATAATTCTGTGAGTGGGGATTCCACTCCATCATCTGAACCTATCATTTCCGATTTTTCCCCTTCCCTCACTCCGTTTGAGGGAAGTGATTTCCTTTTGGAAGAAGTCGAGGCTTTTCTCAAAAGTGATTCAGTTCCATCGGGAATTGATAACACTGAGATTGATCTGGAGGGAGATATTCTTCTCCTTGAGAGATTGCTAAGCCAAGACAATTTTCCTCCACTCCCTCCCGTACAACTTCATAATCAGGAAATCAAATATGTTGAGAAAACTGATGATTTTCCTGAGGTCGAACTCAAGGACTTACTTCCTCATCTTGAGTACGCATTCCTGGAGGGTGATGATAAATTACCCGTCATTATTGCTAAAGGTTTAGGTGATGAGGAGAAGATTACTCTCATAAAGGTCCTGAAGTCACACAAGCAAGCAATTGCTTGGAAACTCTCCGATATTAAGGGTATTAACCCAGATTTTTGTACACACAAAATCTTGATGGAGGATGACTTCAAGCCTGCAGTGCAACATCAAAGAAGGGTGAATCCAAAAATCCATGATGTGATTAAACAAGAGGTTCTTAAACTTCTTGATGCAGGATTGATTTACCCTATCTCTGACAGTCCATGGGTTAGTCCCATTCATTGCGTTCCAAAAAAGGGTCGCATTAATGTTGTCACTAATGAGGAAAATGAGTTGATTCCAACTCGGCTGGTTACCGGATGACGTGTTTGCATTGACCATCGTAAGTTAAATGACGCCACCCGCAAAGACCACTTTCTGCTGCCCTTTATGGATCAGATGCTTGAGAGATTAGCAGGGAACGAGTACTATTGTTTCCTTGATGGTTTCTCAGGATACTTTCAAATCCCCATTGATCCATCGGATCAAGAAAAGACTACCTTTACATGCCCTTATGGAACCTTTGCTTATAAACGTATGCCTTTTGGCTTATGTAATGCTCCAGGTACGTTCCAGAGGTGCATGATAGCCATATTTACCGACATCATCGGTAAAACTATGGAGGTCTTTATGGATGACTTTTCGGTCATTGGGGATTCATTCCAAACATGTCTCACCAATTTAGAAAAAATGTTGAAAAGGTGTGAAGACACCAATCTATGTCTAAATTGGGAAAAGAGTCACTTTATGGTCAAAGAGGGCATTGTCCTCGGCCATAAGATTTCCAAGAATGGGATTGAGGTTGACAGAGCTAAAGTTGATGTCATTACAAAACTGCCTCACCCTACTACCGTCAAAGGTATTAGGAGTTTCTTGGGTCATGCCGGTTTCTATCGTCGATTCATACAAGATTTTTCTAAAATCTCACGGCCTATGACTCATCTCCTTGAAAAGGATGCTCCTTTTATCTTCTCACCAGAGTGTATCGAAGCTTTTGAAACATTAAAGAAAAAGCTTACTGAGGCACCCATTCTTATTGCCCCCGACTGGGATTTACCCTTTGAGCTTATGTGCGATGCAAGTGATTTTGCTATCGGTGCAGTCTTGGGGCAACGCAAAACGAAACACTTTCAGCCTATCCACTACGCAAGCAAAACTATGAATGAAGCTCAAACTCATTACACCACTACAGAAAAAGAATTATTAGCCGTGGTGTATGCTTTTGAGAAATTTCGGACATACTTAATCTTGATTAAAAGCGTAGTGTATACGGATCACTCGGCTCTAAAATATCTATTTGCAAAACAAGATGCAAAGCCGAGATTGCTCCGTTGGGTTCTCCTCCTCTAGGAATTTGATATCATTATTCGTGATAAAAAAAGGAGCTGAGAACCTGGCTGCTGATCATTTGTCCCAATTAGAGAACCCTCATCAAGATGTGTATGAGAAAAAGGAAATAAATGAAACATTTCCTCTCGAAACACTCAATGCGGTTGCTTTTCGCGGAGATTCTACTACCCCATGGTTTGCCGACTTTGCAAACTACCATGTGGGTAACTTTGTTGTGAAAGGGATGTCAACCCAACAGAAGAATAAATTCTTTAAGGATGTTAAACATTACTTCTGGGATGACCCCTACTTATTCAAAATCTGTGCGGATCAAGTCATCTGACGGTGTGTATATGGACAGGAAGCCACTGAAATTCTCAAGGCTTGCCATGCTGGACCCACTGGGGGACAACATAGTCTCAATTACACTGCCAAAAAGGTGTTTGATTTTGGATTCTTCTGGCCCACGATTTATAAAGATGCCCAGGATCTCATTAAAACCTGTGACGCTTGTCAGCGTCATGAAAACATTTCACGAAGAAATGAGATGCCACAAAATGCTATTCAAGTATGTGAGATATTTGATTCTGGGGCATTGACTTTATGGGGCCATTTCCATCATCTAGAGGAAACAAGTACATACTTGTGGCTGTTGATTAGTTATCAAAGTGGGTTGAAGCGAAAGCTTTACCCACAAATGATGCCCGAGTTGTAGTAAAATTCCTGAAATTTCTTTTTGCCCATTTTGGAACTCCACGTGCTATCATAAGTGATCGTGGTACGCATTTCTGCAATGACAAATTTGACAAAGTCATGCAAAAGTATGGTGTAACCCACCGTCTTTCTACCGCGTATCACCCGCAAACAAGTGGGCAAGTGGAGGTTTCAAACCGTGGTATCAAAAGGATACTTGAGAGGACTGTTGGTGAAAACCGTGCTGCTTGGTCGGATAAATTAGATGACGCACTATGGGCCTTTCGTACAGCTTATAAAACACCCATTGGGTGTACACCTTACAAGCTTGTGTACGGAAAGACATGTCATCTACCGATGGAACTTGAGCACAAAGCCTACTGGCATTGAAACATGCCAACTTTGACCTCAAAACTGCGGGTGATCACAGAAAAGTTCAAGTGAATGAATTAAATGAACTACGTGATCAAGCTTACGAGAACTCTTTAATCTATAAAGAATAAACAAAGAGAATTCATGACTCAAAAATAAAGAACCGCGTTTTTAACGTTGATGATCGAGTACTTCTCGTTAATTCTAGATTAAAGATCTTCTCGGGTAAATTAAAAACCCGTTGGACTGGTCCATTCACTATCACTAAGGTTTATCCATATGGTACCGTTGAGTTATCTCAAAATGAAGGTCCATGTTTTAAAGTGAATGGGCATCGTGTGAAACACTACTTTGGAGAGTGTGGAAAACTAGAAGGGGGGTTGAATAGTTTTACTTCCTTTTAAAAGTTTATTACCAAAATATTTTGTAGCTTATTAAAAACTTTCGATTCGATCTCAAGTAAATTCAAATGACAACAAATATAAGCAATTCTAATGTAATAATGAAAGTATTGAAATGTAATGAACAAAAGATAGAGTTAGAAAGATCAAACCACAACACGCGAATTTATAGTGGTTCGGCTACAAGGACACCTTCCTTGCCCTACTCCACTCCCCGAGTACCACACTCGAGAGTTTTCTTCACTATGTCAACAAACTCCTTATGGTGGAGAAACCTTACACACCTTGGCTTACACGAGTTAACGACACTAAGCTAAATGTCGAGTTCTAATCGTAGCTAGAACCAATCTCACGACTTCTTGAAGGCTTCACTCCTTCTTCACAACTTCACGACTTGTTCAAGGCTTCACACCTTCTTCACACCTTCACAACTTCACACCTTCTTCTATGCACAACTAATTTACAACTACTAAACTACTTTACAACACACATATTTTCTACACACAACAAATTTACACAACACTTTTACAAATATCTACCACAACTACAATATGAATCTAGCTATTCACAACACTACTACAATTAGATGGATGTAAAAGAGTGTTCTTTTTCTTGCACTTGAATGGATGATGCTTTGGATCACTTGGAAACAAAGACTTATGAATTATATGATCAAAGGATTTTAGATCTAGAGAGTGAGGTTGGATCAGAAAGTTTATAGTGCAAAAAGATAAGAAAATGTGTAAAATGATCCAATATTTATAGGGCCAGATTTTACTGTTCGGGAGCGTGCCGGTCCCCTTAATTATAGGCCGGTCCCCTTAATCATTAAGGGGGCCGCCTAGTAAAATTAAGGGGGCCACCCTCCTAAACGTTGGAAAAGTTTTTCTGAATAAAATTTGCCCTTTTTGGTTGGAAATTTGAAATCATATATTTGTGGTTTAATATAGCATTACCAAAAATGATTTACAAATATATTTAAATGTTTATATCATTTTAAAATATGTTATGTCTTAAAACAAAATTTCCTTTGATCATGTAAGGCATAAGATGCTTAGTTTATGCATATCTTAAGTGATATTAGATGTGGAAGTAAATATTTGTTACCAAATACTTGTTTACTTCTTAATCTTGACTTAATTTGATTTAAGTTTTGTGATTATCAAAACATAGGTTTATTGAGAGATATTAATAACCTTTTCAAGTATTATTTATATCAACAATCTCCCCCTTTTTGATGATTACAAAACTTAAACTCATTAACTCAAAAATTAATTTTTAAACAAGTATTTTAGTGAGTTTATATTTACTTCTCCCCCTTTTTGTAGAATCAAAAAAGGTTAAGTCGACAATTTTCAAGCGTGAAAAATTGACGGGTAGAAACTCCCCCTTGATGTGTACTCCCCCTCGTTTGGGGGCACCAAGAGAACGAGATATGGAATGCTTTGCAAAAAAAATATTAAAAGCACAAGTATATGCATGCAAACATGTATAAGGTGATAAAAAAAATAAAGCATGTTTGAAAAAAAAGCATTCATATTAAATAAGTGGTTGTGTCAAGACACAACCATACAAGTAGCAATTTGAATTACAAGTAGAAAAGCTAGTTCACAAATAAGCAACTAGGAAAATACATCATCATGCAAAAAGTACATGGTCTTCATAGAGCTTGCAAGCAAAAGGGTGGTAGAGGCTTTATTTATTAAGCATATGAGATGCTTAATTAGGAGAGCATGATGGTGATGGTGAAGGAATGGGTGAGAATTGTGGTGGAGGAATTATTGGAGAGGATGGTGGAGTTGGTGGTGGTGGTGGGTTGGTAAGCAAATGTTCAATATATGAAAACATATATTGAATTTCATCTCTAAGGCCAAAGATGACCGTGCGGTTGTGGATGCAACAAAGACAAGTATCCCCATGGGATTCAAGTAGCCTCCAAGGCACGAGATTGGCAAAGAATGGTGGTGTAATAGGTGGAGATGAGAGATGAGCATCAAGTGGTGTTATTGGTGAAAGTGAGATGGTAAGATGGGTGGACATGGGTTCTTGTGTAGGAGGTGGTGATGATACTTGTGGTGACAAGTGTGAGTTGATGTAGTCATTGATTGATGAGGTTGAGGGTATGGAGGATGAGGAAGTTCCATGAGTGGAAGGTGTTTTAGATGGTGCATTGGGTGCACATGGGGATGAACATTTGGGTGGAGGTGATGGTGTTTTGTTGTCTTCATTTGTTAAGTCAATGAAGAGTTGTTTTGGGGGGATGACCACAAGTTTTTGTTTCTTGGAGGTTTTGGAGTGTGAGGTGCTTGGTGGAATCATGATGATTAAGATGGTAAATGATGAGATGAAGAATGGTGATTTTGGAGGGAATTTATAGTATGGAAATGGTTGATTTAGGTATGTATTTGAAATGGTTTAATAAGATTCTAAAAGCAGTTGGGTTAAAATGGGAAATGGTAGCTGAAACTAGAGAAAGGGTTCACAAGATGCAAAAGAAAACAGTGAATCCAGTTCCAGATGGCCGGTCCCCTTAATTGTATGCCGGCCCCCTTAATAATTAAGGGGACCGCCTAGGGAATTAAGGGGGCCGCCCATCTGGTGTTTTCCCAGACGACCAGAAACCCAAAATTTGCAAAATTTGGTGATTTTTCAAGTGTGTTTTTCCAGCAAGCTCTATTAGAAGTATATACTCTAGGAATGATGATATATATATATATATATAACCAAATTTCATGCAAAGAAATATATTATAATCCATTTTGAAAATAAGCATGGCATAACATTAAAATAGTAGCATGATAACAATTAAAATCTAAACATCATTCAAGATATGACAATAAACAACACAAGTATTTCCGAATAAATCGGACAAATAGCAAATCATACAAATGTCAAATAGAACCAAGTAATAACAAGTAGCAATACATCAATATATTCTACTTCTTTTTCATTCCAAGCATCTTCCTAAACATCTTCCCAACGGATTTGAAACCCCCTCGAAGTTCTTCATGCATTTGTTGTTGATGATTGATGATAGACGTTTGACGAGTGAAGAGAAGCTCATCGGTACGTTCATGAGGAAGAGGAATTTGATACTCGGTATCATCAAGATTGGAAAGATCCTCAACAAAGGTCGTGGGGGATGGAGTACTAACACGTGAGGTGTCTTCCTCCTCATCATCATCGTCATCACGATGAGATGTAGAACCACGAGGCCTAGAGTACAAAGGAACACGAGATTTTCCTTTGTCACTACGAGGATGGCGAGTACGAACAAGAGTGAGTTGATTCAAGGTAGGAAGGATTTGAACGTAGTAATCTCTTTGAAGATGAGGGTAATGTTCCATCACATAACGATAAAGTCGTGTGAGAAACATACCGTAAAGAAGATTGGCATTTGGGGTGTTTTTGGCGGACATGATTCGATGAATGAAAAGATAAGCCAAATTGTATTGCTCTTCAGCAATAACACAATAAAGCATGTGGGCAATGCTTGCCGTGACATGATCACGGTGACCACCAGTACCGAACGTATTCTCTCGAATGAGTTCTTCCCACTTCTTCATATCTTGGCTTAGCTCTTTGAGGAGGATTTGATTGGCATGAATATCGACATTTTTCGACTTGATTACTCGACTAGTCATACGACGTTCTAGTTCGAGCATTTGACGAATGTCTTCAGGACTAGGGATCTCAGAATAGTAGGGGCCATCCTGAGGACGATTTCTTTCAAGAGAGGAAAGATCCCATTCATTTGAGAAAACGGCTTGGCCGTTGTATAGGATTCGAAGAATTTGACCGAATTGAACAAGATTGATAGTGATGAATTGATTTTGAATCATGAAGGAGATGAGGATATTGCCATAGGGATCAGTTTGCACCGTCACTTGGCTATAGAAATCGAGGACAAAACGAGGAATGATTGGTTCCTTGATTTGGAGAAGACATTCGAAACGAATATTGGTGAACATTCGTTCGGTTTGATCATTTTCATAGAAAGATGGATCGACAATTCGTCCTTCGTGAATGTTTCTATTTTCAATAGGACGATAGAAACAAGCAACTGAAGGAGACATGCCGGGAGTAGAAGAGACATTTGGAATGTATTGTTTGGTTTTGGATACATCACCAACCGTGGTCTTAGGCATTTTCACCTAGACAATATAACAACAAAAATAGAATTAATGTAAAAACAACTATCATGCATATGTTATATATATGTATATATAATTATATGCAATATATGTGGAACGAAATTCTACTTCGACACAAAAACAAATATTCAATGAAGTAGTTTCATAATGTTCCTTTTATTTTGATTTTAAACTCGTTTAGAATATATAATATCAAAGAGTATGATATCATAATTCATTTCGAAATAAGGCTAGATATATATTAGATTATATATCTTCCATTTCGTAAGAGTTTGACACAACATGAGCTTGTTTAAAAGATTAAAAAGCGAATTTTAGTTTTCAAAAAAATATCATTTTCGAGATAAACCAAACGCTCCCTTAACTAGATAAAGACATCCTAAAACATCAATATATATATATTGATTATATATCTTGATGACGTCTATTGATCTTAGTAGTATTAACAAGTTTTATGAAAAAGTTTTAAGTTTCAAATAACTACATATAGTTATAGTTTGTTCATGAACCTAACGCCCATGTTGTCTTCATGAACCATTTTCTAATAAATTGAAAAGTATGTTTTGATTGTTTAGGACGTTAAAATAATGTAATGTAGTAAGTTTTAAGTGGTTTTTGAGAGTTATATCAACAATGTGCCTCTTGAAAAATAAAATTTAACAAGGGTTTATGGGCGATTAATGATTTTGACAAAATAATATGTTATACTAATTTTGAGTTGCAATACATCATTCTAATCCTATGGGAACATTTGGTAGTTCAATTTCTAGCTTCTATTGCACTTAAATTCGAATTAAAATAAGTTTTAATAAAATGCATAATAATTGATTAGACACCAAATCGAATGAAATGTGATGAAATGCATGTTGGAAAACTTACAAAAGATGTAGTTGTATGTTTGGTTGATGTTTGCCCCTTGTGAAACAACCCCGGATTGGTGATATGATGGAGGATTTTGAAGTTTTTGGGTGTTTTGGTTCGTACTCAGTAGCAGTGGGGAGGAACAAATGAGTGAATGGAGTGTTTGGGAATGGAATTAAGAAGGAAAACGGATTTGGAAGTGTCAAATGGCCGGTCCCCTTAAACATTAAGGGGACCGCCCTCGATAACAAGCCGGTCCCCTTAATTATTAAGGGGGCCGCCTTTGAAATTTTCCAAATTTCGCGGAATTAGTTTCTGGAACAAAAATATTTATACGTATATAATTAGATTTTTAATATATCAAAAATACGTAAACGTTCATTGGCACGATGATAAAATTCTTAACAATTTTTAATTACCGTTTCGATAATTAAAATATACCTTTGACAATTTTGGATAAAATGATCAAAGTGTTAAGTTGATGAAGGGTTTGAGGTGTGTTAGGGAATATGTGAATAAGTGTATATATATATATATATATATATATATATATATATATATATATATATATATATATATATATATATATATATATATATATATAAGTATAAATGTGAGTGAAAGATGGGTTGATGAGTGAGGTTTGAAAGATAGTAGCGGAGATAGGATATAGTCGGCGAGAGGAGTTTGTTTCATCCATAGTGTTCACGTGCGAAGGCGTTCTTGCATTATAAAAGTCCACTTGACTCATATCCCTTCATCATCATGAGTCTCCTAGAAGAGGACTTACTAGAATAACGTGAGGGGGGAAGGAAAGGGTTCGATAAAGAACGATTTCCTGGAGTTCTAGAAAGTCAACTAATGACGTATCTAGGTTATGTGCAAGCAATTATATATATATATATATATATATATATATATATATATATATATATATATTTAATATATTAAGTATAGGAGTATATATATATGTAAATAAGTATATATATATGTGATCGAAACAAGTAGAGAGAAAAAGGCAAGCTATATCTATGCAAACAATATGATCAACTAAAGCATATTTATCTAAGCATAGCAATGAGTTATGAAGGAATGGCGTACCCGGTGGTCTTCAAAAAAATCTTCAAAATCATCAAGATGATATATAGACTTTGAAAAAGTTTTTGTTGAGAGAAACTTCAAGATTGCCTCAAGGAATGTTCATCTAGCCATTCGATCCCCATTGTCTCTTTGGTCCAAAGTTGTTTGGTCCAAACATGTTTAACATTTGACTAGGATGCATGAAAGGTGGTAGTATACCCCAAGGATTATAGCTTTGTTAGTAGTTCCACATTTGATTACTATTGTTATTATAGTTTTGCCTATTTTGGTTTCTTCTTGGTTGAGGTGTTTTAGACCTAGGAGTAGGATTATTTGATTTTCTAGGTGGTGGTGTTTTGGATCTTGTCTTAGATTTAGATGATCCTACCTCGTTTTTCAAAGATGATTTATAAAAAGCTTTTACTTCTTCATTGTTGGCAAGAGGTATTTTTCTATCATTAATAAGTATATACTTAGGTTTAGATTTTAGAGATTTTTGTTCGTTAGGTTCACTTTCGAATTTGACATTTTTAATCTCACTTGTTGAAGCTTCATTTGGGTTAAATCCTAAACCGGTTTTATCTCCGGATGTTCTTTGACTACTTATTATTTTATTAAGAGAGTGACTACTATTTTCAAATTTATTAAGTTTCCGAATTTCTTCCCTAAGTATTTCGTTTTCATCTTTAAGCATTTGACATGACTTGCATTCTTCAAAAGTTTCTTTACCTTTTTCAAGTTGATGTATTTTAATTTTTAGTTCAAGTACTTCATTTTCCAAGTGATTGTTTATGTATTTTAGTGATTTGTTTTTAGCCATTACTAGTTGTCCTAATTTGCATAGCCTATTATATTCATTATCTAGATCTTTTTCATCTAATGATAAACTTTCATCACTAAAATATTCGGTTTCGGAACGTACCTCATTTGATGTATTGGCCATAAGACACTTTTCTTCTTTTGTCGTTTCTTTCTCATCTTCGTCACTATCACTCCAAGCACCTCCAACAAAAGCTCTTTGATTTTGATCTCTTGTCATCATTGGACATTTTCCGATGAGGTGATTTGGATCACCACACTTGAAACACTTTCTTTCAATCTTGTTGTTCTTGTCATCTTTACTCTTTTGAAATGTTTTCTTTTCATCATACGGTTGTCTTACGAATCTTCCTCGCCTTTTGAAGAATTTCTTGAAATCTCTTACGGCCATGGCGTATTCTTCGTCATCACTTTCGGAAGATGAGCTATCTTCGATACTAGATTCCTTTCTAGCTTTCAAGGCGATTGACTTGGTTTGCTCTCGTTTTTCTTTGACCATTTCGGAGTCCTTCTTAATGATGACTTCGTAAACTTTTAGATTTCCAATTAATTCATCAAGTTGCAATGTTGACAAATTCTTCGATTCTTCAATAGCCGTCACTTTAGCTCGCCATTTTGGGTGAAGAGCCCTAAGAAACTTCCTAACAAAATTCTTACTAGAAAAATTCTCATCAAGTGCTTTTAAACTTGTGATGATAGTGTTAAATCTAGCAAAAGCATTATCAATTGATTCCTCTTCCGGAATCGTGAATTGCTCATATTGTTGAACAAGTAGATCTATCTTATTATCTTTGACTTGACTATTACCTTGGTGAGTTATTAGTAAAGAGTTCCAAATTTCTTTTGCGGTTTCACACATAAAGATCCTTTCGTACTCTTTACGTGGTAGCGCATTATAAATAACCATTTTTGCTTCATTATTTTTAGCAAGTTTTCTTTTTAAATCATCATTTTGTTTTTCAAAAGGTACGATTTCATCTTTCTTAGTTTCCGGGTTATTTTGAATAGGTAAAAAATCACCATTAGTAATAATATGCCAAAGATCTAGATCTTTTGACTTCACATAAGTTTCGAATCGATTTTTCCAATATAAAAATCCATCACTTTCAAATAGTGGTGGTCTTTGCATAGATTGCCCTTCTAAATATTTTTTAGATTCCATAGATCGTTACAAGTTTTAAAATACAATATATTTTAAAGATCTTGCTAGACGTGGCTCTGATACCAATTGTGGAAAACTAGAAGGGGGGTTGAATAGTTTTACGTCCTTTTAAAAGTTTATTACCATAATATTTTGTAGCTTATTAAAAACTTTCGATTCGATCTCCAGTGGATTCAAATGACAACAAATATAAGCAATTCTAATGTAATAGTGAAAGTATTGAAATGTAATGAACAAAAGATAGAGTTAGAAAGATCAAACCACAACACGCGAATTTATAGTGGTTCGGCTACAAGGACACCTTCCTTGCCCTACTCCACTCCCCGAGTACCACACTCGAGAGTTTTCTTCACTATGTCAACAAACTCCTTATGGTGGAGAAACCTTACACACCTTGGCTTACACGAGTTAACGACACTAAGCTAAATGTCGAGTTCTAATAGTAGCTAGAACCAATCTCACGACTTCTTGAAGGCTTCACTCCTTCTTCACAACTTCACGACTTGTTCAAGGCTTCACACCTTCACAACTTCACGCCTTCTTCTATGCACAACTAATTTACAACTACTAAACTACTTTACAACACACCTATTTTCTACACACAACAAATTTACACAACACTTTTACAAATATCTACCACAACTACAATATGAATCTAGCTATTCACAACACTACTACAATTAGATGGATATAGAGGAGTGTTCTTCTTCTTGCACTTGAATGGATGAAGCATTGGATCACTTGGAAACAAAGACTTATGAATTATATGATCAAAGGATTTTAGATCTAGAGAGGGAGGTTGGATCAGAAAGTTTATAGTGCAAAAAGGTAAGGAAAATGTGTAAAATGATCCAATATTTATAGGGCCAGATTTTACTGTTCGGGAGCGTGCCGGTCCCCTTAATTATAGGCCGGTCCCCTTAATCATTAAGGGGGCCGCCCTCCTGAACGTTGGAAAAGTTTTTCTGGATAAAATTTGCCCTTTTTGGTTGGAAATTTGAAATCATATCTTTGTGGTTTAATATAACATTACCAAAAATGATTTACAAATATATTTAAAATGTTTATATCATTTTAAAATATGTTATGTCTTAAGACAAAATTTTCTTTGATCATGTAATGCATAAGATGCTTAGTTTATGCATACCTTAAGTGATATTAGATGTGGAAGTAAATATTTGTTACCAAATACTTGTTTACTTCTTAATCTTGACTTAATTTGATTTAAGTTTTGTGATTATCAAAACATAGGTTTATTGAGAGATATTAATAACCTTTTCAAGTATTATTTATATCAACAGAGAGGACATACCAAACATGGTTGTCCAGGATCTCCAAACTTTCCCCAAGGACAATTAAATTCAGGGTCGAGTCAAGCTAGCGACTCAGTTAACAAAAACAATAGTTTCCTCAATGACAATTCAATTCGAGGTCGAGTCAAGCTAGCGACTCGGTAATCAAAAACAGTAGCAATATGGGTTTTCACTCATATTTCTGATTTCTTTCTCTTTTCTACCACCCTAGTGTGGGGGAGATGCCCCACATGTTGTATATATATATAAATTTCCAAAATATATATATATATATATATATATATATATATATATATATATATATATATATATATATATATATATATATAAATAGCCTAAAATAAAGGTTATTAATATTTCCTTCTTACGTTCTAAGTATCGGTTTAACACCCGGTGTTTTGAATATTGAGGGCAATATTCATTTCTAAGTGTGGGGGGGGGGGGGGGGGGGGGGGGTTCTCACGAATTCAAACACATGTTCCATCAAGCACCCTCATTTGATCAAAATTTAAAGTTTTTTCACACTTAGAAATGCAATAAATGGTTATCAGTCCGCCATGTCTAACCCACATAAGGATTGGCTAATCCAGGAGCAAACGGCTCTTGGTAAAGATATCTCAAAACCGTTGATGGCTTGCAATTTGCCCAAAATTGTATGGTTTCTCAACTCCCCATATCCCACAAAGCGAATGAGTTGGCTAGCCCGCAAGATTATGGCTTGTGGTAAAGGCAGTGAAAAAACCATAATTGGTAATCAGCTCACCAAGATGTTGACTTTTCTATCAAGAGTTGGCTAGTCCAGAAGCAAACGGCTTTTGGTAAAGACAAATCAAATCCGTTGACAGCTGGTGGTTTGCTAAAAATCACACGGTTATCAGGTGTGCCACAGTTCTAACATCTGGCTACTCCAGAAGTGATGGATTTTGGTAAAGAGTAAAAAATCCATTAAAATTTTCTCAAAAGATTGCTAGGGACTAGCAATAGTTTAGTGTGGGGGATTGATGAGTGTGTAAATACTCATCATTTCTGTTACATTTAAACTGCAAAAACATATGAAAACACACAGGAATGCCCTAAAATACATAAAATATCCCTGGATTGTGTTTTTATGCAAAAGGATTGAAAACTGATGAAAAACAATACATTTCACATAATTTACAGTTTCAGTCCCTGAACTTTGAAAAATTGGCAAAACTAGTCCCTGGTAAATAAAAACATGAAAAATATCATCAAAGGTCCTTAGGGATTCATAAGTTGTCAAGTATAGTCCTTTAAAGTTAAAAAATTGCAAAATGACAACTTTAGTCCCTCAAGTTTGAAAAATGTCAAAAATGGTCCCTAAGGTTTTGTAAATGGAAAAATATAAAAAATAAACCTTGCACTATTATTAAATGGCAAAATTGGTCCTTATGATAACTATTGAGAAATTACAACATCAACCCTTCAACTTTCAGAAAATTACAAGTTTGGTCCATGGAGTTTGAGGAATTGGCAGAATAGGTCCCTGGGTTTTTAAAATGGAAAAATCACATCTTTGGTCCTTGGGTTATTCATAAATAACAATATTGGTCCTTATAATTGCTTTGGGAAACTGGCAAAAATCAGCCCTCAACTTTCACTAAATTACAAATTTAGTCCTTGTGTAGCCATAAACCAACCGGACCCTTTGTTTTTATTATAACCCCAAAACCAATCCAATCCAAAAACTATACCTAGCCCACCCCTTTCTTTTCCTAGGCCCAAAACCAAACCAAGCCCAGTCCACCCCCTTTTTAATAAAACGGGGGTTTGACCCCGTTGACCCTTCTTCCCCAATACCACCACCACTGCTCACTCACCTCACCCCCAGCCTCCTTCTCCAATACCACCATGGTATTTTACCACCTCACCACACCACCTGTCCACTTCCACCTCACCTCCCAACATCATCATTCCACCCCAATATGCATTTAATGCATTCTCACCACTCAACACTCCATCCATGGCTAAAAGCCTGTTTCTTGACTTAAACCCACAACTTGGCCACTAAAACCTTTCCAATCTTGTCCCCTCCACCTCCTAGTACCACCAAAATTCCTTAATTGTTCTTAAACTGCTCCAATTCCACGTGTGAAGATTTGGCGCCAAAACAGATTTAAACAGTTTGGATGAGTTTGAGTCATCCAGTGGTTGAATTGAGGAGTAGGAAAGTGTCAGAAGGCTACAAGGAGTCCTAAAGGTCAATAAATATCAAGAATGAAGCTGTGTGGAAGAGTACCTAGTTTAATTTTATTAATGTAATGTCGACTTAGCTTGTTTTTTTATTTTCCAGTGCAACTTAAGCTTTCAAAGTTAAATTTCAGTGTTCTAAGTGTATTGTAAAACTTTCTTTGATAATAAATTCCAAGGTTGTGTATTAATTCAGTTTGTGCAAGTTTAAAATTAAAAATTCTCAATTTACTTAAGTGATATTCTTAGTTGATGTTATTGTGGACTTATACTGATACATATAAGCTCCTATAAAGCTTATAAAGGCTTTTAGAAACATAACAATTCAGTTTAGCAAAAAAATCTCACAAATGCTAATTGGTCAACAAAAGTCAACTGTGAGTGATGAGATGAAATTCTGGTGAATGAGAGTTGATTTGGAAGCACAAGAAGCTTTGGATTATGGTTTAGATCCTCAGGGAGGAATTAGGTTCTTGGTTCTTGGTTTTTAGATTCCACAGTCACTCAATTGTAAGCCATATTATCCATTTTCAAGCTTTTTCATTCTACTTATTGTTGATTTTACTTGATTTTATTTAATCTGTGTTTATTTAGAGTTTTTATTGATAATACAATAATAAAAATATAATAGTTGTTCATTAGTTTTAATAGTTGTTTAGTATTTCATATTTAAGTAATATGTAAGCTTGATTTTAATTTCTGAGTTGTAGTTGTTGTTGTTGGTATATTTGGACTTAAACAGATTTATAATAGCATAATAAAAGGTTTTGTGGTAATAAGTTGGTCGAAATCATTTGTTTTCTTTGAAAACCACCAAATCAGTTAATATAAAGGGGTGTTTGGTTCTGCGGATTTCACTGAGTCTCAGTGAAATTCTTGGGTTACTTCTGTTTGCTACATGCCTCATTAGGTACACATAGATCATAGAAGTCATAAATCTTTAGTTTACTTTGACAGAAAGTCAAAATCACTAAAATAACACCTCACAGTTAACTGTGTGGTGTTTTGAGTGCTATAAACCCTCACTTAAGCTTTTTACCAGTAGATTAAGCCTAAATCAGCTTTACTTAAGCTTATTATATCATCTATAATCAGCTAGGATCAATCAAACTTCACATAAGTCAACTTAGCTAAAAATTAGAAAAAGTCAAAAAGTGCTTGTGTAGAAAATCTCCAAATTGGCATGAATATTTGTGATTTTTGTGTTATGATCTAGGGTTTGAAACTTGTTGTGTGTGTAACCTACCAGCTTAACTTGAGTATCTTGCATCTATTTCATTTTTGTGATTTTTATTGTGCTAGTTACATAGCCTGGAACACACTTGCAGGGCAAGATGATGCCCTGCTACATAGACCATCACCACCATCACCACCACTTTGGTGGTTGATTGTGACCACCACAGTGGTCCCACAAGCTTCAATTTTGGTCCTTACAACCCCCTCCTACCGGGTTTCAATATTTGACCCTTTGTCTGACCTGCACCCTTGTGAACCCCACTTAATTTGGCCTCTTAAATTTGTTCCAATCCTGTCTCAGATTCAAAATAAGCAAGTGCTTATTTTGGATTCCTAGCTTATTTGACCAACTTATTTGAGTAAATTTTGCTTATTATCATCCACACAACTTAATTGTACAAGGTTTTACCCTTGTGGACCCCACATAAGTCCATTTGTGCCTAATTCCTTCTTTGGTCAAACTTGGTCAACTATTTGGTCTAATAAGCACTCACAGTGCTTATTCTGAGTTTCTAAATTATTTTCCTTTATAAAAGTTTCTTATTTTAAGTATTTTTTTAGTTTTATAAAAGAAAAAACAGAAAAAGACAAACTCAATTATAGTGATAGCTTCTATTTAATAGAAATTATCTATTTAATTTTCTTTTTAGCTTATTTATAAGCACTTATGTATTTTTATATTTTTAATAAATCTCTTTTATATTAAAGTATTTTTATAAATTTTTCCAGAATTTTCCTTTGTCATTTAGTAATATTTAGAATTAATATTTGTTTAATTAATAATTAATTAATAAATAAGAATTAAATAGCATAATTATATTTTATAAAGTACCACCTAGTTTTTATAATTTTTCTAGCTTTTATAAGGTAAAAAATTTCTATAAATTTTTCTAGATTTTATACTGTTCATTTTCAATTTTTTTAATATAATTAGTTTAATTGGCAATTAATTAATAAATAGAATAATAATTAGTAAATTAGTTTAAAAATACATAAAATAAACTTTTTATAATTTTTTAGGATTCCTGTGATGGTTAATTAGATTTATAAAAAATTTCTTAATTATCTAAGTCTTTTTAGTATTTTTAACAATTTAAAACAATATAATTAGTTAAATAGTAATTAATTAATAACAATTAGAAACATAGTGTGAAAAATATAATTTTGGTTTTAAAATAAGTTTTATAATATTTTAGACTTTTAAAAATTTTAATTTTATATTTCTAGACTTATTTTATAATTTTCTACTTATTAGTGAATTATTAAATAATTAAAAACAGTTATTAAATAATAATAATTAATTAAATAGTTATAAAAATAATTTTAATTTTCTAATAATTTTCTAATAAGTTTAGGATTCCAAAAATATAATTTTCATATTTGTGGGAGTTTTATTTGACAGAATTCACGTTTAACTTTTGTACGATTACGTTTACTTAAATATAAACGTACATTTTATATTTTTTTACATTTTTTAGGTTTTATTAACTTCTAAATAATTTAGTAATTATAAAATAAATATTTTAAGTTTATTTAATTTGCAGTTAAGCCCCTAAGGCATTCAAATTACCACTATAGTTAAAATCGTTTTTGTTGTTTACGTTTAAATATTAAACGTATACGTTTTCCAGTCCCTTTTCATTTGTATTTATCTGATTTCACGTATTGGTTGATATAGCTTATCACAGCTATTCACACTTATATTTCAGTAGTACAAATCACTTAAACCCTTTTCCTGTTCAATTCACCTGATCTCGAAGTCGTTTTATTTCAGATTTCACGCCTCGTTAGGATTTAACGATCCGGGGAAACACTAAACTCCACGGAGTATTGGTTTAGACTGTTTGACTTGTTGACCATTACTTGGTTAATATTATCTGACTGTTTGAGACCAATCAGGAGTTGTTGTACCCTTGTAAAAGAACTAACGGGAGTGGTTGTACCCTTGTAAAAGAACTCGACATCTAGCTTAGGTTCGGTAAACGTGTATAAGCGACGTGTAAGGTTTTCTCCACCGGTAAAAGGATCTTGTTGACTAGTGAAAGAAACTCTCGAGTTGGATACTCGGGGCGTGGATGTAGGGCAAGGAAAAAGAGTCCTTGTAGCCGAACCACGATAAATACTCGTGTTGTGGTTTGATCGTTTCTTTCTTTATACTTGCATGTTATATATTGTGTTTGTGTTCATATCTTTGATTAAATGGAAAGTTTCAAAAGATAATCAAACAAGTTTAAAGTTTTTAAACAATAAACTATTCAACCCCCCTTCTAGTTTTCCACTGACCCACTTAACCTATTTATCAAACATGTCGCGTTCATTTTGGGGTTGAGTTACGCGAGTCGACCCTAACCCATTTATTATTATCTTTAAAATGAAAGGTTGAGTCATAATCGATTAAATAAATATAAAGTTAAAGAAATTAAATGTGTCGACATGTAAACAAGATGAATGAGCCATGTATGGGTTAGGCATAAACAATTTGAGGTTGAAAAAGCTGAGCCACTTATTTAAAAAGTAGTGTAATGGCCGGAGGGTTTCTGATACGCCAAATCATGAAATTTAACCCGCAAGAAATGCGACACAAATTTCCACCCCTTAAAGGATTGCATTTCATTACAAAGTTATAAACTATTATGAGTGGTTGAGAATTGCTTGAAAAATGATATAATCTCGAAAAACATGGATGCATTGTAAATACTTGATTGAATCTTTCAAAGTAAACTTAAATAAAAATCAACTTGTTGTTGGTTAATGTTTTCTTGTAAACTGGCAATAAGAAGAAAAAAAATAATCTTGAAAGTTGTCTATTATGAGTAGGGGTGTTATCGGGTCGGGTTATCGGGTTTGTTGGGTTGGGTTGAGTCGGGTTTTGAATTTTTAAAAAGTCACTCGCAACCAGACCCGATAAGTAATCGGGTTATCGGGTTCGGGTGGGATTCGGGTCGGGTGATTCGGGTTATCAGGTGACCCGATTAAGTAACATTGAGTAAAAAACATCAATTACAAGTTTCTTAAGGATATAATACTTGACACAATACCACTTGAATTCAGGTTCTTATATCTAAGCAATAAAGAATTGGTTTGACAGATTGATCAAATAGAACTAGCAATGTTTTATAATAGCATAAGCAACATTAAAGTCTTGCATAAACAAATGCAGTTATGAATTCAATAGCTATATTAACAATTTGCATACAGCCATAATCTTTGGTAGGATTTTAATGATCTAAAAATTCTTGTTCTAAGGGACTGTTTAGATGCGCTGCAACTTCTAAATGTAAAATTACTTGGCTTTAAGCACTTTAATTATCTGTTTTTTTTTTTAATCCAGCTTTCTAATATTCACTGAAAACGTGCATCCAAACACCCAGGTTAAATTAATTTAGAAAAGGTTAGTAATAAGCATATATTAACAAGCAATAACGCGGATTGTCGGGTCTTATCGGGTTGACCCGATAGCCCGATAACATTATTTATTTAACCCTAACCCGACCCGATAACACTATCGGGTTATCGGGTTCGGGTCAGAACAACCCGACTAGCTTTTTTTACCCGATTAGACCCCACCCGATTAGCCTTATCGGGTTTGGGTTCGGGTTCGGGTCGGGTCAACCTAACCCTACTGACACCCCTAATTATGAGCAAAAATAAATAAAGTGAGTTCATCCAACTCGAATTGTAAAAACGTGTAGATTTGGAGAAAGGTTCATGTCTCTTATGATTTTTTTATTTTATTTTTATTTTATTTTTATTTTTTAAGTTCATATGGAAACGCTAATTTTTTTTGTGAGAATTAATATAAGAATTTAAAAGGCACATTTTTATATAAATTTCTCTATGGGTTACCGATAAGACTTCTCGTATAGGTCACGCGCGAGCATCGGCGAGCTCCCTCGGTCACGCACGAACTATGCCAAAAAACACTCACAATGATAGGCCAGTAACTTTTCGCCCCCCCCCCCCCCTCCTATGGGCAAGAAAACAAAATTCAAGTGAGTTCATCCAACTAGAATTGTGAAAACGTGTAGATTTTGTCTTGTATTATCTTAGTGTTGGTTCATGTCTTTCATTATTTTTTTACATTCATATGGAAACGTTATTTTTTATTGTCAGAATTAGGCTTTGTTTGGGAGAGGGCTGACTCGCCTCAAACAGTCAACTAAGTTTACCAGGTGATGGTCAACAAGTCAAACGTCTCAGGCAAATGCTTCCGTGAAATACAGTGTTTTCCCGGGTCGTAATGTCCCAACGAGGTGTGCGATGGTTTATTAAAAATGAATCTGTGATCGAGTGAATATGAACAGGGATATGAATAAGTGTGAGTGTGAGTGATTACACTAGGGTTTTATAAAACAAAATAACTTAGATAAACTATTTTAACGATTACGTGAAAGCTAGGTATTTAAAAAAGTTTAATAACTAAAAACACGTACGTTTAATTTAATTCTACGTAAACGTACGAAACAAAAACGGTTTTAACTAAAGTAGTAATTTGCAAACCTTAGGGGCTTAAATGCAAATTAAATAAACTTAAAATATTTATTTTATAATTACTAATTATTTAATTAATTATTATTATTTAATAACTATTATTAATTATCTAATAATTCACTAATAATTAAGAAAATGTGAAATAAGTCTAGAAAATTAAAATTAAAATTTCTAAAAGTCTAAAATATTATAAAACTTATTTTAAAAATAAAATTATATTTTTCACACTATTATTCTAATTATTATTAATTATTAACTATTTAATTATTAATTAACTATTTATATGATTTAAATTATTATAAATAATAAAAAGACTTAGATAATTAAGAAGATTTTTATAAATCTAATTAACCATCACAGGAATCCTAAAAAATTATAAAAACTTTATTTTATATATTTTTAAACTAGTTTACTAATTATTATTCTATTTACTAATTAATTACCAATTAAACTATTTAAATTATCAAAACTAGTAAATGAACAGTAAAAATTCTAGAAAAATTACTAAAATTATATTATGACTTATAAAAGCTAGGAAAAATGTAAAAACTAGGTGTTACCTTATAAAAATTAATTATGCTATTTATAACTTATTTATTGATTAATTACTAATAAAACTATTTTTAATTCTAATAAATACTAAATTAGAAAATAAAAATCTGAGAAAATTACTAAAAATACTTTAATATAAAAGGAAATTAATAAAAATATAAAAACACAACTTAATAAAAATCTGAAAATGAAAATTAAAATTAAATTGTATTAAATCGAAACTATCACTTATTTTTATATTATTTTTTTCTTGAATTTTCTTTTACAAATCTATTTTATATCTAAATATAACTAACTTTTGTAAGAACACTATTTTTATAACTTAAAAATAAATAACCCTAACAGTTGACTTATGTTGACTGAAAATGGAATTAAGCTCATAAGAGCTTATGTGGGACCCACTATGGTAAAATCTAATTCAGCTAAGATAAGTAAACAAATATAAGCTAGAAAAAACACTAGTGGTACACTGAATAAGCCAATAAGCCACAATAAGCTTTTGCTTATTGGTTTTCTGAGACAGATTAGGGGACAAAGTTCAAGGCTGAATTCAGGTGAGGTCCACTTGGTCCTAGGTCAAACCAAGGGTCAAAGGGGGAAGCCTGGTAGGAGGGCGTTCAAAGGAACCAAGTATGACAAGTGGGGCCCACTGAGGTGGTCACAAATCACCACCAAAGTGGTGGTGATGGACTGCAAACTGTTGGTGCAGGGCAGGGGTGTTCCCTGCAAGTGATTTGGAGGTTGAGTGGGGCCCAGGGGAAAAATCCCAAAAATGTAACAACTAATGGAAACTGAAATTGAGGTGGGAGACTATAATCCCAAGGAATTTCAGAACCTAGAACCTAATACACAAATCAACAAAAATCCCACAAGATTTGAGATTCTCTGAGATGAGCAAAGTTTGACTTTTGATATAAACCTAAGATTTGACTTTATTGAACTTCTAATCACTACTACTGATTTAATAAGTTGTTATAAGTGATTATTAGACTGAATTAAGCTCTATAACTGACTTGTGTAATGGTATGATGAGGTTTGAGATCAAAATACCTCAACAGTTATCTGTGGTAAGGATTGTGAGGTGATTTTGACTTTGAAAGCTATGACCTACTGGTTTTATGTTATAACTATACTAGTTTACTACTAAGGATGATGGCTGAGTAAATTTTAACTTATGAGAATCACAAGGACACAGTGAAACATGTAAGTCCAAACACCACTTTAAGACTATTTTTACACTAAAACTTTTAATTATTAAACTACAACTATGATTTTAAAACTTGAAACAGATTAAGTAAAGTTAATTAAAGCTATTTGAACTAATTTTACACTACAAAAACATTAAAAACTAATAAAGCAAAAAATTGAAGATTTGCTTACAAATGAAGACAATCTGAGAAACACAGAACCATGAACAAGTAACCAACCTATCACCTCCCAAAAGGTTCTAAACCAGGAACCATCCATTTTCCATCATGCTCAGCTTCTATACTTCCTCAAGCACTAATTTTTTTATTTTTTCTTTATTTATTGGAATTTTTGGTATTTTTCTATTTATAAAGTGAAACTGATAATTAAGGTTTCTAATAGCTTATCTAAGCTTTGTCAAAGCTTAAATGAACTAAGAGAATCTTTTTATAATCAACTACAACCAAGATCAAGTATCTTGAGAATTATTTGAAATTTGAAAGATGCAATACTGAGATATGAACTGAAAACTTGAAATTGAGATTAAATAAAGTTTAAATTACATTAATATAACAGAATACAAGCTTTTTAATTCAAAGATTACAACTAGATTGGATTCTATACTAACTACGATTAAACTACTCTTACAATACACTAATACTCTTTATCTCTGCTTCCTTGCTTCTTTATAATGACTTCTAAGGCTTTGTGGGACCCACTGTGTCATTTCCCACCACATCTATGCCCTTGATATTGTCTGTTTGATCATAGTCGTTTAAAACGCTTTTTCACGCCAAAAGTTGTGGGGCAACTGTGGATTGCGTGGAGAGGTTTTCAAGGGCATTAAATGCGGCTTGGGAGCTTGTGGATGTGGAGGGATTGCGTGGAGAGGTAGAGGTAGCAAGTTGGGGTGAAACAGGTGAGGTGGAAATGGTGGTATTGGCTTGTGAGGGAAGGTGAACAGTAACCATGGTTTGCCGGTTTTATTTATTTAAACAAAAGGGTGGTATGGGCCTGTGGATCTTGGGCTTGGGTTTTAAATGAAAAGGGTGGGCTGAGGTTTGTGTGGTATGGATTTGTTTTTGGGCATTTATAATAACATAGGGTCCGTTTGGTTTAGAAATTACACAAGGACCAATTTTGTAATTTGATAAATATTGAGGGGCTGGTTTTGTAAATTTTTCCAAAGTTGATCAAGGGACCAAACTTGCCATATCTCAATAGTACAAGGTCCTATTTGTAATTTTTTTATTTTAATATATTCAGGGACCTTTTCTGTCAATTCACCAAACTTCAGGGACCAATTATGCAATTTCTCCAAACTTCACACCAAGGACCATTCCTGCAAAAGATTAATAACACAAGGACTAAAATTGATTTTCTCAAAGTTTTTAACATCCCAGGGACCATTTATGTCAATTTCCAAAGTATAGGGACTAAACTTGTAATTTTGTGAAACTTTGCACCAAAGGACTAAATATGTAACTTTGTGATTAAAAAGGACCTTTGATGACTTTTTCAAGTATTTAGAATAACCAGGGACTAGTTTTGACAACTTTTGAAACTTGAGGGACTGAAACTGCCAATTATGCAAACTTTGTACGTTTTTCATCTGTTTTTGATTATTTTGCATTTGAAACATATAAAACACACTTCTAAGATATTTTAAGCATTTTGATGCATATTTGAGTATTTTTGTATGTTTTGGCAGTTCAGATTGGTATAAAATGATGAGTATTTAGACACTCATCAATCCCCCACACTAAACTATTGTTAGTCCCTAGCAATCTTTTGGGAAAAACTTAATGGATTTGAAAAACTCTTTACCAAAAGCCATCACTTTTGGAGTAGCCAGATGTAAGAACTGTGGTACATCTGATAACCGTGTGATTTTGAGCAAATCACCAGCTGTCAACGGATTTGATTAGTCTTTACCAAAAGCCGTTTGCTTCTGCACTAGCCAACTCTTGATAGAATAGTCAACATCTTGGTGAGCTGATTACCAATTATGGTTTTTTCACTGCCTTTACCACAAGCCATAATCTTGCGGGCTAGCCAACTCATTCGCTTTTTAGGATATGGCGAGTTGAGGTACCATACAATTTTGGGCAAATTGCAAGCCATCAACGGGTTTGAGATATCTTTACCAAGAACCGTTTGCTCTTGGATTAGCCAATCCTTATGTGGGTTAGACATGGCGGACTGATAACCATTTATTGCATTCTAAGTGAGAAAAAATTTTAAAATTTTGGCTAAAATGGGGGTTCTTGATGGAACATGTGTTTAAATTCGTTAGAATAACGAATCTCCCCCCACACTTAGAACTGAATATTGTCCTCAATATTCAAAGTAACGGGTGTTAAACCAACACTTAGAACGTAAGAAAGAAAATATTCCATAGCCTTTATTTAAGTTTATGTACATTTTTTTTTTAATTATTTTTTTTAAGTAGAGGATATATACATATATACAACATATGGGTTAGTAACTCCCCCACACTTAGGGTGAAAACCCCGTATGCCTGCTACTGTTTTTATTTACCGAGTCGCTAGCTTGACTCGACCCCGAATTCATTTGTCCATGGGGAAGTATGATGTGGAAGGAACAATCTGCATCGGACTTTCATTCAAGATGTTTGGATAAACATTTGAAGCACGTGAAAGTTCCACACCGATGAGATAAGTACCCGGCTCAAAATTTACAAATGAGAATACCGGGGTCAAAGATAATGTCCTCACTCCCGAAAGAGTGAAGAACAGGAGAAGCCACGGGATATATGAAGAAAAGAAAGAAAGTCATGATGAAAATCATAACTAATTCCTCATCTTCAATAAGAGAATTCATTATTTCATGAATCTCCTCTTTTAAGCTCGTTTGATCAAGACATATTATGGGTATGTCTAGATCAAAATAAAAGTTATCATACTCCGGTGGAGATATGATATGAGTGAGTTCACAGGAGAACTCTTCAAAGGTGAATGATTCGTATTCGGGATTGATTTGAGTGAGTTCATTGGGGAACTCCTCAAAAGTAAATGATTCATAAACGGGAAGAGAATTATAAGAATGAGAAATGGTGATACCACTTATCTTCTCTTCCGTATGATCAAAATGGAACGTTTGCAAATCCGGAATAGAATCATTGATCAAAAGCTCACTATCCTTGACGGGGATAGGAGATGAAATAGGCCTTTCATTAAAAGCCTCGATTCTAGAAATGAGAAGATTAGCATTTAATAATGTAAGACGAAGAGCTTCGTCTTGGATTATTTCTTCATCATTTTCTTCTTCTGAGTTGACAAGTTCAGAAGGTAATTCCCCCACATAACTAATGTTTCCACAAGATAAAGAATAGTCCTCATCAGAATCAGAGAATATCTCAATATGATCATTTGGAAAGACAAGAGGGGGAGGGATATCACACATATAATCAAGAATTCCCTGTGACTCACTTGGGATTGAGACAAGGTTCTCAACACTAGACTTTATGAATTCGTCCGATTCCTTATCAGGAACAGTGTCAAGATGCTCGTCCCCCAGGCTCAGAGAGTGAGTGGGAACCTCGGGTATGATATTAGTAGACTGAGGGAGATGAGAAGGACTAGCATACATAGATTTTATAATTTCCGTTTGTTCAGCTGCTAGTAATTCTCCCATACTCTTTTCTCCCTGATTTTCCATGGAAGAAGTCTCAACTGATGAACTTGATGAGGTATCATCACTTTCATCATCTTCATCGAGAAGAACAGCATTTTGAAATTTGGTACGTGTTATAGCTGCTTGTTCTAAGACTAGTAATTCTTCCATGCTTCTTTCGTCTCTAGCAGCATGTTCTTCAGCAAGTAATTCCGCGATAGATTTATCACGAGAATATGGAATGAGTGGAAACTGTGGGGGTGTGAATGTGTCAAAACCGGATGTATTAGAACTAGAACAATGTTCAGGTTTATAATACGGTTGACATTGGAAATCATCATGAGGACCCCCACAATGTACACAAGAAAAACTTGGTGCATTGTGAAACGAAATATTAGCTAACTCCTCCTTAAGATCTTTGAGTTTCTCAAGAACATCTATATAAGGGTCTTGCTGGATATGAGGAGTTGCTTGAATCATTTGGCACTGTGGAGGTGGGTCTTGAAACGAATAGTCGTAATTGTTACAAGGAAATGGATTCCTTGTTTGACAATCAGAGCTAAAGTGTGGACCTCCACAGTACTCACAACAGTAAAACTGTTGAGTCTGGCTTGGTGTATTTTGATACGAAGCATCATTGAGATTTGGATAATATGATTCTTGCTCGTATGAATGTGATGGGTAGTTGGAAAAATTTGAGGAGTTGTTGAACGAGTTTTGATTAGGATTATAAGCAAATGAATTACTCGATCCACAAAACAAACAACTCCCGTCTCGAATATCATTACCACATTGTTCACATGTACACCAACGACATGGAAAACCGAAATGCGGCTCACCACAACCGACACAAGGAACAAAATCTGGAGGTGGGACAAGTGGTGTGCTCTGAGAGCTAGGAATTTCCACCACTTCCGTTATGGTCTCTGGTTTTTGTTTTTGATAAATGTGAAGATTAGGCAAATCGTTCTTTTCAGTCACTGCCCTAAGCTCTGTACGTTTGCTTGACAAACTTTTAACCGTAAACCGTCTCTGGTTTTTGTTTTTGATAAATGTGAAGATTAGGCAAATCGTTCTTTTCAGTCACTGCCCTAAGCTCTGTACGTTTGCTTGACAAACTTTTAACCGTAAACCGTGAAAGGTTAGGATCAATTGTGAGCTTAGATTCTTGGACAACCATAGGTTGGACGTATTTAGCACTTTCATTGTCAGAGGAAAGTACCGGGTCCTTTGTCACCCTGGTTTCTCGTTCCATTTCCCTCACCGGAGAGGGAATAGGAATAGATGGATCATCATGATCAACACGAATTCTAGAAATCTCGGACAAGGCTTGAAGTTTATCAAGCGCGAATAAGAATTCGGGGTCGATAGATGCCATAAGAATATAGAAGTTAGAATTAAATGGATAGAGGGTAAAGGGCTAAAGAATCAAAAAGGGTAAGAGGGAAAAGATGGATATTTTTGGTATTTTCGAAAATTTATGAAGTACTAATAAGAAGGAAAATATTTTTGGTTTTTTGTGTTCGTTGAAAACTAATTTTAAAAAGTTTTCGGGAACAGTTTTGGTTTTATATGATAATAATATGAACAAGGATGGGTAAATATACAATGAGTGTGTATTCAGGTTCACTAATATGCAAAATCATTTAGAATAAGCGCACAACCTCCCCGGTGTAACAATTCGCAATTTCAGGTTAATTACTATTCCCGGAAAATTTCACTATTCACTTTTACTATTCATTTTTCCCGAAATTTTCCCTAAAATTGAATTTTGTTTCTTGGCCTCGAGTGATAAATCATTTCCATGACAAATTAAAAGTTTGACATTCATAAGCTCATTTTCGTGAAAGTTAATAAGGAATTACACATTTTAGGGTAAAACGTCATTCAAAAATTCTACGCACAACGAAACTCGACCGCGTTAAGTGACCCCGCATCAGAAAAATGTTTGACACACTCATGATTTATTTGAGAATTAATCATGACTGTGAAAAATATGACCAAAATAAGCCTCGGCCGTGAAAAACTGGAATTTTCAGTTTTTAAGCGTTTTTACTCAGCCGTAACCTTAGCCTATACCTGCACCGCATTTCTAAGACGATTTGAGTTTTCAACTTATTAGAAAAAGTCAACATATTTTTCTCTCCTCCTTTGACCAAAAATCATTCCTTGATTTTATAAGTCATTCCTTGATTTTTAGGCTTACGGTTTGATGTTTAAAAGACATTTAATACCAACCGACACTAGACTGAGCCCAGTCTAGACATTATAAGTCATTTTAAATCATTTTTATCCTATTAGAAAAGTAACATTTTACTTTTCTCAATTTTACACAATATTCGTACGTTTTACGTATTACGCGTTTTAGAACCGTGTTTCCAGTTTTAGCAGGGTTTTACCACCCCAATAGAACCTACCACTCATTTTATATTTTATTATGGAGTATTTTGACAAGTTTAACCATTCTTCCAATTTTCGTATTTTTACGATACCCGGTTTTACGTTTTGTGGCTTAACCATTTACGGTTAGCATTTTACGGAGCCAAAACTAACTCAATAACTAGGATAATATCCTCAAAAGTCCACACTTGCTCCCCAATCTTGGCAAACCGCCTCTAGGGGGGGGGATTCACACTTGTGGCTTGATCTTGACCATTGATCCTTAGATCATGACAAGTGTTGAACTTGGTGCCCAAGTTTAGGAAATTTCCTAGTGATTTCCTAACCTCCTCAACTCACTATATAAGCCCCTCCTTCCCCTCTCATTTGTACGCCCCACATCTCACACACCATCCTCTCATCCTTAGCTCATTCTCTTCCAAGTTTCATGCAAGATTCAAGAGCATAACAACACATAAACTCTAGTTAGGTTTTGATTCATCAAACTACTTCCAAACCCTAGAAACTTTGGTGATTTCTCTTGAGTTTAAATCTACTCAAGTCACCTCAACTTTCATCATCTCTCTTTCAAGAATACAAGTGTAGAAAGATTGCTTGAAGTAAAGTGGGTTGAAGCTAAAGTCTATCAAAGTCCTTACCTTACATGCTACTTACCTTTCTTTGTAGAAAGCTAAAGTTGTAAGCAAACTCTAATACACTTCCTTGCTTAAATATCATATTCATGCTATTTACATATCATTCATGCTATATATTGTCTTGTTGTCATGTCCATGATGTATAAAAATGAGTAAAACAAGTTATTACAAATGATTGTTAACTTATGTTATTTAAACAAGTAAACTAGTGACTTTTATGGAGAACCATGACCAAAATAGTACAACTATGATATTTGAAACTTACTTACTGTTAAATAGGGCTTAACAAGGAAAACATAGCAATTTGAATCACCCAAAACGAGTGCCCGAGTCAAAAGTTATGGCCATAAGAAGTTAGCAAAACCAAAACGCCGAAACTGCCGATACCTACTGTTTTGCATTCTGCCATTTTTAAAGTCACCCTTCTGGTCCGATTCATCAAAAAGTTAAAACACAAAAGTTGTCCGGAACGACATTTTCGTTCAGGAAAAACGAAGCTCGAGCCCTGAAAACGCTTTCCGAGTGATAATTTCTTCAAATTCTTAACAGCCCATTTTTAGACCAAAGTCATTATATAAAGGTTATGGTTTATAAAGACCAAGAGGTCTTATGACCTAGATTAAAGACCACAACCATGGCTAGAGCCAAGGTTGAGTCTCAAGACCATGGAACAATGACCAAAGGTCATGGCAAAGCCATGGCTAAAGACCATATAAACATACCAAGGCGAAAACATGAGCTAACGACCATATAAACTTACCAAGGCGAATACATGAACTAGAGAAGTTGGCGATAACTTAAACATACAACTTGGATCTACTTCATCTAAAGAACCATGAGATATTACAAGAAATTGTCATATAAGTTATAATAAACTTACCCTAATAACAATCTTCATGTAATCATAAACTTTCCTAAGTTTATTCAAGTACTTGGACATGTAACTTTTCGGACCAAAACTTATATACATATATATTTTATCAACTACTACAATAGTAGGGAGCCTCATGTGAGGAGTTCATTATGTAAGCCGTCGAGATGAGTTGTGGATTTACGAATTAAAGTGTCCTGGCTCCTCGAACGTTTACTACATGACTTCTGAATTATGTCGGCCCGAACGGTAGTAAACGATATATAAACTATACATGTTTCATGAACCATTTCTTTTCATATACTTACACTATACAAAGTACCACATCATGGACTAAGTTGCAATAATTATTCTAGGTTGCTCGTAGAAGTTCTTACGGCATATCCATCATTCTCATTATACATCATCCAACTCAAGGTGAGTTCATAGCCCCACTTTCTATTACTTAATTATTTTACAAACCCTTGGGGGAAATACATGCTATTTTTAACCGAGCACAATGTTTTTAAATTGTATGCTTGCCTGATTGTTTTATTATCACTAAGTACCATCCTTGCCAAACCGAGATCCCTTATTATGAACCATTTAATCACTAGCAACTGTGAGCGCGAATATTGTGAATAGGCCTATTGGGATTGACGAATCCCATTTGTATTGACTAAGTTCAAACAAATGCATTAATATTTGAAACATAGGTATGAAGGCAAAGTACCTACCGGGATAACTCCGCCGATTGATATTGGTACCCGTTAACGTTTTGGTGTCATAAGCTTAGTGTTATAATACCAGTTTTGTTTTCCAAACATTGGTGTGAGTCTATAGCTCACACTACCAACATATTGTGTTCAAACATTAAACAAACTCTATGAATATCACTCAACCTTTGTGTTGACCTCTCAAGCATGTATTTCAGGTTCATGACGATCACGGATGGCATGGGAGGGCACGGATATTCAAGAGGGCTATAAATTTTATTATCATTCAAAAACTCATTTAATGTAAATTGTAAACATGGAACCATCTGGGACCACATTTTGTAATCTCTGATATTTATATAATTTGAATGATAAATCTTTTAAAACGACTCAATTAGAGTTCGTTTTCTATTATTGTGACTATTGTGCCGTCGAGTAACACCCAGTTTGAATTCCGCTGCATCCATGAATTGGGGGTGTTACAGATTGGTACCAGAGCCATGGTTATAGAGAAACGGGTCTAATTGAGACCTAAACTATAACTACAATTACAAGCAAAAACATTTTTATAGCCTTCCGCTCTTCGTGTCTTCCATCCTCTAGACGATTATGGACTTAGTAAACATGTTATGCTACACAAACATATTAGTATATTCATATATACCCATTTTGAGCATTTCCTCGTAGACATTTTATGCTACACAAACATAATTGCATATTAATATATGTACCCTAAACATAATTGAGCATTTCCCCGTAAGCATTTTATACTACATGAACATATTAGTATATTGATATATAAACTCGATTTATTTTCAATCATTTATCTAAACAATGGACTAACCATATCTGTGTATGCCTATTCTAGGGCATTTCGACACAACTACATTCTTCGCATCATGTTCCTACTCCAACATTTTATGTCCAAGATATTGTAACGAATTATGATGGTCTTTTCTATTTCCCGGACATTGTATGACACAATGGTCTTAATCATTTCTCAAATGTTTTGAGTCACACAATGGTCTAATCTACTTCCGAGACATTGTGATTTGTGCAATGGTCTCTGGAATTATTCCACCACCTCATCAATATCATTTCATATGATATCAAAAACCCATCACAACCTAACGATTTCCAAACAAGAAATATGAGATTTCTAAAGGACAAACTAATCCATCATCGACAAAAGCTGAACTTTCTCTACATTCATCAAAATTTTCTTCTGAAACCTTCATTGTTAAAAGTTTGTGATCCTCGCCAAGTATGGACTGTTTTAGAACTACTTAAAACTTTCTTTCCACACGTACCTACCCGTACTATCTTCTATGCAAAGGAATATGAAAACATATGTTACAAGTCTTATATGGCCGGGACTTGCAATTGAAGGGTTTGACATCGCCTTTGTTTAGTGGACAGTTTCCCGAAAGCAACGGACATATCAAAAGTATACCTAATTTAGGTATTTGAAAATTTTATCGAACCTTGGCTAAATATAGACTAGTCACCTATATTTAACCTAGGGACAGTGGAATATAGTCTGACTAACTATATTCGACTTAAAATTTTCAAATACTGAGAATAGTTGTGCTAGGGTTATGTTCAGATTGATTTCCTACTTGAACTCGATAAACCACCCGAATTCTTTAAAACGGGGTAGAGACACGATAGTGTCTTACCACTCAGCGAAATCTTAACACCTTATTTGCACTACCTAATTTCATTCTTGAAAGTTTTCATTTATAAGATAATCTGAACTACTATCTTGGGATAGTTATCAATTCTTCTCTTCATCCCGTAAAAGTACCATCCTGTTTAGGTCCTAAGGATACCATTCCATCATAAACCTTTAAAATCTCTTAAGATTTTCCAAACAAACTCAACATCTATACCTAAGAGTATTAATATTAAGCATACACTACACACTTATGTTCATCAACATATCACATCATTATCTTCACAACCATTACAAACACAAACTCATTAACAGATCTTGATGCACTTTTAAAGCTCAAATCATCCTTAGTTACACCACAAGTACCCTCATCAGCTTTACAAGATTGAATATTCATCTTGTACTTTTGGAACACCAGTGTCATCTCGTAATACACTACCTTGTAACTCACCGGCTAAGTATGAATGTTGTGTTGGGAATTCTTAAGTAGGATGATTTATAATTATTTGAATGGATTGGGATGCCTTTTCATTTAAATAAAGAAATTGTAAATCACCGAAGCTTAAGTTTATATTCCTTTACTTACATTGTTTGGTATGCCTCTCTATGTAAATAAAGAATTATAAACAAGTGAGCTTATTTGTATCCGAAATAACATAAGTATGAAGTCAATAAACACTAGGTACAACAACCGATTACCTACTAGGCTATGATTGCAATTACTATCTCAATTCCTATTAATATTCGATTTCTATATCAATTTCCTTTGATATTCGACTATTACCATACCTTTCCTACATAAAAGTAAGCCTCATCCTACGCCATACACTAAAATGACATATCAAACTGCATCACTGGTAATCCCATACTTTAGTCCTCATAAGTAACCACACCTCTTCATCGACACGACTCCAACATATGACACACATAGAACTTTGGGACGAAGTTCCCCGTAAGGGGTAGACACTGTAACAATTCACAATTTCAGGTTAATTACAATTCCCGAAAAATTTCACTATTCACTTTTACTATTCATTTTTCCCAAAATTTTCCCTAAACTTGATTTTTGTTTCTTGGCCTCGAGTGATAAATCATTTCCATGACAAATTAAAAGTTTGAAATTCATAAGCTCATTTTCGTGAAAGATAATAAGGAATTACACGTTTTAGGGTAAAACGTCATTCAAAAATTCTACGTACAACGAAACTCGACCGCATTAAGTGACCCCGCATCAGAAAAATGTTTGACACACTCATGATTTATTTGAGAATTAATCATGACTGTGAAAAACATGACCAAAATAAGCCTCGGCCGTGAAAAACTGGAATTTTCAGTTTTTAAGCGTTTTTACTCAGCCGTAACCTTAGCCTATACCTGCACCACATTTCTAAGACGATTTGAGTTTTCAACTTATTAGAAAAAGTCAACATATTTTTCCCTCCTCCTTTGACCAAAAATCATTCCTTGATTTTATAAGTCATTCCTTGATTTTTAGGCTTACGGTTTGATGTTTAAAAGACATTTAATACCAACCGACACTAGACTAAGCCCAGTCTAGATATTATAAATCATTTTAAATCATTTTTATCCTATTAGAAAAGTAACATTTTACTTTTCTCAATTTTACGCAATATTCGTACGTTTTACGTATTACGCGTTTTAGAACCGTGTTTCCAGTTTTAGCAGGGTTTTACCACCCCAATGGAACCTACCACTCATTTTATATTTTATTATGGATTATTTTGACAAGTTTAACCATTCTTCCAAGTTTCGTATTTTTACGATACCCGGTTTTACGTTTTGTGGCTTAACCATTTACGGTTAGCATTTTACGGAGCCAAAACTAACTCAATAACTTGGATAATATCCTCAAAAGTCCACACTTGCTCCCCAAGCTTGGCAAACCACCTCTAGGGGGGGGGGATTCACACTTGTGGCTTGATCTTGACCACTGATCCTTAGATCATGACAAGTGTTGAACTTGGTGCCCAAGTTTAGGAAATTTCCTAGTGATTTCCTAACCTCCTCAACTCACTATATAAGCCCCTCCTTCCCCTCTCATTTGTATGCCCCACATCTCACACACCATCCTCTCATCCTTAGCTCATTCTCTTCCAAGTTTCATGCAAGATTCAAGAGCATAACAATACATAAACTCTAGTTTGGTTTTGATTCATCAAACTACTTCCAAACCCTAGAAACTTTGGTGATTTCTCTTGAGTTTAAATCTACTCAAGTCACCTCAACTTTCATCATCTCTCTTTCAAGAATACAAGTGTAGAAAGATTGCTTGAAGTGAAGTGGGTTGAAGCTAAAGTCTATCAAAGTCCTTACCTTACATGCTACTTACCTTTCTTTGTAGAAAGCCAAAGTTGTAAGTAAACTCTAATACACTTCCTTGCTTAAATATCATATTCATGCTATATATTGTCTTGTTTTCATGTCCATGATGTATAAAAATGAGTAAAACAAGTTATTACAAATGATTGTTAACTTATGTTATTTAAACAAGTAAACTAGTGACTTTTATGGAGAACCACGACCAAAATAGTACAACTATGATATTTGACACTTACTTACTGTTAGATAGGACTAAACAAGGAAAACATAGCAATTTGAATCACCCAAAACGAGTACCCGAGTCAAAAGTTATGGCCATAAGAAGTTAGCAAAACCAAAACGCCGAAACTGCCGATACCTACTGTTTTGCATTCTGCCATTTTGAAAGTCACCCTTCTGGTCCGATTCATCAAAAAGTTAAAACACGAAAGTTGTCCGGAACGACGTTTTCATTCAGGCATAAAGAAGCTCGAGCCCTGAAAACGCTTTCCGAGTGATAATTTCTTCAAATTCTTAACAGCCTATTTTTAGACCAAAGTCATTATATAAAGGTTATGGTTTATAAAGACCAAGAGGTCTTATGACCTAGATTAAAGACCACAACCATGGCTAGAGCCAAGGTTGAGTCTCAAGACCATGGAACAATGACCAAAGGTCATGGCAAAGCCATGGCTAAAGACCATATAAACATACCAAGGCGAAAACATGAGCTAACGACCATATAAACTTACCAAGGCGAATACATGAACTAGAGAAGTTGGCGATAACTTAAACATACAACTTGGATCTACTTCATCTAAAGAACCATGAGATATTACAAGAAATTGTCATATAAGTTATAAGAAACTTACCCTAATAACAATCTTCATGTAATCATAAACTTTCCTAAGTTTATTCAAGTACTTGGACATGTAACTTTTCGGACCAAAACTTATATACATATATATTTTATCAACTACTACAATAGTAGGGAGCCTCATGTGAGGAGTTCATTATGTAAGCCGTCGAGATGAGTTGTGGATTTACGAATTAAAGTGTCCTGGCTCCTCGAACGTTTACTACATGACTTCTGAATTATGTCGGCCCGAACGGTAGTAAACGATATATAAACTATACATGTTTCATGAACCATTTCTTTTCATATACCTACACTATACAAAGTACCACATCATGGACTAAGTGCAAGAAACATATATTGGCATGTTTATGTTTCCTTAGACATTATTCCAAACCTAAGTTGCAACAATTATTCTAGGTTGCTCGTAGAAGTTCTTACGGCATATCCATCATTCTCATTATACATCATCCAACTCAAGGTGAGTTCATAGCCCCACTTTCTATTACTTAATTGTTTTACAAACCCTTGGGGGAAATACATGCTATTTTTAACCGAGCACAATGTTTTTAAATTGTATGCTTGCCTGATTGTTTTATTATCACTAAGTACCATCCTTGCCAAACCGAGATCCCTTATTATGAATCATTTAATCACTAGCAACAGTGAGCGCGAATATTGTGAATAGGCCTATTGGGATTGACGAATCCCATTTGTATTGACTAAGTTCAAACAAATGCATTAATATTTGAAACATAGGTATGACGGCAAAGTACCTACCGGGATAACTCCGCCGATTGATATTGGTACCCGTTAACGTTTTGGTGTCATAAGCTTAGTGTTATAATACCTGTTTTGTTTTCCAAACATTGGTGTGAGTCTATAGCTCACACTACCAACATATTGTGTTCAAACATTAAACAAACTCTATGAATATCACTCAACCTTTGTGTTGACCTCTCAAGCATGTATTTCAGGTTCATGACGATCACGGATGGCATGGGAGGGCACGGATATTCAAGAGGGCTATAAATTTTATTATCATTCAAAAACTCATTTAATGTAAATTGTAAACATGGAACCATCTGGGACCTCATTTTGTAATCTCTGATATTTATATAATTTGAATGATAAATCTTTTAAAACGACTCAATTAGAGTTCGTTTTCTATTGTGCCGTCGAGTAACACCCAGTTTGAATTCCGCTGCATCCATGAATTGGGGATGTTACAGATTGGTACCAGAGCCATGGTTATAGAGAAACGGGTCTAATTGAGACCTAAACTATAACTACAATTACAAGCAAAAACATTTTTATACCCTTCCGCTCTTCATGTCTTCCCTCCTCCAGACGATTATGGACTTAGTAAGCATGTTATGCTACACAAACATATTAGTATATTCATATATACCCATTTTGAGCATTTCCCCGTAGATATTTTATGCTACACAAACATGATTGCATATTAATATATGTACCCTAAACATAATTGAGCATTTCCCCGTAAGCATTTTATACTACATGAACATATCAGTATATTGATATATAAACTCAGTTTATTTTCAATCATTTATCTAAACAATGGACTAAACATATCTGCGTATGCCTATTCTAGGGCATTTCGACACAACTACATTCTTCCCATCATGTTCCTACTCCAACATTTTATGTCCAAGATATTGTAACGAATTACGATGGTCTTTTCTATTTCCCGGACATTGTATGACACAATGGTCTTAATCATTTCTCAAATGTTTTGAGTCACACAATGGTCTAATCTACTTCCGAGACATTGTGATTTGTGCAATGGTCTCTGGAATTATTCCACCATCTCATCAATATCATTTCATATGATATCAAAAACCCATCACAACCTAACGATTTCCAAACAAGAAATATGAGATTTCTAAAGGACAAACTAATCCATCATCGACAAAAGCTAAACTTTCTCTACATTCATCAAAATTTTCTTCTGAAACCTTCATTGTTAAAAGTTCGTGATCCTCGCCAAGTATGGACTGTTTTAGAACTACTTAAAACTTTCTTTCCACACGTACCTACCCGTACTATCTTCTATGCAAAGGAATATGAAAACATACGTTACAAGTCTTATATGGCCGGGACTTGCAATTGAAGGGTTTGACATCGCCTTTGTTTAGTGGACAGTTTCCCGAAAGCAACGGACATATCAAAAGTATACCTAATTTAGGTATTTGAAAATTTTATCAAACCTTGGCTAAATATAGACTAGTCACCTATATTTAACCTAGGGACAGTGGAATATAGTCTGACTAACTATATTCGACTTAAAATTTTCAAATACTGAGAATAGTTGTGCTAGGGTTATGTTCAGATTGATTTCCTACTTGAACTCGATAAACCACCCGAATTCTTTAAAACGATCTAGAGACACGATAGTGTCTTACCACTCAGCGAAATCTTAACACCTTATTTGCACTGCCTATTTTCATTCTTGAAAGTTTTCATTTATAAGATAATCCGAACTACTATCTCGGGATAGTTATCAATTCTTCTCTTCATCCCGTAGAAGTACTATCCTGTTTAGGTCATAAGGATACCATTCCATCATAAACCTTTAAAATCTCTTAAGATTTTCAAAACAAACTCAACATCTATACCTAAGAGTATTAATGTTAAGCATACACTACACACTTCTGTTCATCAACATATCACATCATTATCTTCACAACCATTACAAACACAAACTCATTAACAGATCTTAATGCACTTTTAAAGCTCAAATCATCCTTAGTTACACCACAAGTACCCTCATCAACTTTACAAGATTGAATATTCATCTTGTACTTTTGGAACACCAGTGTCATCTCGTAATACACTACCTTGTAACTCACCGGCTAAGTATGAATGTTGTGTTGGGAATTCTTAAGTAGGATGATTTATAATTATTTGAATGGATTGGGATGCCTTTTCATTTAAATAAAGAAATTGTAAATCACCGAAGCTTAAGTTTATATTCCTTTACTTACATTGTTTGGGATGCCTCTCTATGTAAATAAAGAATTATAAACAAGTGAGCTTATTTGTATCCGAAATAACATAAGTATGAAGTCAATAAACACTAGGTACAACAACCGATTACCTACTAGGCTATGATTGCAATTACTATCTCAATTCCTATTAATATTCGATTTCTATATCAATTTCCTTTGATATTCGACTATTACCATACCTTTCCTACATAAAAGTAAGCCTCATCCTACGCCATACACTAAAATGACAAATCAAACTGCATCACTGGTAATCCCAGACTTTAGTCCTCATAAGTAACCACACCTCTTCATCGACATTACTCCAACATATGACATACATAGAACTTTGGGACGAAGTTCCCCGTAAGGGGTAGAGACTGTAACAATTCGCAATTTCAGGTTAATTACTATTCCCGGAAAATTTCACTATTCACTTTTACTATTCATTTTCCCCGAAATTTTCCCTAAACTTGATTTTTGTTTCTTGGCCTCGAGTGATAAATCATTTCCATGACAAATTAAAAGTTTGACATTCATAAGCTCATTTTCGTGAAAGTTAATAAGAAATTACACGTTTTAGGGTAAAACGTCATTCAAAAATTCTACGCACAACGAAACTCGATCGCGTTAAGTGACCCCGCATCAGAAAAATGTTTGACACACTCATGATTTATTTGAGAATTAATCATGACTGTGAAAAATATGACCAAAATAAGCCTCGGCCGTGAAAAACTGGAATTTTCAGTTTTTAAACGTTTTTACTCAGCCGTAACCTTAGCCTATACCTGCACCGCATTTCTAAGACGATTTGAGTTTTCAACTTATTAGAAAAAGTGAACATATTTTTCCCTCCTCCTTTGACCAAAAATCAATCCTTGATTTTATAAGTCATTCCTTGATTTTTAGGCTTACGGTTTGATGTTTAAAAGACATTTAATACCAACCGACACTAGACTGAGCCCAGTCTAGACATTATAAATCATTTTAAATCATTTTTATCCTATTAGAAAAGTAACATTTTACTTTTCTCAATTTTACGCAATATTCGTACGTTTTACGTATTACGCGTTTTAGAACCGTGTTTCCAGTTTTAGCAGGGTTTTACCACCCCAATGGAACCTACCACTCATTTTACATTTTATTATGGAGTATTTTGACAAGTTTAACCATTCTTCCAAGTTTCATATTTTTACGATACCCGGTTTTACGTTTTGTGGCTTAACCATTTACGGTTAGCATTTTACGGAGCCAAAACTAACTCAATAACTTGGATAATATCCTCAAAAGTCCACACTTGCTCCCCAAGCTTGGCAAACCGCCTCTAGGGGGGGGGATTCACACTTGTGGCTTGATCTTGACTATTGGTCCTTAGATCATGACAAGTGTTGAACTTAGTGCCCAAGTTTAGGAAATTTCCTAGTGATTTCCTAACCTCCTCAACTCACTATATAAGCCCCTCCTTCCCCTCTCATTTGTATGCCCCACATCTTACACACCATCCTCTCATCCTTAGATCATTCTCTTCCAAGTTTCATGCAAGATTCAAGAGCATAACAACACATAAACTCTAGTTTGGTTTTGATTCATCAAACTACTTCCAAACCCTAGAAACTTTGGTGATTTCTCTTGAGTTTAAATCTACTCAAGTCATGTCAACTTTCATCATCTCTCTTTCAAGAATACAAGTGTAGAAAGATTGCTTGAAGTGAAGTGGGTTGAAGCTAAAGTCTATCAAAGTCCTTACCTTACATGCTACTTACCTTTCTTTGTAGAAAGCCAAAGTTGTAAGCAAACTCTAATACACTTCCTTGCTTAAATATCATATTCATGCTATTTACATATCATTCATGCTATATATTGTCTTGTTGTCATGTCCATGATGTATAAAAATGAGTAAAACAAGTTATTACAAATGATTGTTAACTTATGTTATTTAAACAAGTAAACTAGTGACTTTTATGGAGAACCACTACCAAAATAGTACAACTATGATATTTGACACTTACTTACTGTTAAAGAGGACTTAACAAGGAAAACATAGCAATTTGAATCACCCAAAACGAGTACCCGAGTCAAAAGTTATGGCCATAAGAAGTTAGCAAAACCAAAACGCCGAAACTGCCGATACCTACTGTTTTGCATTCTGCCATTTTGAAAGTCACCCTTCTGGTCCGATTCATCAAAAAGTTAAAACATGAAAGTTGTCCGGAACGACGTTTTCGTTCAGGAACAAAGAAGCTCGAGCCCTGAAAACGCTTTCCGAGTGATAATTTCTTCAAATTCTTAACAGCCCATTTTTAGACCAAAGTCATTATATAAAGGTTATGGTTTATAAAGACCAAGAGGTCTTATGACCTAGATTCAAGACCACAACCATGGCTAGAGCCAAGGTTGAGTCTCAAGACCATGGAACAATGACCAAAGGTCATGGCAAAGCCATGGCTAAAGACCATATAAACATACCAAGGCGAAAACATGAGCTAACGACCATATAAACTTACCAAGGCGAATACATGAACTAGAGAAGTTGGCGATAACTTAAACATACAACTTGGATCTACTTCATCTAAAGAACCATGAGATATTACAAGAAATTGTCATATAAGTTATAAGAAACTTACCCTAATAACAATCTTCATGTAATCATAAACTTTCCTAAGTTTATTCAAGTACTTGGACATGTAACTTTTCGGACCAAAACTTATATACATATATATTTTATCAACTACTACAATAGTAGGGGGCCTCATGTGAGGAGTTCATTATGTAAGCCGTCGAGATGAGTTGTGGATTTACGAATTAATGTGTCCTGGCTCCTCGAACGTTTACTACATGACTTCTGAATTATGTCGGCCCGAACGGTAGTAAACGATATATAAACTATACATGTTTCATGAACCATTTCTTTTCATATACTTACACTATACAAAGTACCACATCATGGACTAAGTGCAAGACACATATATTGGCATGTTTATGTTTCCGTAGACATTATTCCAAACCTAAGTTGCAATAATTATTCTAGGTTGCTCGTAGAAGTTCTTACGGCATATCCATCATTCTCATTATACATCATCCAACTCAAGGTGAGTTCAAAGCCCCACTTTCTATTACTTAATTGTTTTACAAACCCTTGGGGGAAATACATGCTATTTTTAACCGAGCACAATGTTTTTAAATTGTATGCTTGCCTGATTGTTTTATTATCACTAAGTACCATCCTTGCCAAACCGAGATCCCTTATTATGAACCATTTAATCACTAGCAATAGTGAGCGCGGATATTGTGAATAGGCCTATTGGGATTGAAGAATCCCATTTGTATTGACTAAGTTCAAACAAATGCATTAATATTTGAAACATAGGTATGACGGCAAAGTACCTACCGGGATAACTCCGCCGATTGATATTGGTACCCGTTAACGTTTTGGTGTCATAAGCTTAGTGTTATAATACCTGTTTTGTTTTCCAAACATTGGTGTGAGTCTATAGCTCACACTACCAACATATTGTGTTCAAACATTAAACAAACTCTATGAATATCACTCAACATTTGTATTGACCTCTCAAGCATGTATTTCAGGTTCATGACGATCAAGGATGGCATGGGAGGGCACGGATATTCAAGAGGGCTATAAATTTTATTATCATTCAAAAACTCATTTAATGTAAATTGTAAACATGGAACCATCTGGGACCTCATTTTGTAATCTCTGATATTTATATAATTTGAATGATAAATCTTTTAAAACGACTCAATTAGAGTTCATTTTCTATTATTGTGACTATTGTGCAGTCGAGTAACACCCAGTTTGAATTCTGCTGCATCCATGAATTGGGGGTGTTACACTCGGCAGCGGCGCCAAATATTGACTCGCCTCAAACAGTCAACTAAGTTTACCAGGTGATGGTCAACAAGTCAAACATCTCAGACAAATGCTTCCGTGAAATACAGTGTTTTCCCGGGTCGTAATGTCCCAACGAGGTGTGCGATGGTTTATTAAAAACGAATCTGTGATCGAGTGAATATGAACAGGGATATGAATAAGTGTGAGTGTGAGTGATTACACTAGGGTTTTATAAAACAAAATAACTTAGATAAACTATTTTAACGATTACGTGAAAGCTAGGTATTTAAAAACGTTTAATAACTAAAAACACGTACGTTTAATTTAATTCTACGTAAACGTATGAAACAAAAACGGTTTTAACTAAAGTAGTAATTTGCAAACCTTAGGGGCTTAAATGCAAATTAAATAAACTTAAAATATTTATTTTATAATTACTAATTATTTAATTAATTATTATTATTTAATAACTATTATTAATTATCTAATAATTCACTAATAATTAAGAAAATGTGAAATAAGTCTAGAAAATTAAAATTAAAATTTCTAAAAGTCTAAAATATTATAAAACTTATTTTAAAAATAAAATTATATTTTTCACACTATTATTCTAATTATTATTAATTATTAACTATTTAATTATTAATTAACTATTTATATGATTTAAATTATTATAAATACCAAAAAGACTTAGATAATTAACAAGATTTTTATAAATCTAATTAACCATCACAGGAATCCTAAAAAATTATAAAAAATTTATTTTATATATTTTTAAACTAGTTTACTAATTATTATTCTATTTACTAATTAATTACCAATTAAACTATTTAAATTATCAAAACTAGTAAATGAACAGTAAAAATTCTAGAAAAATTACTACAATTATATTATGACTTATAAAAGCTAGGAAAAATGTAAAAACTAGGTGTTACCTTATAAAAATTAATTATGCTATTTATAACTTATTTATTGATTAATTACTAATAAAACTATTTTTAATTCTAATAAATACTAAATTACAAAATAAAAATCTACGAAAATTATTAAAAATACTTTAATATAAAAGGAAATTAATAAAAATATAAAAACACAACTTACTTAATAAAAATCTGAAAATGAAAATTAAAATTAAATTGTCTTAAATAGAAACTATCACTTATTTTTATATTGTTTTTTTCTTGAATTTTCTTTTACAAATCTATTTTATAGCTAAATATAACTAACTTTTGTAAGAACACTATTTTTATAACTTAAAAATAAGCTAGTTATAAGCTAATAACCCTAACAGTTGACTTATGTTGACTGAAAATGGAATTAAGCTCATAAGAGCTTATGTGGGACCCACTATGGTAAAATCTAATTCAGCTAAGATAAGTAAACAAATATAAGCTAGAAAAAACACTAGTGGTACACTGAATAAGCCAATAAGCCACAATAAGCTTTTGCTTATTGGTTTTCTGAGACAGATTAGGGGACAAAGTTCAAGGCTGAATTCAGGTGGGGTCCACTTGGTCCTAGGTCAAACCAAGGGTCAAAGAGGGAAGCCTGGTAGGAGGGGGTTCAAAGGAACCAAGTATGACAAGTGGGGCCCACTGAGGTGGTCACAAATCACCACCAAAGTGGTGGTGATGGACTGCAAACTGTTGGTGCAGGGCAGGGGTGTTCCCTGCAAGTGATTTTGAGGTTGAGTGGGGCCCAGGGAAAAAATCCCAAAAATGTAACAACTAATGGAAACTGAAATAGAGGTGGGAGACTATAATCCCAAGGAATTTCAGAACCTAGAACCTAATACACAAATCAACAAAAATCCCACAAGATTTGAGATTCTCTGAGATGAGAAAAGATTGACTTTTGATATAAACCTAAGATTTGACTTTATTTAACTTCTAATCACTACTACTGTTGATGCATAATCTGGCGCGAACTTATTCAACGACTCTCCTTGGGCCGTTAGTCGTCTTCATAAGCCCTAAGTAGACCTGTACAACAAAGAGAACCCGTTAGGAGTGGACCCGAGGCCGTAGCCCCGGGATCCACCTCCGACGGTCAAGTTAGTATGTGATGCGCGGAGCATATAATAGCTATTAGGTTTAGGATAACCTGTTATATTCTATTCTGATCATGAATGGAACCCCAGCCATGTATTTATAGGATATGGATTAGGGTTAACGCGTAGAGTGGGCCGCTGGCTACCCGGGCCTGACCCATTCCAGGCCCAGTCCGGACCATACGTCCATAAAGTGCGTAAAGTGGGCCGCTGGCTACCCGGGCCTGACCCATTCCTGGCCCAGTCCGGACCATACGTCCACAAGCCCCCGAGTTTAGTATGACATAGCGCACGGCTATGTTATGCTAAACTTAAGTTCTGTTTATGGCTGCGTAGGCTCAATCAACCAAATGCGACGGTGCGCACTGGGTTTATATGCGCGTAAGGGACGAATCATACTGCGCAGTCCATATGCGACAGTGCGCACTGGGATTGCGATTGTGATTGTCTCACAATGGTAAAGGTGTCCGTGGCAAAGGTGGATTCCTATGCTGTATCCTGGGTAAGGACGTACCTTTTATACCAGTAGCGATGCAACATGGTGCGACAGAAGACGTGCTTCTGTGGCAGAAGTGCGCGTTGTCCGCGACAAGGATGTGCGTTGTCCGCAACAAAGATGTGCGCAGTGCACAACAAAAGTGTGCGCAGTGCGCAGAGGTACGCGTTGTTTGCGCGTCTTTACAACCGATAGAGGACGTCTCCCCTGCGGCAAGATGGTGCGAATATTTAAATTCGTCTTTGTACCGGGCCTGCAGTACCTCTTACGTACGATCTGCTTCCAAATATACCTGCGTGACGCGTGCGCCAACAGTGGTATTATATACCCTGGTAGCCCCCCAAGTTTGATGGTGCTACTCGTGTAGGAGCATTAAACTTAGTTATCCTGAAAAACACTTAATGCAAATATTAAAAGTATATGCCGCGAATTGCGACTTATAAAACTTAATGAAGTAAAAGATGAGCGCGTAGCAAAAATATAGCACATAGCATATATAAGTAATATATAAAAGAAGTAGTAGTGCGAATTACACCTATCGTAAGGTTTTATAAACTACATAAAAGAAGTAGCGCGTAGCTAATAATAAAAATAATGCGCGCATGGCGTTTAATTGATTTTTCTTTATTATTATGATAATAAAAATAATGGCGCGGATGGATGTACCATAACCGCAACTAATAGTTTTATCGTGCACGCACAGACGCAGATAGATTTATCGTGACCGCATGGACTCTAACGTTTTGTGGATGATCGCAGTTGACCACGGCTTTCGTCCAATGCCTGTATGTAACAGTGACAAAGCGCTCATGGCGAGTGACTAGCATCGTGGTGCCTGTACGTGACAGTGCGCGTATGTTGCCAATCTGCGAAGATTACCGAACGTATGGTCGAACGCGGGTAGATTTATCGCGACTGCGCTGTTTCGCGGCTAAAAGATAAAATAAGTCCGATCGTGCGGACTTAATGCGCTCGTAGCGATAGATAAAAGCATGTTTATCAAGGTAAAGGATTTATGTAAAACCTTTTGAATATTTAAAAGATATCAAATCTTGTCGATTTAAAAGATATTTTTGTATTTAGTAGATACGTAACAAAAGATATATGAAAGTAAAAGATGATGAATATCTTGTTAGCGCTTTTAACGGTTGAAAAAGTCAACGTAAATCCAAAACAAGTTTTACTGTAGCGTGATTGGACCAAAGAAACGAAAACAGTACGCATGGTACTTTTTGTTTTTTATTTGCGCTGCATATTTATAATGGATAATATGCCAAATTTTGCGTTTGAAAGGTCAACGCGAATTGAAGTTTAATCGGAAAATAATATTGTATATTACTTTAACGTGATGGTTTTCAACTTGTTGTATATGTTTGACCAAGAATTGCTAGTAATATAATTAAAGTTACCGCATACAAGGCAACGATGGTTGTATATCGATGCGACGATGGTCGCGTTCTAGTCCGGTGAGAGCACGACACTTGTCGTAGCCAGGTCCCACGGATGGCGCCAACTTGTTGATGCATAATCTGGCGCGGACTTATTCAACGACTCTCCTTGGGCCGTTAGTCGTCTTCATAAGCCCTAAGTAGACCTGTACAACAAAGAGAACCCGTTAGGAGTGGACCCAAGGCCGTAGCCCCGGGATCCACCTCCGACGGTCAAGTTAGTATGTGATGCGCGGAGCATATAATAGCTATTAGGTTTAGGATAACCTGTTATATTCTATTCTGATCATGAATGGAACCCCAGCCATGTATTTATAGGATACGGATTAGGGTTAACGCGTAGAGTGGGCCGCTGGCTACCCGGGCCTGACCCATTCCTGGCCCAGTCCGGACCATACGTCCATAAAGTGCGTAAAGTGGGCCGCTGGCTACCCGGGCCTGACCCATTCCTGGCCCAGTCCGGACCATACGTCCACAACTACTGATTTAATAAGTTGTTATAAGTGATTATTAGACTGAATTAAGCTCTATAACTGACTTGTGTAATGGTATGATGAGGTTTGAGATCAAAATACCTCAACAGTTATCTGTGGTAAGGATTGTGAGGTGATTTTGACTTTGAAAGCTATGACCTACTGGTTTTATGTTATAACTGTACTAGTTTACTACTAAGGATGATGGCTGAGTAAATTTTAACTTATGAGAATCACAAGGACACAGTGAAACATGTAAATCCAAACACCCCTTTAAGACTATTTTTACACTAAAACTTTTAATTATTAAACTACAACTATGATTTTAAAACTTGAAACAGATTAAGTAAAGTTAATTAAAGCTATTTGAACTAATTTTACACTACAAAAACATTAAAAACTAATAAAGCAAAAAATTGAAGATTTGCTTACAAATGAAGACAATCTGAGAAACACAGAACCATGAACAAGTAACCAACCTATCACCTCCTAAAAGGTTCTAAACCAGGAACCATCCATTTTCCATCATGCTCAGCTTCTATACTTCCTCAAGCACTAATTTTTTTATTTTTTCTTTATTTATTGGAATTTTGGTATTTTTCTATTTATAAAGTGAAACTGATAATTATGGTTTCTAACAGCTTATCTAAGCTTTGTCAAAGCTTAAATGAACTAAGAGAAACTTTTTATAATCAACTACAACCAAGATCAAGTATCTTGAGAATTATTTGAAATTTGAAAGATGCAATACTGAGATATGAACTGAAAACTTGAAATTGAGATTAAATAAAATTTAAATTACATTAATATAACAGAATACAAGCTTTTTAATTCAAAGATTACAACTAGATTGGCTTCTATACTAACTACGATTAAACTACTCCTACAATACACTAATACTCTTTATCTCTGCTTCCTTGCTTCTTTATAATGACTTCTAAGGCTTTGTGGGACCCACTGTGTCATTTCCCACCACATTTATGCCCTTGATATTGTTTGTTTGATCATAGCCGTTTAAAACGCTTTTTCGTGCCAAAAGTCGTGGGGCAACTGTGGATTGCGTGGAGAGGTTTTCAAGGGCATTAAATGCGGCTTGGGAGCTTGTGGATGTGGAGGGATTGCGTGGAGAGGTAGAGGTAGCAAGTTGGGGTGAAACAGGTGAGGTGGAAATGGTGGTATTGGCTTGTGAGGGAAGGTGAACAGTAACCATGGTTTGCCGATTTTATTTATTTAAACAAAAGGGTGGTATGGGCCTGTGGATCTTGGGCTTGGGTTTTAAATAAAAAGGGTGGGCTGAGGTTTGTGTGGTATGGATTTGTTTTTGGGCATTTATAATAACATAGGGTCTGTTTGGTTTAGAAATTACACAAGGACCAATTTTGTAATTTGGTAAATATTGAGGGGCTAGTTTTGTAAATTTTTCCAAAGTTGATCAAGGGACCAAACTTGCCATATCTCAATAGTACAAGGTCCTATTTGTAATTTTTTCATTTTAATATATTCAGGGACCTTTTCTGTCAATTCACCAAACTTCAGGGACCAATTATGCAATTTCTCCAAACTTCACACCAAGGACCATTCCTGCAAAAGATTAATAATACAAGGACTAAAATTGATTTTCTCAAAGTTTTTAACATCCCAGGGACCATTTATGTCAATTTCCAAAGTATAGGGACTAAACTTGTAATTTTGTGAAACTTTGCACCAAAGGACTAAATATGTAACTTTGTGATTAAAAAGGACCTTTGATGACTTTTTCAAGTTTTTAGAATAACCAGGGACTAGTTTTGACAACTTTTGAAACTTGAGGGACTGAAACTGCCAATTATGCAAACTTTGTACGTTTTTCATTTGTTTTTGATTATTTTGCATTTGAAACATATAAAACATACTTCTAAGATATTTTAAGTATTTTGATGTGTTGGGATCATACTTTTGTATTTTAGTCAAGTCTCGGTCATTACCTTTTGTAATAGGTTGCTTAGTTATTTATCTCATTATGTTTTATGTTACAAGGCTTATGTACTAAAGCCCATGGGCTTGAAAGCCCACGTCCAAAAGAAAGGAGGGAGGAAGGGAGTGTTGCCCTACTCCTCCTCCTATAAATACTAAGCTTATGTAACTCTTTTAATTGTTGGTTATTTGATTATCTTAAGGAAACTCTTGTTCTTTCACTTTTCATATTTCTCATAATCAACCATCTCTCATTCTCATCTCATTTCTATCAATATCATACTTGTGTTTACATAAATGGTGACCTAACAAGTGGTATCATTCGCCTAATAGAGATTGAAGTGTACTTTCTATTGTTAACGTGGGTTTTGGTGCTTGTTCTTTATCTTTTTGCATTTTTCTTTGTTTCTTTCACTCAAATTTTGAAGCTTGGACAAGTTTCAAGGTTGATATAGTGATTTGAAGCTTAGTTTTTGCATAAAGTGGTGATTTTTAAGGTTTTTTAAGGTTTTATAGCTTCTTTGATATTGGAAAACTAGTTTTTGGTAGCAAAATCTTCAATAGTTAGTGTTTTCTAAGTATTGGTGAAGTTATTTGATCAAAAGTACCTTATTTCTAAGCATTTTTTCTTCAAAAATTTGAGATTTTTCAAGTTTCTGACCTGTTTACGCGTAACTTAAGTGAATAGTACGATTCTAAAGCTGTCAACAGTACTTTTTGTCCTTCTACGAGTAACTTTTGGCTTAAAACCCTTTTCTTACGAGTAACTTAGGTCAAAACCCTGTTCTTACGAGTAACTTTGGTCTTCTACGCCTAAAACCTACGAGTAAGTCAATTTCTACGAGTAAGTTGTGATTCCTACGAGTAAGATCCTACGCTGAAGTTACTTCCTACGCATAAGGTGCCCTTTCTACGCATAAGATCAATCCTACGCCTAAGAGTTATTCTTACGCGTAAGTTTCAGAATCTACGCTTAACTTTTATCAAAGGTCTTCTCCTTGTGTTACGTGACTCAGTACTTCCCTAGCTTGGATAAGTTAGTGGAATACTTCGACTTCGGATATCTTTCAAGCTTGGATAAGTTTGGAAGATTTGTTTGGTTGTTTAACCTTACGCATAAGTCTAAACTTACGCATAAGCCAAAGCTTACGCGTAAAGAGAAAACTTACGCATAAACTCTTTGTTTAAGCCTAAACTACTCTTTACGCTTAACCTAAAAGTTTACGCGTAAGATTTCAACTTACCCCAGGGATTTTGAACTTAACCAAAGGAACGTGCATTTCAATCTTCTACAAAGATCCATTTCTACACAAGTGTTCAAAGATGTCTCAACCACCACATTACTACTTCTCAAATCCTCAGCAACAACATCAGCAGTATCAGCAACAACAATACCATCAGCAACAATCATATCAACAACCTTCACAGTCACACTTTCAACAACAACCGTTTAATCAACAACCACAATATCTCATGATGCAACAACATCAAATCATTCCTCAACAACAACCATATCAAATGTCCCAACAAAACACTCAGTATTCCTCCAAACAACCTCACTGGTTTGACAGAATGTGTGAAGTTATTACAACTCAACAATCCCGACATGAGGCAGGATCACTTGAAACACCTCCAATGCTAACACCTGGGAACTATGTTCAATGGTCAAGTCGATTCTTACGATTTCTTGAACTAAATAAACCTCATGGGAAATTCTTGAAACAAGTGATACTTGAAGGACCATTTGAGTGGCCAACAAGATTTGACACTGTTGATCCAAATGCTGATCCTCCACGTCCTCCTGGTGATAGACCTCTTCCAGAATCTGCACTCACAGAAGAATAGAAATTACATCGTGAAGCTGATGAGTACGCAATGGCTTATATACTTCAAGGAATACCTAATCCAATTTATCGAAGTGTCGATGCTCAGAAAACAGCCAAAGCTATGTGGGAACATGTTCATCTCCTTATGGAAGGCACTCAATTGAACAAAGATGATATGGAATCCAAACTCTACATGGAATACACAGACATCACAATTGAACCAGGAGAGTCACTTGAATCCTACTATCATCGTTTCACAAACGTGGTCAATGATCTGGAACGTCACAAAATCACAGTACCGAGGATAGCAGTGAACTCCAAATTCGTCGGTAGTCTTGGTCCAGATTGGCATAAATATGTGACATTTGTTCGTCAAACCCAAAATCTTCATGATGCTCCATATGGTTTGTTGTATGATTTTCTGAAACACCATGAACCTGAAGTTGAAAAAGATCGAGCTCTACGAGGAGGATACACACCAACACCAACACCAAATTCTTTGGCTCTCGTAGCTCAATCTCCCTATGCTCCACCACCAATGTCGAATCATGCATATGTTCAAGAGCAGAACTACTTCAGTTATCCACAGTCTTCTACCTCGAACCAAATGGTCCCTTATGATTCATCTCCACAGAATACTTCTACTCAACTTGTTCCAATGAACAACAATGATGCAGTGTATTATTCCAATTCCACTGAAGATGACGATGATGACTTTAATACTTTGAATCAGGGACTTGCTCTTATTGCTCGTGCTTTCAGCAAATTCTCCAACAAAACAAACAACCGTCAACGTTCGTCTTCTAACACAAGGAATCAAGCTGTTGTCAATGATGGAAGAGTGGAAATTCAGAATCGTAACTATGGTAGATCTGGTTCAGGAAGTTCTTCAGGAAATTTTGGGAATGGTTAGAGGTTTAATAACAATGGGGGGTTCAGGAACAACTCAGGGTCTTCTCAGCAAAGGTCTGAACCGGTTGCAACTAGGAACTCCAACTCAGGGAATGCAGTATGGTGCTATAATTGTAATGAACAAGGGCATATAGCGACAGCATGTCCCAAACCGAGAACTCAGGGCAGTAAGTTTCACAAGCAGGCATTACTCATGGCTCTTCAAGATGAAAAAGATGGACATTTCCCTGAACAAGATAACAACTTCATGGCAAATGTGTACAATGATGATGACATGGAAGATCTGGAAGCCAATGCAGCTGTGATGCTTATGGCCAACATGCAGGAACTTCAGTTTAATGATTCAGGTCCAGTGTATGACACTGACGGCTTGTCTCAGGTACATGACCAAAAAGCATGCCTAATACATGAAATAGCCTCACCCTCTGCTTCTAAATCAGATATGGCGCAAGTTGTTCCATCTACATCATCTTCAGCTTCTCAAACAGATGAACAAATAAGCACAGTTGTCATATTTGATGATGACACAATTGTTTCATTTGATGATCCTATTGAGAATGATAAACATGATCATATAGAACAACATGAACCATCATTTGATCCAGACCCTGACCTAATATTGTTATCTAAACAACTGGATGCACAACAACTGCAAATCATAAAATGCAAGAGAAAAACAAAGTTTTAAAAGAGAAAAATGCGTCACTTGCAAGAGATATTGAGTGTTATAAAATTCAGCTTTCAAATCAGGAAGACAAGATTAAACAGGCAAAAAGTTTTGAAAAAGCTTTTCAAGATTCTTACAACAAAGAACAAGATCTTCAACGCAAAATGCAAGATTTAATTGAGTCAAACAGAAAGTTGATTTCGAAACTCGAAAGTGAAAAGTGTGAATTGAAAATGCAAGTTGAACGTCTTCAAACAGTACTTTCAAAAACAGAAACAGAATTGTCAAGTTGTAAAAAGGATTTTTGTGAACATAAAATACGAAAAAGGAAGTATATAGATGACTTACTCGGTGATATTGTTGATCTTGAAAAACAACTCAAAGAATTTCGTAACATTGTTTACAAACACGGGAACTCTGTCACAACAATTCAGAAATTTACTTTAAAACCGAGACCCAATAAAGGATTTGCACTTGGCGATTACAATTCAATGTTTCTTCACACGGCATTCAAAGAAATTCCAAAAATTTACAGTATGGACCATTTGCTTGATAATACGATTGTGCGTGCTGTTGTTTTTGATACTGAGGAAGAAGAAGAACTTGAAGACGAGAGTCGATCTAAAATGAGTTACGTTCAATATTGGACACCATATGATTATTCAAAAGCTCCTCACATTTCTTAATCTTTTGTTACTCAAAAGGAATTACCTGAGAAATCATGGTTTGTCGAAGAGTCATATGTTTCATCCTCTAATGCGGCCCCTGTCCAAACTGTAGCACAAATAAATGGTCCTTTACCATCATCCGGTGAACTTACACCTTTACCAAAAAGTTGTCGTGTCTTAAATTATTTCAAAACTTTTATGGAAGACATCGAAATTTTGGAGGAAACAATTGAACGCAATTCTGAAATAAAAATTGAAACTTTTCAATCCGCTTACGAGCGAGAAAAGAGAGATATTTTTCAAAAACAAATGTTGCCAATTGTCAAACACCTCCGTCTCTGTGCTACACGTTGGGATTAGGAACTTCAAAACGAGGTCAAAAATATGATAAACGTTTTCAACTCTACTGAAAATGAGATTTTGGTTCAAAAGCAAAGAAATCGAATCTTAAAGAATGATGCTAATCGACTCTTGGAACAAGTTCTCAATGCTGATATTTTGTCTGTTATCATGAATGATCTCTATAAATCTGGTACTTCTATGCTTATGGATGATCTTTGTGTTGAGAATAACTTGTTGAATGTGGAAATTGAGACACTCAAACAGGATAATGATAAGTTGAGAATTACAAATGATGATGTGACAAAACAGTTTTCAAAAGAAATTTGTCTACTCAAACAAAGGCTTGAATGGTGTCAAGCTCAAAGTATTGAAAGGGAATTGAAACTTCAAAATCAAAATATTTCAAACTCTTGTCAACTTTGCAAAAACAATGAGTCTTTCAAAAGTCTGTGTCTCAAATACGAGAAAGAAATTGCGGATTTAAAAATTGAAAACGCCGAATGGCAAAAAAACCGCGATGACATCAAATATTGCAATGGTTTACTTGAGTCAGAAATTCAGGATAAAAATCACATCATCGTCGATTTGAAAGAGAAAATTAAGCTACTTCAAAAAGGAAAGATGGTTGACACCACAGTGATAGCACCAGGATTGTATCAATTAGACAGAACTGCTAAAGGAAACGTTGTTCAAAATACTAATGTTGATAACTCCACTTCTACAGGACTAGTCTCCACTAATAGCGTTAGCAGACCCAAGCGTAAAAGTAAAAGGAAGAATAGGCTCTGGCAACGTAAAAGAGGATCACTAGAAGCTCAAGAAGTAGAAGATCAACTTAGGAATTTGAATAAAACTCATGTTGCATCAGATTTAGATTCTAATCTGGCAAATTGTAATCAAAATCTAAATGTAACGAATGATGAACCTTTGAATGTTTTGAATATTAATGCATCTTGTGTGTTTTGTCATAAAAGCGTATCATCTGGTGATCATACAAAATGTATAGCTAATTCTCTACTTAATCGTCATAAGAAACGTAGGACACGCATTCCTTTTAGGCCCACTACTGCTTCTAAGTCTATCTTAGGAAAGCCGTCTTCTACGGTTTCTAATGAAGTTGAAGTTACCCCAATAAGTGCAGAGAACAAATCTAGGAATCAGCCAACCACTAGTGAATTCACCATTAAGAAAGCTCGAACTAGTTGGAATTGGCAACGTTGGTTACAACACAAACCAGACTTTAAATGGATTCCTAAATTGTTGAATACATGTGCTTCTAACCAACAGGAACCCGCAGTTTCTTTGGGTTCCACCCTTACTTCTGTTCCATCCGTGTCTTCTTCTTGTGATGCAGGTGGTACAGATTGTTCTCTGGATTGTTGATAGCGGATGCACCCGACATATGACAGGCAATCTCAAACTGTTACACAACTTTGTCTCAAAGTTCATTGGTACTGTCAGATTCGGGAATGATCATTACGCTCTAATCATGGGATATGGTGACTATATCAGTGGGAACATTGAAATCAGTCGTGTTTATTATGTGGAAGGCCTTGGACACAACCTTTTCTCTGTTGGTAAATTTTGTGATGGGGATCTAGAAGTTGCATTTCGTGAGAAAACTTGCTTTGTTCGTGACTTACAAGGAAACGATCTAATGTCTGGCTCACGTGGCTCCAATCTTTATAAAATATCAATGTCAGATATGATTGCAACATCTCCGATATGTCTTCTCTCCAAAGCGGAATCGACTAAATCTTGGTTATGGCACAAACGTCTTTGGCACTTGAATTTCAAAACTATGACTGACCTTGCTCGTTATAAACTTGTTGATGGATTTCCAAGATTCCGTTTTACCAAAGATCACTTATGTCCAGCCTGTGAACAAGGAAAAAGTACTCGTGCTCATTTTCCTAATAAACCTGAGCATAGTATGAATCATGTGTTACAACTGCTTCATGTGGATTTGTGTGGACCGATGCGTGTTCAAAGTATCAACGGTAAACGCTACATTCTTGTAACTGTGGATGATTACTCCAGATGGACTTGGGTTTATTTCTTACAAAGTAAAGATCAGGCTCCTTCAATGATCATCACCTTTCTCACTAAAATTCAAGTTCAGTTACGTAACACGGTCCGAATAGTCAGAACTGACAATGGAACTGAATTTAAGAATCAGACACTTCGGTCATATTTTGAGAAAGTGGGAATTGAGCATCAAACATCTATTCCTAGAAGCCCAAAACAGAATGGAGTTGTTGAAAGACGCAACTGGACGTTAGTGGAAGCTGCTAGAACTATGTTGATTAATGCTCAATTACCGGATTACTTATGGGCGGAAGCTGTTTCAACCGCATGTTATACACAAAACCGTTGCATGATCACTAAACGCCATCGCAAAACACCTTATCAAATTGTTCACAAGAGAAAACCGAACATCGATTATTTTCATGTATTTGGAGCACTTTGTTATCCGAAAAATGATCGTGATGATTTAGGTAAACTTAAAGCAAAGGCTGACATCGGAGTGTTCGTTGGATACTGTGAAAATTCTAAAGGTTTTCGGATATGGAATCGTCGAACAAGAGAAATTCAAGAAACCATTCACGCTAACTTTGATGAACTCACACAAATGGCTTCTGAGCAACACAGCTTAGGACCCGAATTCAACCGTCTTAACTCTCCGGAATCTTCGGCTGAACCATTGCCACTCAACCGCAAAGAATTAGAAACCTTGTTTGCTCCACTATTTGATGACACAATTGAATACCGTCCTACTGAGGTCTCACCTAATTCCGCTGCTCAACCTGAAAACATTCCAGTACCAGACTCACCTCAACAAACAACTACAAGTGTTGAGAAAGACGGTCCTCCAATTGTATCACCATCTACAGCAGAACAAACTGTTTCTAACTCCCGCCATTCAGCTGAAGATCCCACACCACAATCAGTTCCACAACCTGCAGAGCATGATCCTGATGCGTTCTTTAACCCGTTTGCACCGGCTCCTACAGTTCCTGATATAGCTGAGTCGTCAACACGCAATTTGGATCCTGCTAACATGCGAGATACTTATCAACTACACCCTTCAACACACAAATGGACTCGAGACCATCCACTAGTTCATATTATTGGCCATCCAGATGCACCTGTTATGACAAGACAAAGACTTCACACGGATGGAGAAACTTGTATCTATGCACTCACAGCTTGTCACGAAGAACCTAAAAACATTAAAGAAGCAATGACTTATGACAACTGGGTTGAATCTATGCAAGAGGAATTTCAGCAATTCATAAGATTAGAAGTCTGGGAATTAGTTGAAAGACCTGACGGAGTCTTTGTCATCGGGTTAAAATGGATATGGAAGAATAAGCTAGATGCTGAAGGAACTGTCATACGTAACAAATCACGCCTGGTAGAAAAGGATACTCTCAACTAGAAGGACTTGATTTTGCTGAATCCTTTGCTCCAGTGGCTAGACATGAAGCTGTTCGGATCTTTTTGGCCTATGCTGCACACAGGAACATGGTTGTTTACCAAATGGATGTGAAAACCGCATTTCTTAATGGAGAACTCCGTGAAGAGGTGTATGTGAGCCAACCTGACGGCTTCGTTGATCCTGAGCATCCTAATCACGTTTACCGACTCAAAAAGGCACTCTACAGACTTAAGCAAGCCCCACGGGCGTGGTATGACAAACTGTCCACTTTCTTGCTGGCCAATAAATTTTCTAAAGGATCGGTGGATCCAACACTATTTACAAAAACCTACGGGGAGGACTTACTTGTTGTTCAAATATATGTCGATGACATTATTTTTGCCTCAACAAAAAGAAGTTACTCTAATGATTTTGCAAAATTAATGAAAGATAATTTTGAAATGTCCATGATGGGTGAACTTTCGTTCTTTCTAGGACTACAAGTTCATCAATCACCCCGTGGAATTTTTATAAATCAGTCCAAATATGCTCTTGAAATATTAAAGAAACATGGAATGATGAGTTGTGATACTTATAATACACCAATGGGCTATACCACAAAACTAGATGCTGATTTACATGGGACTCCAGTTGACCCTACCAAATACCGAAGTATGATTGGGTCCCTCATGTATCTGACAGCTAGTAGACCTGATATAGTATTTGCTGTCTACATGTGCTCTCGTTATCAGTCCAAACCAACTAAAAAACACCTCAGTGAGGTCAAAAGAATCCTTCGATACATAAAGGGAACCATTAACTTGGGAATCTGGTATCCGAAGGATTCTGGTTTTGAACTAATTGCTTTTTCAGATGCTGACCATGCAGGATATTTAGACACACGCAAAAGTACATCTGGTGGATTACAATTTCTCGGAGACAAACTTGTGTCATGGCAATCAAAGAATCAGGACTGCACATCACTGTCGTCTACAGAATCTGAATATGTAGCCATGTCTGCTTGTTGTGCTCAAGTCATTTGGATGAGATCACAACTTAAGGATTATGGCTACCTATTCAACAAGATTCCTATCTACTGTGATTCCAAAAGTGCAATTGCTATCTCCTGCAACACAGTACATCATTGCAAATCCAAACACATCGATCTCCGATATCACTTCATCAAAGAGCATGCGGAAAAGGGTACCGTTGAACTTTATTTTGTTGGGACTGAGTACCAATTGGCGGACTTACTTACCAAATCCTTAGCACCATCAAGGTTTGCTAGTCTAGTTCACCAAATTGGTATGCGATGTTTGACTCCAGAGGATCTGGAAAAGTTTTTAAAACACAATTGATCGTCAAACATCAAAATTATCTTTGTATATATCTTTTCAAAAACAAAATACAAAACTATAAAACCAATCAAAAACACAAAAAGATTTTGGTTCTTTTTTTTTATAAAAAAAAAATGCAAGTATATACCACCTCTTTCAACACTATTTTATAAAATGTCCTCAATTATTTAAAACAAGTGTTGAGGGGGAGGAAAAGTAATTTTTCAAATTTCTCAAAAATATATTAACTTATATACTTGCATTTTACCAATATATAATACGTTTTTAAAGTGATGCTTCAAAAGTGTTTCGGGTTACTCTCCTTGACCAATATAATAAATTTTCAGTATTTTTGACTATGGTCTAAGGTCGAGGGGGAGTACAACAAGTTGTTCTTGTCATAACGTGGTGTTATTAACGTATGTTAATTGAGATAATGTGTTTGGGCATTAGGTTTGCATGAAACTTGAGGTTAAGGGACTAAATATGTCAATTTGTGTAAATAGATTTACCACTAGTCAAAACTAAATTTGACCATGCATTCAATTCACTGACATTCATATTTACTACCCTCACCTACACGATCAACGACTCACAATCATCTGATAAATCCGTGCATCAATCTTCGAATCTGTAAGTGTCAAACGTTGTTGATCATGTTTTTAAACAATGGTTTTAAATTTCATAACAATCCAACGGCTTAATTTGTCATAATCAATCAATTAGATCTAGGGTTATGCGTAAATCATGAACCCAGATTTTTTATGTGTTTGAGGTTAAATTGGTTGATGGGAAATGGTCTTTAGATGTTAGTAACTATGTATCCAACCTTTAAACTCACCCAGAAACATCAATTGATCGATTTGTGTATTAGGGTTCATACGATGGATTTAGGGGTTCTTGATTTTGTGCATTTAGATTGAAATTGGTGATGGGGATAGTATTCTTGTATGCCTAGGATCATGCTACTATGGTTTAATTGTTTCAGAAACGTGTATTGTTCATGATTCATAGTTTTAAGGGTTCGAACACAAGCAGCTTTGATCTTGTGTTTCTGTGGACAATTATTGTTAAAATTTGGACCAGATGATCCTTAGGATGTTATAATCACTTGCCCTAAACTTATTACAACCCAGAATCATGTTTGATTGTGTTTATGATTGTGTGTTCATACGGTTTTACGCGTAACTCAGCTTTAGGCATGTTTACGCATTAAAATGTGCATATTAAGTGTGTGGGAATGAATATTGATCAGTGGCAATGTTTTGTACACTTTCAGGAATCAAACAACTCTAATTACTCAAGGTGATTTTCGGGAAAATGGCATTTTTACGCGCAAGTTGTTCATCCTACGCGTAAGATTCGACACGTGGACAAACATTGTCTTGGATAAGACAATGTTTACGCTTAAATGATCATTCTTACGCATAAGTTTTGTTCTTACGCTTAAGTCTTGAACTTACGCATAAGTCAAAACCTACGCATAAGTTATATCTTACGCTTAAGGTTAATCCTTTGCATAAGCTCTTTTCCTACGCCTAAGATTTTATCTTACGCGTAAGATTGAGTCTACGCATAAGATTTACCTTACGCGTAACATATAAGTTTACACGTAGCTTTTGCTCTTACTCCTAATTTCACTTCTTACGCTTAAGTCATGTTATGCGTAGACTTTTTCACTTACGCGTAAACTTGTCTAATTCATGTTATTTTTTCTAAGTGTTGTAAAATTTCCAAAGTGTAACCTCTTGTTATGATAAACTTATGTTGTAACTTAATTGTTAGAAGATTCTACCATGTGATAATAACTCAAGTTTGTCATATAACAAAAGTTTTTCAAACACAAACACCCACTGATCAATCAATAATATGCACAATCATGTAATCTTATGTCTGAGCTAACACAGTAAATCAATGCCATGTTTGTCTTTGTTTATGATCAATTCAGATGGCAGAACACAATGACGTTCCATACGGACCAGAACCTGAACCTAAACTTTCATGGGAAGAGATATTTCCAGATGATTACACCAGGAAGATTGGAAAGAACAACTTACGTATCCACTTCAACAAAATCACTTGCAACGAATCCTCATGTATTGTTGCAGTGGATGCTCTCCTATATCACCCCAACAAGCTGTTATTCACCAAGTCAGCCTCAGTCTCCTGCTTCTACATCCACCAGTTTTGGCATACACTTCAGCTAGATCTTGGGGAGGCTTCCTTCACCTGTATGCTTCATAACCGTCAGGTTACTGTGGATATAGACACACTAAGGAATGTTCTTGGGTTACCAGAACTCGGCCCAGATGAAGAATATGATCAAGTACCCACCGAAGAAGAGCTGATAGAGTGGTTACGGGATATTGGCTATGACGAATCAGAAGAAGTTGTGACAAGACATTCTAGGGTCAACATTAGATTTCTTCCACAACCATGGAGAACCCTATACATTCTGGTTTCTTGGATGAAGTTCAACCGTTTAAGGGGAAGACAGGTACCAAGACTGGGAGCTCCGGCAATTCTACAAAGTCTAAACATAAGAAGAAGGGTACTCTCAAGAGAAGGACTCCTGCCAAGAAGTCCGCATCCATTCCTGAACCTGGGTGGTTTCCCTCACCACAATCTTCTCCAAAACCGTCTAACTCTGAAACCGAGTCCGACAAAAGTCCAGTTTACAGGGAAGCCTTTGCCAATATCACCGAGAATGTCAACCTTGATGACATTGATGACAAAGACTTGACCTTCGAAGATTGGGAGAAAAACATTGATGAGTTTGCTGATAATGTCGAATACCCATCATATCTCAATCAAAGACTGTTCACTGAAGCTCAGACAATTTTGGAAGAAGAAAGGATTAGGAGAGAGAAGATGAAGGAACCAATGACAGCTGAACAAGAGTCTGCTCATTCAAACTTAGGTCTTTCAGTTGAAGAAGAAAATGAAAGAGCTCTCAAGCTGGGTCTCCTCCACAGCAAAATTGACGCATTTTATGATGATCTACCTCCACCTCCAGTGTTCTCTCAAACTACCGAAGCTGGCGGATCGAGCAGCATTCCTGATTCTGCCACAGGGATCAACACTGACTTAGTCGCCTACGACAATCCTTCGGTATCTCCCACAGACATTGAAATGACTAATGCTTCAGCAACGGGAGAAGAGGAAGAGGAAGATCCCATGGATACTGATGCTCCACGGTTGATGACTGTAGAAGAAATGGAGCTCAGAGAAAGGGCTCAGGAAGAGGAATTAAAGAGAAAACAGGAAGCTGAAGAAGCCAGACTTGAGGAGCTTGCACAAGCCAAACTGGAAGAAACTATCCGTATGGAGGAAAGCAGGAAGGCTGAAGAGGCAGCCAAGCTGGCAGAAGAAAAGTTGAAAAGGGAAGAAGAAGCCAAGCTTGCTGAAGAATTAAGGCTTAAGGCCGAAGCTGAAAGACTGGCTGAAGAACAGAGATTGAAAGAGGAAGCTGCTAAAGCTACAAAAGTTGATCAACCCGAACCACAAAGAGGAGATGACAAAGACCTTACCACCATCATTGAATCTTCACAGTCATCACCTCCAGCATCCGAATCAACCCACGACAAATCAATCAAGAAACCAAGCACCAAAGCCTCTGTTGCATCAAAGTTGCTAAAGTCAGCATTCAGAAGAATACATGAAAAGAAGAAAAACAGTCTGGAAGATCAGGTTGCAACACTAGCAACCCAAGTTGCTGAATTGACGAAGCTGAATTCGAACGTCCAAGAGCTGCAAGAAAAAGTTGATACTTTCTAAGCTAAAGACGTACAAGAGAACTTGGAAGCCACATTAGCAGCTCAAGCACATCAGTATATGGAACAACATTTAGTTGCTGAGTTGAAAGATCTACTGGCACCCATGAGAGACGAACTCACCAAGTTCGCAGAGCAAGCTGTCAAGAAAGTAATCCGATCGACCACATTTACTCTTCAAGCTGACAAGTCTACTGTTCCACTACCAGGACTATCTATGGATGAATTGGAAGCTCAACTCTTGGACAAGCTGGCAAGCAAGTTCACATTGTCTCCTGAAGAAGCCAAAGTCCTGGAAGCGTTGAAAGACAAGATGACCAAAGAGACTTGCAGCACAGAGGCCGATAAACTGAAGCGTCAAAGAGATGATGAAGACAGGGATCCTAATTCTCAGGCAAAGAAACAGAAGCAAGCCGAAGGACCCTCATCTCAATCTAAAACACCGGTCATCCCTCCAACAACAACAACAACGTCCTCACAACAACCGAAGGCATCTGGTTCCGCTCCCAAGGCACACGACCACTTTGAATACACAGGTGGTGACGAGATTCCTCAACCCGATGAAGTTCCAGAACCATCTTCTAAGAAGAAGAAAGAAAAGAAAGGAAAGCATCATCAACCCAAACCGGACACCTCATCAAAAGGCACAGAACCAAAGAAACCGAAAACCATCCTCAAATGGCTAGACCAAGACGATAGTGCCGAATACTCCTGGTTTGAGAAGATGATCAATTCGCAACCACCACTTGAAGACAATCATGAACCTCAAGATGGTCGAACGGTGGAATACGCTTAATTGATTCAGCAAAAGTTTCAGATGAATAAGAAAGAGCTGCGAAGAATCAAGAATGATGCTTACAATCTTCTGAAAGATTGGTCTGCTAACTCAATCGAACTTGAGTATCATCTGGAAAATATTGCTCGAGCTATGTCAAGCAATATTGACTGGATCAATCCTGAATCTTATGTCGATCCAGTCACAAGGAAAACCGCACCCTACATTACTGACTGGTCCAAACCACTACCGATGATTGGGAAGCCTAAGGAACCGAAGATCCCGTACAAGTTCTTCTTCAACACAGACTTGGAATTTCTGAAACTTGGCAGCAAGATTGAGAAGAAGTACGTTACATCACTCGCCTTTCTCCCTGCAGCTCGATATCTCAACAACGCCATCGAAGAAGAAGCCTCAGCATTATTCATTGATAAAGTTGTTGAATACGACCGGAACGCACTCTACGGTATACATCATTGGCCAGACAACCGGGCACAGTACTATCGAAGCAGCAGACTCAATCAGACAATGGGCGATGTGACAAGTGATTTGAAGATAGTCTCGATTCAGTTCATTTCGACTGTCACTCACTTTGGGTACCCCTTCCTCAGCAAAATCACACTGAAAAGACTTGATGAAAAGGAGTACGATATTTCTGAGTCAAACTTTCCACGACTACTTCTCAATGACATCGAAGATATGTACCTGCTCAAAGTTCAAGGAAAACTATGTAGCTTGCCTAAAGAGATGCAGCTTGCCTTTATCCAAGCTCTCCTAATCTTCATCAGGCAGATAGTCATCAGAGAAAGAGTAGAAGATCTTCAATTGGGAGTGGAAAGTTATCAGAAGAAGCTCAATCTCACCAAACCCAACATGTTCGACATCCCTGACCTTCAACATCTACCTCAATACACCTTGATCAGGCATCCAGCATTTGGGTTCACCTACCGCAGTATAAACGGTCGCAACTGCTTCATGGCTTACGACGAAATACATAAGTTCTGTGATGAAACCTTGAAGTTCATCAGAGATGGAATCAAAAGCAGATTGGATGACATTGCTCTGGGTAAATCTAAATGGTGGAAAACCAATGAGGCCAGGGATGCTCGCAGATTCATCCTAAGGATTGAGAACAGATTGAAGCGCAGGGATCAGTTTCGAAGGTTGGAAAGTTATGTGGGAGGCAGACAAAAGTTTCCGGTGTTGACATTTCAGAGACCTGATTGGTAGAAAGTTGTAAGAGTTTGATTTGATTTGTCAATTATATACTTCATATTGGCTTGTGTACGTATTACAGAACACAACCCGAACTTGTAAAGAAAGGACCCTGAGGTACGCATCAGTGCCTCAATGCTAACATAAGGAGCGAAGGCTTCTTACTTTTGAGTAGAATTAATCAAATGTTTATGAAATTTTCAAAATTCTGCTCAAAAGGACAAGTATTTCACCTCAATAAGACCTAATCACTTGTTGAGGGGGAGCACTTGTCAAAACAAAATACTTTGCTCAAAATCAAAAGTTCTTGGTGAATCTCCCCGTAAGACTCAAAAGGCATATTTTAATCTAAAAGATTGTCAAAAACATCATTTTATATGCTATTTTTGAGGGGGAGAAAATGAAAAAGTGATTAAAATATACGAAGTCAAAGCTTAAAAGTTGTATCATGTGCGAGCTAGACTCAGTATTTACCCAGGAATTGATGAGACAATAAAAGTTAGTTATATCGAAAAGACTTATCCTTGACGGGTAATAACATCAAGTTAGTTACTAGGGCTAGTTGTCACCTAAAAACTGACAATGTATCTCTTTAACTAACCACGTAAGCGTGTCTCGAAAAGGATATGTCTTAGTAGAAATGTACCATCTCGAGAAACTTTCTGTGGACTTGATTAGGCCGGGTAATAACTTCAAGCAAGCTTTAACTAGTGATGTAAGCGTGTCTCGAATCAGTCATGTTCACAGAAAGTGGATCAATTCAAAATGCTTGCTCCTCCCGCATGTGCAAATTTATTAAACACTTATGAGCACATGTGAAGGGGGAGCCCTTCAAAAGTGTACAGAAAACTCTCAAAGTGTTAACCAAAATATTTGATTATCACAAACACTTTGAGAGATTTTCAATCAAAGGTTTCTTGGCTACTGTCGGAGTTATAAGGTGATTAAGATAGGAATAACCGTCCTATGATCCGCCAGAGCCGGAGGGATCTACCCAAGGACATCTCCCATAGTTAGAATTAGAAGTCCTTAGGTATGATACGAAAAAAGGAGAAAAGAATGAAAGGGAAAGAAGGAGTTGAAGAATTAAAAAGAAAAGTAAAGAAAAGGGTGAAAAGAAATAGCCCTCCATATGTTCAACCTTAGGGCAGACACCGGGTTCAATACGTATGCTACTGGTTGTTGCAAAAGACAACACCGGTATTGAAGACAAAGTCGTCATGGACCCAGTGACGCAATGCACTAAACCTTCTTAACCACTCAAGTTCTCTTAAAAGGACTTGTTTCATTCTCACGGGGAACCAGCGTAACCTATCGACCTATCTCTTAGAGACGGTTGATATTGAACCAGGAGACCCCTCCCTAGTCTCCGCATAGGAAACTTAGGTGTGCACTTATAGAGTCTAGAGCCTTGAGATTTGATTGATGCCAAACCACCTAACTTAAATTAACCAAAGAATGGTCAACTAAGTCAAATAGCCTAGATCAATGCTCCGGGTAATATAATGTATCACCGGGTCGTAAAATCCCGTTGAGGTGTGAAATGTAACTATAGCGTGTTCGTAATCGGGTGTTATTCACAGAAAAGGGGTTATTGTGAAAATTATTTGGAATATATAAACAAAAATAGCTTAGGAAAGCTATGTGAATGGTTACGGGAATTTGGAGTACGAAGATTTGAGCTAAACCTAAAAACGTACGTTTCAATTAAAAAACGTATACAGACGAACAAAACGAAAAGTACAACTGGAGGACCAGGAGGGTTAAAAGTGTAAATTTGTATTTTTACAATCCTATTAATTAAAAAAAAATTTAAAAAAAAAAATAAAAATTATTTTTATACTATTTAATTATTTATAATTAATTAATTACTAATTATCTATTTAATACTAATTAAACTAATTAGAATTATTAAAAATACTTAAAAGACTTAGAAAATTAAGAAAAAATTTTATAAATCTAATTAACCATTACAGGAATCCTAAAAAATTATAAAAAGTTAATTCTAAGTATTTTTAAGCTAATTAACTAATTATTATACTATTTATTAATTAATATCTAATTAAACTATTTAAATTATGAAAACTATTAAATGAACAGTAAAAATTCTAGAAAAATTTATAAAATTATTTTAACTAAAATAGAAGCTATAAAAATTATAAAAACTAGGTTATACTATATAAAAACTAATTATGCTATTTAATTGTTTAATATTAATTAAAACTAAATTAAACTAAAATTAATTAGAAATACCACTAAATGACAAAATAAAAATCTGGAAAAATTTGTAAAATTATTTTAACCTAAAATATAATTTCTAAAAATATAAAAGTGATATATTACTTAGAAATAAATAAAAAAGTAAAATAAATTAATAACTCCTATTAAATAGAAGCTATCACTAAAGTTAAAATTGGTTTTTTGGATTTTTTTCTTTTTCTAAACTGATAATAAGATAAAAACAAGCACTTTTAATTAAGACACTTTTTCTACACCCCTGGAAATAAGCACTTGGAGTGCTTATTCACCTCACAGTTGACTTTTGTTGACTGTGAAGGTTAATAAGCTCAAAATGGAAATGTGGGGTCCACAATTGAATTTCTTGATTCTACTGAGTATAAAGAACAATAATAAGCAACTATTAAGCTACAAGTGAACCAGAATAAGCCAAAAAGGGTTCAAATAAGCACTTAACAAAATGGACTGATGCAGTTTGGGGACAAACTTAAGGGTCCAAGCAAGGTGGGGTCCACAGGCCTAGGGTTCAAATAAAAGGTTCACAGACACTCCTGGGTAGGAGGGGGGTTGGGAGAACCAACTATTTCAGTGTGGGACCCACTGGATCAACCACAATAGGCCACAAAAGTGTGGTGGTGAGCTGAGGTACTGATGTGCAGGGCAGGGGTGTTGCCCTGCAGCTTACTTCAAGGGTGTGTAGGACCCACCAAACAAAATTTATAAAATCTGGAAAAATTCACAAAAATGTACAAAGTGGCAAAGATTAAACTCAACAAATTTCAGAATCTAACACCTAGGATACAACAAGTTACAAGCTTTCAAAGATTGATCAAAATCTGAAACTCAACAATTTGACTTTTCAAGAAATTACAAAGTTTGACTTTAGTGAACTTGGGCAGCTGATTTAATGATCAAATAAGCTGAGATAAGTTATATAAAAACTAAATTAGGTAAAACTTTAACTTTTGAAAAGGATTTGTGGGATTTGGACTTCAAAAATCACCACAGTGGACTGTGGTGATTATTGTCTTGTAATTTTGACTTTTAAAGGGTTTTGCACCAAAGTACTTGTTCCTCTGAGCTTAATTATGCACAACAAACTGTTACAAACTAATAGATACTCAGAATAACAATCACAACACACTAAACAAAGCACAACCAAACACCCTCTTAAAAACAGCTATAGAAGAGTTTTTCACTTAAACAAATATTGAACACAAACATATGATTACAACTAATCAATAAGCTATTAAATAACTGTAATGAGCTTAAATTAACAACCTAAACTGATTTAAGAGTAAAATAAAAAAGTAAGTAGCTTACAAAAGCCTTCCAATGCTACTGATTAGGTACCAAGGATCAAACCAAACAATCCTATGTGGTTTCCACAAACCTCTAACCCACAGCCATCCTTGTTACACTGTGCTCCTTGCTCATTCCAAATGATCACAACTTTTTTATTTTCATTTTTATTTTTCCTATTTTTTTTAGTAGATATTTAAAACTGAGCTTAGTGTTATCTTGAAAGCTTATAAAGCTTTCCAAAACTTGTTTTTAAGTTTAGATAAGCTACTGAATGACATGAACTAACATTAGAAACTTTTGATTAGAACTTGGAAATTCAAATTGAGACTTTAAAAAGTGAAAAAGAGAAATAAGCTTCAAACTGAATTTGCATTAATAAAAGGAGTTACATTACATTGAAAATGAACTGAAAATTACAAATTAACTAAGAAAAATTACACATACAAGCTTCTATATGCTTTTCCTTATATAACGACCTAAAAATACTAATGCTAAGCCTTCCACATGGGACCTTTTTGAAATCTGACACTCCCAAAGTCTTTGTGATGACTTCTTGACCAAATCCCATCCATTGAATTGCTGTGAGACCATTTTAAACCTTTGATCATGATTTTGGCGCCAAAATGGGGTCGGGGTTAAATAAGTGGTTCTGGTGAGGGTTTTAGGGGAGCATTTATGGTGGTGGAGATGGTTGGTGAGGGGCATTAATGGTGGGGGGTTTAGTTGGTGAAAAGGCGAGGGGGGGGGAATGAGTCACCCTGGTTTTGTGGGATGTGTTGGGGGGAAGAAGATAGTCGGGGTGGTGAGGGTTGACCGAAGTCAACACCCAGGTTTATTAAAAAAAACAAGGTGGGCTTTGGACTGGGCTTGGGGTGTTTAGGGGTTGGATTGGACCGAATAACAAAAAGGGTTGGTTTGGTTTTGGGTTTAGCAAAAAAGGGTCCGGTTGGTATAAAGTTAACACAAGGACCATTTTGCAATTTTTTCAAAACCTTAAGGACTGAAATTGCCAAACTCCAAAAGTTCTCATAAGTGTTATTTTTTTCACATGCCAATAATTCAAGGACCAATTTTGTATTTTTCCACTTTTTCCAATTTCAAAAACATCCCAGGGACTACTTTTGCCAACTTTGGATTTTCAGGGACCAAATATGTAATTTTTGAAAACTTGCAACCCAATTATGATATTTTGACTTTATTTGACTTTTAAGACCTTGGGTTGACTTTTCCTTAAAAATAAATGCATAGGGACTAAAAGTGACAAGTTTTGAAACTTGGGGGACTGAAACTGCCAATACTGCAAACTTTGTACGTTTTTTCTTTGTTTTTGCACATTTTGCTTTTAAAACACATAAAACACAATCCCTGGGATAATTTAAGTGTTTTGATATCTTTTTGATTGTTTTTGTGCGTTTTGGCAGTTTAAATATATCGAAAACGATGAGTGTTTGAGCACTCATCAATCCCCCACACTGAACTATTGCTAGTCCCTAGCAATCTTTTTAGAAAACTTGATGGTTTTAAACTCTTTACCAAAAGCCATCACTTCTGGAGTAGCCAGGTGTAAGAACTGTGGCACACCTGATAACCGTGTGATTTTGAGCAAACCACCAGCTTCCAACGGATTTGATAAGTCTTTACCAAGAGCCGTTTGCTCCTGGACTAGCCAACTCTTGATGGACCTAGTCAACATCTTGGTGAGCTGATTACCAATTATGGATTTTTCCACGGCCTTTACCACAAGCCATAATCTTGCGGGCTAGCCAACTCATTTGTTTTCGGGGAGTTGATGAACCACACAATTTTGGGCAAATTGCCAGCCGTCAACGGATTTGAGTTGTCTTTACCAAGAGCCGTTTGCTCCTGGACTAGCCAATCCCTTTGTCATTTAGACTTTGGCGGACTGATTACCACAAAAATTTTTTTTAAATAAAGTGAAAAAATTTTGAAAATTTTGGCCAAAAACGGGGGTACTTGAAAGATATTTGTTAAAATTCGTTAGAATTTCCCCCCCCACACTTAGAAATGAATATTGTCCTCAATATTCAAAGTCCCGGCTATTATGCCGAAGCTATGAACGTAAAAAGCCAAGATTTGAATCTAACTGTGGAAATACCAATTTCACTTTATTTCTATATATATACAACTTTTTTTTTCTTTTTTTTTTTTTTTTTTTTTTTTTTTTTTTTTACTTATATACATATATACATTTTTTTTCAAATAGCAGGGGGGTTGGCCATTCCCCCACACTCGGTGGTAGAAAATAGAAAGAATCAGAGATACGGGTGAAAACCCGTATTGTTGCTAGTTTTTGGTCATTGAGTCGCTAGCTTGACTCTATCCCCGAATTCAATTGTCCTTAGGGAAAGTTTGGAGATCCGGGACGACCATGGATGGTACGTCCTCTCCAAAGTAGTGCTTTAACCGATGTCCATTCACTTTGAAATTTGGACCGTCATTTTGAGATAATTCGACGGTACCATAGGGATAAACTTTTGTAATGGTGAATGGACCAGTCCATCGGGTTTTGAGCTTTCCCGAGAAGATCTTGAGTCTAGAATTGAAAAGAAGGACTCGATCACCAACGTTGAAAACGCGGTTTTTGATTTTTGAGTCATGAATCTTCTTTGTCTTTTGTTTATAGATCAAAGAGTTCTCGTAAGCTTGATCACGAAGTTCGTTTAATTCATTGAGTTGAACTTTTCTGTGATCACCCGCTGTTCTGAGGTCGAAATTGGCATGCTTGAGGGCCCAATAGGCTTTATGCTCAAGCTCGATCGGAAGATGGCACGCTTTCCCGTACACAAGTTTATAAGGCGTACACCCAATGGGTGTTTTGTAAGCCGTACGGAAAGCCCAAAGTGCATCATCTAATTTGTCCGACCACGATGCACGATTTTCACCTACAGTTCTCTCCAATATTCTTTTAATGCCCCGATTGGACACTTCGACTTGTCCACTTGTTTGAGGGTGGTACGCAGTGGAAAGACGGTGAGTCACACCGTATTTTTGCATGACTTTGTCAAACTTGTCATTACAAAAGTGCGTACCACGATCACTAATAATAGCGCGTGGAGTTCCAAATCGGGCAAAGAGAGCTTTTAAAAATTTCACCACTACTCGGGCATCATTTGTGGGTAAGGCTTTTGCCTCAACCCATTTTGACAAGTAGTCAACTGCCACGAGTATGTATTTGTTACCGTGAGAAGATGGAAATGGCCCCATAAAGTCGATGCCCCAAATATCAAAGATTTCACAAACTTGAATTGCATTCTGAGGCATTTCATTCTTTTGTGAAATATTCCCGTGGCGCTGACAAGCGTCACAGGACTTGACCAATTCTTGGGCATCCTTGTAGATCGAGGGCCAATAAAAGCCGGAATCAAACACCTTTTTGGCAGTGTAGTTGGGATTGTGGTGGCCCCCCGTGGGACCAGCATGGCAAGCCTTTAAGATTTCAGCGGCTTCCTGACCATACACACACCGCCGGATGACTTGATCCGCGCATATCTTGAACAAGTAGGGGTCGTCCCAAAAGTAATGTTTGACATCTTTGAAAAATTTATTTTTTTGTTGGGACGACATCCCTTTCACAATGAAGTTACCCGCAAGATAGTTTGCAAAATCGGCAAACCATGGGGTAATCGAGTCTCCACGAAATGAAACCACATTGAGGGTCTCGAGAGGAAATGTTTCATTTATTTCCTTTTTCTCGAAAGCATTTTGGTGAGGGTTTTCAAGACGGGAGAGATGATCAGCAGCCAGGTTCTCAGCTCCTTTTTTATCACGAATAATGATATCAAATTCCTGAAGGAGGAGAACCCATCGGAGGAGTCTCGGCTTTGCATCTTGTTTTGCAAATAGATACTTCAAAGCCGAATGATCCGTATACACTATGCTTTTAGTCAGAATCAAGTATGGCCGGAATTTTTCAAAAGCATACACCACAGCTAATAATTCTTTTTCAGTGGTGGTGTAATGACTTTGTGCCTCGGTCATAGTCTTGCTGGCATAGTGTATAGGCTGAAAATGTTTTGTTTTGCGTTGCCCCAAGACTGCCCCTATAGCATAATCACTAGCATCACACATGAGCTCGAAGGGCAAGTCCCAATCGGGGGCAACAAGAATCGGTGCCTCGGTAAGCCTTTTCTTTAATGTTTCAAAGGCTTCGATGCACTCAGGGGAGAAGACAAAAGGAGCATCCTTCTCGAGGAGATGGGTCATGGGCCGGGCAATTTTTGAAAAATCTTGAATAAACCTACGATAGAAACCGGCGTGACCCAAAAAGCTCCTAACACCTTTCACAGTCGTAGGAGGAGGCAATTTTGCAATGACGTCCACTTTGGCACGGTCAACCTCCATCCCATTTTTTGAAATTTTATGGCCGAGGACAATGCCCTCTTTGACCATAAAGTGACTCTTCTCCCAATTTAGACATAACTTTGTGTCTTCACAACGTTTTAGCATGCTGTCTAAATGGGAGAGACATGTTTTAAACGAATCCCCAATGACCGAGAAATCGTCCATAAAGACCTCCATACTTTTCCCGATCATGTCGGAAAAAATGGCCATCATACATCTTTGAAACGTGCCCGGAGCATTACATAGGCCAAATGGCATACGTTTATATGCGAAGGTTCCATAGGGGCACGTAAAAGTGGTCTTTTCTTGGTCTTGCGGGTCAATGGGAATCTGAAAGTAACCCGAGAAACCATCGAGGAAGCAATAGTACTCATTCCCCGCTAATCTCTCGAGCATCTGATCCATAAAGGGCAGAGGAAAATGATCCTTACGGGTGGCGTCATTCAATTTACGATAATCAATGCAGACGCGCCAACCCGTAACCAAACGAGTTGGAATCAACTCATTCTCCTCATTTGTGACAACGGTAATGCCACCCTTTTTTGGAACACAATGGATTGGGCTGACCCAAGGACTATCTGAGATAGGGTAAATCAATCCGGCATCAAGAAGTTTCAAAACCTCTTGTTTGATAACCTCGTGAATTTTTGGATTCACCCTTCTTTGATGTTGGACCGCAGGTTTGAAGTCATCCTCCATTAATATCTTGTGAGTACAGAACTCAGGGTCGATACCCTTGATATCGGAAAGACGCCAAGCAATTGCTCGCTTATGAGACTTCAAAACCTGTATAAGAGCAGCCTTTTCCTCAACACTTAAGTCTTTAGCAATAATGACGGGCAATTTATCATCACCCTCCAGAAATGCATATTCAAGATGAGGCGGCAAGTCCTTAAGTTCAACCGCGGGAAAGTCATCAGTTTTCTCAACATTTTTGACTTCCTCTTTATGAAGTGTTTGTGGTAGAACAGGAAGATGAGAGGGATCTTCATTTAACAATTTTTCCAGCAGGTGAATATCCCTCTCGAGGTCGATCTCTTGGTTGTCAATTCCATCGGGAATCAAATCACTTTTGAGAAAGGCCTCAATTTCTTCTGAGAAGATGAAGTCACTTCCCTCAAACGGAGTGAGGGAAGGAGAAGAATTGGCAATAATGGGGTGAGAAGATGGAGTGAAGTTTTCACTCGGAGAATCATCGACAAAACCTAAAACCTCTTGAGCGTACTCCTCAGACGCGACATCAATGACATCAATTCGGTTAACCGTTTCGGCGTCATAGTTAGAGGAGTACCTCGAAGTTTGATCGAGGTTAAAGGTTACAGCTTCATTACCAACACGAAGAGTTATTTCCTCTTCGTGCACATCAATTAACGCACGACCCGTCCTTAAGAATCCTCTCCCAAGAATGAGAGGAACACGTGGGTCAGCATCGAACTTAACAACAACGAAGTCAGCGGGGAAATGGAACTTTCCTACTTTCACGAATACATCTTCGGCAATGCCGAGAGGATGTGAGATTGAACGGTCGGCAAGCTCGAGAGTCATGCACGTAGGAGTAAGTTGAGGAAGAGAGAGTTTCTCCCACACTGAGTAAGGCATCAGGTTGATGCTAGCGCCAAGATCAGCTAAGGCGAAGCACTCAACCATCCCAGGGAAAACACATGGAATGAGAAATCTCCCAGGGTCTCCAAGCTTCTTAGGAAGCTTCTTTAAGATAACCGCAGAGCAGTTTTCGTTCAGAGGAGTCTTTGCCATTTCGTACAATTTTTCCTTGTTGCTTAACAAGTTCTTAATCATCGATGCGAATTTGGGCATCAGGATGATAGCATCCGCAAGGCTAACGTCAAAGTGCAAATCTTGAAAGATTTGATAAAACTTATCCATTTGGTAACTAGCCTTTTCGCGGAGCTTTTGCTCATTAAGTCTTGACGGGTATGGTAGTGAAGGTTTGGATTTAGGGTTCTCTTCAGGAGTTGTTGATGGTTCAAATACAACTCCCGGTTTTGGTACAAGTCCAGATTTTGGTACAATTTCCGGAACAACCTGAGGGTGGACGTGGGCGGTACTTCGTGGGCTAGTAAATTGCACCTTGTCCGTGGTTGCCTCAGGCTCAATTTCAACTTCCTCAGAATAAAGAGGAGGAGGCATAGGTGGAAGAGGAGAAACAGGAGGAACTGGCGGCTCTTCATAAGCTTTACCACTTCGTGTAGTAATAGCTTTGAGTTCACCCTTGGGGTTAACAATTGTATTAGCCGGAAGACCTCCTGATGTAGAGGGTGGAGTGAGATGATTCATAAGACTGGCAAGCATATTTTCAATCTTGCCTTGATTTTGATCAATTTTGTTGTTTGTTTGCATCAACTCACTCTTCAGCTCTTGACCCTGTTTGGTTATTGCTGATTGGAAATCATTTTTCAAATTTGAGATTTGATTTTGCATTGCCCTCATTTTGGTCTCATTAACTTTGATATAGTTATTGAGCTCGTTTGGGAGGGGATCTTGATAATTTGGAGCTGAATACCCTTGATTACCCCTTTGGGGTGGGTACTGATTGACGGGGGCAGGATTTTGATTTTGCAAATTAGGCCCCCTTGGTGGATTAGGATTAAACCTATTTGGATTTTGAGGAAAACCGGGTGGTCCACCCTGATTGCTAGCCCGGTAATTTGGATCCACTTGAGGACGGTATTGGTTACCTCCTTGGTTGGAATTGCCGGCTATTGCATTTACTTCGAAGGGATTGCCTTCGGTGGCAGGGCAATTATAATAGGAATGTGGACCACCACAAGTGACACAAACTTCTATTTTTTTGATTTCAGCTTGTGGAGAAGGAGAAGAATCTTTCTTGCTTTGGGCGAGAACAAATGCGTGGACGGCTTCCGTGAGTTGATCAAGTCTAGCATCGGTGCTAGACTGAGCCACGGTCGATGAGGAAGAAGGAACAACATCCCTTTGGGAACAAACTGATCTGCTTCGGGGAATGCGAACCTTAGATTTATTCTCAATGATTTCTAAAGCATCCTTTGTGGTGCGATTCAAGAAGTTACCTCCAGCGGAGGCATTCAGAGAGTCTTGATCAGATTGGCTTACACCATTGTAGAAAGTATCAAGTGTCATGAGATCAGAGAAACCGTGGTGAGGGCATTTTCGGAGCAATTCCTTGTAACGATCCCATGCCTCACTAAAGGGTTCATCAAATTTCTGCGTGAATTTCATGATATCGTTCTTGAGACTTGTGGTTTTGGAAGGAGGAAAGAATTCATTCACGAACTTTTTCACAAGATCTTCCCATGTCTCAATAGATCGTGGAGGTTGTTTTTCAAGCCAAACCCGGGCTTGTCCCTCCAGGGAGAATGGGAAGAGAAGAAGTTTGATTGCTTCAGAGGGGACATCTTTGCATTTGATGGTGTAAGTGATTTTATTGAACCATCGAATGTGATCTTGAGGATCGTCCCTCTCATAACCGTAGAATTGACGTGATGTGGCCAGATTTATTAATCCTGTTTTAAGCTCAAAATTATCGGCCATGATTGTTGGAACAACGATAGCATCTCCGTAACCCTCGACGGGTGCTTGGAGAAGCTCGTTCATAGTGGGTTCAGCTGCCATGATGACAGCTGGAGGTGGAACAGTACGGATTTCAGATCCGACTGATGGTGCAGAACGTCGACGAGGTCTTCGAGGTCTCTGAACCAGCTCACGTAATGGGCTAGTGGACCTTGAAGAACGAGTGCGCATGCTCTAAGGATAAAAACTTTTTGGACAATATTTTTGTTATCGTCCCGTAATCCAGATTCGTTTCTCTTCAAGAATCACCTTAAAAGAAAACCGAATCAGAAAACGTTACGATATGTTTTGTTGGTTTTTTACTTTTTTTGGTGCTTCAACACTTTAGGAAAAGTGTCAATGACATTTTTATGTGTTTAGATTTTGAAAATATTCACAAGTGATGGTATTTGTACAGTGAGTGAGGTGAGATAACACTAATCTCGAAAAATGCTACAGAAACGCGCACACCTCCCCGGCAGCGGCGCCATAAATTGATTGATGCCAAACCACCTAACTTAAATTAACCAAAGAATGGTCAACTAAGTCAAATAGCCTAGATCAATGCTCCGGGTAATATAATGTATCACCGGGTCGTAAAATCCCGTTGAGGTGTGAAATGTAACTATAGCGTGTTCGTAATCGGGTGTTATTCACAGAAAAGGGGTTATTGTGAAAATTATTTGGAATATATAAACAAAAATAGCTTAGGAAAGCTATGTGAATGGTTACGGGAATTTGGAGTACGAAGATTTGAGCTAAACCTAAAAACGTACGTTTCAATTAAAAAACGTATACAGACGAACAAAACGAAAAGTACAACTGGAGGACCAGGAGGGTTAAAAGTGTAAATTTGTATTTTTACAATCCTATTAATTAAAAAAAAATTTAAAAAAAAAAATAAAAATTATTTTTATACTATTTAATTATTTATAATTAATTAATTACTAATTATCTATTTAATACTAATTAAACTAATTAGAATTATTAAAAATACTTAAAAGACTTAGAAAATTAAGAAAAAATTTTATAAATCTAATTAACCATTACAGGAATCCTAAAAAATTATAAAAAGTTAATTCTAAGTATTTTTAAGCTAATTAACTAATTATTATACTATTTATTAATTAATATCTAATTAAACTATTTAAATTATGAAAACTATTAAATGAACAGTAAAAATTCTAGAAAAATTTATAAAATTATTTTAACTAAAATAGAAGCTATAAAAATTATAAAAACTAGGTTATACTATATAAAAACTAATTATGCTATTTAATTGTTTAATATTAATTAAAACTAAATTAAACTAAAATTAATTAGAAATACCACTAAATGACAAAATAAAAATCTGGAAAAATTTGTAAAATTATTTTAACCTAAAATATAATTTCTAAAAATATAAAAGTGATATATTACTTAGAAATAAATAAAAAAGTAAAATAAATTAATAACTCCTATTAAATAGAAGCTATCACTAAAGTTAAAATTGGTTTTTTGGATTTTTTTCTTTTTCTAAACTGATAATAAGATAAAAACAAGCACTTTTAATTAAGACACTTTTTCTACACCCCTGGAAATAAGCACTTGGAGTGCTTATTCACCTCACAGTTGACTTTTGTTGACTGTGAAGGTTAATAAGCTCAAAATGGAAATGTGGGGTCCACAATTGAATTTCTTGATTCTACTGAGTATAAAGAACAATAATAAGCAACTATTAAGCTACAAGTGAACCAGAATAAGCCAAAAAGGGTTCAAATAAGCACTTAACAAAATGGACTGATGCAGTTTGGGGACAAACTTAAGGGTCCAAGCAAGGTGGGGTCCACAGGCCTAGGGTTCAAATAAAAGGTTCACAGACACTCCTGGGTAGGAGGGGGGTTGGGAGAACCAACTATTTCAGTGTGGGACCCACTGGATCAACCACAATAGGCCACAAAAGTGTGGTGGTGAGCTGAGGTACTGATGTGCAGGGCAGGGGTGTTGCCCTGCAGCTTACTTCAAGGGTGTGTAGGACCCACCAAACAAAATTTATAAAATCTGGAAAAATTCACAAAAATGTACAAAGTGGCAAAGATTAAACTCAACAAATTTCAGAATCTAACACCTAGGATACAACAAGTTACAAGCTTTCAAAGATTGATCAAAATCTGAAACTCAACAATTTGACTTTTCAAGAAATTACAAAGTTTGACTTTAGTGAACTTGGGCAGCTGATTTAATGATCAAATAAGCTGAGATAAGTTATATAAAAACTAAATTAGGTAAAACTTTAACTTTTGAAAAGGATTTGTGGGATTTGGACTTCAAAAATCACCACAGTGGACTGTGGTGATTATTGTCTTGTAATTTTGACTTTTAAAGGGTTTTGCACCAAAGTACTTGTTCCTCTGAGCTTAATTATGCACAACAAACTGTTACAAACTAATAGATACTCAGAATAACAATCACAACACACTAAACAAAGCACAACCAAACACCCTCTTAAAAACAGCTATAGAAGAGTTTTTCACTTAAACAAATATTGAACACAAACATATGATTACAACTAATCAATAAGCTATTAAATAACTGTAATGAGCTTAAATTAACAACCTAAACTGATTTAAGAGTAAAATAAAAAAGTAAGTAGCTTACAAAAGCCTTCCAATGCTACTGATTAGGTACCAAGGATCAAACCAAACAATCCTATGTGGTTTCCACAAACCTCTAACCCACAGCCATCCTTGTTACACTGTGCTCCTTGCTCATTCCAAATGATCACAACTTTTTTATTTTCATTTTTATTTTTCCTATTTTTTTTAGTAGATATTTAAAACTGAGCTTAGTGTTATCTTGAAAGCTTATAAAGCTTTCCAAAACTTGTTTTTAAGTTTAGATAAGCTACTGAATGACATGAACTAACATTAGAAACTTTTGATTAGAACTTGGAAATTCAAATTGAGACTTTAAAAAGTGAAAAAGAGAAATAAGCTTCAAACTGAATTTGCATTAATAAAAGGAGTTACATTACATTGAAAATGAACTGAAAATTACAAATTAACTAAGAAAAATTACACATACAAGCTTCTATATGCTTTTCCTTATATAACGACCTAAAAATACTAATGCTAAGCCTTCCACATGGGACCTTTTTGAAATCTGACACTCCCAAAGTCTTTGTGATGACTTCTTGACCAAATCCCATCCATTGAATTGCTGTGAGACCATTTTAAACCTTTGATCATGATTTTGGCGCCAAAATGGGGTCGGGGTTAAATAAGTGGTTCTGGTGAGGGTTTTAGGGGAGCATTTATGGTGGTGGAGATGGTTGGTGAGGGGCATTAATGGTGGGGGGTTTAGTTGGTGAAAAGGCGAGGGGGGGGGAATGAGTCACCCTGGTTTTGTGGGATGTGTTGGGGGGAAGAAGATAGTCGGGGTGGTGAGGGTTGACCGAAGTCAACACCCAGGTTTATTAAAAAAAACAAGGTGGGCTTTGGACTGGGCTTGGGGTGTTTAGGGGTTGGATTGGACCGAATAACAAAAAGGGTTGGTTTGGTTTTGGGTTTAGCAAAAAAGGGTCCGGTTGGTATAAAGTTAACACAAGGACCATTTTGCAATTTTTTCAAAACCTTAAGGACTGAAATTGCCAAACTCCAAAAGTTCTCATAAGTGTTATTTTTTTCACATGCCAATAATTCAAGGACCAATTTTGTATTTTTCCACTTTTTCCAATTTCAAAAACATCCCAGGGACTACTTTTGCCAACTTTGGATTTTCAGGGACCAAATATGTAATTTTTGAAAACTTGCAACCCAATTATGATATTTTGACTTTATTTGACTTTTAAGACCTTGGGTTGACTTTTCCTTAAAAATAAATGCATAGGGACTAAAAGTGACAAGTTTTGAAACTTGGGGGACTGAAACTGCCAATACTGCAAACTTTGTACGTTTTTTCTTTGTTTTTGCACATTTTGCTTTTAAAACACATAAAACACAATCCCTGGGATAATTTAAGTGTTTTGATATCTTTTTGATTGTTTTTGTGCGTTTTGGCAGTTTAAATATATCGAAAACGATGAGTGTTTGAGCACTCATCAAGATTCAACAAAGATCTCTTAGGAACACTTAGTATTTCTACAACTGGTGTTCTACATCAATGGACATCAGTTGTAAACTATCGAGTCCTTCGCAGATCTTAGCAATCTGCCGAGAACGTTTATGAGAGGATTACTTATGTATTTCTCAATGATTGAACGGAAATCCTGCCAGGGTCAACATCAAACAGCCTTGACAGCAGGTCACTTCGGTAACCCTACAAGGGTTACGCTTAGTGTTTGCGGTGGTTCCATAGCGGTCTACAGTCGTGGAGTGATCCCCAGCGACTCACCCAGTCATTGAGCCACTTAGTAGGTCTCGTAAGCTCCTTAGGGAGTATCTGATATGGGAACGGCCTGGATAAGGATTAGAGGGAGTCTTCACAATATGCTGTTGATGAACTCTAATTCCTTATCTGTAAGTACCGGGTATTTATTGCTAACTGTTTACTTGCAGGTACCTCACTTCCATGATGGTAGATTCCAACATGCTCATACATACATCTTGAAGCAAATAATAGCTCCCCCAAAGATCTTAGCACCACAAAGTTCATAGAAAGATTCTACGTCAATAAAGAAGAATCTACAAAGTATAGAGACTTAAAGATCTCAGAATATGAAAAGGAACTTCATGCACGTGAAAGTATAAGTCAGAAGATGTATGAGTATGTTGGAATGGCAGACAACCACCACAGACGCTGGAGTGACGAACGGCAGACAACTTCATTACATAATCACTACATCATCACCAAAGAACAAAGACATAGAGCAAAGTACATTCATTATCATTCAACCATTTTGAAGACGTCTAGAGTTTTAACATGTCACAAGTCAACGACAAAGATGAAGACGTCAAGCAACCGTGATGACCGACCCTTAGGGGGAGATTGTTGGGATCATACTTTTGTATTTTAGTCAAGTCTCGGTCATTACCTTTTGTAATAGGTTGCTTAGTTATTTATCTCATTATGTTTTATGTTACAAGGCTTATGTACTAAAGCCCATGGGCTTGAAAGCCCACGTCCAAAAGAAAGGAGGGAGGAAGGGAGTGTTGCCCTACTCCTCCTCCTATAAATACTAAGCTTATGTAACTCTTTTAATTGTTGGTTATTTGATAATCTTAAGGAAACTCTTGTTCTTTCACTTTTCATATTTCTCATAATGAACCATCTCTCATTCTCATCTCATTTCTATCAATATCATACTTGTGTTTACATAAATGGTGACCTAACATGATGCATATTTGAGTATTTTTGTATGTTTTGGCAGTTCAGATTGGTATGAAATGATTAGTATTTAGACACTCATCAAGGGCTTATAGGGGCTTATGGGGATTTAAACTTTTAAAATAACTTGACTTATAAAATAAGTCTTGTTTGTCGCGCGTGCTTATGAAGGCTTTTATAAGTCATAAGCATCTATAAGCCTAAACCCATTGAAAGGGGCTTATGAGAGCTTATAACTAGTCAAATTACTTAAATACCCTTCAAAATATGATGAATTTTCTTCAAAAGTTGAAAAATATATCTTAATTTAATTTGATGTATTTTTTTGGGATTTTATATTAATAAGCTTTAGCTCCAATTAATTCGTCAAACTGCTTTATATAAATTTAAGTTTCAGCTTTCGGCTTATAATATAATCCCCAATCTGAGCTCCAACCCCTAGCTTCAGCCCCAGCCTATTGCGCCATACATACCGTTAAGATAAGAATCTAAAAGGAATATTTTTCTATAAATTTCTCTCAGGGTTAGCATTAGGACTCTCGTATAGGTAACGAGTGAGCTTTGCCCTTCGTCACGCGCCACCCCCTATACCCCTTCCCCTCACGCGCGAACTAGGCCAAAAAGACACTCACAAAGGTGCACCAATAACTTTTCAGCCAATCTGAGCTCCAACCCCTAGCTTCAGCCCCAGCCTATTGCGCCATACATACCGTTAAGATAAGAATCTAAAAGGAATATTTTTCTATAAATTTCTCTCAGGGTTAGCATTAGGACTCTCGTATAGGTAACGAGTGAGCTTTGCCCTTCGTCACGCGCCACCCCCTATACCACCACAGACGCTGGAGTGACGAACGGCAGACAACTTCATTACATAATCACTACATCATCACCAAAGAACAAAGACATAGAGCAAAGTACATTCATTATCATTCAACCATTTTGAAGACGTCTAGAGTTTTAACATGTCACAAGTCAACAACAAAGATGAAGACGTCAAGCAACCGTGATGACCGACCCTTAGGGGGAGATTGTTGGGATCATACTTTTGTATTTTAGTCAAGTCTCGGTCATTACCTTTTGTAATAGGTTGCTTAGTTATTTATCTCATTATGTTTTATGTTACAAGGCTTATGTACTAAAGCCCATGGGCTTGAAAGCCCACGTCCAAAAGAAAGGAGGGAGGAAGGGAGTGTTGCCCTACTCCTCCTCCTATAAATACTAAGCTTATGTAACTCTTTTAATTGTTGGTTATTTGATAATCTTAAGGAAACTCTTGTTCTTTCACTTTTCATATTTCTCATAATGAACCATCTCTCATTCTCATCTCATTTCTATCAATATCATACTTGTGTTTACATAAATGGTGACCTAACATGATGCATATTTGAGTATTTTTGTATATTTTGGCAGTTCAGATTGGTATGAAATGATTAGTATTTAGACACTCATCAAGGGCTTATAGGGGCTTATGGGGATTTAAACTTTTAAAATAACTTGACTTATAAAATAAGTCTTGTTTGTCGCGCGTGCTTATGAAGGCTTTTATAAGTCATAAGCATCTATAAGCCTAAACCCATTGAAAGGGGCTTATGAGAGCTTATAACTAGTCAAATTACTTAAATACCCTTCAAAATATGATGAATTTTCTTCAAAAGTTGAAAAATATATCTTAATTTAATTTGATGTATTTTTTTGGGATTTTATATTAATAAGCTTTAGCTCCAATTAATTCGTCAAACTGCTTTATATAAATTTAAGTTTCAGCTTTCGGCTTATAATATAATCCCCAATCTGAGCTCCAACCCCTAGCTTCAGCCCCAGCCTATTGCGCCATACATACCGTTAAGATAAGAATCTAAAAGGAATATTTTTCTATAAATTTCTCTCAAGGTTAGCATTAGGACTCTCGTATAGGTAACGAGTGAGCTTTGCCCTTCGTCACGCGCCACCCCTATACCCCTTCCCCTCACGCGCGAACTAGGCCAAAAAGACACTCACAAAGGTGCACCAATAACTTTTCAGCCAATGTGAAAAAGTGCCCCCCCCCCCCCCCCCCCCCCAAACAAATGGAACGGATGGAATGTTATTTAAAAATACAAATAAATAAATAAATAAAATAAATCTTAAAAACTTATTTCTAATGATTTTTTAATCTACTTTTATTTTCAAAAAGATATCACTTTCATTATTTATATATGTATTATAGGGAGAGAGAATATTCGCAAGATTCCATCGCAATTATATATATATATATATATATATATATATATATATATATATATATATATATATATATATATATATATATTTTGGATTCAGCTCGGAGCCCACAAGCCCAACTTTTTAACCGGTTGAGGCCCAAAATTTAACACACACAAATAACAATGTAGATACTTAAACAGAATATTTGGCTAATAACTCAACGTATACTTTTGAAAACATTTTCTGTTAGCTTTATATACACAAAAGCTTCAAAAGAAAAAGAAAAAAAAAAAAAAAAAAAAAAAAATTCACTCGGCCTTGGAGACGCATCTCAAATAAATGCGTTACAATTTAGATCACGTTAGAATAAATTCCGGGGGCCAACCTGCTTGTTTTAATAAAACCCATCAATACCTAGTAATATAATAATAGTATTATACTATGACTTCTATGAGTTATTGCTTTAAGTTCTTCCCTTAAGTAACCAAGCTTGGTGACTACTGAGCCCAATAAGTAAGCCCAAATATTAAAATAATGAATTTTGATTATTGATTTGTTTTTTGTATTACGGATTTTTTGTACTACCAGTGACCATCACTCGTGGAGTCGTGGTCCGACCTTTCTTTCTATCTTTTCATATAAATCTATAAAATGAAAGCTCGAATAATTTTACTACAAACATTCAGTTTCGTATATTACTTTGCATGTTATGGTGATGCCCGAAATTGGACTTTATGTGGGTCGATCGGTATCAAAACCTCATTGAAATGTCTGAAGGTTTCTTATTGTATTTTGACTATTTTCTATATTATGGGTGATGGGACGCACTTCGTCATTGCCATTTCATAGTTGATGATACTTCTATATTAATATGACAATAAGATCCGCACAAAAATTCAAATAACGCAGAACTAGAAGGTTCAGGTAGGAAAGGAGCTTCTTAAATTCATTGATTGCTTTAATGCTTTCAGATCTTGATGCGTACTTGTAGACAATGCATTATTTACTAGATTGCAACTAAGGGCATCCACTATGATAAATTTATAAAAAGATTTATACATTTAAAACCCCATCAATTTATAAACATTTTCAAATTATAAATCTATTTCCACTATAGATAAACCTATTTATAAACCTTTTCATATTATAAAAGGAGAATTACATATATATCCTTCTTGAAGTTTAATATTACATAAATATCCTTCTGACTTTCTTAATTACATCAATGTCCTTCCCAAACTTTTGTAATTACATCAATATCAATCTCAAACTTTTAAATTCTAATATATATCCAAAAATCAATTAAACCATAATTATATTAATTTTAAATTCAAAAACTATTATTTATCTCTTATATTGATCATAATTATATTGTTCATGAGTATTTTTTGGCTTCGAATGATAAAAGAACTTGATAACGTAATTATAAAAAGTTTGGATTTAGATATGAAAGAACATATTGTTCATAAAAATTGTTTGTTCATATATATATTTGGCCTCGGGTGATGAAAGAACATTTTAATTTTTGGATATTATGAGAATTTAAAAGTTTGTGAAGGATATTGATGTAATTACAAAAGTTTTGGAAATATATTGATGTAATTACAAATGTTTATAAAGGATATTGATGTAATTACAAAAGTTTGATAAGGATATTGACGTAATTATAAAAGTGAGAAGGACATTGACGTAATATTGAAATTTAGTAAGGATATAAATGTAATTGCCCCTATTATAAAACACACTCAACATTTACAAAGTACTTAGGGTGTGTTTGGTAGAGAGAAAAGAAATAGGAGAAATTGGATTGAATTCTTTTGTTTGGTAGAGAGAAATAAAAAAGTGAAGAATTGAAGGGAAATTGATTGAGAGTTGGAGAGAAATGGTAGTGTAATTTGGTTAACCTCTATTTCCATCTTTTTGATGAAGAATTTAGAGAAATGAGTTTTTTTTTTTTTTTTTTTTTTTTAATCGCTTCAAATTATAATTTTTTTAAATGATGTACTTTGTTAAAAAAAATTTAAAAATATATATTTTTTATATAATTGTTATTTAGAAAAAAAAAATCATTTTTTTAATTAATTTTATAAAAAATAAATTTAAGAAAATTAAAAAAAAAATAATAATTTTTTAAAAAAATAAGTTTTTTTAAATAAATTTTAAAAAATTTATATATATATTTTTTTAAATTGTTATTTAGAAAAAAAACAATTTTTTAATTAATTTTATAAAAAATAAATTTAAGAAAATTAAAAAAAAAATATATAATTTTTTTTAAAAAATAAGTTTTTTTAAATAAATTTAAAAAAATTTAAATATATATTTTTTAAAATTGTTATTTAGAAAAAATAAATTCTTTAAAAAAATCAACAAACAAATACATGTGAATCTCATATGATAAAATGTTATTTAATTAATTTTTTTTCATTTCTTGGGTTAAGCATCTGTTGTTATCAAACATTAGAATTAAACAAAATTCTCTACTGATTTCTATTCTCTAAATTTCTATTCTGTACTTCATTTCATTTCTTTGAAATTCTCTCTACCAAACGTGCCCTTAAAGTTTGGACCTCTTCAAAATCTTAGACCTATTCATGTTACATAAGCTTGAAATATATATCCACTATGGTATCTACAATTTTAGACCTCTTCATTTTTTTTATAGACTTATTCATAAACCACAATAGTAGATGCTCTAATTATATTGTTTTGAAAGCAAGTAAATTACTTGCCCAACAACAATAATATGCACTAATGAACTTGGCAGAAATCTTTTGTAGCGTTATATAATAAAAACCAAATAGAAAGATATTCAATGATTCAAATTTAATGTTGATAAGCTGTTAGCAAGTTTGAAATCTGATCATAGAGGAGTATCACCATCACTTGCTCGTGGTCGAACATATATAACTACATCGTTGGACTTGTCTCACTAAGGACCACCCGTCCACCCCATTTATCTCTCAACTCCAAAGGTCAAAGAAACAGACAATATAATCCTTGTTTTAAAATAGTAAAATTATGAAATTAGACTAGAAGGAGTGACGGTGATACTTAGAGCAATGGGTACCTTAACACAAGTTAATCAATAACGCACCGCCACATCAGCTTTAACCTTTTCATAATAACTCATCAAAAATACCCCTTACCTTAACTTACCTTTAACTTACCTTAACTCAACTTTTATTCAAATATTTTCAAATTCAACCCCTAAACGAAAACAAATACTTTACTTATGGAAAAAAAACATAACATTTTCAATCTTAAAAATATATTACAATACGTACTAAAAAAAAGGCGTAACACAAAGCAAATACTTCATTAACTACAATAATAAAATCTCATTACTTTTACAAAATTTCAAGATCTATAATAACAAACTTTTGTCTTCACTTAATTTCAAAAACTTCGTGGACCACCAGTACTACTACATAAAACACATTCGGCCCAATATTGCTTAACGCAAATCCAACTAATGTTAACCTAACTTTTGACTATACGAGACTGGCGCTGGTCGCCGCGATGCAGGCGAGCACGTTTAAAAGCATAGTATTTCTGTGGTTAAAAAAGTAGCATACTTTTAACAATATAAATCCGTTTATCGCAAATATCAAACTCTCTCAAACTTTACATGCATCACATTCAATTAAAACAAAGTTGTAAACGAAGGTCGTTTTTTTCCTCATCAAAAGATCCTTGCCTATCTCATTGCGAAGCCGAAGCAATCTGGTCTTGGCCTTTTAAGCGTTTCTCATTTTTATCCCACTTATAACTACAGCACAGTTTGAATCTTATAAACTTCAAAACTAATGATAGTACATGTAATTGATATTCATCATACTCAAAAGTTTAGATAGTACATATTCAATACATATAAGAAGCATGGAAACCATTTATCCAAAATACAGATCAAACTACAAATGACCAATTAACATTCACATTTTCACTTATAATCATTTTATGCGGGGCGTCGTTTCAAGCCGTTGATCATTGCGTGGTATTTTTTTAGTAGAAAGTGGATCGTTTTTTTGTGTTACATGCACGGTATGATCAGAAAACCGACCATTTTGCTTAGTCATTCATATTTTACCCAACCATACATAGATAGTTATACAACATAAACAAAAGAGAATGCCATTGGTAAGACAAAACCGAAAATATTATAACAAACTTGTTTAATAATCCAAATATCACATGTGTGTGCTTACAAACAACATAATCTTGTGAAGATTTACATCCGGTTAAAAAAAATGATTGAAAAGTAGTTTTTATATTCATAGCAGTTGCTGCAAGCTCTTGACAACAAAATGATGGTACTCATAAGTCACGCAAGCTAAATGGAAAAAAGGTTTCTTATTAACCTTGCAATAAAGTTAACAAAAGCAATCGCAATTAAGGTAAGATATACAAAAAAGAACGTACCTGAGAATTGCACAATAGAGCTGCATTTAGCAAATAATTGATATGTGCATCTGCTCGGGAGCGCGTAGAAGCAAGCTCCTCAGGTGTTGCGTTTGCCATTTTGGCACCAATCTCAGACATCTCATCTGGCCGAGTATATTTTAACTGTTCAGCAGCGCGTCTCAAGTCCACGACATTTATATTTTTCATACTCTCTGACGCCATTTTCAGCAACTCAGGAGTATACATCATCTGCAGTTTCATACAAAACCGAACAGATTTATAACAATCAGTACCAGATATGTGTATTAACATAAAGAAAAGAGGGATCAGTGGGTAGTGAAAAAGTTAACTAAACTAAGGTCAAACCTTTGTTTAATTTACACATTAGGTAACCAATTTCTAAGCATAACATGAGTAGGGGTCTATAAAATCCGTATCTTACCTTATAATCTCTCCAACGGTGCCACTGGTTTTCCTTCCTGCAAGTACATCAAGAAGTGTCGTTTTACTGGTGCCACTTACGCACATCAATGCTGTGAGAATACCACGTCTAAATCCCTGGCTATATCTTGAAGCAATTGGAGCCTTTTCCCACTGAATCCAGACCTTCTCATTTCTTGACATCAAACGAACAATCACCTACCTATAACAAAAATGAGTAACAGCCGTCCAAGATTGAAAATTTATAAATACAATCTTGAACAGTTACCGGCGGTTTTGGTAAGGCCACATCATATGATTATGTATCCGCCAGCAAAGCTTTGTTTTCCTCATCGATTTTCCATTCCAGGCTACATCTATCACAACAAAAAAAGTAAAGTCATGTCATACTACTTAAATGGACATTGAGATATGATCGAATGAAGCTACTGTAAATTTTACTTCTATCAGGTGTTCTCGAACATTATCTGTTGATGCAAACTAAGCTTGATCAGGCTCCAACTTGATAGGCAGAATAGTAATCTCAATTGCGGCCGGAACTGGGAATGGATTCCTAGTGTTAGAACTGTTGATAGGTTCCAAGGCTGTCAAAAAAGATGTGATAATAATCTCATCATTCAAACATAAAACTTACACACGAATTGCAATACTCGATTCAAAAACTTTGTCATAATAAGCTTAAATGGCATACACGAAATTTATGAAAGGTATCGTGAATACCGAAAGAACTGCTTAAATGAACCATAACACGATAACCAAAAATGCAGTACCTTGGCTCGCCCGTTTATTTTGAGACGTTTTCGGCCCGTTTTTCTTGTCGAGATGATTATCTATAAATAATGTAGAATACTTTGGCAGCGTTAATACAAATTTTTGTGTCATGTATTGGTTGCATGTTGACGTGTTCAAAGTATTTTTGTTTTACTCAAAGTATATTAGAAACATCAATGAAGCACACAATTGCTAATTGTAATTACTGATAATGAAAAGTCATGATACTTACATATAAATGATATGTTTATGTCCTAAGAACCTAGTGGACATGAACCCATAGTATTGATCAGGCTCCAAAGACACCCATTTCTGCTCCATTTGACCGTCAAAACCCACTGATTTCAGGCCTAGCTTGAGCACTCCCCTGCTGCAGCAACCCAATGCACCAAAGATGACAGCAAATTCTCGGCTACTAAGCATTTGTTCAAGACCTGAAAGGGGGTTGAACCGCTGATCTACTGCACCAATAACTTTCTTGCTGCTGCTCTTTTCTTTCGCCTTCAACAACCTGGTCTTGCCGTTTTCGTTCACCAATAGTTGCTTCTTGATTTGTGCTTTGAACAGCCGCAAAGCTTTTCCAAGCGTCTTGTCTGAACTGTAACCTGAGAAAGCCATGGCATAATACAAAAATGTGTAAGCCAATCGAAAAAATAAGTAACAGTAATTAGTAGACAAAACATTTTATAATCGTAAGAAAATCACCCCTTTTAATAAGTTTGTACATAAAAATAACAACATCCAAAATAAACACCGTGTCATCATGTAATTTAACATAGGTAATTTCAACATATCAATCAAGATCCTAAAGCCTAGAAATCTCACTTAATTTAATTTTACTCTCATCAAGGCTTAGAGCCTAATCATGAATCATCTGCATTGATGACTACAACAAAAATATTTTCTTGTACACATATCAGTAGAATAAGTAATACTTATCTACACAGCTGTTGTATGAGTCATAGCATCAGCAGAATCCATCAGCAGAAACACCTTCAGTAGGAAAATTCTTCAGCAGAATCCATCAGCAGAAACACCTTTAGTAGAAAAAGGAAATTATGTTGGGTTTTGGGCAGTTAATTTTATCATTTTAGGAAGTGTGACTCTTACCTGAGGTTTTGTATGTCAATGTTTCGGCGAGATATTATGCTGGTAGTTGCATCGCCGAATTCTCTTATTGTGCCAATGTTATGGGTGATACATACATAGTCTGGTAAAAATAAAATTTCTGTTAGTACAGCAAACAATTCTGTGCCAACGTTACGGCTGATACACACATGTTTTGGCGAGATATTATGCTGGTAGTTGCATCACTTCTATACTGTATCGACTACACTTTATTCAAATCACTAATGGATAACTAAAAGTATAAAGTAGTTATGAAATGCTCACCTGTTTCAAAGTCAACGTGTTATCTTTTGGAGACCAGGACCCATTACATAGCCCAAACCCACTCAAACATACCCGTTACAGTCCCTTTCAACACCCACATATCAGCAGGTAAACATACTCATCTGAGGACCTAATCCCACTTTTATTTCAGGTCCAAAACAGGTCCATTTTAGCCCCTTCTTCAGGCCTGAAACATATCCATTTCACTGGTATTTTATCACCCTAACCCCCCTATTTCAGCCCGCATACGCACCCATGGCAGCCCCTATTTCAGCACACAATTCCACACCCAGTCCTGTCCCATTCCATTATTTGCTTCCTAGTTTGTGCTTTGAATAGCTGCAACGATCCTATACAATTTCGCCTACTTGTCGCAACATAATCCTGCAACGTTTTAAAGGAAACAAAGGGAAATGCGTTACTTTAACGGGCATTGAAGAAAACATGAAACACATGTGATATTTAAAGCTACTGATACTTGAACCCAAACTTTTAAGCTACTGATACTTGAACCATTCTTAAACCAATAAATACAATGCTAAAATCCCTTATCAGCATATTATTAACAAACATTTACTCACTCACCCATTATCAATTGATCTTCTCAGACGTATCGTTCAATATTGCTCCAATGCATTAATCTATTTTTTTTTTCTTCAAGTCATTTTTAACCATTTATTTGAAAGTAGCTCACCTGTTTCAAAGTCAACGTGTTCTCTTTCGGAGATCAGGACCCATTACATAGCCCAAACCCACTCAAACATACCCGGTACAGTCCCTTTCAACACCCACATATCAGAAGGTAAACATACTCATCTGAGGACCTAGTCCCACTTTTATTTCAGGTCCAAAACAGGTCCATTTTAGCCCCTTCTTCAGGCCTGAAACATATCCATTTCACTGGTATTTTATCACCCTAACCCCCTATTTCAGCCCGCATACGCACCCATCGCAGTCCCTATTTCAGCACACAATTCCACACCCAGTCCTGTCCCATTCCATTATTTGCTTCCTAGTTTGTGCTTTGAATAGCTGCAACGATCCTATACAATTTCGCCTACTTGTCGCAACATAATCCTGCAACATTTTAAAGGAAACAAAGGGAAATGAGTCACTTTAACGGGCATTGAAGAAAACATGAAACACATGTGATATTTAAAGCTACTGATACTTGAACCCAAACTTTTAAGCTACTGATACTTGAACCATTCTTAAACCAATAAATACAATGCTAAAATCCCTTATCAACATATTATTAACAAACATTTACTCACTCGCCCATTATCAATTGATCTTTTCAGACGTATCGTTCAATATTGCTCCAATGCATTAATCTATTTTTTTTCTTCAAGTCATTTTTAACCATTTATTTGAAGATGCTCGAAGCAACTACAATAGACATTACACATATATGCAATACCATGAACAACAATATTAAATAAGAATGAGAATCCTTTATACTAAAGTGAAAAGTTACCGACGATTACCTTCTTTCAAGTTACAACAGCGATGCAGAAGATGAAATCTTGGAGCCCACTGCCACACATGCTCAAACAACAAAAATTGAGCACGGATTAATAATAGGCGCAATGAATGTTTTACACATCTAAGCAACACAACTTGATGTCTATATCAGCTTAAATAAGTTAATGTCATTAAATTAGCAAACTCCAAAACAACTTGCAGTTTACAGCAGATCAACAATAACACCATAATCAACCATTAATATCTTTGTTATGGTTAGTACTACTTTATTTGTTATTGTACATAGGATGCTTTCGAAGGACTATTGTAACCACATATCCACAATGACCAAACATCCTATATTAGTAATCAAATTATTTATAAACGGAGTATCTACTTTACTTGTCACAAACAGATAAACCATACTTATCCAATTCTCGAATATACTAACCTTGGCCACAAATGATAAACCGCGCACTCCACATCATACCACGTCTTCCCAGTCATCGTTCCTGCTAGTGATGGAGCAAACGGTTATTTTTCGATAACGGAGCTGTTGCATATGAACAGCAGTATCATTACATTACAAAAAATACAAACAAAAAGTACACCATAAACTTAAAAAAAAATATATATATATATATATATATATATATATATATATATATATATATATATATATATAAAAAGAAAAAAAAGAAAAAAAAATTAAAATGCACCTCATCATTAGAAACCTATAAGCAATCCCAAACGGTTGCTTACTTTAATTTTAGGCTTTTTTGTTATAGACCAAATCATAAAAAAATCCGTAGAAAATGATACCTAATTTTCGAAACCCCAATTATCAAAACCCCAATTATCAAAAACCCTAATTATCAAACCCCCAATTATGAAAAATCAATCAACTAATTCACAACAAAACACACATACATAACTGACTGACGGAACGGCAACGGCAAACATACCTTCGACCATCATCAACTATCAAGCACAATCAACAAACACCAATCTCAAAACCTAATTTAACATTAAATGAAATTAGGTAAACACCAATCTCAAAACATAATTATTACCTCAGTGTTAGGTCACCATTTATGTAAACACAAGTATGATATTGATAGAAATGAGATGAGAATAAGAGATGGTTGATTATGAGAAATATGAAAAGTGAAAGAACAAGAGTTTCCATAAGATAATCAAATAACCAACAACTAAAAGAGTTACATAAGCTTAGTATTTATAGGAGGAGGAGTAAGGCAACACTCCCTTCCTCCCTCCTTTCTTTTGGACGTGGGCTTTCAAGCCCATGGACTTACATGCTTAAGCCTTGTAACATAAACTAAGTAGAATAAATAACTAAGCAACCTATTACAAAAGGTAATGACCGAGACTTGACTAAAATATAAAAGTATGATCCCAACAATCTCCCCCTAAGGGTCGGTCATCACGGTTGCTTGACGTCTTCATCATTGTCGTTGACTTGTGACATGTAAAGCTTAAGACGTCTTCAAAATGGTTGAATGATAATGAATGTACTTTGCTCTTTGTCTTTGTTCTTTGGTGATGATGTAGTGATTGTGTCACGAAGTAGTCTGCCATTCGTCACTCCTGCGTCTGTGGTGGTTGTCCGCCATTCCAACATACTCATACATCTTCAGACTTATACTTTCACGTACATGAAGTTCCTTTTCATACTCTGAGATCTTTAGTCTTTATACTTTGTAGATTCTTCTTTATTGACGTAGAATCTTTCTTTGACCTTTGTGGTGCTAAGATCTTTGGGGGAGGTATCATTTGCTTCAAGATGTATGTATGAGCATGTTGGAATCTACCATCATGGAAGTGAGGTACCTGCAAGTAAACAGTTAGCAATAAAACAATCGGTACTTACAGATAAGGATATAGAGTTCATCAACAGCATATTGTGAAGACTCCCTCTAATCCTTATCCAGGCCGTTCCCATATCAGATACTCCCGAAGGAGCTTACGAGACCTACTAAGTAGCTCAATGACTGGGTGAGTCGCTGGGGATCACTCCACTACTGTAGACCGCAATGGAACCACCGCAAACACTAAGCGTAACCCTTGTGGGGTTACCGAAGTGACCTGCTGTCAGGGCTGTTTGATGTTGACCCTGGCAGGATTTCTGTTCAATCATTGAGAAATACATAAGTAATCCTCTCATAAACGTTCTCGGCAGATTGCTAAGATATGCGAAGGACTCGATAATTTACATCTGGTGTCCATTGATGTAGAACACCAGTTGTAGAAATGCTAAGTGTTCCTAAGAGATCTTTGATGTATCTCAAGGCTCTAGACTCTATAAGTGCACACCTAGGTTTCCTATGCGGAGACTAGGGAGGGGTCTCCTGCTTCAATATCAACCGTCTCTAAGAGATAGGTCGATAGGTTACACTGGTACCCCGTGAGAATGAAACAAGCTCTTTTAAGAGAACTTGAGTGGTTAAGAAGGTTTAGTGCATTGCGTCACTGGGTCCATGACGACTTTGTCTTCAATACCGGTGTTGTCTTATGCAACAACCAGTAGCATACGTATTGAACCCGGTGTCTGCCCTAAGGTTGAACATATGGAGGGCTATTTCTTTTCACCCTTTTCTTTACTTTTCTTTTTAATTCTTCAACTCCTTCTTTCCCTTTCATTCTTTTCTCCTTTTTTCGTATCATACCTAAGGACTTCTAATTCTAACTATGGGAGATGTCCTTGGGTAGATCCCTCCGGCACTGGCGGATCATAGGACGGATATTCCTGTCTTAATCACCTTATAACTCCGACAGTAGCCAAGAAACCTTTGATTGAAAATCTCTCAAAGTGTTTGTGATAATCAAATATTTTGGTTAACACTTTGAGAGTTTTGTGTACACTTTTGAAGGGCTCCCCCTGCACATGTGCTCATAAGTATTTAATAAATTTGCACATGCGGGAGGAGCAAGCACTTTTGAATTGATCCACTTTTCATGAACAAGACCGATTCGAGACACGCTTACATCACTAGTTAGACTAGCTTGAAGTTATTACCCGGCCTGGTCAAGTCCACAGAAAGTTTCTCGAGACGGTACATTTCTACTAAGACATATCCTTTTCGAGACACGCTTACGTGGTTAGTTAAAGAGATACATTGTCAGTTTTTAGGTGACAACTAGCCCTAGTAACTAACTTGATGTTATTACCCGTCGAGGATAAGTCTTTTCGATATTACTAACTTTTATTGTCTCGTCAATTCCCGGGTCAATACTGAGTCTAGCTCGCACATGATACAACTTTTAAGCTTTGACTTCGTATATTTTAATCACTTTTTCATTTTCTTGCCCTCAAAAATAGCATATAAAATGATGTTTTTGACAATCTTTTAGATTAAAATATGCCTTTTGAGTCTTACGGGGAGATTCACCAAGAACTTTTGATTTTGAGCAAAGTATTTTGTTTTGACAAGTGCTCCCCCTCAACAAGTGATTAGGTCTTATTGAGGTGAAATACTTGTCCTTTTGAGCAGAATTTTGAAAATTTCATAAACATTTGATTAATTCTACTCAAAAGTAAGAAGCCTTCGCTCCTTATGTTAGCATTGAGGCACTGATGCGTACCTCAGGGTCCTTTCTTTACAAGTTCGGGTTGTGTTCTGTAATACGTACACAAGCCAATATGAAGTATATAATTGACAAATCAAATCAAACTCTTACAACTTTCTACCAATCAGGTCTCTGAAATGTCAACACCGGAAACTTTTGTCTGCCTCCCACATAACTTTCCAACCTTCGAAACTGATCCCTGCGCTTCAATCGGTTCTCAATCCTTAAGATGAATCTGCGAGCATCCCTGGCCTCATTGGTTTTCCACCTTTTAGATTTACCCAGAGCAATGTCATCCAATCTGCTTTTGATTCCATCTCTGACGAACTTCAAGGTTTCATCACAGAACTTATGTATTTCGTCGTAAGCCATGAAGCAGTTGTGACCGTTTATACTGTGGTAGGTGAACCCAAATGTTGGATGCCTGATCAAGGTGTATTGAGGTAGATGTTGAAGGTCGGGGATGTCGAACATGTTGGGTTTGGTGAGATTGAGCTTCTTCTGATAACTTTCCCCTCCCAATTGAAGATCTTCTACTCTTTCTCTTATGACTATCTGCCTGATGAAGATTAGGAGAGCTTGGATAAAGGCAAGCTGCATCTCTTTAGGCAAGCTACAGAGCTTTCCTTGAACTTTGAGCAGGTACATATCTTCGATATCATTGAGAAGTAGTCGTGGAAAGTCTGACTCGGAAATATCGTACTCATTTTCATCAAGTCTTTTCAGTGTGATTTTGCTGAGGAAGGGGTACCCAAAGTGAGTGACAGTCGAAATGAACTGAATCGAGACTATCTTCAAATAACTTGTCACATCGCCCATCGTCTGATTGAGTCTGCTGCTTCGATAGTACTGTGCCCGGTTGTCTGGCCAATGATGTATACCGTAGAGTGCGTTCCGGTCATATTCAACAACTTTATCAATGAATAATGCTGAAGCTTCTTCTTCGATGGCATTGTTGAGATATCGAGCTGCAGGGAGAAAGGCAAGTGATGTAACGTACTTCTTCTCAATCTTGCTGCCAAGTTTCAGAAATTCCAAGTCTGTGTTGAAGAAGAACTTGTACGGGATCTTCGGTTCCTTAGGCTTCCCAATCATCGGTAGTGGTTTGGACCAGTCAGTAATGTAAGGTGCGATTTTCTTTGTGACCGGATCGACATAAGATTCAGGATTGATCCAGTAAATATTGCTTGACATAGCTCGAGCAATATTTTCCAGATGGTACTCAAGCTCGATTGAGTTAGCAGACCGATCTTTCAGAAGATTGAACGCATCATTCTTGATTCTTCGCAACTCTTTCTTATTCATCTTTTTCATCTGAAACTTTTGCTGAATCAATTGAGCGTATTCCACCGTTCGACCATCTTGAGGTTCATGATTGTCTGCTAGTGGTGGTTACGAATTGATCATCTTTTCAAACCAGGAGTATTCGGCACTATCGTCTTGGTCTAGCCATTTGAGGACGGTTTTTGGTTTCTTTGGTTATGTGCCTTTCGATGAGGTGTCTAGTTTGGGTTGATGATGCTTTCCTTTCCTTTCTTTCTTCTTCTTAAAGGACGGTTCTGGAACTTCATCGGGCTGAGGAATCTCGTCACCACCTGTGTATTCAAAGTGGTCATGTGCTTTGGGAGCGGAACCGGATGCCTTGGGTTGTTGTGAAGATGTTGTTGTTGTTGGAGGGTTGACCGGTGCTTGTGGTTGAGATGAGGGTCCTTCGGCTTGCTTTTGTTTCTTTGCCTGAGAGTTAGGATCCCTGTCTTCATCATCTCTTGGACGTTTCAGTTTGTCCGCCTCTGTGCTGCAAGTTTCTTTTGTCATTTTATCTTTCAATGCTTCCAGGACTTTAGCTTCTTCCGGCGATAATGAGAACTTGCTTGCCAGTTTGTCCAATAGCTGAGCTTCCAATTCGTCCATAGATAGTCCTGGTAGTGGAACAGTATACTTGTCATCTCGAAGAGTAAATGTGGTCGATCGGATTACTTTCTTGACAGCTTGCTCTGCGAACTTGGTGAGTTCGTCTCTCATGGGTGCCAGTAGATCTTTCAACTCAGCAACTAAATGTTGTTCCATATACTGATGTGCTTGAGCTGCTAATGTGGCTTCCAAGTTCTCTTGTACGTCTTTAGCTAAGAAAGTATCAACTTTGTCTTGCAGCTCTTGGACGTTCGAATTCAGCTTCGTCAATTCAGCAACTTGGGTTGCTAGTGTTGCAACCTGATCTTCCAGTCTGTTTTTCTTCTTTTCATGTCCTCTTCTGAATGCTGACTTTAGCAACTTTGATGCAGCAGAGGCTTTGGTGCTTGGTTTCTTGATTGATTTGTCATGGGTTGATTCGGATGCAGGAGGTGATGACTGTGAAGATTCAATGATGGTGGTAAGGTCTTTGTCATCTCCTCTTTGTGGTTCGGGTAGATCAACTTTCTTTGCTTTGGCTGCTTCCTCTTCCAACCTTTGTTTTTCAGCAAGTTTGTCAGCTTCGGCCTTAAGCCTTAATTCTTCAGCAAGCCTGGCTTCTTCTTCCCTTTTCAACTTTTCTTCTGCCAGCTTGGCTGCCTCTTCAGCCTTCCTGCTTTCTTCCATGCGCATTGTCTCTTCCAGTTTGGCTTGTGCAAGCTCCTCAAGCCTAGCCTCTTCTGCTTCCTGTTTTTTCTTTAATTCCTCTTCCTGAGCCCTTTCTCTGAGCTCCATTTCTTCTACAGTCATCAACCGTGGAGCATCAGTATCCATGGGATCTTCCTCTTCCTCTTCTCCCGTTGCTGAAGCATTAGTCATTTCAATGTCTTTGGGAGATACCGAAGGATTGTCGTAGGCGACTAAGTCAGTGTTGATCCCTGTGGCAGAATCAGGAATGCTGCTAGATCCGCCAGCTTCGGTAGTTTGACAGAACACTGGAGGTGGAGGTAGATCATCATAGAATGCATCAATTTTGCTGTGGAGGAGACCCAGCTAGAGAGCTCTATCATTTTCTTCTTCAAGTGAAAGGCCTATATTAGAATGAGCAGACTCTTGTTCAGCTGTCATCGGTTCCTTCATCTTCTCTCTCCTGATTCTTTCTTCTTCCAAGATGGTTTGTGCTTCAGTGAACGGTCTTTGATTGAGATATGATGGATATTCGGCATTATCAGCAAACTCATCAATGTTTTTCTCCCAATCTTCGAAGGTCAAGTCTTTGTCATCAATGTCATCAAGGTTGACATTCTCGGTGATATTGGCAAAGGCTTCCCTGTAAACTGGACCTTCGTCGGACTCGGTTTCAGAGTTAGACGGTTTTGGAGAAGATTGTGGTGAGGGAAACCACCCAGGTTCAGTAATGGATGCGGGCTTCTTGACAGGAGTCCTTCTCTTGAGAGTACCCTTCTTCTTATGTTTAGACTTGGTAGAACTGCCGGAGCTCCGAGTCTTGGTACCTGTCTTCCCCTTAAACGGTTGAACTTCATCCAAGAAACCAACTTTTTCTGCTTCAAGAGCTTGAAGGTAGTACTTGAAATTCGGGCAAAGCTTCACTTTATCATTCAAGAGACAATCAGGAAATTTCTTTCCTTGCTTGCGTGTACTGGTGTCGAGTCTCTTGATGATTCTGAGAGTATCTTCATTTTTGAAAGTGTGCTTATCTTTGTCATCAAGTCTCTGTGGAATGTCGTCATACTCACGAAGGAAGCTTTCGATGAGTAGCTTGGTGAAACGAACGAATGGAATGTTGGTTGTCTTGTGTTGAATGTGCCACACAAGGTCTTCCCAGATAATGCTGGCATAATCAACTTTCTTGACGTTTGCCACGGCCCAGAAGAGTTTGAGGTGCTGGAGCTTGGGATGTTCATGGCCAGTGTCTCTGCCAGATAAGGATTTGGCTATCAGAACATACAAGGTTCTCCATGGTTGTGGAAGAAATCTGATGTTGACCCTAGAATGTCGTGTCACAACTTCTTCTGACTCATCATAGCCAATATCCCGTAATGACTCTATCAGCTCTTCTTCGGTGGGTACTTGATTGTACTCTTCATCTGGACCGAGTTCGGGTAACCTAAGAACATTCCTTAGTGTGTCTATATCCACAGTAACCTGTCGGTCATGAAGCATGCAGGTGAAGGAAGCCTCCCCAAGGTCTAGCTGAAGTGTATGCCAAAACTGGTGTATGTAGAAGCAGGAGACTGAAGCTGACTTGGTGAACAACAGCTTGTTGGGGTGATATAGGAGAGCATCCACTGCAACAATACAAGAGGATTCGTTGCAAGTGATTTTGTTGAAGTTGATACGTAAGTTGTTCTTTCCAATCTTCCTGGTGTAATCATCTGGAAATGTCTCTTCCCATGAAAGTTTTGGTTCAGGTTCTGGTCCATATGGAACGTCATTGTGTTCTGCCATCTGAATTGATCATAAACAAATACAAACATGGCAATGGTTTACTGTGTTAGCTCAGACATAAGATTACATGATTGTGAATATTATTGATTGATCAGTGGGTGTTTGTGTTGTGAAAAACTTTTGTTATATGACAAACTTGAGTTATTATCACATGGTAGAAACTTATAACAATGAAGTTACAACATGAGTTTATCATTACAAGAGATTACACTTTGGAATTTTTACAACACTTAGAAAATTTCATGAATTGGACAAGTTTACGAGTAAGTGGAACAATCTACGCATAACTTGGATTACGCGTAAGAAATGAAAGTAAGCATAGGTGCAAAAGCTACACGTAAACTTATATGTTATGCGTAAGGTAAATCTTATGCGTAGGATCAATCTTACGCGTAGGATAAAATCTTAGGCGTAGGAATTGAGCTTATGCAAAGGATTACCCTTAAGCGTAAGATATAACTTTCGCGTAGGTTTTAACTTATGCGTAAGTTCAAGACTTGTGCGTAAGGTCAAAACTTATGCGTAAGAATTATCATTTAAGCATAAACATTGTCTTATCCAAGACAATGTTTTTCAACGAGTCGAATCTTACGCGTAAGATTCAATCTTACGCGTAGGATGAACAACTTGCGCGTAAAAATGCCATTTTCCAGAAAATCACCTTAAGTAATTAGAGTTGTTTGATTCCTGAAAGTGTACAAAACATAACCACTGATCAATATTCATTCCCACATACTTAATATGCACATTATTATGCGTAAACATGCCTAAAGCTGAGTTACTCATAAACCCGTATGAACACTTAATCACAAATAGGTTCAATCATGTTTCTGGGTAGTGATAAACATAGGGCAAGTGTTTCTAACACCCTAAGGAGCATATGGTCCAAATTATAACACTAATCGACCACAGAATCACAAGGTCAAATCTGCATGTGCATTCGAACCCTAAATCGATGATTCATGATCAATACAAGTAATTGAAACAATTAAACCATAATAGCATGATCCTAGGCATACATGAACACTATCCCCATCACCAATTTCAATCCAAACGCACAAACTCAAGAACCCCTAAATGACTCGTATGAACCCTAATTCACAATCGATCATTTGATGTTTCTGGGTGAGATTAAAGTTTAGAAACATGTTTATAATCATCTTAAGACCATTTCCCATCAACCAATTCAACCATAACATCAACAGTTTTCTGGGTTCATGATTTACGCATAACCCTAGATCTAATTGATTGATTATGACAAATTAAGCCGTTGGATTGTTATGAAATTTAAAACCATTGTTTATAAATATGATCAAAAACGTTTGACACTTACAGATTCGAAGATTGATGCACGGATTTGATGAATGATTGTGAGTCGTTAGATTGAGTAGGTGAAAGTGTTATTACTTTTTGCAGGTGGGAGTAAATGCGTGGTCAAGGTAGTTTTGACCAAGGGTAAAACTAGTTTAGTATTTTGACACAAATGGCCCCTTAACCTTAACTTACATTTACTCTTAATGCCTAAACTCATTATCTCTTTTAACTTTCGTTAATAGCACCAAGTTATGACAAGAACAACTTTGTTGAATAATACTCCCCCTCGACCTTATACCGTAGTCATAAAAAATTTATTATTTTGGTCAAGGTGAGTAACCCGAAACACTTTTGATGCATCCTTTTAAGATAAAACGAAATATTTTTGGTAAAATACAAGTATAAAAGTTAATATTTTTGTGAAATTTTTTTAAAATGCTTTTCCTCCCCCTCAACACTTGTTTTGAATAATTAAAGACGTTTTAAAACATTAGTGTTGAAAAGAAAGGTATATACTTGCTTTTTTTTTTTTTTTTTTTTTTTTTTGAAAAAATATTTACAAAGATAATTTTGATGTTTGACGATCAATTGTGTTTTAAAAGCTTTTCCAGATCCTCTGGAGTCAAACATCGCATACCAATTTGGTGAACTAGACTAGCAAACCTTGATGGTGCTAAGGATTTGGTAAGTAAGTCCGCCAATTGGTACTCAGTCCCAACAAAATAAAGTTCAACGGTACCCTTTTCCACATGCTCTTTGATGAAGTGATATCGGAGATCGATGTGTTTGGATTTGCAATGATGTACTGTGTTGCAGGAGATAGCAATTGCACTTTTGGAATCACAGTAGATGGGAATCTTGTTGAATAGGTAGCCATAATCCTTAAGTTGTGATCTCATCCAAATGACTTGAGCACAACAAGCAGACATGGCTACATATTCAGATTCTGTAGACGACAGTGATGTGCAGTCCTGTTTCTTTGATTGCCATGACACAAGTTTATCTCCGAGAAATTGTAATCCACCAGATGTACTTTTGCGTGTGTCTAAACATCCTGCATGATCAGCATCTGAAAAAGCAATTAGTTCAAAACCAGAATCCTTCGGATACCAGATTCCTAAGTTAATGGTTCCCTTTATGTATCAAAGGATTCTTTTGACCTCACTGAGGTGTTTTTCAGTTGGTTTAGACTGATAACGAGAGCACATGTAGACAGCAAATACTATATCAGGTCTACTAGCTGTGAGATACATGAGGGACCCAATCATACTTCGGTATTTGGTAGGGTCAACTGGAGTCTCATGTAAATCAGCATCTACTTTTGCGGTATAGCCCATTGGTGTATTATAAGTATCACAACTCATCATTCCATGTTTCCTTAATATTTCAAGAGCATATTTGACTGATTTATAAAAATTCCACGGGGTGATTGATGAACTTGTAGTCCTAGAAAGAATGAAAGTTCACCCATCATGGACATTTCAAAATTATCTTTCATTAATTTTGCAAAATCATTAGAGTAACTTCTTTTTATTGAGGCAAAAATAATTTCATCGACATATATTTGAACAACAAGTAAGTCCTCCCCGTAGGTTTTTGTAAATAGTGTTGGATCCACCGATCCTTTAGAAAATTTATTGGCCAGCAAGAAAGTGGACAGTTTGTCATACCACGCCCGTGGGGCTTGCTTAAGTCCGTAGAGTGCCTTTTTGAGTCGGTAAACGTGATTAGGACGCTCAGGATCAACGAAGCCGTCTGGTTGGCTTACATACACTTCTTCACGGAGTTCTCCATTAAGAAATGCGGTTTTCACATCCATTTGGTAAACAACCATGTTCCTGTGTGCAGCATAGGCCAAAAAATCCGAACAAATTCATGTCTAGCCACTGGAGCAAAGGATTCAGCAAAATCAAGTCCTTCTAGTTAAGAGTATCCTTTCGATACCAGACGTGATTTGTTACGTATGAAAGTTCCTTCAGCATCAAGCTTATTCTTCCAGATCCATTTTAACCCGATGACAAAGACTCCGTCAGGTCTTTCAACTAATTCCCAGACTTCTAATCTTATGAATTGCTGAAATTCCTCTTGCATAGATTCAATCCAGTTGTCATAAGTCATTGCTTCTTTGATGTTCTTAGGTTCTTCGTGACAAACTGTGAGTGCATAGATACAAGTTTCTCCATCCGTGTGAAGTCTTTGTCTTGTCATAACAGGTGCATCTGGATGGCCAATAATATGAACTAGTGGATGGTCTCGAGTCAATTTGTGTGTTGAAGGGTGTAGTTGATAAGTATCTCGCATGTTAGCAGGATCCAAATTGCGTGTAGATGACTCAGCTATGTCAGGAAAGGTATGAGCCGGTGCAAACGGGTTAAAGAACGCATCAGGATCATGCTCTGCGGGTTGTGGAACTGATTGTGGTGTGGATCTTCAGCTGAATGGCGGGAGTTAGAAACAGTTTGTTCTGCTGTAGATGGTGATACAATTGGAGGACCGTCTTTCTCAACAGTTGTTGTAGTTTGTTGAGGTGAGTCAGGTACTTGAATGTTATCAGGTTGAGCAGCGGAATTAGGTAAGACCTCAGTAGGACGGTATTCAATTGTGTCATCAAATAGTGGAGTAAATAAGATTTCCAATTCTTTGCGGTTGAGTGGCAATGGTTCAGCCGAAGATTCTGGAGAGTTAAGACGGTTGAATTCGGGTCCTAAGCTGTGTTGCTCAGAAGCCATTTGTGTGAGTTCATCAAAATTAGCGTGAATGGTTTCTTGAATTTCTCTTGTTCGACGATTCCATATCCAAAACCCTTTAGAATTTTCACAGTATCCAACGAACACTCCGATGTCAGCCTTTGCTTTAAGTTTACCTAAATCATCACGATCATTTTTCGGATAACAAAGTGCTCCAAATACGTGAAAGTAATCGATGTTCGGTTTTCTCTTGTGAACAATTTGATAAGGTGTTTTGCGATGGCATTTAGTGATCAAGCAACGGTTTTGTATATAACATGCGATTGAAACAGCTTCCGCCCATAAGTAATCTGGTAATTGAGCATTAATCAACATAGTTCTAGCAGCTTCCACTAACGTCCTGTTGCGTCTTTCAACAACTCCATTCTGTTCTGGGCTTCTAGGAATAGATGTTTGATGTTCAATTCCCACTTTCTCGAAGTATGACCGAAGTTTCTGATTCTTAAATTCAGTTCCATTGTCAGTTCTGACTATTCGTACCGTATTGCGTAGCTGAACTTGAATTTTAGTGAGAAAGGTGATGATCATTGAAGGAGCCTGATCTTTACTTCGTAAGAAATAAACCCAAGTCCATCTGGAGTAATCATCCACAATTACAAGAACATAGCATTTACCGTTGATACTTTGAACACGCATCGGTCCACACAAATCCATATAAAGCAATTGTAACACATGATTCGTACTATGCTCAGGTTTATTAGGAAAATGAGCAAGAGTACTTTTTCCTTGTTCACAGGCTGGACATAAGTGATCTTTGGTAAAACGGAATCTTGGAAATCCATCAACAAGTTTATAACGAGCAAGGTCAGTCATAGTTTTGAAATTCAAGTGCCAAAGACATTTGTGCCATAACCAAGATTTAGTCGATTCCGCTTTGGAGAGAAGACATATCGGAGATGTAGCAACCATATCTGACATTGATATTGTATAAAGGTTAGAACCACGTGAGCCAGACATTAGATCGTTTCCTTGTAAGTCACGAACGAAACAAGTTTTCTCACGAAATGCAACTTCTAGATCCCCATCACAAAATTGATCAACAGAGAAAAGGTTGTGTCCAAGGCCTTCCACATAATAAACACGACTGATTTCAATGTTCCCACTGATATAGTAACCATATCCCATGAATAGAGCGTAATGATCATTCCCGAATCTGACAGTACCAATGAACTTTGAGACAAAGTTGTGCAACAGTTTGAGATTGCCTGTCATATGTCGGGTGCATCCACTATCAACAATCCAGAGAACAATCTGTACCACCTGCATCACAGGAAGAAGACACGGATGGAACAAAAGTAAGGGCGGAACCCAAAGAAACTGCGGGTTCCTGTTGGTTAGAAGCACATGTATTCAACAATTTAGGAATCCATTTAAAGTCTAGTTTGTATTGTAACCAACGTTGCCAATTCCAACTAGTTCGAGCTTTCTTAATGGTGAATTCACTAGTGGTTGGCTGATTCCTAGATTTGTTCTCTGCACTTATGGGGGTAACTTCAATTTCATTAGAAACCGTAGAAGGCGGCTTTCCTAAGATAGACTTAGAAACAGTAGTGGGCCTAAATGGAATGCGTGTCCTACGTTTCTTATGACGATTAAGTAAAGAATTAGCTATACATTTTGTATGATCACCAGATGATACGGTTTTACGACAAAACACACAAGATGCATTAATATTCAAAACATTCAAAGGTTCATCATTCGTTACATTTAGATTTTGATTACAATTTGCCAGATTAGAATCTAAATCTGATGCAACATGAGTTTTATTCAAATTCCTAAGTTGATCTTCTACTTCTTGAGCTTCTAGTGACCCTCTTTTACGTTGCCAGAGCCTATTCTTCCTTTTACTTTTACGCTTGGGTCTGCTAACGCTATTAGTGGAGACTAGTCCTATAGAAGTGGAGTTATCAACATTAGTGTTTTGAACAATATTTCCTTTAGCAGTTTTGTCTAATTGATACAATTCTGGTGCTATCACTGTGGTGTCAACCATCTTTCCTTTTTGAAGTAGCTTAATTTTCTCTTTCAAATCAATGATGATGTGATTTTTTTATCCTGAATTTCAGACTCAAGTAAACCATTGCAATATCTGATGTCATCGCGGTTTTGTTGCCATTCGGCGTTTTCAATTTTTAAATCCGCAATTTCTTTCTCGTATTGGAGACACAGACTTTTGAACGACTCATTGTTTTTGCAAAGTTGACAAGAGTTTGAAATGTTTTTATTTTGAAGTTTCAATTCCGTTTCAAGACTTTGAGCTTGACACCATTCAAGCCTTTGTTTGAGTAGACAAATTTCTTTTGAAAACTGTTTTGTCACATCATCATTTGTTATTCTCAGCTTATCATTTTCCTGTTTGAGTGTCTCAATTTCCACATTCAACAAGTTATTATCAACACAAAGATCATCCATAAGCATAGAAGTACCAGATTTATAGAGATCATTCATGATAACAGACAAAATATCAGCATTGAGAACTTGTTCCAAGAGTCAATCAGCATCATTTTTTAAAACTCTATTTCTTTGCTTTTGAACCAAAATCTCATTTTCAGTAGAGTTGAAAACGTTTATCATACTTTTTACCTCGTTTTGAAGTTCCTGATCCCAACGTGTAGCACAGAGACGGAGGTGTTTGACAATTGGCAACATTTGTTTTTGAAAAATATCTCTCTTTTCTCACTAGTAAGCGGACTGAAAAGTTTCAACTTTTATTTCAGAATTGCGTGCAATAGTTTCCTCCAAAATTTCGATGTCTTACATAAAATTTTTGTAATAATTTAAGATACGACAACTTTTTGGTAAAGGTGTTAATTCACCGGATGATGGTAAAGGACCATTTATTTGTGCTACAGTTTGCACAGGGGCCGCATTAGAGGATGAAACATATGACTCTTCGACAAACCATGATTTCTCAGGTAATTCCTTTTGAGTAACAAAAGATTCAGAAATGTGAGGAGCTTTTGAATAATCATATGGTGTCCAATATTGAACGTAACTCATTTTAGATCGACTCTCGTCTTCAAGTTCTTCTTCTTCCTTGGTATCAAAAACAACAGCACACACAATCGTATTATCAAGCAAATGGTCCATACTGTAAATTTTAGGAATTTCTTTGAATGCCGTGTGAAGAAACATTGAATTGTAATCGCCAAGTGCAAATCCTTTATCGGGTCTCGGTTTTAAAGTAAATTTCTGAATTGTTGTGACAGAGTTCCCGTGTTTGTAAACAATGTTACGAAATTCTTTGAGTTGTTTTTCAAGATCAACAATATCACCGAGTAAGTCATCTATATATTTCCTTTTTCGTATTTTATGTTCACAAAAATCCTTTTTGCAATTGGACAATTCTGTTTCAGTTTTTGAAAGTACTGCTTGAAGACGTTCAACTTGCATTTTCAGTTCACACTTTTCACTTTCAAGTTTAGAAATCAACTTTCCATTTGACTCAATTAAATCTTGCATTTTGTGTTGAAGATCTTGCTCTTTGTTATAAGAATCTTGAAAAGCTTTTTCAAAACTTTTTGCATGTTTAATCTTGTCTTCCTGATTTGAAAGTTGAATTTTATAACACTCAATATCTCTTGCAAGTGACGCATTTTTCTATTTTAAAACTTTGTTTTTCTCGTTGCATTTTATGATTTGCAGTTGTTGTGCATCCAGTTGTTTAGATAACAATATTAGGTCAGGGTCTGGATCAAATGATGGTTCATGTTGTTCTATATGATCATGTTTATCATTCTCAATGGGATCATCAAATGAAACAACTATGTCATCATCAAATATGACAACTGTGCTTATTTGTTCATCTGTTTGAGAAGATGAAGATGATGTAAATGGAACAACTTGCACCATATCTGATTCAGAAGCAGAAGGTGAGGCTATTTCATGTATTAGGCATGCTTTATGGTCATGTACCTGAGACAAGCCGTCAGTGTCATACACTGGACCTGAATCATTAAACTGAAGTTCCTGCATGTTGGCCATAAGCATCACAGCTGCATTGGCTTCCAGATCTTCCATGTCATCATCATTGTACACATTTGCCATGAAGTTGTTATCTTGTTCAGGGAAATGTCCATCTTTTTCATCTTGAAGAGCCATGAGTAATGCCTGCTTGTGAAACTTACTGCCCCGAGTTCTCGGTTTGGGACATGTTGTCGCTATATGACCTTGTTCATTACAATTATAGCACCATACTGCATTCCCTGAGTTGGAGTTCCTAGTTGCAACCGGTTCAGACCTTTGCTGAGAAGACCCTGAGTTGTTCCTGAACCCCCCATTGTTATTAAACCTCTGACCATTCCCAAAATTTCCTAAAGAACTTCCTGAACCAGATCTACCATAATTACGATTCTGAATTTCCACTCTTCCATCATTGACAACAGCTTGATTCCTTATGTTTGAAGACGAACGTTGACGATTGTTTGTTTTGTTGGAGAATTTGCTGAAAGCACGAGCAATAAGAGCAAGTCCCTGATTCAAAGTATTAAAGTCATCATCGTCATCTTCATTGGAGTTGGAATAATACACTGCATCATTGTTGTTCATTGGAACAAGTTGAGTAGAAGTATTTTGTGGAGATGAATCATAAGGAACCATTAGGTTCGAGGTAGAAGACTGTGGATAACTGAAGTAGTTCTGCCCTTGAACATATGCACGATTTGACATTGGTGGTGGAGCATAGGGAGATTGAGCTACGAGAGCCAAAGAATTTGGTGTTGGTGTTGGTGTGTATCCTCCTCGTAGAGCTCGATCTTTTTCAACTTCAAGTTCATGGTGTTTCAGAAAATCATACAACAAACCATATGGAGCATCATGAATATTTTTGGTTTGACGAACAAATGTCACATATTTATGCCAATCTGGACCAAGACTACCGACGAATTTGGAGTTCACTGCTATCCTCGGTACTGTGATTTTGTGACGTTCCAGATCATTGACCACATTTGTGAAACGATGATAGTAGGATTCAAGTGACTCTCCTGGGTCAATACTGAGTCTAGCTCGCACATGATACAACTTTTAAGCTTTGACTTCGTATATTTTAATCACTTTTTCATTTTCTCCCCCTTAAAAATAGCATATAAAATGATGTTTTTGACAATCTTATTGAGGTGAAATACTTGTCCTTTTGAGCAGAATTATAAAAATTCAAAATGGTTGAATGAATGTAGCTCGTAATACGCCCCCTCGACCTTAGACCGTAGTCATAAAAATTTTATTCTTTTGGTCAAGGTGAGTAACCCGAAACACTTTTGATGCATCCTTTTAAGATAAAACGAAATATTTTTGGTAAATTGCAAGTATAAAAGTTAATATTTTTGTGAAAATTTTAAAATGCTTTTCCTCCCCCTCAACACTTGTTTTGAATAATTAAAGACGTTTTAAAACATTAGTGTTGAAAAGAAAGGTATATACTTGCTTTTTTTTTTTTTTTTTTTTTTTTTTTGAAAAAATATTTACAAAGATAATTTTGATGTTTTACGATCAATTGTGTTTTAAAAACTTTTCCAGATCCTCTGGAGTCAAACATCGCATACCAATTTGGTGAACTAGACTAGCAAACCTTGATGGTGCTAAGGATTTGGTAAGTAAGTCCGCCAATTGGTACTCAGTCCCAACAAAATAAAGTTCAACGGTACCCTTTTCCACATGCTCTTTGATGAAGTGATATCGGAGATCGATGTGTTTGGATTTGCAATGATGTACTGTGTTGCAGGAGATAGCAATTGCACTTTTGGAATCACAGTAGATAGGAATCTTGTTGAATAGGTAGCCATAATCCTTAAGTTGTGATCTCATCCAAATGACTTGAGCACAACAAGCAGACATAGCTACATATTCAGATTCTGTAGACGACAGTGATGTGCAGTCCTGCTTCTTTGATTGCCATGACACAAGTTTGTCTCCGAGAAATTGTAATCCACCAGATGTACTTTTGCGTGTGTCTAAACATCCTGCACGGTCAGCATCTGAAAAAGCAATTAGTTCAAAGCCAGAATCCTTCGGATACCAGATTCCCAAGTTAATGGTTCCCTTTATGTATCAAAGGATTCTTTTGACCTCACTGAGGTGTTTTTCAGTTGGTTTAGACTGATAACGAGAGCACGTGTAGACAGCAAATACTATATCAGGTCTACTAGCTGTGAGATACATGAGGGACCCAATCATACTTCGGTATTTGGTAGGGTCAACTGGAGTCCCATGTAAATCAGCATCTAGTTTTGTGGTATAGCCCATTGGTGTATTATAAGTATCACAACTCATCATTCCATGTTTCTTTAATATTTCAAGAGCATATTTGGACTGATTTATAAAAATTCCACGGGGTGATTGATGAACTTGTAGTCCTAGAAAGAACTAAAGTTCACCCATCATGGACATTTCAAAATTATCTTTCATTAATTTTGCAAAATCATTAGAGTAACTTCTTTTTGTTGAGGCAAAAATAATGTCATCAACATATATTTGAACAACAAGTAAGTCCTCCTCGTAGGTTTTTGTAAATAGTGTTGGATCCACCGATCCTTTAGAAAATTTATTGGCCAGCAAGAAAGTGGACAGTTTGTCATACCACGCCCGTGGGGCTTGCTTAAGTCCGTAGAATGCCTTTTTGAGTCGGTAAACGTGATTAGGACGCTCAGGATCAACGAAGCCGTCTGGTTGGCTTACATACACTTCTTCACGGAGTTCTCCATTAAGAAATGCGGTTTTCACGTCCATTTGGTAAACAACCATGTTCCTGTGTGCAGCATAGGCCAAAAAGATCCGAACAGCTTCATGTCTAGCCACTGGAGCAAAGGATTCAGCAAAATCAAGTCCTTCTAGTTGAGAGTATCCTTTTGCTACCAGACGTGATTTGTTACGTATGACAGTTCCTTCAGCATCAAGCTTATTCTTCCAGATCCATTTTAACCCGATGACAAAGACTCCGTCAGGTCTTTTAACTAATTCCCAGACTTCTAATCTTATGAATTGCTGAAATTCCTCTTGCATAGATTCAATCCAGTTGTCATAAGTCATTGCTTCTTTGATGTTCTTAGGTTCTTCGTGACAAACTGTGAGTGCATAGATACAAGTTTCTCCATCCGTGTGAAGTCGTTCTCTTGTCACAACAGGTGCATCTGGATGGCCAATAATATGAACTAGTGGATGGTCTCGAGTCCATTTGTGTGTTGAAGGGTGTAGTTGATAAGTATCTCGCATGTTAGCAGGATCCAAATTGCGTGTAGATGACTCAGCTATGTCAGGAAAGGTATGAGCCGGTGCAAACGGGTTAAAGAACGCATCAGGATCATGCTCTGCGGGTTGTGGAACTGATTGTGGTGTGGGATCTTCAGCTGAATGGCGGGAGTTAGAAACAGTTTGTTCTGCTGTAGATGGTGATACAATTGGAGGACCGTCTTTCTCAACAGTTGTTGTAGTTTGTTGAGGTGAGTCAGGTACTTGAATGTTATCAGGTTGAGCAACGGAATTAGGTAAGACCTCAGTAGGACGGTATTCAATTGTGTCATCAAGCAGTGGAGCAAATAAGGTTTCCAATTCTTTGCGGTTGAGTGGCAATGGTTCAGCCGAAGATTCCGGAGAGTTAAGACGGTTGAATTCGGGTCCTAAGCTGTGTTGCTCAGAAGCCATTTGTGTGAATTCATCAAAGTTAGCGTGAATGGTTTCTTGAATTTCTCTTGTTCGACGATTCCATATCCGAAAACCTTTAGAGTTTTCACAGTATCCAACGAACACTCCGATGTCAGCCTTTGCTTTAAGTTTACCTAAATCATCACGATCATTTTTCGGATAACAAAGTGCTCCAAATACGTGAAAGTAATCGATGTTTGGTTTTCTCTTGTGAACAATTTGATAAGGTGTTTTGCGATGGCGTTTAGTGATCATGCAACGGTTTTGTGTATAACATGCGGTTGAAACAGCCTCCGCCCATAAGTAATCCGGTAATTGAGCATTAATCAACATAGTTCTAGCAGCTTCCACTAACGTCCTGTTGCGTCTTTCAACAACTCCATTCTGTTCTGGGCTTCTAGGAATAGATGTTCGATGTTCAATTCCCACTTTCTCAAAGTATGACCGAAGTGTCTGATTCTTAAATTCAGTTCCATTGTCAGTTCTGACTATTCGTACCGTATTGCGTAGCTGAACTTGAATTTTAGTGAGAAAGGTGATGATCATTGAAGGAGCCTGATCTTTACTTCGTAAGAAATAAACCCAAGTCCATCTAGAGTAATCATCCATAATTACAAGAACATAGCGTTTACCGTTGATACTTTGAACACGCGTCGGTCTACACAAATCCATATGAAGCAATTGTAACACATGATTCGTACTATGCTCAGGTTTGTTAGGAAAATGAGCACGAGTACTTTTTCCTTGTTCACAGGCTGGACATAAGTGATCTTTGGTAAAACGGAATCTTGGAAATCCATCAACAAGTTTATAACGAGCAAGGTCAGTCATAGTTTTGAAATTCAAGTGCGAAAGACGTTTGTGCCATAACCAAGATTTAGTCGATTCCGCTTTGGAGAGAAGACATATCGGAGATGTAGCAATCATATCTAACATTGATATTGTATAAAGGTTAGAACCACGTGACCCAGACATTAGATCGTTTCCTTGTAAGTCACGAACGAAACAAGTTTTCTCACGAAATGCAACTTCTAGATCCCCGTCACAAAATTGACCAACAGAGAAAAGGTTGTGTCCAAGGCCTTCCACATAATAAACACGACTGATTTCAATGTTCCCACTGATATAGTCACCATATCCCATGATTAGAGCGTAATGATCATTCCCGAATCTGACAGTACCAATGAACTTTGAGACAAAGTTGTGCAACAGTTTGAGATTGCCTGTCATATGTCGGGTGCATCCACTATCAACAATCCAGAGAACAATCTGTACCACCTGCATCACAAGAAGAAGACACGGATGGAACAGAAGTAAGGGTGGAACCCAAAGAAACTGCGGGTTCCTGTTGGTTAGAAGCACATGTATTCAACAATTTAGGAATCCATTTAAAGTCTGGTTTGTGTTGTAACCAACGTTGCCAATTCCAACTAGTTCGAGCTTTCTTAATGATGAATTCACTAGTGGTTGGCTGATTCCTAGATTTGTTCTCCGCACTTATGGGGGTAACTTCAATTTCATTAGAAACCGTAGAAGGCGGCTTTCCTAAGATAGACTTAGAAGCAGTAGTGGGCCTAAAAGGAATGCGTGTCCTATGTTTCTTATGACGATTAAGTAGAGAATTAGCTATACATTTTGTATGATCACCAGATGATACGCTTTTACGACAAAACACACAAGATGCATTAATATTCAAAACATTCAAAGGTTCATCATTCGTTACATTTAGATTTTGATTACAATTTGCCAGATTAGAATCTAAATCTGATGCAACATGAGTTTTATTCAAATTCCTAAGTTGATCTTCTACTTCTTGAGCTTCTAGTGATCCTCTTTTACGTTGCCAGAGCCTATTCTTCCTTTTACTTTTACGCTTGGGTCTGCTAACGCTATTAGTGGAGACTAGTCCTGTAGAAGTGGAGTTATGAACATTAGTGTTTTGAACAATATTTCCTTTAGCAGTTTTGTCTAATTGATACAATTCTGGTGCTATCACTGTGGTGTCAACCATCTTTCCTTTTTGAAGTAGCTTAATTTTCTCTATCAAATCAATGATGATGTGATTTTATCCTGAATTTCAGACTCAAGTAAACCATTGCAATATCTGATGTCATCGCGGTTTTGTTGCCATTCGGCGTTTTCAATTTTTAAATCCGCAATTTCTTTCTTGTATTGGAGACACAGACTTTTGAAAGACTCATTGTTTTTGCAAAGTTGACAAGAGTTTGAAATGTTTTTATTTTGAAGTTTCAATTCCGTTTCAAGACTTTGAGCTTGACACCATTCAAGCCTTTGTTTGAGTAGACAAATTTCTTTTGAAAACTGTTTTATCACATCATCATTTGTTATTCTCAGCTTATCATTTTCCTGTTTGAGTGTCTCAATTTCCACATTCAACAAGTTATTATCAACACAAAGATCATCCATAAGCATAGAAGTACCAGATTTATAGAGATCATTCATGATAACAGACAAAATATCAGCATTGAGAACTTGTTCCAAGAGTCGATCAGCATCATTTTTTAAAACTCTATTTCTTTGCTTTTTAACCAAAATCTCATTTTCAGTAGAGTTGAAAACGTTTACCATATTTTTTACCTCGTTTTGAAGTTCCTGATCCCAACGTGTAGCACAGAGACGGAGGTGTTTGACAATTGGCAACATTTGTTTTTGAAAAATATCTCTCTTTTCTCGCTCGTAAGCGGATTGAAAAGTTTCAACTTTTATTTCAGAATTGCGTGCAATTGTTTCCTCCAAAATTTCGATGTCTTCCATAAAAGTTTTGTAATAATTTAAGACACGACAACTTTTTGGTAAAGGTGTTAATTCACCGGATGATGGTAAAGGACCATTTATTTGTGCTACAGTTTGCACAGGGGCCGCATTAGAGGATGAAACATATGACTCTTCGACAAACCATGATTTCTCAGGTAATTCCTTTTGAGTAACAAAAGATTTAGAAATGTGAGGAGCTTTTGAATAATCATATGGTGTCCAATATTGAACGTAACTCATTTTAGATCGACTCCCGTCTTCAAGTTCTTCTTCTTCCTCGGTATCAAAAACAACAGAACGCACAATCGTATTATCAAGCAAATGGTCCATACTGTAAATTTTAGGAATTTCTTTGAATGCCGTGTGAAGAAACATTGAATTGTAATCGCCAAGTGCAAATCCTTTATCGGGTCTCGGTTTTAAAGTAAATTTCTGAATTGTTGTGACAGAGTTCCCGTGTTTGTAAACAATGTTACGAAATTCTTTGAGTTGTTTTTCAAGATCAACAATATCACCGAGTAAGTCATCTATATACTTCCTTTTTCGTATTTTATGTTCACAAAAATCCTTTTTGCAATTGGACAATTCTGTTTCAGTTTTTGAAAGTACTGCTTGAAGACGTTCAACTTGCATTTTCAGTTCACACTTTTCACTTTCAAGTTTAGAAATCAACTTTCCATTTGACTCAATTAAATCTTGCATTTTGTGTTGAAGATCTTGCTCTTTGTTATAAGAATCTTGAAAAACTTTTTCAAAACTTTTTGCATGTTTAATCTTGTCTTCCTGATTTGAAAGTTGAATTTTATAACACTCAATATCTCTTGCAAGTGACGCATTTTTCTCTTTTAAAACTTTGTTTTTCTCGTTGCATTTTATGATTTGCAATTGTTGTGCATCCAGTTGTTTAGATAACTATATTAGGTCAGGGTCTGGATCAAATGATGGTTCATGTTGTTCTATATGATCATGTTTATCATTCTCAATGGGATCATCAAATGAAACAACTGTGTCATCATCAAATATGACAACTGTGCTTATTTGTTCATCTGTTTGAGAAGATGAAGATGATGTAGATGGAACAACTTGCACCATATCTGATTCAGAAGCAGAAGGTGAGGCTATTTCATGTATTAGGCATGCTTTATGGTCATGTACCTGAGACAAGCCGTCAGTGTCATACACTAGACCTGAATCATTAAACTGAAGTTCCTGCATGTTGGCCAAAAGCATCACAGCTGCATTGGCTTCCAGATCTTCCATGTCATCATCATTGTACACATTTGCCATGAAGTTGTTATCTTGTTCAGGGAAATGTCCATCTTTTTCATCTTGAAGAGCCATGAGTAATGCCTGCTTGTGAAACTTACTGCCCCGAGTTCTCGGTTTGGGACATGTTGTCGCTATATGACCTTGTTCATTACAATTATAGCACCATACTGCATTCCCTGAGTTGGAGTTCCTAGTTGCAACCGGTTCAGACCTTTGCTGAGAAGACCCTGAGTTGTTCCTGAACCCCCCATTGTTATTAAACCTCTGACCATTCCCAAAATTTCCTAAAGAACTTCCTGAACCAGATCTACCATAATTACGATTCTGAATTTCCACTCTTCCATCATTGACAACAGCTTGATTCCTTATGTTTGAAGACGAACGTTGACGATTGTTTGTTTTGTTGGAGAATTTGCTAAAAGCACGAGCAATAAGAGCAAGTCCCTGATTCAAAGTATTAAAGTCATCATCGTCATCTTCATTGGAGTTGGAATAATACACTGCATCATTGTTGTTCATTGGAATGAGCTGAGTAGAAGTATTTTGTGGAGATGAATCATAAGGGACCATTTGGTTCGAGGTAGAAGACTGTGGATAACTGAAGTAGTTCTGCTCTTGAACATATGCATGATTTGACATTGGTGGTGGAGCATAGGGAGATTAAGCTACGAGAGCCAAAGAATTTGGTGTTGGTGTTGGTGTGTATCCTCCTCGTAGAGCTCGATCTTTTTCAACTTCAGGTTCATGGTGTTTCAGAAAATCATACAACAAACCATATGGAGCATCATGAAGATTTTTGGTTTGACGAACAAATGTCACATATTTATGCCAATCTGGACCAAGCCTACCGACGAATTTGGAGTTCACTGCTATCGTCGGTACTGTGATTTTGTGACGTTCCAGATCATTGACCACATTTGTGAAACGATGATAGTAGGATTCAAGTGACTCTCCTGGTTCAATTGTGATGTCTGTGTATTCCATGTAGAGTTTGGATTCCATATCATCTTTGTTCAATTGAGTGCCTTCCATAAGGAGATGAACATGTTCCCACATAGCTTTGGCTGTTTTCTGAGCATCGACACTTCGATAAATTGGATTAGGTATTCCTTGAAGTATATAAGCCATTGCGTACTCATCAGCTTCACGATGTAATTTCTGTTCTTCTGTGAGTGCAGATTCTGAAAGAGGTCTATCACCAGGAGGACGTGGAGGATCAGCATTTAGATCACCAATTTCAAATCTTGTTGGCCACTCAAATGGTCCTTCAAGTATCACTTGTTTCAAGAATTTCCCATGAGGTTTCTTTAGTTCAAGAAATCGTAAGAATCGACTTGACCATTGAACATAGTTCCCAGGTGTTAGCATTGGAGGTGTTTCAAGTGATCCTGCCTCATGTCGGGATTGTTGAGTTGTAATAACTTCACACATTCTGTCAAACCAGTGAGGTTGTTTGGAGGAATACTGAGTGTTTTGTTGGGACATTTGATATGGTTGTTGTTGAGGAATGATTTGATGTTGTTGCATCATGAGATATTGTGGTTGTTGATTAAACGGTTGTTGTTGAAAGTGTGACTGTGAAGGTTGTTGATATGATTGTTGCTGATGGTATTGTTGTTGCTGATACTGCTGATGTTGTTGCTGAGGATTTGAGAAGTAGTAATGTGGTGGTTGAGACATCTTTGAACACTTGTGTAGAAATGGATCTTTGTAGAAGATTGAAATGCACGTTCCTTTGATCAAGTCCAAAATCCCTGGGGTAAGTTGAATTCTTACGCGTAATAATAATCTTATGCGTAAACTTTTAGGTTAAGCGTAAAGAGTAGTTTAGGCGTAAACAAAGAGTTTATGCGTAAGTTTTCTCTTTACGCGTAAGCTTTGGCTTATGCGTAAGTTTAGACTTATGCGTAAGGTTAAACAACCAAACAAATCTTCCAAACTTATCCAAGCTTGAAAGATATCCGAAGTCGAAGTATTCCACTAACTTATCCAAGCTAGGGAAGTACTGAGTCACCGTAACACAAGGAGAAGACCTTTGATGAAAGTTAAGCGTAGATTCTGAAACTTACGCGTAAGAATAACTCTTAGGCGTAGGATTGATCTTATGCGTAGAAAGGGCACCTTATGCGTAGGAAGTAACTTCAGCGTAGGATCTTACTCGTAGGAATCACAACTTACTCGTAGAAATTGACTTACTCGTAGGTTTTCGGCGTAGAAGACCAAAGTTATTCGTAAGAACAGGGTTTTGACCTAAGTTACTCGTAAGAAAAGGGTTTTAGCCAAAAGTTACTCGTAGAAAGGACAAAAAGTACTGTTGACAGCTTTAGAATCGTACTATTCACGTAAGTTACGCGTAAACAGGTCAGAAACTTGAAAAATCTCAAATTTTTGAAGAAAAAATGCTTATAAATAAGGTACTTTTGATCAAATAACTTCACCAATACTTAGAAAACACTAACTATTGAAGATTTTGCTACCAAAACTAGTTTTCCAATATCAAAGAAGCTATAAAACCTTAAAAAAAACCTTAAAAATCACAACTTTATGCAAAAACTAAGCTTCAAATCACTATATCAACCTTGAAACTTGTCCAAGCTTCAAGATTTGAGTGAAAGAAACAAAGAAAAATGCAAAAAGATGAAGAACAAGCACCAAGAACCCACGTTAACAATAGAAAGTACACTTCAATCTCTATTAGGCGAATGATACCACTTGTTAGGTCACCATTTATGTAAACACAAGTATGATATTGATAGAAATGAGATGAGAATGAGAGATGGTTGATTATGAGAAATATAAAAAGTGAAAGAACAAGAGTTTCCTTAAGATAATCAAATAACCAACAACTAAAAGAGTTACATAAGTTTAGTATTTATAGGAGGAGGAGTAGGGCAACACTCCCTTCCTCCCTCCTTTCTTTTGGACGTGGGCTTTCAAGCCCATGGACTTACATGCTTAAGCCTTGTAACATAAACTAAGTAGAATAAATAACTAAGCAACCTATTACAAAATGTAATGACCGAGACTTGACTAAAATACAAAAGTATAATCCCAACACTCAGCAAATCAGCAGCATAAGAGATGGATGGTCGACCTTCTTTGCTCTCATCCTCTGCTAAACACTAATAATTGAGGCGTGTGTGAGAGCTTTTAGGGTTCTCTAGGTCTTTATGGTAAACGGGCTAGGCAATAAACACACTTTGGATCACATGGGCTAGGCAAAAAGGCTAAGAATCTGGGCCATTTTTTTTTTTGCGGGAAAATGTACTGTAGATCTACAGTGCTATACGACGTAGTTTTCATCCGGTTTTAAATAAACTAGTAATAACACTCCCAAGTCCAAACTCCAATCTAAACTAACTCATCAAAAAACACATTATCCTCTCCTCCTAGATCTGAAAAAAAATTCATCCCTTTTTAATAACTTAACTCTTCTCACAAGCCAAATAAACAAACACTAGCAGGGTGCCCGCGCGATGCGGCGGCGGGTACCCTGTGACTATATTTTTGACAATGTGATGTTATGCAGCCATACTTTTATTAAACAATTAATTTACAAATAACAATAACTTTAGTTAAGACATCGGTATAATTCCATCTCATGTTAACCGAAGATACCTAAACAAAATATTGATTCTTTCCTTCAGCACAATCACCATTCATCAATTTTGGAACTGACCGACCCAGTTCAACCCTCATTCCTCGGTTCGGCGCAGCGGCGACCGAACCGGTCGACCGACCATTGCGGGCAGCCTAATGACTTTATTTTTAAGTGATTAGCTTAATAGCTTGATTAGATTGTACATTATAATTAAATGATTGTATATTTTGGTGAATGGGTGAATTAAATAGTGTATTAATTGTATGTGTTGAGTAGTGTTTTATTAGTTGTATGTGTGCTTCAAATAGTTTGTATATTGTGTTTTATTAATTATACCTTTTATCAAATGGGTGTTTTAAATATGATATTAATTTAAAATGTTGACCAATCAATTTGTGTAGGTGTTTATGCATAAATTAGTTGTACATATAGCTTAATTGGTTGTATTTACTTAAAATCTATATATGGAAATATTAAAAAATTGGAGGAGAGAATGTGCTAAATGCTTTATAAGTAGTATAGATACTTGTAAATCTGCTAGTGTAAACCGAAGACTAAAGATATCTCCTTTCTTTCTTTACCGAAAAATACGAATCACAAACATAAACCTTCAATAATTTCCAATAACAAAGGCTTCAAGATCTATATTAAGATCTAAGGTAGGTTTACTTTCTGTTTTTCTAACAAGCTAGACGTTTTTAAGGGGGTCAAAATGAAATTTTATTTTTGAATTCTAACGGCTAGTTTCAGTCGTTGTCCTCTTTAACGCAGCGTCATTCCTTTAACTTGGCACGTTAACGTGTCTTTAACACCGGAACATGGTACCTTAACGCACACTTTAATGCTGAAAATTTAAGAAATAATGTGGGTTCACGTTAAGGTACTTGTGCTCTTAACCTTATACATCAGTTTTCTCTCTCCTCTCACTTTCTCTCACTCCCTCTCACCTTTCACCTGTAGTGGTCACTTTCCTCTCAGCTTTCACTCATAATTTATACAAATTATACACTATGAAATACTCCATACACACTCACAAAGCAAATAAAAAATATTAACACAAAAGGAGGGCCCACAAAAACTTCGAATAACCAAAGGTGATTGGTTCACCTTTCTTGCTCTCTTTCATCACCATACGTGCGTAAGGTAGTATGGTTGTAGTGGTGTTGGCACGTGAAGTAGCACCTCACGAGTGACATTTGGCTACCACTACAATCAGCCTTAAAGGTAGGGGTGGCAATTGTCGACACGACACGATAAACAACACGAACCCGACACGAAGTTAAACAAGTTTGGGTTGAGGATAAATAGGTTCGGGTCAAAAACAGGTCAACCCGTCTAACCCGTTTAATAAATGGGTTGTGTTTGAGTTGAGTAAATATTAAACAGGTCAACACAGGAACCCGTTTAAGTATATAACACTCTAAAAATAAAATATATAACATGACTTTTTATGTTGGATGTGGATTAAATGTATTCTGTTATGTACTTAATATGATTGAGTTACGATTATACCTCATATATAATAGAAATTGACGTTTATAACCGAGAAAATTGTCGTATGGTTATTTGTCTGTTATTTTTATCATATTTTAAATCCTTATATCATTTTGGCATTTAAACTAGTTAAATCAACAAACCACCAACCTTATTCACTAATTGACATATTTATTTAAATAGGTTAAATGGGTCAAAAATGGGTTACACGTGTTATGCAGGTACGGATTAGGGTTGAGTTTCTTGACACGATTAATAAATGAGTTATGTTTGGGTAGAGGTTATACTAACCCGCCAACACGCGAACCCGAATAAGTTAACACGAACACGACTCGATTACCACCCCTACTTAAAAGAGATATTTTTTGGAATAAATGGGTCAATGACTCATTGTTATGATTAAGATCAATCCATAATAATATACCCTACATAATCACAAGATGCTGCTTGATTAAAACCCCACGCTTTTGTTTTTGTCCAAACCGTAGAAATGTAGTCTATCTTATGTGGGTTTGGGACACATCATACATGCCATGCACTCGAGATGGAATCCACTAAAAATATGGAATCTACGATATAAAACAAAACATCATCCATAGTAAAAATTATATGTGTGGTTAGAGAATTGCCATATCCCCATATGGTTACAAATATATAATCTTTACCAAAAAGAAAATCAGATAACTATAAATTAATTAAAGCTAAAAAGAACACGATATTCATATGATTCAGTTAACTAGCTAGGGATCACATTTTGCTATATACAGCTACAACCCGTACTTGAGTCAACATTGTCAAACTCGAGTTAAGTTAGAGAGGTAGGCAGCGAGGAGCCAGGGGTTCCCACGGGCAAGGGCGGAGCCAGGAATTCAAGTTAAGGGGGGCCGGATTTTTTTTCCACGTAACAACGACAACTTATGCTTTTGAACAACGTAGAAGGAGGGTGAGGCCAAAAATTTATGTTAATGGAGGCCGTAATTATTTATTGTATAATAGTAAGATACATTTAATAAATAGCTAAAACTTTAAGTATTCATAATAAAAGGTTGAGTTTCATTTGATTATACTGGTTATACTTATACATTTACTTACATGTGTTTTGTGTCCAACCAAATATATCGAACAAAATATTTTAGATTAGGTTAACTTTGACAAGTATTAAATGGTAAAGGGGCTAGACTAAAACTTTTCAACTACTCCATATATAGGGTCACAAAGAAAAAAGGTAGTAGTATTACTTGCACCCACAGGTCCCACACACAGACACTGAAACACATATCTACTATTTTTCGTCTTCCCCATTAAAGAAAAACCCATGCTCTGTTTTTGTAAACCTTAAATAATGGTAAGTTTCTTAGCATATAAAGTGCATGTTCTCCATAAAAAAAGTATAACCTAAAATGATTCACCTCATTTGTTTGATGCTTTGGGTAGTCGCACGATTCGCCCATGGCCAGGCCAACTTTGTTGACAAGGGCTGGATTGTATATTTTGTGAGACGTGCGCCGGAATTAGAGTTACAAGGCAGGCTAGTTGGGTCGGTTGGGGGTGGCCGACACCCACCAGCTACCCTACTGGCTCCGCCTCTGCCCACGGGTTTTTTTTCATTGTATTGTTAATTTTTAGAACAAACATCGATTTTTTCTAAAGTCATCTTAAATGCACCGATACATCGAAATATGTTTCTAGTATTACTATTCAATTTTTTTTTCACCCGGTCATTTTAGTTGTGGCTCCGTAGGTGCAGTGGCAACCCAATAACTTTTATTGCAGTTATTGGATTGTGTTCTCAACACACACATAATAACATCATTAGGATATATATATATATATATATATATATATATATATATATATATATATATATATATATATATATATATATATATCACGCCAAACTGCACATCCCCTCCAATATATAATGGCATGCCATTGGGCACTGCACCGTTTACTCTTACTCTTAGGGGATGTTTGGTACATGTGAATGGAAAGAAGAGAAAACGAATAGCCGACATTTCCTGCATTTGTGTGTCTTGAGGAATAGAAACAATGAATTAGAAATGGATTCCCATTCCACCATTTTCATTCTCTCAAAAAGACGGAGAATGAATTAGAAATGGAATCCATTCTCTTTTTTTAGGCGATTCACATCCTCAGCGATTCAATTCTTTGAATCAATTCCATTCCGAATGATTCGTACCAAACATCCCCTTAGTGTTTCCGGAAGAAAGGTTGCCCGTGTTGCAATATTTTCATTCAAACATCACGTATAACCAGGGACAGAACCAGGGTGAGTTCATGGGGTTCCGGGTTAGTTATAGAAATTTATGGCGTAGTGATAGTTTTTGAAAGAAAAAAATAATAATAAAATAAAAATAATAAAAAAACTTGATTTTTCTTAAATGCACCCGGAGAAACAAAAATTATGTTCCTCGTTTTGTATAAATTTTTGTAAATGCATCTTGTCAAAGTCCTAGTTTTGTCTCTGCGTATAACATCATAAATTCATATGTATTATGTGTCACAAGTTTAGTGATTTAATCTTTTACACTTGTGTAAGGATGGCAACGGGGTGAGTTTGGGGCGGGACGGCCATCCCCATCCCCATCCCCAAACCCGATTACCAAAGTTTTCTCCAACCCGCCCCAATCCCCATCGGGGATCTAATCGGGGCGCCCTGTTGAGGCGTGATAGTCCCCCAAACTCACCTCATATTAATCGGGGAGCTTATCGGGGTGTCCTCTTTGGGTGCAATTCTTGACCAAAACTGCGCAATTTCACATTTATTGTTATTTTTTGACTGTTAGCAATAACGAACCTATTAATAATCAATTACAAACGATCCTTATTAAGTTTTCAACGATAGTATTATACATAAATAATGATAAATTATACCGCCAAAAATTAAAACTTAAAAATATGACACTAAACGAGTTTCTATAATCACAATTTTGCATTCTTACAAATATTAAAAAAAACTAACAATACTATAGTAATATTTTTTATTACGTAATACTAACAAAATATTATATATGTATAGATATATTTGTATATGTATATATATTAATCGGGTGGGGCGGGGCAGGGCGAGGATTTCCCGCTCCCCGCCCCATACCCAATTAAAATCTTCGTTTAATCCCCAAACCCGTCCCGTAACCCGATTAACATGCCCCGCCCGCCTCAATTAATTCGGGTTTCGAATTTCCCCATCGGGTTCTGGTTTTTTTTGCCATCCCTACACTTGTGTTACAAGGTTTCATCTCTACATGATAAAAAAAAAAAAAAAAAAAATGATATTATTGCAAAAAGTTTTGATTAATACAAATCAGAATGTCTTCTTATAGTAAGAGATTAAACAACCATATTATGTAATATTTTATGTGTGTATGTTGTGATTTGCGCTATATATGGATATATGGGTATGTTTGGCGAAATGGGTTGGAGCTGAGGTTAGGGCTGGGGCTAGAGTTGGGGCTGGGGCTAGGGTTTATATTATAAGCCGAAATTAAAATTTGTATTTTTATAAACTTGTTTGGCAAATGGGCTGGGGCTGGGGCTTATTATTGTAAAATTACTAAAAAGTACATAATTAAATGAGTTTTTGTATATGTTAGATATTTTGTGGGTAAATAAGTAATTTATTCTTTAAAAGCCCCGGGCTTAAGTTTTTAGCCTCTTTTATGGGGCTAAAGTTTTTAGCCGGCTTATTTTATAAGCCCTTCCATAAGCCCCATGACAAACGAGACTTGTTTAATTAGCCGGCTTATTTTAAAAGCCCAAGCCCCATAAGCCCAATAAAAACCTCTCCCCAAACATAGCCAAAATAAGGTTCGCTGCCCTACCACCTAAGGGGGTTGGCAACACTTGTGACACCACACCACCATCCCTCACTTCCAACCAATCTCTTCATGCCACATCACTCACCCATTTTTTTCCATCCCTCACTCATTTTTTTGTTGGCATCACTTGTGGCACCACACCACCATCCCTCACTTCATTTTTTTTTTCAAAAAGCAACGGTCCAAAGCCTCCAACGTTCGAAATTTGCTTCCTTTACCGTGCCAGAAGACTTCCCGTGCCAGAAGGTTACCGTGCGGCACCGCGGAGATGGCGGCGGTGTTCCCGCACGGTAGCACGGTATCGTGCTCCCCTTCCCGTGACCGTTGCCAACCCCCTAATAGTTTGTGTTGTTCGTTGTCGGCAACATTAAAAGATAATGACATGTGTTTTAGACTATTATCTCGAGATTATATTGCCTACGTTTCATTTCAAGTTAGATACATTCATCTTATGCGTTATTTAAGGGACGATATTATATGTAAGATAGCGTATTTTCATTAAAAAAATGTCTGGTTCCATCCCACTACACATCTATGTTAAACACTTAAACTTCATAAAATTAAAACTTTGTGTTTGAAGAAAGTAAATATATCTATTATTGGGTGTGAAGGAGTCGTCGAGTACGTGGATGTCCATAACATAACCATGATTCTTTCTCGAATTAAATATAAAACCAAACCAAAATCAAAATGAAAACCAAGTATGAGGCCAACAATGAAGGAGCAATTAATATGGCTGACGACAACACTTACTCAGTCATGCAATATTTAAATTATTGGTTAGCTATTTCTTTCTTTCTTTAATTGAATATTGACACGGTATATGTTTTGCTATTGATAGTCTAATGCTAATAATTATTTGGAAAATATTTCTCGCTTATCACTTTATGTCATGTTATGGTATTTATTACTGCAAGAGCATGCAGTCTATACGAATGATGATTATCTACCGTTAATTTTACATCACGTCATTAACAGGGTGGACTATTAAAATAAGCTAATATTAATATGTCTATTAAACAAGTGCTTATTATCATTTTTCCTTATTATGCGATTAGTATATTTCTGGTCAAAGTTGCTATTTTATATTCTGGAAGGACCATAATTGACTATAAAGTTTTAAGTTTTGAAGTCAAGATTTATAGAAGATCGAGGCATAGTAAATGTTGTGGTGCTATATTTGTATGGGATAGGTTATAAGACCGGATGGCAAGGGAGGCAGTGGCGAAGCTTGGAATTTTTAAGTGGGGGGTTGGGATCTAAATTTTATTTTTCCTAAGGCTATATTTCAGATATACCGAAATTTTCGAGGGGTCGAAACCGAATATACCGAAACTTTTCTACACGAAAACTATATACCCCCTACATCGCAAAAAAAATTTCGGGGGGTCGGGCGCCCCCCCCCCCCCCCCCCCCGGCCCCTTAAAAGCTGCGCCACTGAAGGGAGGTGATCAAGTCACCTTGCTTCCAAACTCACGAGTGACCTCCTTGTCCAATTGCAAAAGTCACACGCGAGGTGCAAACCCTAAGACCAGTTAAGGTGAATCAGTCACCTTGCAATGTTTAAAAAAAATGGAGCCCTACTCAAATGTTTTATAAATTTTTATTTGGTTTGTGAGTATGTAAGGTATTTAGTGTGATGTATTTTTATAAGGTAGCTATTTTAATAAAAGGTGAGGCTAATGAGACCTTGTCCATAAAAAAGTGAGTGGGAGCGAGAGAAAGTGAGAAGAGAGAGACAACTGAGGTAGCGCTGAGATGTAATGTGAGAAATACCCTCCCCTTGCCATTCAGCCTAAAGACACATTATTTTTTACAAGTTATACCCTCTTTTATTTTACGTTTTTTTTTTCATTTTTTTTATAAAATTTTATTTTTAATTTTATAATTTTGTTTATATTATAAAATTGTGAAAAGAAAATTGCGAAAAAAAATTATAAATTTTAATAAGTAAAAAACATTAAACTGATAAAAAGTACTAAACAAAAACTGATAAAAAAATATGCTGTACTGTAAACAGTGGGTCAAATGAGGGTTCAAAGTACAAAATATTTATACATTTTATGGGCCATGGGGTTTTTATAACACAATCCTATTTGTATATATGCTATATGTAAATTAGAAATGTTTTTTGTTTAAAAACTCTGAAAGTGAGGAATGTTGAATTATCGTTATGTCTTTATGTATTGTCACAGATGTTGTTACATAATGTTATTTATAAAATCAACTTTTTCTCTTTTTTTCTTCTAAATTATTCTATATTCTTTTTATTCTTTTTACAAATTTATCCTAAGGCCTGATATATTCATGGTTTCGTTGTTGAACCATTCGGTGAAGTCTTCAAACGATTCACCGGGGCCTTGTCTTAGTAACTAGAGGTCATAAAGTTTCCTGTATAATTTCTCATTGACTGAAAATTTGAGAGAAACTTGTCCTTCATGCCTTGCCAACCTGAGATGCTATTTTTTACCTGACTTTGAACCAGGCTACCATTAAGTCATCAAAGGTTTGTTGGAACATATGACAGGCTATTGGGTCATTCCAGGCACATATTTTTGTTGCCCCTTCAAATGCCCATACATGAGAATCAGGGTCTCATATGCTTTTGTAGATGCCTATACTCTTGGGCATGACTAGGTCATCAGGTTGTTCATAATCGGATATCCAGCGAACAAATTGCTCCTTGGGTATGGCTATGGCTTTCAGGTATGGGTGTGGATGACCCTGAGTGGTGTTTATCTTTCGCTCATGAAAGTGCCTTAGTGAGTAGCTTAACTAGGTTTTCTCCATCTGTAGGTTGTTGACCTTGGATGGTGTAGGGGTCGTGTTGCTCTGAGGGAATGCACTATGTATGTATACTAGGGTGTCGCGTTAGGCTGGGCTCATGGTTATGTTAACTTGAGAGTTTGTGCTAGGTGGTGCGGTACCCTGATTGCTAGGTATATTGTTATGCAGGAAAAAGTAGGTAGGATGAAATACGTTTACCTGAGAACTAGCCACCCTTCTTTCTTTGACGAGTTGTTCTTGACATGCTACTACAGTTGGCGTAACCTGGATTTGTGTAACCCTTCTCCCTGTTGTACCCGATAACCTTTTCTGTTGCTAGATATTGTTGTAGTGAAGTCTAACTTGAGGACTTGGCCTAAGTACTTGAAGTTCATCTTGGGATCGTGTGTGTCCTTCTAGGAAGAGAGTTATACATAAAAACGGACAAAATTGATAAAAACGTATAAAAATGGACGAAAACTTATAAAACGGACTAAAACAGATAAAAACGTATAAAACCGAACGCTAACGTTACCGGACGAAAACGGATAAAACCTTATAGAAACGGACAAAAATATTAAAAAACGGTCGAAAACGGATAAAAAGGTACGAAAACGTATTAAAACGGACGAAAACGTATAAAAACGGACAAAAATAGATAAAAACGTATTAAATGTAAGAAAACGTATAAAAGTGGATGAAAATCTAAAAAAGGGGATAAAAAAACGTTACCAAAATAGGATCAAATACGCGAATTTGGTCCAGTTTAAGGACCAACATTGTAACTTTTAATCAAGTGGTAACTTGTTAACCTGCTAGTAAACGGTCATATTAGCTAGATCGAAGATTATTTTGAAAAATATGTTGCGTATCTTGACAATTTACAAAGTATACTGCGTAGACCTGCTTATTTGAAAAAATATATTACGTATCTTTAGCTTTTACCCATCAATTAACAATACACATCATATTCTTTTGTGTTAACCTTTTATTTCTCTTTATTAAAACAATCCATAAACAAGTACACCATGTTTTTGAATCTGTTCAACTACCGTTATATAAAACAAAAAAAAAGGTATATGATATCTTTGAATAGGGAATTCCCATGGAAACGTGTTGCCTAAGGTTATAAAGAAACCTATTGCTTTAGCAAGAATCCATATTTAAATACCTCTAGCATAAAGTCCTTTTTTCCTTTATATAAAGTATTAAGTTCTTTATCAAGATAATAAAAGAGAAAACGCATTTTAGAGATTAAATAATGTTTGATGTAACTAAACTTCCTTTTTTCTTAAAAAAAAACTAGGATGTAACCAAATTGAACTAACAGAAAATATTAAATATGACATGTTTTAAGATAAAAAATCTTGCTAGGCAATTAAAAAAAATGTGGTTAAGTTGGTCAAATTGAGTAAACACACGATTTATGAAAACACACAAACATAAAAAAATTTATTTAAGAATCTTGAAAACTTAAAAATTATTTAAGAAAACACACAAACATAAAAAGTTGACTTGAGAATTGATTAATCTAACGCTTATAAATGATGTCAATGTTAAAAAAAAAAAAAAAAAAAAAAAAAAAAAAAAAAAAAAAAAGCCTGCATTTGATTCACAGTTCACACATAAAGGATATTTGTATTTAATTTATTTTTAATTATGTCAATTCACACATAAAGGATATTTGTATGTAATTTATTTTTAATTATGTCAATTCACGCCCATAGGAATTATATACAGAAAGGGAAGTACGAAATTTGTCATCTTACATTCAACTATCTATATTACATATAATAGGTGTAGCATAGCAACGGAATTTTAAAGCGGCCCATATTTATAATTATATTTTGATTAAGCGTATTGTGTAACCAAAATACTATTATAACTATTTGCCACTATAAAATCTCGTTGCTATGCACGGGTACTTGTCCAGTAAAAATAAGTTGGTAAGTATTTGAAAGATTTATTTTCTTTAAACTTAAGATTTATTTGCCACTATAAAATCTCGTTGCTATGCACGAGTACTCGTCTTCGGAATATTCTTCTTCTTCTTGTTGTTGGCGTTGAAGACGTTTCTACTAAACATGCTCCATAAGGTCTCGTTGGAGTTGAGTATGCACGCCTGCATCGCGCATTTCCCTTGTCTTGCGCCTCTGCGTATCACACCTGTCGATCCACCTCAAATGTGGTGCCGGATCTGCCCACATTCTTTTATACTCGCGGAGTGTAAATTTTTGATCTTTTAGAATCATGTTATACAAAATAATGTATGTATACATGATTCTTTGTATCTTGACAATTTCCCATGCACGTGCCGGTTGTTGTAGTATACCCCAACGTCCTTGAAGCACGTCAAAAGCACGTTCGATATCTTTGCGTGCACTTTATTGCTTCCTTTTAAAATAGCTATGTTTCTCATCAGTCGTTGCCGAGAAAGATTTGACGAAAGTATAAAAGAGTAGAAAATTAGTAGTGGATGCGTGAAAAATATATGTGTGTTAAGTTGGTATTTATAGTTGTTTTAAATGTTTTAAAAATATTTTTTGGGTGACTTTTGAAAACTAGCCGTTTTTAATTATTGAGGGGGTGAAAGTGAATTTTTTTTTAAAACAAATGGCTAGAAAAGTTAACGTTGGAGGGGGTAAAACAAATTTTTTTTTTTTATACACGTTTCTATGTTAACTCAGCGTTAGCACGCTAACGTGGTGCGTTAACGCGCCTCTAACGCAGGAGGACACATCCGTAACGTGAGTTAACGCAGGCCAAAAATCCCTTTAACGCGAGGATCACGTTATGGCTGCGCATGCTCTTAAAGAAAGTTAAATCCTTCATTAAATAAAAATCTATACAAAATATTATTAATTCATAATAAACAATTTATGTAAAAACACGCGCTTACACGGATATACTATATAAGTATAATAGATTTTACACATTTAACAACTTCGTGTACCCGGACATGCTTTTACCATGCCAAAATTCATATTCTTAACAAACTGTATTATTAAAACAAATAATATACAATTTGTATTTACATATAATTAAATTCAGATGTATTATGACTTATATCAAAACAAATTTATAATATTTATGCAAAAGCCTCGTGTGTGTATGGAGGTACGTAAGTAGTAAAATTACAAAACCATGTATATATTTTACTCGCTCCGTCATAAAATTATTATCTCCTGACAAAAAACACATAGTTTAAAAAAAATTATTACTGCCTTTTCTCTTTTACTTTTGTCAAAATGACCGTTTTACCATTGACTTAATTAATGTATTCTTTAAACTTTGCAATAATAATTTCAGGTAAGAATAATATGATAAACTCGACCTAACTTCTTTATTTATAGTTAGTAATGAAAAATTAAACTATAATATCAGAAAACACAATTTTTTTTCACAAACACAAATTTTTTTCACACCATCTTGAAGAAGAAGAAGAATTGCAAGAATAATATTAAAGGACTGAGTTGTAAGGTTCGTGGACTCAAGACCAGAAACTATAAAGACCGCGGTTTTTTCTCACTTTCAAAACCGCTTCAAAGACTCGTCTACTGTTCACCCAAAGATAAGCGACTCAAATCTTTTGAAACTTGAAGGTGATAATCGGTCTCTCTTGGAAGCTTCTATATCAATGGAAGAAGTGAAGAGAGCGGTTTGGGAATGTGGGAGTTCAAAATCGCCTGGACCAGATGGCTTCAATTTCCAAATTTATCAAGAGAACATGGGAAGTGATTCAAGGTGTTTTCTTTTTACTATATAAAGTTTTTTGAAGCTACTGGAAGCTTTAGTAGGCGTTGTAACCCCTTATTCATTATGATGGTCCCAAAATATAGTGACCCTATTGATATATCAGACTTTCGCCCGATTAGTCTAATTGGGTGTCTGTACAAAATTCTGGCAAAAGTTCTCGCTACCCATTTAGCTTGTGTTATTCCAAGGATCATCCGTCACAATCAAACTAGTTTTGTTTCCGGCTGGCAAATCTTGGAAGGGGCCCTGCTCGCTAACGAAATTATTAATTTTGCTAAAAGAATGGGTTAAATCTTTTGTTGTTTAAAGTAGATTTTGAGAAAGCCTTTGATAGCATCTCGTGGTCTTTTCTTGATGATGTTATGAGGTATATGGACTTTGGCGATAAGTGGCGTCAATGGATTCGTGGCTGCTTGACATCAGCCTCGATGTCGGTATTAGTCAATGGCTCTCCAACTCATGAATTCAAAATGGAAAGGGGTTTTGTCAAGACGACCCACTATCTCCTTTCCTTTTCATTATTGCCATGGAAGCTCTACAAGCATTAGTTATTGATGCTTGCAATAAAAATATACTTTTGGGACTTAATCTTTCAAGTGATGAGTCCAATATATCTTTACTTCAATATGCAGATGATGCATTGTTTTTCGGGGCATGGTCAGAACAAAATGTTAAAATATTGATTCAGTTACTAAACTGTTTCCAAGATGTATCGGGCCTTAAAATAAATTTGTCCAAAAGTCATTTATTTGGTGTTGAGGTAAGTGCCAGTGAGGTTGAGCGTGTCGCTCAAGCTTCTCATTGTAAGAAAGATTGCTTGCCTTTTTCTTATCTTGGGCTACCAGTGGGTAATGACGTGTCTAAAGTGGAAAACTGGGTAGATGTAATAGAGCAATTCTACCGGAGACTTTCATCTTGGAAGTCTAAAAGCTTGTCAATTGGTGGTGAATTGATTGACTCTTACAAAATATCAGTTTTGGGGAGTCTCCCGTTATACTACTTATCGTTATACCGAGCTCTAGTAAAAGTTTTAAACATGCTTGAAAATATCAGGAGACATTTCTTTTGGGGTTATAAGGATGAGGAAAGAGGCACGGGGTGAATCGGCTGGAGCAAAGTATTATCTCCATTCGAAAAAGGAGGTTTGGGTATTGGTAGTATTCAGGCAAAAAATCTTGCTCTCCTTGGCAAGTGGTGGCAGCGGTTTAATTCTGACTCAGATGCACTATGGTGCAAGTTTATTAAGTGTCTTTATGGAGAAAATGGGGGATTATATTTGGCTATAGGGACAGGAATTAAAAAAGGTGTTTGGAGCAGTATCATCAACGTTGGAAATGCAATTAATCACTTGGGTGTGCCTTTCTCAAAATCAATAATTAGGAAAGTTGGTAGCGGTGTTTCAATTAAATTCTTGCTTGATTATTGGCATGATTGTGGCTCTCGTTTATGTGATACTTTCCCTTGGCTATTTGCTTTGGATGTTGAGATAAATTGCAACATTAGTGACATATGTGTTTGGAGAGATAACCGGTGGCAAGCAGCTTGGTGTTGGAGATATGAACCGCGCGGTCGATCTTATGATGAACTAACCGAGATTTCCTTTATAATTGTTTACACGTGTCTCATAACGAGTAGATATGAAGGCTGTAAATGGACCTTGGATACATCTAATGGATTTTCCGTTTAACGATTATCATTCTTAATTGACGACCGCCTTTTTTCATCGAACAACTTAGGCAAAAAGTTTTAATGGAATAATTAGATTCCCCGAAAGGTGAACATCTTTGTTTGGCTTGCTTCTCATGATCGACTTCCTCACCTAGCGAATCTTGATAATCGTGGTATAGACGTCGATTCTATTCTCTGCCCATTGTGTCAGGACCAAACAGAAACTTCTAATCACATTCTCTTTAGTTGTCATCGAGTGAGACATGTTTGGTTGAAGATTTTCAGCTGGTGGGGTATAAACCCTCCTCCAATTATCACAATGTTAGAGATCCTTTCTACTTTCGTTGGTGGTACAAATAGGCCATATTTAAAAGTCTTCAGAGGCTTGTGTTTTGTAGCGATGTTGAGCATTTGGAATTGGAGGAATCGCTATGTCCATGAGAAGATCGAGAAAAGGCACATTATCCTTCTTGAAGATATTTTTGCGAAGATTCAGTCATTGGCTTTGCTTTGGATATCAAATCACTCCTCTAATTGACCCATCACTCCTCTAATCGACCCTTTAATTGGGCTTTATAGATCACTAACCCAACACATATTAGCATTGGTTGATTGCTTTTCGTGTCTTTTTGTTTGGGTTTTATTGATTTTCTTTCTATAGTGGCGGTTCTAGTAGTGATGTTCTATCTTTTATGGATACTCTCTCTTTGAGACCCATTGTAGTGATCTTTAGTTTGGTCTTAATAAAAAAAATCCACCCTTTCCAAAAAAAAAAAAAAAAAAAGAAAAGATAATATCAGAAAAAGAAAACGTTTAGGACAATAGTATTCTCATATTTTAGGACAAAGGAAGTAATAAGAGGGTTTTCTATACTACTATATAATACATTTAGGACTATTATATAATTAGAAAAGTTTAAAATTCAGAATTTTTTTCTTACTTATTATGGAAAGATTTAAAAATTAATTTGTTAGGAAAAAAGTTGGTTAGGAAGCGGTTGATTGCTCAAACTAAAATTATTTGGGTTAACCATCTTTAATATCTTTACTTATAAAATATGAAGGCAACTAAAGTATAACCAAATAACGCAAAGTATAATCACACGGTACCTGCCGCCGCATTACACGGTACCATTATAGTATTTATAACAAAAATATTCGTCGTCAAAAATATCTTTGGACAACACCAAATAGAGAACTTAGAGCAAAACAAGTAACGGACAACACAAGGCAAGAATTGAACGTTTTTATTCACAATACTATTCACCTTCTCTCTCTTACGTTGATCACACATTTCAGCAATTGGAACACCGACCCCATTTCCCCCTCCTTCATTATTTCCCAAACAACGATTTCGATTACGACCTTTACTAACATAAATAAATAAACCTTACTTAACTCACTTATCTTCATATCCAAACACTCCACTTTCACTTGATCTACCTTCTAACAAACTAACGGTAGTAATTACTTCTTATTTTATATGATCAGTTTTACTTTTACTTTTTATATAATTTTAAGTTGATATGATTGATTGATTGATTGTAGGTTTTGTTTGTTGTTGTTGTTTGTTAAAGGTGAGTAGAAATGGGGTTGATATCTGGAATATTGATGGGGATAGTGTTTGGGATTGGGATTATGGCTGGTTGGCGTCACATGATTCGTTATCGAGCCAGTAAACGTGTTGCTAAGGTATACCAGGCTTTTTTTAAATGTTGGGGTTTTAATTTTACTGTTTTATAAATGTTAGGGTTTGGTAATTGATGTGAATTAGGGATTTTTTGATTTGTGATGATTGAAAAGGGTGATTTACTTGCTACAAGGTTAGTGACTGTGGCGAGTTGAGCTGTATCGGCCAGAAAGATCGGTTTGGTCAAACTCGGTCAAGGGTTCTATGAACATGTCATACATATATATAATAATTTCAAGCTGAGTATTAGTACCGCCTAGCGAGTTTTACAACCATGTAACGTAAAAATTTGAAAGTAGTGTGGAAGATTTTTTTTTGGAGGTTAAACTACATTAGTAAGAACTAGAACGGCACCCGCGCAATGCGGCGGCTGGTACCGTGTGATAATATTTTGCGTTATTTGGTTACATGTTAAGTTGTCTTCATGCTTTATAAGTAGAGATATTAGAGATGGATAAGCCAAATAATTTTAGTTTGAACAACCAACCGCTTCCTAACAAACTTCCTAACCAACTTGCTTCCTGACAAATTAAAATCTTTCCAGAATAAGCAAGAAAAAAAGTCTGAATTTTAAGCCTTTCTAATTATAGAATAGTTCCAAATGCATTATAATATGGTATAGAATAGATATAGATATAATAATTTCAAGCTGGGGATTAGTACCGCCTAACGAGTTTTACAACCATGTAACCTAAAAATTTGAAAGTAGTGTGGAAGATTTGTTTTTGGAGGTAAAACTACATTAGTAAGAACTAAGAAGTGGATGTTTGAACCCGCTATCCATTTACTATTTGATTTGTTAGATACATGTACTCATTTAGCATACTGAAAGTTGAGTTTGTCCTCCTATATACTTCTAACCTGAACTGCAATGACAATAACTTATAACATTTTAGTCGACATTCAAAATTGCGTTTTTTCCTTTCCATATTGAGATACTTTGTTACTTTCTCAGGCAGTTGACATAAAGCTTCTTGGATGTCTCAGCAGAGATGATTTAAAGAAAATATGCGGTGACAACTTTCCGGAATGGATATCTTTTCCTGTTTTTGAACAGGTTAGCACTTTCGACGTATACATATCTGTTTAGTACTTTAGTTAGTCTTTTTCATACATAGCAAATACGTTAGCTCCCATGTCACCTTGTTTTCTAATTGTCATTTGTGGGCCTTGTGGCTAATAACCAAAGACTTGTTTCGCAAAAGTTCAATCTTACGAGTTTGTCTAATTCTCATGTTTTGGATATATCTCATCTTTATGGCTTTATACTGCAGGTGAAATGGCTGAATAAACAATTGAGCAAGCTCTGGCCATACATTGAAGAAGTAAGTTCTTTACCTCGAGTCCAGTATTTACAACTATATATAATATGTTACCGTACTTCTTGCTCTTCCGTATTTAATTTCATCTTCATTGCTCGAGTGATACGTAGCCAACTGGTCCAGCTTGTGAACTTACATTATAACTAACTTTCGTTTCTCCTTGGTAATCAATCACACTTAATTCTGTATACAGTGAATCCTGTGTTACTTGATGGGTCAAGTCAAGAATGTTGCTAGGATCATCACTACATCTCTAATTTAAAGTGTTTGTGGATATAAATGTCATTCTCCATTTGATCGGCTGATAGTTGTTTGAACATTAAAATGCTACTGTTATACAGAATAACATAACCTTGCGTTCTTTTAAAGATCATGATTCGAGCGTCTCTTTCTGTTGATTAACACTGTGAAGTGCTATAAATATGTAGGCAGCTAGTATGATAATAAAGGAATCTGTTGAGCCTCTATTGGAAGAATATCGCCCAACAGGAATTACAGCATTGAAGTTTAATAAACTAACTCTTGGAACTGTGGCACCTAAGATTGAAGGTACCGTCTTAATGCGGTCCATATATGTTGCAAATCTGAGATTTACATGACTTTTGAATTGAGTTTTCAAGTTCATATAATTACTTAAAATGTGTAGGTATTCGTGTTCAGAGCCTTAAGAAAGGTCAAATAACAATGGACATAGATTTGCGATGGGGCGGTAATCCGAATATCGTTTTAGGAGTTGAAGCACTTGTTGCTAATTTACCTATTCAGGTGGCTATGTTTATGATTGAATATAATACCTTCTGTCATGGTGATTATACATCGTTGTGCTAATAGAAAATTGTGCGGTCTTGTACTTGGCTACAGCTGAAGGATCTACAAGTTTTTACAGTTGCTCGCGTTATTTTCCAACTCTGTGACGAAATTCCTTGCATCTCTGCTGTTGTTGTTGCTTTACTTTCTGAGGTACAACAAATGAATCAATTAGCTTGCTTAACTTACAGCTTACTATTCTCTTGTGAAATGTAAAGATTACTATCCGCACATGTTGTGAAACATAAGGCTTACTATTGTGTCTTCATAATTGTTAAAATTTAACAGCCAAAGCCAAAAATTGATTACACTTTGAAGGCTGTCGGTGGAAGTTTATCTGCTATTCCTGGACTTTCAGACATGATTGATGTAAGTTTGTTTATGATGTGATTGGTGTTTTAGGAATCATCATAAATACTAACTTACATAGTAACTTTTGCAGGATACTGTAAATACCATAGTTTCAGATATGCTTCAGTGGCCCCACAGGATTGTTGTTCCCATTGGTGGTGTAGGTGTGGATACTAGGTATTTTAATGGTTCTTAATCTTTTGTCTCTTTGATCATACGTAAATGTTTTGTTTTTATGATCTCTTCATTTAAAGAGTGTGAATTGCGTTTTGTAATTTGGTTCCTCCATCACTCTATATCTGAGGAAGATGTAAATTTGATGTACTGTTCGATAATTGTGCAGTGACCTGGAGCTTAAGCCACAAGGACTGGTTACATTAACAATCGTTAAGGCAAATAATTTGAAAAACATGGAAATGATTGGGAAGTCTGATCCTTATGTGATTGCATATATTCGGCCACTTGAAAAGTTCAAAACAAAGGTTGTTGATAACAACTTAAATCCTGTTTGGAATCATGTACTTCAGTTAATTGCAGAAGATAAGGAGACCCAATGTGCTGTACTTGAGGTTACGCTTTTCTCCTTTTTGCTTTTCTGTATTGCCTGGTTTCTCAGTTGTAGAATTGTTTTGGTTTATTTGGTTCGTAATGAAAACATGCTTTTTCTACATGTAAACCTGTTCTCTAAGTGTCAGAACTACTTAGTTACTACTCTACTAAGCTATCACTCAGAATCTTAGATGTCTAATGTTTTTAATCCTTGCATAACCCTTCCATTAACTAGGTAAACACTCTTCTGTTTTTAGCCATCTATTAGGTAATTAATTCTCTGATTTTTCTTGCTCCGAGCTTGTGTCCTCTTTCTTTTCAATGCCTTCCAAGTGAAATATATGTGAAAATGACAAATAAACCGCCATCAAAAGCTGTGTGAGCTTCCAAGCAATATTTAAGCTTGAATAACTATGCAACAACCCCTAGATCGTTCCATTGATTAAACCTGGTTTACCTTCTTGTAATAGAGATTGTGGATTGAACTTTCACATAACGCTATCTCACTATGAAGTATGAAGTTTAGTTGTCCTTAACATTCATGGTCTTATCACCCTGTTCAAACCATCTAGCTATATCATGCTATTCTGTTTTGAAGCTTTCAAGTTTTAAACAACAAGCTGCAAGACATGCATCCTTATGTCAAGATTGTCAACCGTAAAGTTCATCACCCACAACATAAAACACATATAGTTTGAAACATCTTATTTTGAGTTACATTTTATAACACACTCGTACTTGGGCTGCAGAGCCACTTTGTACAATTCCTAGGTCTTCACAGTTTATGGAACTATTTACAGCATTCAGACATGATAATTTTTCTTGATAGTAACCTACTAACCTTCATATAGACATATAGTCTGGTTACCAGCAGAACACTGGGAAGGATGCAGAGTAGGGTCTTTTCTTGGCTAAGTCTCAGTGTCTAGACTATGGTGAAATCTCTCGAATGGCTAATGGTCAATAATTAACCTCTCCATGCTTAGACTCAAGTTTGTCTTTACCTATTCCCTTACTTTTCCAAGGAAATTTAAAATTCTAAGCAGTTATATTCATACTGAGAAAAAGATGTTCTACCTAGAGACAATATGATAACCATAATTTGTTAGGAGATATAGCGATGTGATTATCAATTTTCCAAATCTTTTAAGGAAGTATTATGAACCATTGAATAGGTGTATATGCTATAGAGTACTGTAGCATGTGTTCTTTGATGCTTCAGTTGAGTATGTCAATGAATGGGGGTTCATTGCTGAACATCTAAAGGTGGAAAACTTCAAATTTTAATGTACTGAATTGGATGCCATTGGGCTATATATGGTTGTGTGGGATAAAATATTTAAGTTTTGGTAAAACTTATCTGTGAAATTACAGTGGAAAAATGGCATTGTCATGTTTGTTTAAATATTCATTTTTTCAATCTGTATTGAAGTTTATGAATGTTGCCCAACACTGTATTATTGCTCAAACATTTGTAGACCCTTTGTGTGTGTGTGTTCGCCAAGCTTCTAAAGCAAATCATTTTTGCTTCATAATATTTGACCACGTGCACAATAAATCGAACAGGTATTGGATCAAGATATTGGGCAAGACAAGCGACTGGGCATAGCAAAATTGCCTCTGTGCAACCTTGAACCAGAAACTGAGAAGGAGATCGAGTTGAAACTGCAACCTTCACTTGACATGCTCAAGATAAAAGATAAGAAGGATAGAGGAACTCTTACGATCAAGGTATGTGTCATATCACAAAGTACATGCAATTTCTTTTTTACGAGAATGATCCAAAACAAATGCAGAGTTTCATCTTTTGCCGAGTTTTTGTCCAAAACCACCATCTTACCCATTTTACTGAACAAATTATTACTAGTATTGAGTCAGTTCATTAAGACATGTTTTTTTTTTTTTTTTTTTTTTTTTTTTCCTTCTCTCTCTCTCAAAAGAATACACGTAGCAAATCTATCTCACATGTCCCATAAAGACTTGAACCCACAACATTTTGGTTGGGGTGCATTCTCACACTCATGGGGTACCGCTGGGCTACAAGCCCTTTGGTTTAGATTTTAGATTTTGTCATCAAAGGGTATAATAATATAATGCTTACAATTCCTTCTTAAGAAATTATGTGGGCAGTCAAATGATATGATAATATTGGTACTGAGTGAGTATAAATTATCTCACCCCATCAGCTTCATTATTTTAGTTTTATTAATTTTAAACTAAAAAAATATTGATCTGAAATTTCAAATATATAGGTCAAGTATCATGAGTTCACCAAAGAAGAGCAAGATGCTGCTATAGAAGAAGAGAGGATGATACTAGAAGAGAAAAAGAGACTTAAAGCAGAAGGTCTTATTGGAAGCACCATGGATGCCATTGATGGAGCAACAGGACTGGTAGGGTCTGGTGTAGGACTAGTGGGCACAGGTGTTGGTGCTGGAATTGGGCTTGTTGGAAGTGGAGTAGGTGCTGGAGTTGGGCTCGTTGGAAGTGGGTTTGGAGCTGTTGGTAGTGGTCTAAGCAAGGCTGGGAAGTTCATGGGTCGGACCATCACTGGATCCAGTGGTACTAAGAAAAGTGGCATATCGACTCCAGTGAACACTGTTGAAGAAAATGGTGGCGCAAAACCACGCTAACCAGTGGTGGTTGGTTATATCTATTGTTTATTAATTGTGAATTACAACTCTTGTGAATCAGATCCTCTTGGTTTTTGGTCTTATATGTTTAGGATCAATAATTAGATTGACTGTAAATCATTGATGGTTCAGTATATTATTTTGTTAAACGTTGATATTGAGATGATGCTTCAAATTTGTTACTGTGGATATTGAGATAATGCTTTTCCATTTTGCTAATTTAATAGTAAGAGTAAACTACACCGTTCGTCCTTGTGGTTTGCGTTGACCGCAGACCTTCGTCCTTTGACCAAAAAAATTGCACCGTTCACCCTTAAGTCAGAAACGTTATGCACCGTTTGTCCCTCCATCCAACTGGGCCCACCAAATGTGACTAACGCTCGTTAGTTTGGATTTTTAAAGTCATTTGCCTCCCCACCCTAGCATTTAAAACACAAGATCAAACGTTCAGTCCCAAGTGATCCCTAAAACACTTAATTTTCACACACTAAAACCTTTTCATTATCTTATTCCCCAAATCAATTGTGGTTATCATCCGATTAATTTATGAATTGAAACTTCACAAAGCATTAAGATGGTGTCCCCATTGTATGAAATTAGAGGAAATGAGATTACTGATCGAAATCCCTATGCCATGTACAGTAAGTATATGTTTTTTAAAATTTTTGACAATGTAGTTAAGTGTTTAAGATTATTAATCGTTATTATTGAGGTTTAGTATGATTTTTTGGGTATGTAGTTTTTTATTTGGTGTTTTGATGTGTTAAAACCCTAGACTGATGAGTTTTCTAATAATTATTTGCAGATATTAAGTCTACTCTGTTTTCAATCAGGCTTAATCATGGTGGTTTCTTCACGAGTTCACCTAACAGGGCATACAAAAATGGTAAGATCACCTTTGTGGATTTAATAGACTGCGATGAGTTTTCTATACATGAAATTGATTCCATGCTAGAAGACTTAGAGTATGATGGGAGAAGGGTGATGTTTTACCATTTCTTGAAACCTGATTATGATTTAGACAATGGACTAGAACCTTTAGCATGTGACAATGACATTCTGTTATTAGGTAAGTATGTATGTGAAGGTCTTAAGCTTGTTGATGTGTATGTTGAGCATGAAAAGACCAACCCTGACCTTTACTCACCAGCAAAGCCTAAAAAAGTTGTAATAGAGGAGTTAGATGATGAACCAACAACATCAAGGGCAGGGATTATCCCAGTGGCTAAGAAATTAGTGTTGAATGTGAATGAAGGGTGTTTAGGTAAAGATATAGGTCAAGGTAGTGGTAAAGAACAAGAGCCGTATGTTGTCAATTCTGAAGTAGGGCAAAGTAGTGCAGCTGCTAATGATGGGTCTTCTCAAGTCCCGAGTCAGTTTGTTAATGAGTTTTACTCTTCTTATGACCCTTATGTAGACACACAAGATCCTAACTTTGACCCATTTGCTGACTTGGACATATTTACTGATAATGTTCAAACTGAGGATGTCAATCAAAATGAAGTTAATGGTACTGACAATGAAGGTGAGAAGGAAAGAGATGTTGAGAGTGAAAGTGAGGGAGAGGAAGAGGATTTGAATGATGATGACAATGAAAGTGACAGTGATGATGATAGTCAAGACAGTGATTACATAGCAGATGAGAATTACAATGAAGATGAAGTTGATAATGTTGACATGGAAGACTTTAGGTGCAATGTTGATGAAACTGTGGAGTTTATGGGGTGTGGAGAGAGTGTAGAAGATGATATTGAAGAGGATGAAGGAGATGGAGATGATGTTAATGAATTAGAAAATGAATATTTTGAAAGTTCATCAGGTAGTGACAATGAAGGTAATAGGTTAAGGAAAAAGAAGTTGAAACAATTAAGGAAACAAGCACATTTTGGTGAGAATTTTACAAGACATATTTCTATGTGGGTAGAAAATTTGCAAACAAAGATGATGTGAGGGAATACATTAAAGAGCATTCAATTGAGACTAGGAGAAAAATTAGAATGGAAAAGAATGACAATGAAAGAGTGAGGGCAGTTTGCAGAGGTGTTATACCTTCTCTACCAACTGGTGAAGACAGTAACATAGATGGTAGGCCAAGTCAGGCTAGTGGGCCAAGTCAGTCAACTCAATCAAAAGAAAAATGGACCAAAAATAAAGTTGCTAAGGCCCATGGGTACACTAGCCCAATAAAAAGAAATACAACTAAGGAGAGGCTGATTAATGGGGGTAAACCTAATAAGAAGAAACAGGTGGATAATACTAAATGTCCATGGGTGTTGCTAGTGTCCAAACTCAGAAACAGTGAATCTTGGGAGGTGAGAACATACTTTTCAGAACACAAATGTCTTCAGGAGAGAGAAAACTTGTATGCCACATATGAATGGTTCTCAAAGGAATTAATTGAGCAATTAAAAACAAACCCTAATATTCCTGTGAGAGCTGTTCAAGAGCAACTACAACAACAGTATGAATTAAGTGTTACAGAGAGCAAGGCATTTAGAGCAAAACAAGCAGCTGAAAGAAAATTAAGGGGTGATTACACACATCAATATAAGATGCTCAGAGATTATGTGTTGGAATTGCAACAATCTAATCCAAACACAACTGTCAAAATTCATGTGCAGTCTGAACCAGATCATGAAAAGACAACAAGAGTTTTTAAGAGAATCTATGTTTGTTTGGGGCCTTTGAAGGATGGATTTAGAGCTGGGATGAGGGAAATACTTGGATTAGATGGGGCATTCATGAAGGGTCCATATCCAGGACAACTTTTGACAGCTGTGACTGTAGATCCAAACAATGGTATCTATCCATTGGCTTATGGACTTGTTGAGACAGAAAACACAGAATCATGGACATGGTTTCTTACACAACTTGGAGATGACCTTGATCTATACAGGAACTCCCACTTCACTTTCATAAGTGACAGGCAAAAGGTACTTACCTAAATTTTATTTTGGTTAACAATCAATGTAAATGCTTAAATTTTGTTTTACTAATTTATTAAGTGTATTTGTTAAAAACAGGGTATCATACCAGCAATTTCAAAATTGTTTCCAAGTGCAGAGCACAGATACTGTGTGAAACACATACATGAAAACATGAAGTTGCAGTGGAAGGGTACTGCATACAAAGAGTTGTTATGGAAAGCAGCAACTGCAACAACTGTACCAGAGTTTAAACTTGCAATGGAAGAGTTGAAGTCATTGAAGCAAGAGGCTTATGATTGGCTTAATCTCATTCCTCCCCAACACTGGAGTAGATCTCATTTCTCAGGTATAGTTAAAACAATCTTTCTAACATTCTACATTTCTTATTTAAAAGTTACAACTATCTGATAAAAGTCCTTTTTGTAACTTTCTATACAGAGAGAGCCAAGTCAGATGTATTATTGAACAATATGTGTGAAGTTTTCAATGGGAAGCTAGTTGGTGGAAGAGACAAACCAATTATTGCCACATTGGAGTTTGCCAGGGAGTATCTAATGAGAAGGTATTAGTTTACAGCCACATGTGCTAATTGTCAATTGAATGTAAATACCAATCTCTATAGTATAGGTTGCTAATTGTCATTCAATGTTAATACTTAGGATTGTCAATGTCAACAAACTCATTGCAAGATGTGATGGACCACTCACCCCAACTGCTACAAGGATATTGAAAGCAAATGCATATCAAGCTAACAAATACAAAGTTCAATGGGGTGGAGGTGAGTTATACCAGGTTAGTGGTCCATGGAGTGACCAGTGTGTGGTCAATGTGGTTGCTAGAACATGCACTTGTAGAAGATGGGAATTGACAGGTATTCCTTGCAAGCATGCTGTAGCAACAAATTGGAACATGGCTCTGAACAATCAGGATGTTGGCTTACCAGAAGAATGGGTTCACCCATGTTACAGATTGGATACTTGGAAGAAAGTTTATTCTTTTCATGTCAAACCTATTAGAGGTCCTATCCATTGGCCCAAGTGCAATGTTCCAACCACACTCTTGCCACCAATACATCAACCACAAATAGGGAGACCTAGGAAAGCAAGGAGAAAATCAAGAACTGAAAAAGATATCAGTATAATGAAGGATGGTAAGATTTCAAGAAAACACAAGACAGTAACTTGTGACAAATGTGGGGTCAGAGGTCACAATCAAAGAACATGCACTGGACCAAGAGTGCCAAAGTCAAATAAGAGGAAGGCTGCAAGCAAAGGGGTGGATTTAGATGGTGATAACCCAACAGGTTCACAATCAAAGAAAAGGTCTTCTACTCAACCTGCAAGCTCTGCAAGACAACAAGATAAAGGGAAAGCTGTGGCAACAGAAGGTGGGGCAAAAAAGAAGAAAGCACCAAGGAAGAAAGTAATCAACTTAGGTTGAAGTTTCTATGTTTTTAAGTTAAATTCAGCAAACTCATAACTGTTAACTTGTTTGTATGTTTTTATGTCTGCATCAGTATGAACAATATCAGTTAAGTTGTTTTGGATGATTATGGCATTATATGCCTTGAAACTTGATTGATTAATGACATGTTATTTCCTTTGACTTTAATTTTATTGACTATGATGACTGCTTTTTTTGTATTTCAATGGTTTTGATATATGGTCTGCACAAAATGAGTATCTTTTTTAGTCTTTTGACATTAGTATTGGTAACTTGTAAATGGTGTTGTGCAGACCATGGACTATTGTAAAAGGTGAATGGGTCATTGGTGGTTGTATTAGAATGCTCATGTGTCAAAACAAATTGTAACATTCATGAAAGAAACACATAACAGATGGTCCCAAATTAACTTTTCATTACATCAAACATTATACATACATCTTCTTCCACCAAAATACATCAACCATTAAACCACCAATACACATCTAGCATTAACCAAAACCCCCCAAAATACATACTCACCATCACATCTAACTAACCTAATATGTTGAACATAACAGACACAACAAAAAAAAAAAACCCATGACACAATAAGATAATTCTTCAATCTTGATCTTTCTTGCTGAAGTTCTTGTACCATTGCTTGATGATTGTTCAACGACCTTAATAATCCAGGTATAATCACCACAGAACGTTGACACATTTCGGGGTCAAACCAATCAATAAACGTGTTACAAACCTATCACACAAAAACATAACCAAAAACAAAAACAAATAAACATCTGTTTAATCTTTTTGCTGATTATCAGAATATATAACTAACCTAATTGATTTGATGATAAACACATACAATTTGGGGACAACCATAAAACCTTCGACCTGGGTTTCTATCAGTCCATGATGTTTTGACAATTGCAATTGAATGACAGCGAGGACATCTAGCCATGTTTTGACAATTGCAATTGAGAGTATTAGGGTTAAAGATTAGAGACGTTAGTTGGGTGGGTGGGTGGGTGGGTGGGTGGGTATTAATAAAGATGGGAGGTGGCTAGGGTTCAACATATAGGCGGGAAAAGGGTGGGGAGGCAAATGACGGAAATACCCCTTTAAAAATCCAAACTAACGAGCGTTAGTCACATTTGGTGGGCCCAGTTGGATGGAGGGACAAACGGTGCATAACGTTTCTGACTTAAGGGTGAACGGTGCAATTTTTTTGGTCAAAGGACGAAGGTCTGCGGTCAACGCAAACCACAAGGACGAACGGTGTAGTTTACTCTAATAGTAATTTATTCAAGGTGTTAGAAATGCTCCCTAATTAAGCATTAACGAACAGGTCCTGTAGCAATCTCGTATCATTTGTAAATAGCTTATTTTCAAGGGAATAAAATAATTGAATTAGATTATAACAGGTTCTTGGGTATTCTTTATGAAAAGTGGTTATCTTAAATTTGTTTCAAGTCACAGATTTTGCACGGCGAAAATGATTATGATCATCTGATTAGGAATAGGAAAATGCATTCGAAAGAATTTGCATCAATAACATGTCGCAAAGATATTGGACCATATAATATATTCTTTTCATCATATATCCATCTGTTAGGAGCAAAAGATTAATAAATGGTAACCCAAACCGGTCAATAATCGGCTGGTCAGGCCATACTTGACTCACTCAGCTATTATAGCTACGAGGGTGTCAAGGATTGAACCCTGGACCTTATGTTTAATAGATGTAAAAATGTCCCACCCATTATCAACCAAACTACGCACCATTTTCCATCGTATATCAATTTGTATATCATGCAATCCAGAATTTGGCGCACAATATATAATCAAGGTGTAAAATCAATCGAAACATACCTCTTATTGTAGGCGTGATGATAGCTTAGCGATCAGTCATGAAGCGTAAAAGGGTTGCCGTTTACGCGATTTACATCATTCACGATAGCATAATGACATACATCTATTTGTTCAAGAGGTTCCGAAACAAATCTCTTGGAGAAGCTAATAAATTTTCCAGAAAATTATAGGTTTAAGTACACATTATGAGTTGTTTTGAGGGTTAATTTTTTTTTTTTTTTTTTTTTTTTTTTTTTTTTTTTTTTTTTTTGTGGATAGAACTTTCCTAACTTTAATTTTAACCATTTTGTACGAATTTCCAGCTAGTGAAAATTTTGAAAACTAATAAAACGCTTGACTTTTTCCTAGTAGAAATCAGAAATATTATTAAAAGTAAACATCATATTGGTCTCTCCGTCCTAAAATTATTGTCCTTTAGACAAAAAACAAAAAGATTTAAGAAAAGTGAAACCACTACATTGCTCAACCAATCAAATATCATATTTAGACACTAAACTCTCATTTGATTAATTAAAACAAGATGCGAACAATTATTTTGGGTCATCTCAAATACAGTGGCGGATCTAGAATTGTGGAAAACGGTATGCACTACACAGAGTCAGTTTTTTTTAGGTTTGTTTTTTATCGGGTCGGGTTTTTTGATCGCGATTAGGCTGTTAGTCTGCAATATGTAACGGGCTCAAGCCCAAGCCCGAGTCTAGAATATTCTGTAGAGTAATATTTATGTACGATGTAATTGAATTTTGCAAGGAATGAAATCAAGCATTATCATTACCATTCTTACATAGGCATGATTTTTCCATTTTCCTTGATCCGAGTTTCATAAGTGACTTGGTCAAAATGACAACATGACTATAATTTCACATCTAAAAGTTCTAAAACTAGATACTTTACATTACATATACAGATGAACTCCATTTTATGAAATTTTATAAAATCTAAAACGTTTGCAAAACTAATAATAATATAATATGATCAAACTGATGCTATAGTAAATTATAAATTTAAGTGGCTCAGACCTAGAAAATAGAAATGGTGGACTTAATTTTAGTATCACATTTGTATTTATAAATGGGCCATGAAAAAAAGATAAATCCTTTGATTATTTAACCATTCATATTTTCTGCTACTGCTTCTTTTAATAATTTGATTTAACTGAATCTATCTATTTTATCACATTGAAGAATTGAACAACGGTAAGTTGAATGTGGTTGCGCACTCATAATTTTATTACATTTCGGTGTGCACTCTTAAATTTTTACTGTATTTTGTAGTATCTTTTGATAAAAAACAATTTCTTTTACATTGTCGAAATTTTACGCAGGGTATGCATGCGTTCTATGTAGATCCGCCCATGTCTCAAAAAGAAAAGAGTGAATAGTTTTGGGACGAAGGAGTATTAGTCATAAAACAACATATATTGTAATACTTTTTTTTAACCACGTACACTATGTTACTCCCAAGGATACAGAATCATACATCTAGATATGTACGTTCCACATTTATGGGATCTATAGAGTAATATGATTACTACAATATATACAACTAAACCGGATCATGTCCACTACATTAATATCTTCATGAATACAAAATTAATCATGTGTTGTGAAAGATAACATTTTCTTAGCTTTCATTATCAAGAATTTGAAAGACAATATAAATCACTTAGGGTGTGTTTGTTTCATTTAGATGTTTTAGGTCTGAATCTGACTACCACATCTTACTAGTAAGAGGTGGGTAGAACGTCTAAATCTAAACGAAATAATGTTGTTTGTTTTTGTATAATTGTCCGAATGATTTTAAGTGCTCGTTTCTGCAATTTATTTAAGTAATTTGTGTAAATATGAAATAACACTTTTTATCATAAATATAACATAGTTAATAAAACATCAAATATATTATATTAACACGAGTCTTCAATCTCAATTATTGAGTAAGAGGCAGTAAGACAAGTCCCCCACCTCTTACTGAGTAAGATGTTATATGTCTAACTGGGTCTGGCTCAAAAGAAAAAAACAAACAACCAAAACGTCTGCCCACCTCTAACTGGTAAGATTAAGAGGGGGTAAGAGGGCTAGTAAGACTTTTTTTAAAAAAACAAACACACCCTTAATCTCCTGAAGAAGCACATGTGCCTGAACTCCAGCAGACGAAGAATCAATGAATCCGGCACAGTTAGACCCTGCCATTCTTGTTCTTGGTCCACCACTCGTTTTCAGAGCCTACGAGAGCGAATTTACAAAGAAGTACAATTTTCTGAAACCATGGCAAACCCCTATTCCTCTCAAACAATTCATTTCCACTCATTCAACTAATGTTAAGGCGATTTTCTGTTCAGCTGTTAGTCCTGTCACAGCCGAAATTATCCAATGCCTTCCTGAGCTAAAGCTTGTATTAGCTAGTTCCATTGGTGTCAACCATATTGATCTCTTAGAATGCAAACGTCGTGGAATTATTGTAGCTAATGCAGGGTCGACGTTTTCTGATGATGTTGCAGATATGGCGGTCGGGTTGTTGATTGATGTTGTACGAAGAATCAGTGCTGGTAATCGGTTTGTGAAGGCTGGGGTTTGGCCTCTGCAAGGAGATTTCCCTCTTGCTCATAAGGTTTGTTCAAATGATATTTTTGGTATTTTCTTGGGTATGTGTGTTCATATTCATACAATAGTTAAATACTCAAACTACATATATGGTATGATCATGGACGGAGCCAAGGGTTCCGCGGTGCCCGGGACCCCTATAGATTTTTTCGATGTAGTGTTAATTTTTGAAAAAAACATCAATTTTTCCTAAATGCATCTTAAATGCACCCGGTCTATCAAAATGTATTTCTATATTACGGTTTCTAAAAAATTTATGCGCCTGGTTATATTTGTTCCTGGTTCCGTCTCTGAACTTGATGATAACCAATAACCAAATATCTGTTACATTATTATAAAAACTGTTACTAAAATGTATTACTGGTAATTAACTTTAATTTTCTATGGTTTGACTCCTTTTTAGCAAAAAAGTTCAGTTTGTTACTACTTATCGAAATCTGAAATAATAAAATGTAACATCTACCGACACCTTTTAACATATAAAGGTCGAATTTATTCATTCTATTCAATCTTTTTGGTCTTCTTCTTTGGTAATTAATATACTCTTGTCTCACACTTGTGCATATCCATGACCATATGCTGTTTACTTGTTAACTTGTTGAACATTGAGAAATTTTTATCGATGTATCCACTACATACACCGATAAGTTGTCTAACAGTGTCACATGGATTAGTCAGCTAAAAGGTCGGAAATTATAGTTACCAAAAAATATAAATGAAAATTTGACACCCTGGTGTTGTATTATGGTTTAGTTATGACTATCACTACAAAAATATTGTCTTTTGGTGACATTTAAAAAAAGTCACACTAAAAGTTAAAAAAAGTGTTACTAAAAATAAAAAAGTGTCAATAAATTTTTTAAGTGTCCTACACTTAAAAAGTATAAGTAGAAGTCTAGTAAGTAAAAGTCTATTTATAGTGACTAAAAAATAAAATGTGAGGATATAAAGATACATTTTGTACGTAAAAAGTGTCATTATATCTATAAAAAAAAAAAAAAAAAAAAAAAAGCTTTTACCCACACTTTTAAAAAAGTGTCATTAAAAGATTAGATTTAGTGACAATTTTTTGTATTACTAAAACCTCTGTCACTAAAGTCGACTTTCTTGTAGTGTATATGCTACGAGTCTTTGTGATGTTGTGTGTTATACGACGCTAACAAGTTTTCATCAACAAATTTTGGTTTCTAGTTAGGTGGCAAGCAAGTAGGGATTGTCGGGCTAGGAAACATTGGTCTTCAAATCGCCACAAGACTTAAGGCCATGGGTTGCATTATATCCTACACTTCAAGAACCATGAAACCACACATCCCGTTCCATTTCTGTCATGGAATTAATCAACTCGCTGCGAATTGTGAGATATTGATAATTTCTTGTGCATTAACTGAGCAAACACATCACATGATTAATCGAGAAGTGATGCTACTTCTAGGAAATGAAGGAATAATAGTAAACTTTGCACGAGGAGCGATCATTAATGAGAAAGAACTAGTCAAGTGTTTGGTCAAAGGGGAGATTGGTGGTGCTGGTTTGGATGTTTTTGAGCATGAGCCAAACTTCCCTAAGGAATTGTTTGCATTGGATAACGTCGTCTTGACACCTCATCATGGCGCAGTGACCGAAGAGGCGTGTAAAAATCTATATGATCTCATATGTAAGAATTTGGATGCATTCTTATCAAACAAACTCCTAGAGTGTGAGGCTCTAGTGTAACAATTCACAATTTTGAGGTCACTATTTAATTATTTAATATTTAATTTTAAGTAAATTTTACTCTTGCGAGTAACTAGATAGGTTATTTCGCGTACGTCGTTAAACGTACATCTAACTCAAATCAACACCTTACAATACTTCGTATACATATTTTTACGCATTTTGGTTTCTTACATATTTTAAAAGTCACATTTCATTTTTATCATTTTACGTAAACCTTACACCTTTTACGTGATTTAACCTACGTTTTTAGGTTTTAACTGCATTTAAACCCTCCGATGAACTCACCACTCATCTAAAATACTAATAAGTTTTAACATTTTTATATCCTTTACATCTACTACCCGATTTTATGTTTCGCGTCTTAGAAACAATACATTTGCGATTACTGGGCTCAAACTACGCATTGTAGCTCAAGTCTTATACAAAAACAACCCACTCACACCCCACTACACACACCAAACGACACATCACTAGGACATGTGTCCATTTGGTGTGTTGTGGTGTCAAAGATAGATACAAATGAAGACACATGTCCCATAATTCTTGCATGCCTTCATTTTACTTGCAAAACTAGATCTCACTTAAAAATTCCCATTCTCTTGTGTCCTCTCTTATCTTGAATGACCCAAATAACACAAAAACATCATTTCTCTTTTGATTTTACCAAGTTTTGATGCTAGCATTGAAGGCTTATTGATTGGTGGTTGTTAGGACTAGTGTCTTGTTCTTGATTTCCTTGTTTTCATTCATCAATCTTCATTATACTTCTGTAATTAAATGTTTATTTATGTATTTTATATGTTTCATAAGTTTATTATGCTTGGTACATGCTTTGAATTACTATAAAACCTAATAAGGACTAGACATGCAAAACTACTTTCTGACCAGGGGTAAAAACGAAATGAACTGATTTTATCAGTGAACTTTAAACATGTGGTTATAGATCAATGTCTTACGGTCATTTTTCCGGGTATTTCATTTAGAAACTCATTACGATGATTAAACTAAAAATATTTTCGTGAAACATGTCAAATTTTGAGTAATAAATTCCAATCGTAAAAAGCTCATTGATCTAATCATTTTCATTACTTGGCCCAGTTTTTACGAAATGTATCTAACATCTTAACTTAAATGTGGCCGCAAAAATGGGATTAATTGGGCTTGTAGAACTCTAGATATCGTATTTTTCCCAGGACTGTTGTGACGCTGTTAAAATCAGAACTGGGTAGTTAAGGGTAAATGAGTAATTTCACTATTGTCAGGTAATTTTTGACTCAATGGGACCCACAAATCTATTTAGTACGCTCAAATACCTTTCTGGGGATATAAAGATCATAATTTTTTGACTTACAGTTTGCGAGAAATAAAATTTTGAAGACAAACATGTTTATAAATTCCTAACAGCTTTGGACTTAAAATGTGTAAAAAGTTATTAACTTATAAAAATGGACCCTTGAACTATTAGAAACTTGTCAAACAACACTACTTGACCATTTTTACATAAAAACCGAAGTGGTAGGACCCACTATCGGAAATATACCCGTAAATCCTTTCACAGACTAAAGAAACTTAAAGAATGACTAATTTAATTTGAACTCATGACACGTATTTGGAACCCTTAAATTTGATTTTGAACCATTTAATATAATTTGAACTCTTTGACTTAATTTGAACCCTTGGACTCAATCGAACCCTTATGACTTGTCTTGACACTTATTTATATATATTATGTACCAAGCATAATTGAAATAATAATCTATAAGGCATGTAGACATACTTACCTTATAATTTTAGAATCTGAGACACGCGTATATGTCTAGGTTGCTCGTATAATACTTGTGGTTTATTCATAACTACATTCACTTTGATTGTTCACTTGGCTTCCGGTGATTTCATAGCCCCAATTTTACTATAATTGTTTTACAAACTCCGTGGGGGAGATACATGCTATAATTACTTACGATCACAATCTTTCGAAACTGTATGATTTCCTGATATTATTGTTGCCTAAGTGTTTCCCTATAGCCTGAAAGTCCCTTTAATCGTGAACCATTAATTACATGCGCGTAACACGAATGATATGAATAGATCTATTTGGGACTGACATTCCCCATATTGGTATGCTGAGTTGCGGCTGCCATGTGCACTGTATTTGTAAAATGCTAGGTATATTGGCTATTACCTATTGACAAAGGGCATATTTATATTCTTCTTGAATATCCATTGATGCGTTAAAGTTCGGTGTCATGAGCTTAGTGCAATAATAATCATGACTTTGTATTCGTTGCAATGTTGCCTTTTTACAAACTGATATGTATTGTGATCAACTGCTTATATAAACTCTATGGATTTCACTCAACCTTTGTGTTGACTTTTTAGCATGTTTTATCTCAGGTCCTTAAGGTATTTGGCAAGCACGAAGTCGCACGGAGAATGTTTTGATGGCTTGCATTTTGTTATCATTTGATAAACTATTAAAAACTTTTATGTTTATGTATTATATTTTCTAAAACTCTTTGGGACCTTTTGTAACTCTGATATTTTATTATAATCGAATGATAAGCTTTTTAAAAACGTCTCATTTAAAGTCATTTTTTATGATTATGACTGTTGTACTAATAAGTAGCACCCCAATAATATTACATTCCGCTGCGATATTTTGAAGGTGTTACACCATAATAAACTGAAAGGTGAAAGTATGATCATTTTCAGTTGGGTCTTATTTTTTATTTTTAATCCATCGTATATTTATAAAGACGGAAATAGTGGATACAACGCTTAGAGTCTTAGACGCCAAAATTTTTGGCCCATTGATACATGTTAAAAGATCATATTATTATTAGAAGTTAGAAAAGTGAATAAGGAACAATAATAATTGCATTTTATGTAATCAACAAACCTCTAGTTTTACTTTTTTATTTTCCTTGGTTAATGTCTCAAAATTTCACATAAATACATACAATATCATTTTATATGAAATGGTGTAGCGCTTAGAGCATGAGGTGTGTTCACCTTCATGGCTCGCCATTTCCTATGTGCCAGCCAAAATGGCATGCCATTTCGCATGTTACCATACCTTACCCTCTTTTGCCATTTGCAAAGTGACTGAACTTACATTGCGCCAATTCCACTTTTTGTTTTCTTTTTAAACTAGGTTTTGTTGTTGTGTTTGTGTTTTAATTTGATATGGTGGGTCTTAAAATGGGTGAAATGGCTTGGCCACTACAGAGAGGGTATTTTTAGTGTGGGAATGTGAAATATGAAATGCCGAGATGACGCTGATTTGGCACAAACAACATGCAAATGGCATGTTATCATACCCTTCACTCTTATATAGTACAGTTCATTACATATTAGCCATTTAGCTAAAGTAAAAATCTATACTTTCAATTTTCAAGTATACACACATATGTACATAGGAAATGTGTCTCTCGGTTGGGTTTATATTTTGTAAAGGGACATGCAAAATTAAAAAAAACAAAAAAAAAACTATTGGACGACCTTCACTTTCGCAGAATTCCGACTATCAGCCTAATGAAATTCGGACGTCAAAAACTTTTATTTGATCTCAAACTTTAGGGTTACATGCGGAATAAAACAATCAAGATTGAATGGTATAATTTTATGTGAATTCTATAAATAGTAGTATCCAAAAACAATATTACAGATTTTACAATATTTAGTCATAATTTTATTGATATACATATTTAAAGAACATGAGTAGTTACACTAATATTATGCCTATTTTTATACAAAATAGTTTGTTATTGTTTTAAGTCGCTCCAACTTAAAAGGCTCGCTATCCGTACATAGTTCGTCGAATTACAAGGTATCATGAATAGTAAGATTTAATAGTCGCACATTTCAGAAACACTACAAAAGTAGATGCACATTTTCTTAAATTTCTTTTATGTATTTGAAATGTGTGATAAAAATTTCTCCTCATTCTTCTCACTATTTTTTTTCTCACTGGATTTTTTCCCCTTATTTGTATTTATTTTGATATATGCTTTATATTTTAAACTTTGCATATTTAAAATTATTTTAATATTTCAACTGTAGGAAATTCGCTCGTGATATCGAACAGTAAAAGCTTTTTGCAAGTGTAGCACTATGTGATCAGTGGCGAAGCTTGGAATTTGTAAGTGGGGGGTGGGGATCTAAATTTTTTTTCTTCCTAAGGCTATATTTCAGGTATACCGAAATTTTCGGGGGGTCGAAACCGAATATACCGAAATTTTTCTACACGAAAACTATATACCCCCTACATCGCAAAAAAAATTTCGAGGGGTCGGGCGCCCCCGGCCCCTTAAAAGCTGCGCCACTGTATGTGATGTAACTGGTTGCAGATTACTTTCTAATTTCTATAAGTTATATCACATATAAGTACGTTCAATTATATGTTTATTTGTACAGTAATTTGTTTTATGTGATGTACATATTAGCACGTCGATCTTGACTCATTTGTTGCATGTTATGTTTTTTATGGAATTATAAATTATGTTTTGATTCTATTTGGTAAAATAATGGTCATTACAATTTTAATTGTAGCAAACATTGCATTGATGCCAACAATGATTACAAATATGTATTAAATATGAGATAACAGATTAAAAACTTTTATTCTTGATATCCAATAATATAGTCGCTTCATCTAATGGATGGATATTGATAAATGAAGCGAGTTATAATGAATGTAAACAGTAAATAAAATGTTACATATGAATTTGGATATGACTTCGCTCAATTCATACCCGATCCATCTACATCCTTAACCATCACTTATTCAACTCGGATGTAGGATTATAGAAATCACAACTTTGCGCATTTTGCTCACGTGCAAGTATCTTATTACACATCTTCTAAAAGATACACTACGTACCACTTTATTAGTTTTTATGAAATATCAAGCTATGTGTTTACCTAAAGCTAATCCAAATGCACTTTCGATAATATATATATATATATATATATATATATATATATATATATATATATATATATATATATATATATATATATATGTCTGCATCTACATTTAATAATTTATGTGTGTTTACGATATGGAATAACGAAGTTGAGCATGATCATGAGACTTAGTGCAATATACTATACTCAGACATTGTTGATTTATTATTACTTAGCTTGTGTTCAACTAATTATTAATACTATGGATTCACTCAACAATTTTATTGACTCTTTAACATATTTATCTCAGGTAACTAGGTAACTGAAGAAGCATTTGAGGCACGGAGTGGGCAATAAACTATTGGTCTTTGGTGTGAAATAAATTCTATCATTCATTTTAAACTCTCATGTCTTTTGTGATATGCTAAACTATGGAACCTCTTTCGTATTTGAATTAATAAATGAATGATAATAACTTTCAAAACGCCTCTTTTAAGTCATTTTCTATAATTATGACTGTGATCCTCTAAGTAATATCCCGATTAGTCTTCCGCTGTTATATTGAAATTTAAGGGGTGTTACATCCACACCCACTTTATCTCACTAAGATTATTAGAGTAGACATTATATTATTGGAACAACATAATCAATCTTTGGGGTATGACGCTTGGACTCGTTTATACAACTAAATACTGGTTCAGACTTGATATCAGTTTTATTAAGGCTTGACTAGTTTATTGCTTCTATTTAGTCGATCCGAGTAACTAACAAGCAACTCATTTACACACCCTTGTCCCTAGTTGAACAGACACACATAGTACATAAACATCTTATGCAATAACCCAATGTTGTAAAAACAAACATAGTGTAATACAATGGCCCTAGTTAAATGGACACACATAGCACATAAACATCTTATGCAGTAACCCAATGTTGTAAAAACAAACATAGTGTAATTCAATGTCAGAGCTCAAACTCGGCTCGTTTAATTGTAATAAAGCTGGAGCTCAAGCTCGGGTCAGTTGGAGCCTTATTTTCTAAGCTCAAGATCGGCTCTGGCTTAGCTCGAGCTCGGCTTGTTTGTACAATATAGTAATGAAAAATTAAAGCTTGGCTCGAACTCTGCTCGTAATATATATATATTTTGAGCTCGTTAATAAGCTCGCATGTAATACAAATTCATAGCAGTTTATATATGTTTAATAATTAAAATATCTTAGTGTCGTTTAAACTCGTTTAGGCTCGCGAACCCAATCGAGCTTTGTATATAAAGCTCTGGCTCAAGCTCGATTAATAAACTTATTAACACACCTAAAATAAGCAACAAGTAAAACATTGAGTTGTAAAGATTTTGTGTTCAAATGACCATTTATGTTAAATGATAATAATACCTAGCTGAATAAGCGTCCTATAAAATTAGATCTGCTAGGACCTATATACTAAGTGTCATATTGAATTTTAATCTAATAAGACCAAACAAAAGAGGCATCCTATAAGATGTAATACAATAGGACCTTTATATCAAGTGTCCTATTATGTTATATCATAATGATATCATATTAAAGAATCGTCCTATAAGATGTAATATATAATAGGACTTTTATATCAAATGTCTTATTATGTTATATCATAATAAGACCATACTAAAAAAGTGTCCTTTAAATTAGCTTCATAGGATCTATGTATAAAGTGTCCCATGTAAAGCCACTATAATATGACTCAAAATTTAGTTGGTCCTATAAAACGTTTTTTAGGACCCTTTCAAAAAAATGTTCTACAAAAAGGTCCTAAAAGCCCTCTTTTCTTATAGTGTTTGGTAGTTTTTTTTAGCTAAAATGGAAGCCAAAATCAATATTCGGTTTTACCAAATTCAAAATCAGAACCGATAACTTTTTATCAGTTTCTGGTTTTCCGTTCATTTTTTCGTTTAGGCAATTCGTACAAACAAATTAATTAATTATACCTATGAAATGTACCAATTTGGTTTGAATTTTTATCAGTTTCTGGTTTTCCGTTCATTTTTTCGTTTAGGCAATTCGTACAAACAAATTAATTAATTATACCTATGAAATGTACCAATTTGGGCTAGGTCAATTTCTAATGTACGAATTCTTAAAACATAAGAATATTTGCCTCAACTTGCCATCGCTAGGGTCTAGGAATGTAGAAAATAGCCGTTAACTGAAAATGGAATGTAGAAAAGTGAACCAGGGCAACACGCATTGTTCTTCATTCATGTTAATCTTCATAGTTTAGTTTAATGTGGTATATATATACATGAAAAATTGATGCATTAAATTAACCTTTGCATTTTATTTGATTGTTTTATAGAAATTATGAATTAATAAGATGAAAAATAAAATAGAATATGGTTGTGATGAGTATCTAATCTCATGTTAAAGCTAACACAAAAATCCAATTATGGTCATCTATTCAACATTTTTCTTTTAGGTTTTAGTGCATTGTCTTTTTGCTGAACCATAACTTGTTTAGTGCTTTGTTTCACTGTTTTTTCGGTTGTTTTTGTTACCTTAACAAAATAAAACTAGATGTTTTAAGAAAGCAGCAATAGTATTAAAAAATCTAATATATTTAGGGTTGATAAAGTTTAATCTTGTACTAATGGACAAGTGTAAATTGTGTTATTCTATGCGTTAACAATTAAAATTTGGTTTTTCATGTATGTCATTGCCCATGAGGAATGCAGAAAACATGTGAAGAAACATGCAGAGATTAAAGGAAAAAGTCCTCGAGTTAATATGATCGAAAGTGTAAAGCAACTTGAGATAAGCTTTTTCATAAGAAGATGTTTGAGGTAGATGAAGCGTAAAATGTTGAGAACTCGAGAACACGTTATTTTCACGATAAAAAATGATGCGTACAAGATAGAAAAATTAGCCGAAGAGTATATGAAGTAATTAGAACATATCATACGGGCTAGAATAAAAAATATGAAATTGTCAATAACAAAAAGAAGTGTTTGAAGCATTTTTTTATCAAAAAGAAAATAAGTGCATGTCATTTAATAAAACATAAGGTAAATTGCAAATTTAGTCACTGACGTTCTGCAAAAGTACAAAAAATACACCGAGACGTAAATGCATATAAAAACGCCACTCACGTTCCATATAAATGCAAAAAAGCCACCGAGTCCAACTTTTTGCTAACGCCCGTTAGTTATCCCGTTAGTCAAGAGTATTATCGTCATTTCACTCGTTTCCCGCCTTTGACTAGACAAACTTTGTTGATATAAATAATGCATAAAAACGTTATTAATATTTCTCGATATCCCTACGTTTTGACGATCACAAAATGTTAAATCATTAAACGTAAAATCATTACGTAAACAAGTATTTAGTTACAAAATATCATTCTATCCAACTAAATCACTTAAGGTATGAATAAACAATTACCTAATACATTTTATGATCAAAAGAATTTTTATTTAAACATTACAAAGTTTATAAAATGATATAAACATTTTATATATTTAGAAAAACACTTTTGGTGATTAAAGGAAAATGTTTAATTCATAATAAATATGTGAATTCAAAATTTTAACCAAAATCAGTTAGATTTTTACCAAATAAACTTTTCCAGAAAAAGACAAAGATTCTGGCCGTTACAGGAGGGCGGCCCCGTTAATTTTAAGGGGGGCGGCCATCATTTAAGGGGGCCCGCATGCTCCTGTGACCAGGAATCTTTGCCTATAAATACTGGTTTATTCCTGCATTTTTTCCATACCTTTTGCACCAAAACTTTCTGTCCCAATCCTTTCGAATCATCTTTCTAAATCCTTTGATCATAAGATTATAAGTTCTTGTTTCAAGTGATTAAATCCCTCACCATTCAATGTGCAAGAGAAGAATACTCCTTCAACATCAAGTTAAGAAGTATTGTAGATTTGTGAATATTGTTAGTAGTAGTGTAAATTATTTGTAAAGGTGTAGAAGTTTTGAAGGTAGATTTAGGTGTGAAGAGAAGTAGAGATTAGAAGTAGTGAAAAAGAAGTAGTGTTGTAAAGAAGAAGTAGTGATGTTGTGAGAAGTTGTGTAGTAATAGTGGTGTGTATAAGTTGTGAAGAAGTTGTGTAGTGACTAGTGGTATGAGATTGGTTCTAGCTACGATTAGGACTCGACATCTAGCTTAGTGTCGTTAATTGGTGTAAGCAAAAGTTGTGTAAGGTTTTCTCCGCCATAAGGGAGCTTGTTGACATAGTGAAGAAAACTCTCGAGTTAGGTGATCTGGGAGTGGAGTAGGGCGAAGAGGAGCTTCGTATCCGAACCACTATAAATCCTTTGTCTTGTGGTGCGATTTTTCCATCTCTATCTCTTTACTTACTTATCTATATTGTTGTTACTTACTTTTGTAGATATTAGTATACATAAGTGTTTAAATATTGATCTCACATAAAACTAGAATCGAAGATTTTGTAAACAAAGTTTTTATAAATTTAAAAACGACGTAAAACTATTCAACCTCCCCTTTCTAGTTTTCCACAAACTTTATTTCAATGACCAAATTTGCAAAGTATTAACTTTAGTTTGCTGCCAAAACACACGTGTCAAACGAAGAGATTGTCTCGGGATTTTTTTCAATGACTAAATTTGCATCGTCAAACCTTTCCCTCCTAAAGTAACACGACAACCGAAACGATTGCATAGGGACTATTCATTTCCGTCTACATTCCGCTTATTTAAATGCAACAAACCACACACACATTCCACCAAAACACACATAAACCCAAAGAACAAAACAAAGAAGCAGATGGCTATCTACATTGGTTCCGAGGAAGAGGAGTACAAAAAATTTTTGAAGAACGATTATCTAATGGATTTACTTCTTGATGGTTATGGCGCTGAACCAATTGACGAGTATGGTTCTTACAGGAAGGTACCGAAGGAGTTGAGGAAACAGATGCTTACTTGGCTGAGGAAACAAGATGGCTACTATGAGATGCTTTTGGGTGATACGCAGGATGAGGAGGAGAAGCAAGAGACTGTGGATACCGCTATACCACAGTATGATGAGTTGGAACAGAGGATCTCTAATCTTGAAGATTTGCTCAAGCATCTTAAGGATAAGAAGGAGAGGAAAGAAAAGGAGATGAAGAAAAGGAAGAAAAGGGGTGATGCGGAAGGTAGCGGGTCAAACTTCTAAACAATTGTGTGTTTAGAAAGTTTTTTTAGAAATTTGTAATCTTGTGAACACCTCCTTGTGAACAATGAAATTATGTCTCTGTTTAGATGTTTATGTTTCAATATTTATGTTTGTTTTTCAATTTTTATGTTTTTATTTCAAATTTTTTGTTTGTGTTTCAATTTTTATGTTTCTGTTTAAATTTTGGATCTTTATGTAATGTGTTTACAATTTTTAGTTTACCAATTGCATATGCAGTATACTGTAGTGTTTGGAATAACCGAATTTGACTATTAAGTCAACATATTTTTGGTGCAAAAGGTGAATTATATTAGATACCAAAGTTTACATCATGAAAGTAACCATACACTGAAATTAGACATAACCCAATTCAGATACAAAGACATAATGAAAACAGACTAAAGCTAGCCTACTTATGTCTGATACAACCATTAACTATGTCTGATGAACACATCTCAGACAATACACAAACAGAGTAACAACAACCTGTCACTTATATTCTTGCAACTCCATATCACTTATCTGCTTGTAGATTCTTCACTTAGTTTTTCAGTAGCAGGTTCTTCACTTGGTGCTTGACTTGGGCATACTCCACTTGCTGTTTTAGTTGTAGTTGGTTCACTTTGTTCATACCACTGCCCAAGTAAGCACCAACTCTAGTAGATGCATTAACACCTAAGCCAATTACATACCCACTACTATCGGTTGTAGGTGTGTTTTACCTTGTAACACCACCTCTACCAGTATAAGATGGGGTTCCCCTTCTTTTAAGGCACGATGGACAAGTATACCACATGAAATCTGTGTAAGGGGGACACCTTGCAAAAAACAACAATCTAGCCCTGTTTTCCTTTTCAACCCAACAGTCAAGGCAGCCCATTTAACAACCATTTTGTGGATCCATGGTGAAAAGCAATTGAAATGGTAAAGAATTGATGATAGCTAGGGTATTATATAATGCAAGAAAAAAAAGACAAAATATGGTACAATGTGCTTGTTGAACAAGTATATATGATTAAAGACAACATAAATGCTTATTATTAGATATGGGGTGTTTGGCATGAGTGTATACATCACTCCCATTTAATATGGATTTAGTTTGACTTTGGAAAGTCAAAATTCAATTGGTAAAAGGGAGTCTTGAGTTTTGACCACAATAGATAAAGGTGGCGTTTGGCATGATTGTATCCATGAGCATTTGAACGATTTCCAGCCAAATAAACACATTACACTACATGACAGCTGAATTTAGATTGTCAAAGTAAGCAAACATGCAGTATATGACAGTTAACTTTAGAATGTCAATGTTTGGATCGGTTTGGATTTTGAACACATTATACAAAGAAAGTGTGAATCATAAGATCCATTTCATTCATTAACCATAACCATAATTTTACAAAAAGGAACCCACCCTAACCTACATCAAGCAACCCCCTCACGTATACCTCTCCCTCACAACAAACTCTATCTTCTTAAGAATCTTCTCTTGCATTTGCTTGGATATCCTCATCAACGCCCTCGCCCTACGCAAATCATTAGTCTGGAGTCTTCTAAGCTTCTTCATATTGTCCCTTGCATTTCTCAAACGTGAAAAGTTTTGAAGTTCAGCTATAAGCTCCCCTCTACAACTGACCTTAGCAGTAATCTTTTTTGAATAGTTCTCCAAATCTTGTGACCTCTTTATGTCTTGAAGAATCACTGTCTGGTAATGGCCAAGAATAAGTTCTATTACAACAATGGAGTGATAGAGGGTTGTGAGGTCAATATCAGACATATTCATTGTTATATGAGTGGGGAATTTGAGCTTGTATTAGGAGTGAGTGTTTTGAGGGATGATTGAATGTGCTAAATAGGAAGTGTGGGGTAGGTAGAGGCGCAGTTAGTACATTAAATACACTACATGACAATTGACTTTAGAATGTCAATGTTTGGGTCAGTTTGGATTTTGACCCATTGTACTAAAAATACTCTTTTCTAACCATTCATTTCAATTGAATTCAATGTAACAGTTTCATCCCAACATCTCAATACATAACATGATTAAACAAAGACAGACATATAACATTGTTCAAAAGATAATAAAGTCAAACATCATAGAATCCAAAAGACATGAACGTTAACAGAATTTCTATTGTTCAAAGATCAGTGCATAACACATAAACAACTTGGAATTGCAAGCTCATCAACTGACTTCTTCTTTTTTGTTGGCATGTCAACCTGAGGTTTGTGAATGGTTGGTATTATTACTGATGTAGACTCAATTCTTTGCCAGAAGTCGCTGCCACAACAGCCATTGATCCTGAATGAGTATATATGTGCCCATGTTTCTAGTCTGTAAGCAGCATGAACCCACTCTTCAGGTATACCAACTCCTCTTCCATTCTCATTCATGTAGTTTATTGCAGCCACAACATGTTTACATGGTATTCCAGTCATCTCCCACTTCCTACAACGACACTCCTTATTATCCATGTTAACAGCACACTGATCCTGGTAAGGCATATATACTTTATATAAAGAAGCTTCAATCTATTCAACAATGCAATCAGTAGCTTCTTTTTTTATAGCATCAAACATGGCTTTCACAGTAGGAGTAAGTTGTCCAACATTCTTTTCTATTAGTTGTTGAACTACCAAAATCCTCTTCATCAAGTACTCTCTGATATATTCAAGATAAGTGATGATGGTTCCATCTCTGACATCATTTACTTGCCTATAGAACACCTCACATATGTTGTTTAAGAGTAGCCCACAATGGGCTTTGCCTGTTAAACAAATGACACATTATATATTACTATATGATCAATTATCAGTATGCTTTTGTCCATTGCAACTTAATGAATTACCTGAAAAATGTGATATGCTCCATTGTTCAGCTGGAATCTTCATCAACCAATCATAAGCAGCATAATTGTAATACTTGAGATGATCCATCTCTTTGTTGAATTCAACAACAGTAGTAGCTCTAGCTTCCTTCTAAAGCATGTCCTTTTAAACACCACCTTTAAAATGTGACTTCATCTCCTCATGAATATGCTTAACACAAAACCTGTGGTCAGCATTTGGAAACACACTAGCAACGGCTTGTATCAATCTCTGTGAACAGTTAAGGTTATTCATGGTGTTAAAGCTTTACATGTTCTCCTTGTGCATAAAACATATGATTAATTATAGAATAGAAATATGGACCTTTTACCTATCGAAAATGAAAGTGAACTTGCAGTTGGTTTGTATACCAAGATCCTCTCCTAGTAGTTTCAAAAACCAACACCAAGTTACCTTATGTAGTGCATCAACTACAACATATGCTACTGGATAAATCATTGTTTGCATCAATCCCAACTGTTGTTAGTAATTGACCTGAAAAAGGACCTGACATGAAGAATCCATCTAATCCTAAGAATTCTCTGCCACAAGCTTTGAAACCTTGTTTCAGAGCTCCCAAACACACATACACCCTTTTAAAAGTTCTTGTTGAACTCTCTGGATTTGGTTTTAGCTGTACATCAAGCCTAACAGTGGTGCCTGGATTTTGATTAACCAACGCTTGGGCATACTCTCTAAGTAGTGCATAATGTTTCGTAAAGACTAAATGATTTGTACATTCTTTAGTGCATAGCATAACATACTTACTTACGGGAACATCTTCAAGTATATGCTCGTCATCATCAGCAAACACTTCATCATCATTTGGATTATAATCCAAATCCTCTGAACCACTCTCACCACTCTTTTCTTCTGTTTCAGTATCCACCTCTACTTCTTTCACATTTCCCATATAACCACCTACAATTATAAATCCATAACATTAACAACAAATATACCTTTTTAAAAAACCAAAAACACTATTGAAGTAAACAGGAAAATGCATTGTGTTCTTACCGTATTGTGCAAAGGCATGGACGATTGATGTAATATAACCGGAATTATACGTCAATTAGAATTGTATCTGAATAGGTGGTCGGGTTAGTGTAGTAAAGATTTAGAGTGGCGGAGCTAATGAGGGTTATATCTGAAGATAAAGGGGTATATTAGTCATTTTATATGTATTTACCCTTGACTAATGGGCGTTAGCAAAAAGTTGGACTCGGTGAATTTTTTACATTTATATGGAACGTGAGTGGTGTTTTTGCATGTCTTTATGTGTAGAATACTAACTATGTAGGAAACATGTTTATCTTGAAGTGAGGAGGAGGAGAGGAAAGAAAGAAAGAAAGGAACCTTGAGAGAAAAAAGAAAATGTTAGATTGAGATTAAGTGAAGGTCCAACCCTCTCCACATGTGGAGAGGGGTATTTATACTTACAATAAAACGCCCACTCCCGGGCTGTGGATCAGTCATACAGTGGGTGAAGACCCGTCCTTTTTCCACGGTGTTACTAAAACTAATACTAATTAACTAATAAACAAACTAACTACGAGCTAACTTAATGCTATTACAATCATTAGGTGACCGAGACTTTTACAGGAATATTTTCATTCCTAACAATCTCCCCCTAAGCGAGGTCACCTTTGAAATTAAGATCTTTGGTCTTTAAGCATTCTTTAGTCATTGTAGCTCATAGGATCTGATTCTTCTCTTTTCAACACACTTCGTACTTCAAGCAAGCAAACTTGTGATTAGAGTTCCTTTGTGATGTGTGATCTTTGAGCTTCTTTGAGATCATCAGCCAAAGTAAATCTCCAAGCTCATCCATAGTCGTATTGCCTTCATGTGATGTAGTGACTAAGGACCATCATGCTCACACCCTTTCTGTGTCTGGAGACGTTGCATTAGAGTTGTAAATCAGGAGACTTTTTCATCAGAGTTGCGGAAATGTTGTTGGTAGTCTCTCAACATATGTTGTAGCAAGTCTCTCATCTTCATTGATAGTGTGGAGGATGTGTGAGCATGAGGCATGGATTGACCCGATTCAGCTGGAAACTGGAGCCATCAACGCCATCTTTATATGTGTCCCTGAAATAAAACAGTTAGCAATAAAGATGGAGAACGAATATGGCTTTGTCATTCGTTCTGCGAGGACAGACTACCCTCCGGTTTTGTGAAAACCGACCTGTGATCAGGTAGTGTCTCTTTTAAAGAAGACTCTCCTTGACAGGAATTTCCAGCTTGTAGTAATGAATTTTCCAAAGAGTCCACTTTGGAATCTTCATACTCAGCATGTTCTCATACCGGAACGTCTCAAAGCAGACAGCACGATAGAGTGAATCGGTGAATAAATATTCACGGATTGATGAAAAATCGATTTATAGAAATCACTCGCGTGTCCTATGATAGACATTTTTGAGACACGACGAGAGTTTTATACTTTGAATCATATTTCCATCAAAAATACTTTTGTTTGAAAGATAATACACAATCAATGTGCTCGAAAAATTAGTAAGTGAGCACATTGAAAGGTTTTAGCAAAAGTATCCGTCAATCCATTTCCTGGAACAAGTTTGATTCAATTATGAATCGCACCATTGTTGCTTTCCAGTTGTCACTTGATCATTGATCCAAGATGGATCTCACATGTCACCTACCAAGAGCTTGAGAGATGTTCGCTCTAGAAGGATTTCCATCGTCATTGTGAATATTTACATATCACTCGGATGTTCTGGCAATACCACAAGGATAATGCGTAGGACTCTAAATATTTTATCTTATTTTCCACATTTTGTGAAACAATAAGCATATTTGGAATGTGTGTCCTATCGAGATTTATGGATGATCTCATGGCTCTAGACTCAATAGTGCATTTTGATCCGCTCCTGGAGACTGGGGAGGCGTCTCCTGTTTTAGGTATCAACATAGCTCGCAATGAGCGGTCGATACATTGCACAGGGTTCCCCGTGAGAATGAAACAAGCTCTTTTAAGAGAACTTGAGTGGTTGGGAAGTTTAGTGCAGTGCGTCACTGGGTCCATGACGTCTTGTCTTCAATACCGGTGTTACCTTAGTAACCGCCAGTAGATTATGAATTGAACCCGGTTTCTGCCCTAAGGTTGAATATTTGGAGGGCTATTTCTTTTCACCCTTTCTCATTTCATTTCTTTTTCATTCTTCAACCCCTTCAGTGCTTACCGAGACTTCACCACTAGAACCTTGTTGGGTTTGTTCCAGTCCTAGCTCTATCTCAGTCCGCACTCTTCCCTTTCTCACTTTACTCCTTTTTTCATAATCATTCCTAAGGACTTCTAATCTATCTATGGATTGTCCCTGGGAAGATCCTTCCGGTTCTGGTGGATCAAGGGAATTCATACCTAACCTTAACCAACCTTATAACTCCATGCATAAAGATAAATGGTCGGTCTTTGGTATAACTTCCACAAACGCCGTTTGCTCCCCCTCAATATATGCATTGATATTCGAAAGTGTTTAGCACATATGCGGGAGCCTTTTATTGAGTCTTAAAGATCACATTTGATTATCAGATTTCATATTTAAATCACATTCTCTCCCCCAATCAAAAATATCAAATCTTTCGAGATTTTTGATCTCAATTGATTTAAATAATTTGGAAAACTTTTGGGAGAGAAATGCGGTTAATTTTTAATGTTTTTTGATAAAAGGAACTTTTTCTTGCTCCTCCTCAAACTGTGAGGGAGGTTGTTATGTGTTAGATTTGAAGAGTTTGCAAAAGATTCGAAGTTTTAACAAAAACTCTTTGAAAATTTACTCAGTCTGACACATAACCATCACAAGTCTTGCTTTTGTATTGTACGAAGTGGGGAGTTTTGATGATACATAAATTTTTTGAAAATCATTCTCCCCCTCAATCAATGACAGATTTTTAAAACATAAATATGCTATGTCATTGATTGAGTGAATTTTTTTTTATCAAAATTTGAGTTTAAATAGATTTTCAATCAAAATCTCATGGTACCACCAAGTTTTGCACAAATACTTCCCGGAAAAATCATAGAAGAGAAAGTATTTGGCGATAAAAAGAAGACTTCTCTTCTTTATCAAGAAATAATGCACTGAAACGTACATTAGATCGAGGAAACATGAATATAAAGTAATCCATGCCCAGGTGAACTTCACCCGGTAAAAGGAACAACCGTCTTTTTGGCGACGTGTTTTCCCTATTTTGAAAAACGGGTTGCTATCTGAAGTAATAGCAAACCATATTTTTAAGTCCGGGTTGTAGCCTGAAATGACTACAAGCCATATTTTTAAGAATGTTTTGAGATACGACATGTTTTTGAAAACAACTTTATTTGAAACCGAAAAACTCTTGCTCAAGCATATGTATGATTCCGTGTCATCATTGAATGACATTTCTAGAAACGTACATAATATCGATTATACAAGAGACATGTCGTGAGAAGAATATTTTTGATTTTTTTTTTGTATCAATTATATACCAAGGGTATGTGAATAAAGAGGAGTACATATGCATATATATATATATATATATATATATATATATATATATATATATATATATATATATATATATATATATATATATATATATATATATATATATATATATATATATAAGCCATTATATATATATACAGAAGTATGTACACTATGCGGGATAAGATATGCAATAAGGAAGAGAAAAGTTTATAAGGATACACAAGGAGGGCCACAACCTAATGACAGTACAAAACAATCATCCCAACCAACACACATAATTATGACACTGAACCCCACTACTGATCACATTACTCAGTACGTTGTAGAAGACGGTAGTCCCCATCACGAACTCTGCCACCAACGTAGCACTCCAGGCTTCGGAAGATTCTTCGTAACTTCAATCTCTTGCGGATACCAGCCAAAAACCTCTTGTTCCGGGTTAACTCATTTGCAGTCCAGTGATTGGTATAACGTCTAGTTCCCTGGTCATAAACGTGGTATTCTTTCACTCTGATGTCCAATGCCTATTCGACCATACGTAAGGTACCGTCGCTGAACTTGTGTATTTCATTGAAGCGCAAAACCATGGGCACATTGTATTTGTCACGAAATACCATTGCCAGGGGAGATTCAATGACTGTAAAGTCAGCAACCTGTTCCAGACTATTGACATTCCATAGAGGTCTTGTGAGGTTGAGCTGGGATTGGTAGCTTTCGATGCCAAGCTGAAAGTCTTCGACCCGTTTCCTGATGACGATACCCCGGATCCAGTGAAGTACACCAAACACAAGAGACTTCATTTCACGTGATGGTAGATGATGCAGCTTTCCTTGAAGATGGAGTAGATACAAATCTTCGAAATCATTAGGGCGTAGGTGTTTGAAGTCCCCTTCGGATATGGTGTAGTCCTTGAAGTCAGCTCGTCTGAGTGTAATGTTCTTGAGGTAGTCATATCCATAGATGGGATGTATTTGAACTTTAACCACACTAATGATTTGAAGAGGTGAGCGAACTGACTTTCGGTCACCTGGAGCTTGAAACCGATCTATGTAGAACTACTGCTTCTTCAACCACCAGTGAGAAATGCCCAGAGATGCCGAGATGTTGTAGTCGCATTCTTGAGTACTCCACATACTGTCGGGGACTAGCTGTTCTAACCCGATATCAGAATAATGGGCAGCTTTCATCTTTGTAATGGACAAGGCTGACTTGCATTGTCTACTCCCAAGCTTAAGATATTCAAGGTCTTTGTTGAAGAAGAATTCAGCTTGGATAGTGACATTTCCAGGAGGACCACCCAAGGGAAGTGGAGTGTTGTAATTATACTTCATTATTCCTTCATCCACAATGTCATTGAACATCTTGTGGCACTCTTCCATCTGGTATTGTAGATGATTAACATCCTGATGAAAAGCTTTGACAATGTTGAAGGCAGGGCCTTCCAGGTCCTTCTGAGTGAGCCTTGAGAGACCACGTTTCTTGCAGAACCATGTGATGAATGTTCCCATATCTCCAGTTTGGGAAAGTAGGGAATCTTCAGAAGGTGGAACAAAACTGGTGGTGATTGCATTAATCCAGTTATTCTCATTGGTTGGCAAGTCAGAGGATGGAATCGTCCAGTCAGGCTCAGGTGATTGCGGTATGTTGTCATCTAGTTTCCACCATGTCTCTTTGTCAACCTTGGTTAAGGGAACTTGCGGTGGATCATTGGTGTCAGTTCTGGTGAATGATTTCCACCAATGTCTCCTAGGGATGTGAGTTGTAGAAGCATCATCATCTTCGTCATCGGAAGAATCATCGTGTTGAGGAGTGACAGAAGCTTCATTAAAGACAAGATCGTCATGGGCATGAGATGCAATGGAGGTTGCACCAGCGTCAAAAGTAGTCCAAGCAGCATACTTAACTTATTTTGCTTGTTTAGACGGAGCTGACTTGGTTGACTTGTCAGTCTGATGTTTTTGAGATGGTGATGAGGTGGGTTGTGATGATCTGCTAGGAGCTTGCGATCCACCAGGTAGTGAAGGAGTGCCTGATGGACCAGATGCCCCAGCAGGTGGTGGAGGTGGAGGTGGTTGAGGAGGTGATCCAGATGGTGGCTTGGGATGACCCTGACGCCGCTGTTTTCTTTTTCGTTCAATTTCCATATCCCGGGCGTGTTCCTCAACATCATCTTGTTGAATTGAGGCCTCCAATGCCTTATACAGCTGTACGTGAGCATCATGTCCTATGTGTTGACCCTGTTGATACATACTGTGCTGCAGAATGATCTTCATGTCATTGATAGGTAGGTCTTTGAATCTGGATCTGAGGGGGGCTTCAAGAGCAATACTGACAGCTTCAGCTACCTGTTCGTTGATAACCTGAGATACTTGTCGTTCAAGATCAAGATGCTCCAACTTGTATAATCTCCTACCATGATTTGTAATCGTTTGTGGCAGATTAAGGTTTACTAGGGTTTGAAGTAAAGAGGCATGCTTGTCCAACTTCTCATGAATGGCAAGGTTATCTTGAACAGCATCGGCAGTCAAAGCAGCTAAAGTGTCCAGATCCAACTTCTTCTCAGTGCTAGCAGGAGCGGCAGATGCAGACGGTTTCTCTTGTCTGTCAGCAGCTTGTGGGATGTCATAGTTGTTAGGACCAGCAGTAGAAGTTGGTGCAGACTTGGTAGGAATGGAGGAGTTGTCTTGCTCAATAGGCACATCAACCATTGACACAACTTCTCCATGCTCATCACCAGACTTTTCACCTTCAGCATCGTCCAGCTTATCCATGAGGAATTGATCGCCAAAAGTATCCAGATTCTTGTACAATGATAGCGTACCAGTGGGGCTGTCAGGTACCACCTCGAGCTTAGGATCATCAGTTTTCAATTTGAGGTTACCTTGAATATCCGGATACGCAGTAGAAACAAACTCGTCATCGAGTGGATCGATAGGGGGTACAGACTCAACAGGTTTGTCCTGTACTGGTTGATGGCTGGTTACATCTTGTGTAGCGAGGTTAAGTTCATCACCTTTGGGAGCAGAACTGGTGTCAATCTCAGAACTGCTTGATTTAGCGGGTTGCCCAAGACTTGGTGAGGAGACATTTTCAGAAGACATCTTAGCAGATGAGGATGTTGGTGAGCGTTTTTTGAAGATATACTTGGAGCTGGTTGATTTGGAGGCAGGAGATGATATTTTCAATAGAGTGTGAGCCGCCTGTTCTTCTTTGGCAACATCCTTGCCTTTTCCTATCATGTGCTGGATTTGTGAAGCTTTATCTGACCGAGGTTCACGAATGTTGACCCCACTGACTGGTGGAACCGGTGGAATGTATGCATCCTTTAAGCTTTCAGCAGTTGCCATTTGTACCATTTCATCTTCTGTAAGAGGCAGCTGTGTGGTGCAAGGTGCAGCTTTGGGATCTTCAGCATCAGTCGGTTTAATTTTTGAGCTGGTTCTTTTACCTCCTGTGGTCAGCTTAACTCTTTTAGTGCCTTGAGAGGATGCAGCTGAGGTATTACCACCCTTGCATTTCTTGGATGCAGACCTTACAGACTTAGTGGATAATGCGGGCTCATTAGATGATGCATCTCGACTTGTCTTCAGAAGTTTAAGGTATTCCTCATAATATGGAGCAGTCAGTGTGTCACAGGTGAGAAGGGCAGTGGGAATGTCCATGCCGAAGATGATCTCGCGAGTGCTCTTAGAGTCATATTTGAGGAACCCAAGTGGATGTTCATTAGTGGGTTGATGAAGAGGGGATTCTTCTCTAGGGTGGAATTTTATAGATCGTTGAAGGCTAAGTATGATCAGCTTAGTGAAGCGAATGCTTGGAATCAAGAGCTTGGCTGATCTTTTCTTTCCGTCTTTGTTTGCTTCAAGGTTAGCCTTGTCAACCAAGAAAGAGTGAATGGACTGACTAAATTCCTCCCAGATACGTTCAGCAAAGTTAATGTTCACACCGTTAACAACGCCCCAGAGAATTTGTAGAGATGGAGCTCTAAGTCTTTCATATCCCGATGTTTTTCCAGTCAGACACAAATTGATTAAGCTTGCAATTGCTCTCCATGGTTGATAGAGGTCATGTGTGATAACAGTGGAAAGCGTAGACACTTGAGTGGGATACCCAAGTTCATTGACAAAGTCAATAAGAGTGGCTGGGTTAGGTGGGGGAGTATATTCAACATTATCACCCGTTGGCAATATCTGCAGTGCACTACCAAGCGTTTCCATGGTGATGTTCACCCAATGCTCGTCCAGCTGACACTTGTACGTGTTGGTAGCTCTATCAAGGCACATAGTGTTCCAGAACTGTTGGATGTAGATGGAGGGGATTGAGGAGGATGCGGTAAAGGCATTGAAGAAGGGGGTGTTTTTCAGTATGTCCAGTGCTATTCTGAATATGGGATGATTCTGCAGTCTATCTGTCTTACCATAGCAATTGCTTTTCCCAATGGGTACCCACTTGTTGAAAGGCAAAATGTCATCGTCAGAACGAACAGGTGGAGCCAATGGTTCTTCGACAATAGGTTCTGCCATAGGAGCTGCATTTGACACACATCACCACAACAAGCAAACATATGTGACAGTGAGTGTTAGTAACTAGTGAAACCCTAGAATCAAATGGTAAAGAGATATGAACAGGGCCAAGGGCTATGTTCGACTAGTAATAAACACTCATAAGGGAAATCATTCATCACATAGAATAGCAGTTTGTACAAATAAGAATGAGTGCCAAACACACCAAGCAATGCATGAATAATTAGACACCCATACATGAACACACAAGCTGAGCACTTCTAATAAATGCTAGACAGAGTGAGTCAAATTAGTTCCCAGTTTGAGTTAAACGCAAACTCAATTAAACGCAAACTCAAATTTTAATCGCAAAGTCATAATCGCAAACTAAGTTAACCGCAACAAGTCAAGTTAACCGCAACAAATTGAGCCGCAACACATGGTCAACGCACATCAAGTTAAACGCAAATACAGGTAACCGCAGATTTAACTAACCGCAGTCACAGTAATAATTACACGCAACCATTTTAATCACAAAGCAGGTTAACTGCAAATTCTGTGAACCGCAAGGTTAAATTGATAGCAGTCACACTTAGAGAGAAACTCGCAATTAGGTTAAGATAAATGCAATCAAGAATTCACAATAACCGTAGTCAAGAGTCTAAGTTAACCGCAATCAAGAACTTGATCTAACCGCAATCAAGAACTTAATCTAAGCGCAATCAAGAATCATAAGATAATCGCAATCAAGAATTTAATCTAACCGCAATCAAGAACTTAATCTACCGCAATCAAGAATCATCAGCTAACCGCAATCAAGAATTCTCTCCACACTCCGTCATATTCCATCAGATCTAACAATAGATACCGTAAATGACAATAAGATCCATCCACCTAAGTAACTAACTCTACTCTTTCCTACCTAACACCAAAAGTACTTCACAAAGTATTTCCGTCCTAACCGCAATACAAACAAACCCAAGATCTCACACTCATGACCGTGAATATCACTCACACGCAGTAAATGAACAATTACAAGTAGTATAGAGCAAGTATGATCTAACCTATTTGACACAAACGCTTTTACACGAGATAATAAGCACCGTGTATATCCACCAACAATTAAACAATCAGGGAAAACAATCAAGACTTAATCGCAGCACACGTGAGTAGAGAACGAGAGATGAGTTAATAGCAAGATGTGTTGTGGTTAGCTTTTTTTAATCGCAAAAAATAGAACTTCTTAAATATGTGATGAGACACATTTTGCTATAATGACACATATAGTCCTTGTACTACACTATCACATATTAGACGATAATGCTTGTGCACAAGATTGGTCCCTGTAGTTATGAGAGATGCCCAAGTGATGAGGACGTCTACAAGATGAACATATAATACCATGAGGCCAGATATGAGATGCAACAGACTACCTAGAGCAAGCATATAGACACAATGTGTAGTAAGAGAATATACACAGAAAGATAGCCTGAAAATATAATTAATGTAAAACAAACACACTATATGTACACAAACTACTGACATAGAGTATATACAGGGAATGCGTTAGTGGGTGAAAAGTGAGACACGAGTCCTGAAACGAATTTGTCAGGAGTCCACATGATGTCGTCTCACATGTGAGTAGACATATCTCTAGTCGTGGGAGATGTCAGTGTCTTTGGACACCACACGTAGGTTTTAGTGGACCTGTTGTGTAAACCCTTTGTAAAACCTGTGTCAATGGTGCACACATGTGACCATTCATCACGAATGTCCTACCAGTTGGTATCCATAACCAAGAAGATCTAAGCCTGTAAGTTGTTTCATGCATGGTGGCATTCTTGTGATGAGCAGTTCTATGGTCATATTTCCTTGGTCTATGTCTCAAAGGTTTTACAGGTTTAAGACCATTTGATTTATGAATTGTGGGTTTTGGCCTTACAGACTTAGTCAATCACATTTTTTATCCACTTGAGAAACACATCGAGTATTCGAGAATTTAGGTCTTTCAGAACTAAAAGTATTTGGTTGTCTAATGGTAGTTTGATAACCAACATTTTTCAAGACAGGTTTTCCCAAGATAGACGGTTTTGAAAGATTGAGGCTCATTTGACTAAAAGCATTTGGTTGTCTAATGGTAGTTTGATAACCAACATTTTTCAAGACAGGTTTTCCCAAGATAGATGGTTTTGAAAGATTGAGGCTCATTTGACTCTTTGAAACATCACTTGGCACTGTGTGCTCACCAGGAATTTTAGAACATGACGTTAGACTTTGAACAGAGAAATCATCGTTGTTAGTAAATTGTGGAGTAATCAGATTGATGTTCTCAGCATTTATCTGTTTGAGTGACTCACACAGTTTATTACATTTCACTTTAAGATTCTCATTTTCAGCACGTAATTTAGCTATTTTGCAATTAGTTTCATAAGCGTTGTATTTCCATTTGGCGTCATTATGTTGCTCATACATCTTGATCTGATTTTTAAGATAGTTGATAGTTGAGTCCTTGTCATGCAGCTGAGTTTTCAGATTGTTGATCATAAAATATTCATTAAGATTAGGCAATTCAGGATTTAGACACGGTTTGCAGTTTTGAAAGCATTCTTCTTTACGTTGTATTTCAATTTCAAGTTCAATGCAATGTTTTTGTAATTGTGAAAACCGTTTTTGGAGTTGATTAAATGTCTCTTTTTCAACCATGTTCTGGTCCAGTGTCTTAGAAAACTCAACTTTGAGACAGGGTTTTCATCAAACAGATCATTTTTGAAGACATCATACAGATCATTTTCTCCCCCTTTATAACACATATTTGTTGAATTAGATAAGGGTAATACACTGTCAGCCTGTCTCAACAGATTTGTGTTATAACTGAGATTGCTTTGATCTGTATGATGACTTACATTTGATGGCGTATTGTATTGATCAATTGACGATACCTCATTGCTTGAGTCTGGTGTGAGTATGTTCTCCATAGCCGGGGTCACTAATTTAGCAGAAGTGACTCTCTCATCATTTTCTGAATCCATGAGTTCAGTGTTGACCGACTTTGCATCCACTGTTAAACCCGAACCCAAACTATCACATGCTTGTCCACCATGTGTCTCGGCCTTGTCATCATCTACAAGTTCAAGTATTGGCTGTCTCTTGATGTACTCTTTAACCTTATCCAAGTACGTAGCATATCTCTATAGTGATCAACATCTATATTTGTGTGGTCAGCGAAGCACTTCATAGTCATCTGACTGTCTTAATCATAGATCATGGAGGATTTGGAGTCAAAGAAGTTATGCAGTTGTTTGCTGAGCACACCTAGGGCAGCAGAGGATCCCTCATTAGATGTTTCTTTTCTGACCAATTGTTGTCGTAATTGATCCAAATTCAAGATCATAATGTCTGTGAATGTTTGAACATCTTGACCGAAAAGTGTCATGAATGCACGTTCAAAACCCATTACGAATCCATT